>OY757941.1:49463502-49716002 GCA_963585895.1 Sepioteuthis lessoniana | reverse complement strand
AAAACGGAATATATGTGCTATAATCAAACAGGGGACGTCTCCACTCTAGACAGAACCCCTCTTAAACTAGTAGACAAATTCACTTACCTAAGAAGCAGTGTCAAATCAACCGAAAAGGACATCGACACGAGGTTAACGAAAGCATGGACAGCTATCAATAGGCTATCAATTATATGGAAATCAGACCTAACCAATAAAATGAAACGCAGTTTCTTCCAGGCAGCGGTCACATCGATACTGCTATATGGGTGCACTACATGGACGCTAACAAAACGGCTGGAGAAGAAGCTAGACGGCAATTACACAAGAATGCTGCGTGCAATCTTGAACAAGTCCTGGCGACAACACCCCACAAGACACCAACTGTACGGCCACCTGCCTCCTATCACGAAAACTATTCAAGTTAGACGAACCAGACATGCAGGACACTGCTGGAGAAGCAGGGACGAGCTCATAAGAGATGTACTCTTATGGACCCCCACACATGGCTGTGCAAAAGCAGGACGACCAGCACAAATATACATTCAGCAGCTATGTGAGGATACGGGATGTTGTCCTGAAGACCTGCCTAGGGCGATGAACGATAGGGAGGAGTGGCGAGAGAGGGTCAGGGATATCCGTGCTACCAGCGCGACATGATGATGATGATGATATATTCACATATATTCATATGAATATACGCACACATGTCATTGATTAAATAAGATGAATATTGTGTAAGAAGTTGGCAATAGAAAGTACAGTTTATAATAGCACCTTTTTCAAGAAAATCAATAGTGATAGGTCCCTTTATGTGCCAGGAGACTATCAGCATGACCTTATTTACTGACCACTGTGCCCGGAACTTTCTCTTTGCCAGAGAGTTATGGTATTTCCACTCCATAGACTATCTTTTCTAGTCAGACAAGGAGTGGTAAAGCGATGTTTGTAAACATTTTTTGGCTCCATGCACATTACACCTTATTTTGTAAATTTCACATGGTTTGTATTTCTTGGCCAGCAAAAATTTGATAACAGACCTCTGTTCAAGCCTAAAGCACTCTGATTTTACACCATTTTGAATAACCTCAAAACAAGAATTTTTATGAGATTAAAATAACTTTTGCTAAAAAGCCATACAAAACAATGCAATTACATCTATAGAAAAAAATTCAGAAAAAAAAATTAAATTTGCTTTTTTGAAAAAAATTCCCCTTATTTATTAAATGAGCCTTGTATACATAATAGGTCCCCCCGCAGTCAAAAATATTCCCCATATTTATTGAATGACCCTTGTATATATATATATATATATATATATATATATATATATATACATAACCCTTAAGTGAATATATAATCGTAGAACAGAGATAGTCACCCTTGTTGTGAAGTGGACAGCCACTATATATATATAAGTAAAAAAAAGTAGTAAGCCAAGTTGAATAAATTTTACAGAAACATATTTTCTATTTTATATATTTTGGCAAAAATATCTTTATAAAATATATTTATTTATATTATGGGCCAGTTGACACATACAAGCTCAATATGTGCAAATGTGTTATAGTGAGTGTGTGTGTGTGTGTGTGGATGCATCTATATATATATATATATATAAAATCCATTGATGATTACAAAGTTTTAGTTCAGAGACAGTCACCCATGTCATTAAGTGCACATTCACTGTATATATAAGTAAAAAAAATCAGTAAGCCCAATTGAAAAAACTTTTGATAAAAATGTTTTTATTATTCTATATATTTTGGAAAAATGTCTTTTTTATACATCTATTTATATTGCTTTCCAGGGCTAGGTCTGGTGAATATTAGAGGGGGTGCTGTACTTACACTATATGGTGTGAAACTGCACCATGATATTTCTTTTAATGTTCACCAAACCCTCAAAAGTTAACCTTGAGATGAATTTCCAGTTTTGGAAAACCGGAAAAAGATGCACTGATCTCAGTCTAGTGAGTATGGCGGGGACTGCACTTGTACAATCCTGTGGTTTGGCAAAAATTAAGTCAAGATAATATGGCAAGTATAGCACTTTCAAAATCCTGTGATTTACCAAGAGTTAGGTCTGGTTAAAATGGTGAGAATTGAACTTTCACAATCCTATGTTTTGCCAAAAACTAGTGTTATATATTGACCCTCGACTGAGCCGTCAATCAAGAGAAGCACCGGTGTAAATAAGCGGAAGAACAGCGGAAGTAGTATAATAGAGGAAAGATCTATTCTTTAACAAATTATAGCTTTGAAATTTAGATTGTGAATTGTTGCTTTTCTGGTAACTAACTGATTGTGATTTTTCAAAAATTCTTAAGCTTCAAATTTGACCATCTCTTGCATCTACAACGCATCAGTTTTTGCGATTCCATCTATAATGCAAGAGTTTTTGTGATTGGCCTTTGTCAGTCACACAGCCGCATACCAAGATCACTGGTGATTGGTTTGGTTTGGTTTGATTTAGGTTCTATATTTTTGTTGCGTTCTGGTTAATGAACGCAGGTGGTAGTAATAAAAAGACAAACCACGAGATATGAGGAAAAAGAGTTATATTTACAGGAACAAGTATTTACAAGAGAGAGACTGTTAGTAATAAGAACATTGGATTAGTGATAGAGTAAGAATACAGTTCACAATAGTATTGGCTTCTGTTATAAGGAGCGGCTGTTCAACTTCAAGACTTATCCAGACTTTACCGGACTACTGGTATTATAAGCTACTGCTATATATAGCAGATGGAACTGGCTCATTATGCCGAAAAGGTGGGTGATACCCAACAGTTTTAATAGCATATCAACCTACATGAGTTATTTAATGCCTTGTAGAGAACAGCAATGGTACTGACCCATAACTGAGGATATTAGGGTATTTGTCAGAAAGTGGACATAATGGTGTGACAGAGTTCAAACTCGTTTATTAAGACGTCTGATGACAGAGATGGCCATTACCTAACACTGTACATACATCTTCATTTAAATCTGTAATTCTGAATTTTAGAATCTATCATATTTACCAACCCCTCTACTCGGGCAGGATATGACACAAGGTCAATTTTTAAGCAGATTTTAACAGGTTTGAATTCAGAGTTTTCCTTCTCCTAGACTAGTTGCCTAACAAAGGCTGAAGAACTCAGTCTGCCCTACTATTTACCCATAGCTGAAGGGAGAATAATTGGATTCATATCTTTCCCAAGGGTATTAGTGCTATGTGAAATACAATCAGTCTCGTCCAGGATTTGAACTCGTGTCGCCGTGTCCATTTCCTACGACGATAACCATTACACCACGGGCATAGAATTTATAAAACTTAAAGGGCCATCACCTCTGACCTGTACAGTATGATCTTTCATTTGAAGTTCTTTAAAATTTTCATCTCATCTGCAACCTGCAGTAGCATCCTCATTTTAAATCTCTAGGAGTCCTCATTTAGATTTTGTCTTATTGCTTTACAGAGAATATTCAAGGTGGTCTTTGATATTTCTCTCCATACTCTTCCATATCTCCAGCATTTTCTTTATCTCCTCAGAGATCCTTCCATTGGACTCCCGCAGGATAATAGTTTTCACCTTTTGTATGTAGGCCTTTATTTTCTCAATTAGGAAACTGTGATCCTTATTTATCTCTTTTGAGTTGACTCCAGTCTTCCTTCTTGATGGGATCCTGCAATATCATCTAATTAAAGACCTTGATGCATTTATTTTTCAAGGAGATATGCTGTGCTTTCTTCTCTCGGGTCTTGTCAATGACAACAATGAGAAGATGAAATTGTCAAGCAATTCAGGCCAACATAGAGAAGGGTGAAATCAAGAACAAAATGAAATCACATTGTGGCCAGCAATTTGGAAAACATCAGATAACCCGGCCAATAAGGGGATAACGGATAAAGTTTCAGTTTCAGTAGTTTTGAGCACCTAAAAACTGATTGATTGATTTTAATGGCATGTTAACCCATCTAGGGTTATTTTATGCCTAGAGGTTTGGGAATTGCATTCATTATATGTTCATGTTACATTTTTTGTGTACTTTTTTCTTAAGAGGGTTTTTTTTGCACAGTTCTATCAAATATGAATAAACTGATCTACTTGACCCATAGATAGGACTTTAACAGGTACTATCTCCCTAGGTTAGTGGACCTGAAAGTTATGGCAGCAAAAGAGTATTCCAAACTCCCCTGAGCTCTCGAGCTTGAGCCTCATCATATGCAGTTTAGTGTCCTATCCGGCACACCCCCTTTTTTTTTGGGGGGGGGGGTCTTACTCCTCTACAGGGGATACAGTCAGTGTATTCTAAGACCTGCTAACAGAGTAGCACCCCAAAATTTCCAAACTCATTATCATCTGATAATGATCTAAGTTCTTGTAAGACTAAGAGACAATATTCAAGTGAGAAAACTTGCAAATATTTACCTGATGCCAATAAGGTTTTAAGTTAAGTTCCGTCCACAGAAAACTGTCATACGTATGTTCCCTTAAATATCTATAATAAAAAAAAAAAATGTCAAAACATAAGAATGATGATAAAGATTGGTTAATAAGTGAATGATTTTGACAAAACAACAAATTTGAAAATTGCTGTATCATTTAGGAATAATTAGGAATTAAATATTTCAATCATACATCCTAGATGCATCAGGGAGGTCTTCAGTGATGCACTGTCTTCATTGCTGATTTCAGGTTATTTCTGCATCATATCAGCTCCGACAGTAACCCCGGCATGACACTGGAAGAGCTAAGTCGCCTCCGTGATCGCGACGTGCTATGCTCGTGCCTCCACCAAAGCAAAGAAACCACTAATAAGGCCGGACTTCGGCCGCTCTTATAGACATCTGTCATTTAGTTAACAGCCAATGAAAACAGGGCATTCCACACTCCTCTGCTATATATAATGTTAGCCTATGAGCAGGACCTGTCGAAATTCCACAGAACAAAAAGTGGGTAGAGTGTTCGCCAATGGTCCCAGGTCGCGTCATACCAAAGACTTTAAAAATGATACTTGATACCTCCTTGCTTAACACTCAGCAATATATGGTACGTATCAAGGGTCAAATGGAGCAATCCAGGGAAAGGAGTAGCACCCTCCCCTACACCTCGGTGTAGTAGCTATTAAAAAGGGAGCCTTCTGGTTACCCTCGACTACGGTCGCCAACTTTACTTTATTTAAGCAAGAAAGGATGATTTGCAATTTTATTACACATAAATCTTATTGTTGCCTTTGCAATAAATAATACAAAAATATACAATAACAATCTATATAATACTTAGTAAACATATCTGTTAGTATTTAATTCTACTGAAAATACCAGATCAATATATATAGTTGCATATTCTATTTTGATGATAATGGTATTGCTGGTATTGAAGAATCTTTCGAACTCTTTTTCTATTTTCTTTTCAGCCTTCAACAGCACATTGTTGGGGTTCATCAAATCTTCAGCAAACCAATAGACAATAATTTATGTTTACCATGCTACTTAGTAAAGATAAATGAAGTTAGCAATGGGGCAATTCCATCAAAGTCGAATAAAGTGTTTGATATGAAGAAGAAGATACCAAATGATTGAGTGAGGATAGATGAAGTTAGCACAGGGCAATTCTATTAGAGTTATTAATGATAATGATTGACAAAGTAGAATTAGGAAGATGAAGGATAATACTAATCAAAATTATTAATAATAATGACTGAAAAAAGTAGAATTAGGAAGATGAAGGATAATACTAATCAAAATTATTAATAATGATGATCAACAAAGCAAGTAGAATTAGGAAGATGAAGGATAATACTAATCAAAATTATTAATAATAATGACTGACAAAGTAGAATTAGGAAGATGAAGGATAATACTAGTCAAAATTATCAATAATAATGATTGACAAAGCAAGTAGAATTAGGAAGATGAAAGATAACACTACTCAATTATTATTGATAATGATTGACAAAGTAGAATTAGGAAGATGAAGGATAATACTAGTCAAAATTATTATTAACAATGATTGAAACAACTTCTAAAAATACAAAATAAGTATTTTAAAAATTCCTTACCTACAAGTCTGAGATAATCGGCTTAAAGATAGTTGATCCAGATAACTCAATATAAAGAACAAAATTTCACCCTAAAACAGAAAAAGAATGACAGGTCATGTTTCAATTCTTGTTTATTATTCCTTATATATATATATATATATATATATATGCAGGGCTCTTCTAAAAAATTGAGCACTCAGGTATCTGGTAGCACAAAATTTAAACAAATGAAAACTAGAACAAAATGTGTTATAATTCCCAAGCTGATATCGATTGCCAAATTGGCTGAGTGGGAAGATACCAAGTTTAGCATAAAATTAGGCAGGTTTGAAATGTCCTGCGTGTCTGGCTACACTGGGAAGTTGTGATACAGCGGGACAGTCTGTCAGTGGATGACTATATATATATATGTGTGTGTGTGTGTGTGTGTGTGTATAGCAGTCATTCAAAAATTTCTAAGATTTCTTAGATTTATTGCACACCTCTCTTCTTTGTATGGACGTCAGAAATTTACAACAAAAATCTGAATTAGTTCTAGTTTTATATTATAAAAAATAAAGATCTACTTACAGGTAATTTTTGGAAATAACCACCATTTGTTGGGGCTTCATCATGTGTAATGTCTTCTTTTGTTGGGGATTTTGGAGCTGTGGTTTTGGAGTTTGGTTGGAAACTATGTATAGTGCCAATGCTATAACCAGCCAATTGTACGGCATCAATTTCAGTATAGTAATGAAGTAGTTGGTGGCAAAATTCAATTCGAAGCAGACTGCAATAAAATAAAAAGTAAGGATAAGAATCTAATTTATTTAGGACTGCATATATGACATCCTACGCGGTAAGGAATACAATTGGATTGATTTATTGATTTTAATGGCATGTCAACCCATCTAGAGTTATTTCATGCCCATACATTAAAGAATCACATTCATATTTACACTTTTATGTGTAGTTGTTTTTTAAGAATCTTTTTGCACACAGGCGATTTAAAGCATTCTTAACTAATATAAATAATTTGCATACAGTTGTATGGTTTCCAGTATCTAATAATAATAATAATCCTTAGTAAATGATTGAACAGTTCTATGCGATCCATACATGAGATATAAATAGGTACTACCACTCTGGGTCATTTTGATAGTCAACTTCAATATGAAGACTTCTTATCATTTTATACTTTTAATCTATCATAAAAACAATCTGTCAAAATGGTTTATTATGCTCAACAGATATGAATGAAGCATCAATGAATTTTTGTGATATATTTTTGATTGATTTTAACAGCATATTGAATTGTCTGGGGTTATTTTATACTTCGAAGTTAGAGAATCATGTACATTGTATATATTTATATTTCAATTTTTCGTGTAGTTTCTAAAGAGTTTTTAACAGATACGACCACTCAAGGTCAGAGTGAGCCTATAGATGGGACCATAACAGGTACTACCACTCCAAGTCAGAGTGAACCTATAGATGGGACCATAACAGGTACTACCACTCCAGGTCAGAGTGAGCCTATAGATAGGACCATAACAGGTACTACCACTCCAGGTCAGAATGAACCTGAGAATAATGGTAATGAAGTAGTACTCCACACTTCGCTGAGATTCAGAATTGGAACCTCACCATCAGATGAAGTTTAGTGCCATACTCAGGACACCCCTTTGCTTTTTTTTGAGGGAATCTTATCCCTCTGCAGGGAATACAGTCAGAGTATTTGTAGGGGCTGCTAAAAAATAAAAATAGAAAAGAATAAAATAAATCCAAAGTGTAGCAGTTCCTAGAAACCCCTGACAAGGAGCAAAATCCGTACATGGCTGAAAAACAGACTTACTGGCACCAAAAAGAAACCTGTTCTCATTCCCCATTGACCACTTGGATTGGAAAGACCTCTTTCACTCCTACTGCTGCCGGTGGGGAAAACTATGTGTCCACTTAGCAGCACGCGGGCTCACTTTCCCACCAGTAGACCTTCAAACTCACTTGAGCTTTACCTTTGATACTAGATGGATCTTCTTTCTCTTGGCTGCTAGCAGGCAGTGCACATGTCCACCCAAGTCTCATACATGGCATGAGACCATGTCTCCTTTATCAGCAGCCTATATTGACATCACTCACTGAAAAAATGAATTAAATGAAGAAAAGAAGAAAAAAAAACAATCGTATCAGATACGTAACCCCCAAATACTCACAACCTACAAAACTGTTGTGGCCTGTTAGGGGCCAGAAAGAAGACATAAAAGAAGAGAAAGTAGGTGGAACTAGTGTATTGAATAAACAGAATATATATACAAAATAAGAGTATTCGTACAGCAGGTAGAAGTGTCTGTCCGAAACTGTCAGGTTTGACTGCTCGTGTTATGTTTTGACCTTCGACCCGGCCCAAAGAAATGCTATTCCAAGGTGATGCACCGGAAGGAAGTGACACATTCCAATGGCCAGTAATAGAAAGAGATCGCGTGGGCGGATTAAGGCTTATAATATGGGACAAGGTGAAGGTCCCACTGTGCCAATACAGACTGATGCACCGGAAGAGAGTGACCTCTGAACTGCATGACAGTTATTTCCGCTTGATGACAATTAAACATTTGATTTCAAAGATCCAGTGGGCGAGTGTGTGGGCGTTGAATTATTATTTAACTCAGTTGAGTTCGAGTCCAAGAAGCAGTTGCCAGTAGAATTCCAGACAGCTAGAGACCAGATGTGGTAGGGAAAGCCACACCCGACCGAGGGGGCCCTCGGGAACCCCGATGTAGTGCACCCCAGCATCAGAACAAGAAAGACACAACATGACGGTCATAACAGTGGGGTCAAAATATTGCAGTTATGTTCGGTCTCCAGCTCCCTCTCACATGCAACCCTTGAACAACCCTTTCGAACCCTTGCAATAAAGTGAGAGGTAAAATATTGTTAAAGAAGTATTACTGCGTCTTCCTTCCTGCGTCGTTTATTACTGCATCTTTATTCCTGCGTCTGTCTTTGTCACTGCGTCGTTGTGAATTATTCTACATATATATGTGCATGTATGTAGATGTGAATCTGCATGTATGACCATACAACACTAGGAGGAAGTCTCCCCGAGAGTAAATATTTATGAAGGAGGAAGAGTTAATTATTGTGTAGATAGGTTACCATAACAAAAACCAAACTAAACCAAATAACTTGATCAAATTTCTGGTTCCCATATATTCTTACCCCTGCAGACAGGGAGAATTAAGGGTTAGAAAGAGTCTAATTAACTGAGAACTGCATATATAACATCCTGTGCAGTAATAGCAGAACAAAGTCAAAACCATCTGATTCCTAAAACCTAAGGCTTTAGAAACATCAGAAAAATCTGTGGAGAGACTTTGAAATCAATCATAGCTGATCCAATATAAAAGTTTTTTATTCTTGTGACAAAAGAAGTAGATAAACACATATTTTTATATCTTGCCACTTTTATTCAGATGTTTGGTGTCCAACATCAATAATTTTTACCAAATGAACAACTGTTATATTTTGGGCAAAAAGTGTAGTTACATTGTAAGTGCATCTTGTTGGCGCTTTTCTACCGAACAGAATTCAAAAAACATCATTCATTATTCCTATCTGGGTGATGAAAAAAAGCAAATAAACGTTATACATATATGTCTTCCCACTTTTATCAGATATTAATCATTTGAAATGTTCAGGCCAGCTCTGATAGTTACTGAAATTCAATAGACATTAAAGAAAGGGAATAGAAATTATTTTGCCATTCTTTTATTTGGTAACCCAGAAGAAGGGCTTAGAAAAAGTTAAAGCCTCTCAAATTACATGTCTGTTTCATTTGCAACTCTCCAATGCTGACTAAAAAAATTAAAAACACAAAATGGTTGCATGTTTCGTAAACTTTTAAAATCATTTTTCTGATTCTGACAAGAGAATATTACATTCCCTTTATATTTGTAACAGAGAACTTTTTTTTATATTTTTAGGGATCTGGGGTCAGACCTTTAATTTGGCCAAAATCGGTTGCTGAAAATAAGCAACCAATAAATGGAATCCATAAAGCATTTAACTAAAAAAGCTTTAAAATTTTACCCTAGATTTTTAGGCAAATTACTAGATTGCTTAGACCTAATTCTAGAGAAAATACTTTCATTCTAAACAATGATTTGAGATTCAGTACATGAACCCAGATAGCATTGTTTATGTAATATATAGTCTTTGTTGTAGAACTAGTCCAAGCAAAAGCAGTAGTACAGTCCTCAGACAATTACGTAGCCTAAAATTGACTAAAAATAACAACATATGCGACTAGCAGCCCTTCCTCAGTATACCTCTGGTCAACTCATTCGTTCTGTCAGTCAGTCAAAAAAAAGCAGTCCACAAAGAACAACAACAACGACAATCCTGCTGCTGGCATGCTCTTTTATGCAAGTTCTGGCATATAGAAATTTACATGCACAGTAGATTTCTTCTTGTGAGACTCGAGATCGGCCCACTATAACTTCTGCCTCCAGAAGTAAACATATTTTTTACTGCTTGACAAGCAAGGCATAGTCTTACGCACTTTGATCCAGGAGGTACGTTTCTTCTCTCGCTACAATCTTGACCTGTGATGAACCTGGCAGATATTGTTGACGGTTACATTCAGCCGTAGATAAAATCAACAAAATGATTACTGGAAACAACCAAAGCGTGGGTGTAAGCTGTGACCAATGGAAAACAAGCATTGCGTGTGAGTCACATGGGAGTTTTAAGACTATGTAAAGTCTAGAATTTTGATTGAAGTCAGTTCCCACTTGTTGTTCTGACTCCCAATGGCTCCTTTGTGTGCATGAATTCTTTCTTCGATTGCTCTCCTGCTCCACACAAGTGTCACCATCAATGAATAAAAGTATAAGATTAAATTTTTATATATACATGTTCCCTGTTATTTGCAAGGACCCAGCAGCAGCATACTACATTTAAACCATTATTTCAAAGTATAAATAAAAACAAATTATCATTATTATTGTCATTTTATTCATTGCAAGTTTTTCACTCCAGAATTAACTGTGATCTTTCATTGGAGACTGAGTGACAGTAAGTCTCCTTGGGGTATTTGTTTAGCATCTCAATGCTAAAGAGTGACACAAGGCCTTTTTAATGTGAGAGCTGGGCACAGGGCCAGAGCCCAAACTCACCTGGTGGTACCAAAAATGTCTTGGGCTGTCAGCATTCTCTTAAAAAGTTTCTTCAGATCTTCAGGATTCTTCTAATTATTCTAGCCGATCTCAATGCTGTGGTCTATATAGTCTCAATTCTTTCTTAGATGGTTAATTTTGACAGTCTCTTTTCCAAGTCCTTAGGGACTGTTTTGAGTGTAGCAACTACAGCTACACCTAAATGCTCTTCTACTTTTAAGGCCCTCTGTCAAGGTCCAAGTATTTGTCTGTCTTGTCACTTTCTTTTATTTTCACTCTGTGGTCAGCAGGAAGAGCAAAATCCACTAGATTACAAGTTTTATTATTATTATTATTATTATCTGCATAGATCCCCATGAGTCCTTTACACATATTTGTCCATACAAGACCTCCATTTTGTTCAGGTCTCTCAGCTGGGTCTGTAGAATACACTGACTGCATCTCTGCAGAGGAGTAAGACCCCCACCTCATGAGTGTCCTTGATATGACATTAAACAATCTGATAGTAAGGCTCCAGTTCTGGAGCTTTGGGGAATGTGAAGTACTCTATCATTGCCATCACTCCCAGATCCACTCAGGTCTGGAGTGAAAGCACCTGAACAAGTCCTATCTATGGATTAATTAGAACTAGTTGACATTTAAACTGAGTGAAAACAAATGACATGCTAAATAGAACTGTTTGATCATTTAACTGTGTGTAAACAAATGATTGGTGTTTAACTTAATTGTTAGTTATACATAGCAATATTTGGAACCATTTAACTGTGTGCAAAGAATGAGTTATGTTGAATACTTAGTGTTAAATAGCAATATCTGTAACTATTTCATTATATGCAAACAAATTATTAATATTGAATAAAATTATAATTATTAGATAGCAATAATTGAAACCATTTAACTGTGTAGAAACAATAGCAAAACTAGTGTGCAAATAAATTATTTATAACTCATTCAAAAATGAAGTTGCAATCAGACTAATCTCTTACATATCTTGTATATCTATTTAAATGTATGCAAACAAATGACTGATGTTAAATTGTTACTGTTACATAGCAATACTTGAAACCATTTAACTGTGTGTTAACAAATGGTTAATAGTAAATAGTATCATTCATATTAGATAGCAATACTTGAAACCATTTAACTGTGAGGGGAAAAAATGAGCTTAGGGTTGTTTAAAAGTTGTCAAGAAATGTGTTTACAAATCATATTTAATATATATGTATAAATATTATTTGGCATTAAATAACCTACAATGGTTGATATGCCATAAAACCAAACCAATCATCAATCCATTTTGTCCTGTCTTTGGTTAGTTTTTTTCTAATATTAACAATGGTAATTTTGTGTTCTACTTTATTAGTGTAGTAACAAAAGAGAATTATCTCCCTTGTTCAAGATAATCTAAAAATGGAGCCAGCTACATTTTCTGATTTGATATTGGTTATCAGGAAGGACTATGCCCATCATGTTCCACTGGCGGTTGAGCTGATTCTATAAGTATACAAATCAGCTCAACTGCTGGAGGAACATGACAGCAAAATCATAACAAGCCTTTCTGATCACCAATACTGAATCAGAGTTAATGGATCAGGCAGGACTACACTTAGAAAGTGCTGTTTCTTCAGGAAGGTCGAATCTTAAACCAAGTCCACTCCCTGTGGCGGAAATCGTGAAAACGGAGAGGGGGCTTACCTTTTAAGCGACCTTGCGTGTGCATCATTCAAACAGGCCGGGAAACAAAGAAATTCAAGATGGCGCCCGCAACTTTTTATAACCATCACTGCTTGGGTGCAAATGAGATGGTCTCCGACTGAATAAAAGCGGATCGCTTTGAGGATACGTCTAGTGTTGATACGAGGATCGTTGGATTCAGTTGTTGTTGTTTCTGCTAGTTTTTTTTTATAACCATCTGATCTCGTAAAGTCATGTAAATTATCACTGCTCAGATGCAAATGAGGTGGTCTCCGATTTGATAAAAGCGGATCGGTTTGAGGATACGTTTGGTGTTGATACAAGGATCACTGGATTCGGTTGTTGCTGTTTCTGCTAGTGTGACGTACGGAGAATCGAAAGGAGTTTCGCTGAACTAACAGAGGCCGCTTTGAAAGTGAATACAAGGATCAATTTCACATTGTCATTTGCACCTACTCTCACCACCAAACTGATATTTGAAAATTCAGGGAGCAGTGATATCTTACTACAAGCCCCCCCCCCTGAAGAAGCTCCTGGCGAAGGCGATCACCGCCTCCCTGCCCTTTCTGTGATCATGAGATCAGGGGGGAGTGTGGCGGAAATCGTAAAAACGGAGAGGGGGGCTAACCTTTTAAGCGACCTCGCGTGTGCATCGTTCAAACAGGCCGGGAAACAGAGAAATTCAAGATGGCGCCCGCGACTTTTTATAACCATCACTGCTCGGGTGCAAATGAGATGGTCTCCGACTGAATAAAAGCGGATCGCTTTGAGGATACGTCTAGTGTTGATACGAGGATCGTTGGATTCAGTTGTTGTTGTTTCTGCTAGTGTGACATACGGAGAATAGAAAGGAGTTTCGCTGAACTAACAGAGGCCGCTTTGAAAGTGAATACAGGGATCAATTTCACATTGTCATTTTCACCTACTCTTACTACCAAACTGATATTTGCTTTTGATAATTTGGAACTCGTAGACTAAAAATTTAGGGTGCAGTGATATCTTTCTACACTCCCATACCAAGTACACTACCTGAACTTTCAGCCCCCACTAGTAATATTCCAGTCACGTATCTCAATTCCTTAATCTATGCCAGTAATGATGCCCATGCAGCAGTTAGACACTCTACAAGAGGCACTTTTACATCATCATCCCCTCAGTACACACATACCATTGAGAATTCCTTGAGGTCTGTTCAGACTACTCTTGCATAACATTGCAAGTCCCAAAGAACTGTCTGCTCCTTGCAGGGCCTTGCCTACATCTGGGAGAGGAGGAGGGGAGATGTAGAAACTATTATCTCCTTTGTTCCAGATTATACAAATATGGAACCAGCTGCATTTTTGTAGAAATACAAACAAGTCTGTGACTGTTGGACTGTCAAATATTACCTGGATTTTACCCACCTATATTCTACAATATGTCCACTCCATCTTCGGGAATCTCTATGGAATAATTGCAAAAGTGCTGAACTGTGGTATCAAAATAAGCACGTTCAAATTCCAGTCATGCTATTACATTCACTTTCAGACTAATACCCTTTGGAATGGTATCCTTGAAGTTATGGGTTAAATAGTACCATTACTGTTCAACAATAATAGCTTTGGCATTGAATAACCCATGAAGGTTGATATGCCATAAAAAAAAAGAAAACTAAACTATCTTCATCTTCTGTTAGAGAAATGGTTTTTATATGAATGAATGAAATACCTGCCATTGTCTTTGAATATTACTTCCCTAAAACTACATCAAATTTTTCTCCTTGATAATGTGAATGAATTTTTGTTATTCTCTGAGGTCACTCCTTATATTTTCCATTTTGATGTGATTCATGCAAGAAACTGCCACTATCATCCCAAAGCAATCATTCTTAAACACACTCAGTTTTCTGTTGTCTTACTCCTTCAAGCTCCATGTTTCTCTAACAAGTTAATACAATTAGTGCATAGTATAGAGCAGGGCAGAGATTAACAGTGTCTCATTGTCCCAGGGATACTAGAATATTTGTTGGAGATACCAACCCCCCCCCTTGTTGGGAACAATCCACAGGACAGTCAATTTTTTTATCAAAATAAGTATTATTATACTAAAAGATGAAATATTTTCATGGATTTTTATATCATTCTGAGGTAATTCTTTTTTTTTTTCAAATCCATTTAAATCTATGAAAAGGATTTTTTTTTACAACAGATTAAGAAACAGAGGCTAAACTTATTTGGGTTTGGAATGTTGTTAATGTCAGAATTCTTGTCGCCATTTTGGTCTTCTGCTCAAAGAGTCCTAGTGTTGGTAATACAAAAGACACGTCTGTCCAGTAGAAACTGTAAAACAGTAACTGAATAACTGAGGATAATTGTAATTGATTTTAAATGCTTTCAGTCCTCGTCTCTGATTGGCTAATTTCCACCAGAAGTACCTGCTGCTGCTGCTGACTGGAAAATTCATAAATAAGATTGACCATTCTTTTCACACCTTATACCCAAAACACTCCAACAGTTAACCTTTGACATGGACCAACATAAAACCATAACAAGGTTTCATTTAATTTATGCTCTATGCTTTTTGTATCATCAATTAAAAATATTGTTTTGAACTTTCTTCAGTGACTAGAAAATTTGCCTTTATTTTACACAAGCTAAGAATTGTCTTTTTTCGGTTTTTAAAATAAAAAAAACCTTCTTGTTTAATTTGTACCATATTGACCCTCGACCGAGCCATTAATCAAGAGATGCACCTGTGTAAATAATCGGAAGAACAGCGGAAGCAGGTGGGTGTGAGACAATTATATAACTAGGTGGCTGAGGTAGTTTGAGCCAGTTGGAGACAAGATGCCGAATTGAGAGCCAGTGGTAGACAGAGGGTTTTGGGCCCTCAGTGACCCATGGTTGAGCAACCCAGCCAAGATGAGAAAGAAGTACTGCTGGGTCAATACAGCAGTCTATCCCCGTCTCCAGCTCATCTCTCACACACAACCAATATCAACCCTCTCGAGAATAAAGTGTGAGAGATACATATTTTTATAAAGAAGTGTGTTCGTTCTTTCATTGAAGTTTGTATATTATATTTGATTATGTTTCTGCATATACAACAAATTGATGTTTCATTGTTTCTTTAACAAAATCACAATTTCAAGACTAAATCATCATCGTCGAGTAACGCTACTAAACTGGATTTCCCAGACTTTCACTAATCCTCTCTATCGTCTATCGCTCCTAGTAGGTCTTTCAGACTCAAATCCTGGATGTGACATCCCACGAAGAAGCAATTGTATGGCCACCTACCTCCTATCTATAAAAATCATCCAAATAAGTTGAACAAGACATGTGGGAGACTGCTGGAGAAATAAGGATGGATTCATAAGTGATGTTCTCCAATGGACCCCTTCACATGGACGTACCAGTGTTGTTTGACCAACAAGACTAAACAGACTAAAAGAAAGATTATTTAAAGGGTTTAATGTTTATTTTTTATTATGCTACTAACAACTACAGATGATAATGTAAAAAAAACATTTTGATTTCAGGACATTTAAAATTGCTTTCCAGGACAGTGATAAAAAAAATTAGTTTGGAGCCTTAGTATAGATGAAACTCTGTCTCCAATAAGAACCCTCTAGTACATTTCTGTATGAAATTCCCAGCATTTGTTGGTTCTATTGTTATTTTTTACTATTTCTTTCACCCCTGCCATTTAGCAGGCAGTACAACAATCTTAGTTAAGTGTAGTCAAAAAATATTTACTGACGTGTTGGAACTGGTCAAGCAGTGCTTGCTGGCGTGTTGTAACTAATGAAAAAGCCAGAAACAAGGAGAGTTGGTTTCTTATAAGAGAGTCCAATGTATTGTGCCCGTGGAGTAATGGTTATCGTCATAGGAAATGGACATGGCGACACGAGTTCAAATCCTGGACGAAACTGATTGCATTTCACATAGCACTAATACCTTTGGGAATGGTATGAATCCAATTATTCTCCCTACAGCTATGGGTAAATAGTAGGACAGCCTTGGTGAGGCAACTAGTCTAGGAGAAGGAAAACTCTGAATTCAAACCTGTTAAACTCCGCTTGCAAAATTGACCTTGTGTCATATCCTGCCCGAGCGGAGGGGTTGGTAAATAGGGTCCAATGTATTGTGGGTAAGTAGGTGAAGATAAAAAGACATCCGCTTGTCATTCAGGAGAAAGGTGTTGGTGAGTAATGAAGGAAAATAGAGAGAAGAAAAAGAGCACAGGAGACAAAAGGAAAGCAGCAGGGGGAGAAAGAAATGAAAAACCACTTTAAGTGTTGTCAAGAGCGGGCGTGAAAGGTAACAGGAAACTGATTTTTGTATTAATTCAAGAGAGGACACTGTTGTTAGTTTCAGGGCGTATTGAGTCGAGCGCTTTCTCCCTCTCTCTCAGTAGCTGTTCCTTCTCTCTCACTTTCTCCCTCGTTCTCCTTCCTTCCTTCTTTCTCTCTCTCCTTCTGGTTCTCGCTTTCCTTCCTTCCTTGAGATGTAACACGTTCGTCGGGCAAATGCACTCAGAACAAATCAGCGCATTCAGTCGTTACCGTGCATATTTGTATTATCGTGAGATCTCGTAAGAATCTGCATACGTGCAAATTACCTCTCACTGGTTCGAGATCTCCCCTCGTCAAATATGCCCGAGGCAGCCATATCGGTTTCCGCCCTACAAGCCAGACACGTTCGTGCGCGCTTCGAATGCCCAGGTACGTTACCTTCACATAAAGTCAGTGGATCAATTCCTATTCTATATCTCTTCTATTCTCCCTTCCATTACCAAACATGAATATAACAAAAAGTTGACTTACTTTGTGGGGAATGAAGTTGGTTTGAGGATTGGACTAAATATCCTGCAATTTTCTCTGAAACTTTCAGGAGGTCCTGACCAAAGACATTCCCACCTAGAACAAAAAAAAAAACAATAATATTAAGGAAGACATAAAAAAGAAAAAAACATATTGCTATTGTTACGTTCCGCTCTCTGGTCAAACAAACGACAACACGGAATTTATATATAACAATATATATTTATTTTCTCGACGGACACTTGTGTGAAGTAGGAGCAGTCAGGAGAGGAATTAGAATCATTCGTCTATGAGGCTTGAACTCTTCGATGTAAGTAGACGTTGGCCAAGACAACGCACACAGAGTGACAACGAGGTCAGTTTCGTGAACTGCGGGATCCTTTTCACTGCCTTCTGTTCAATTGGTCGACCTTACATTACCTTCAAACTCCCACGCGGAGATATGGACACGCCTCCACACCTCTGCAATTTCTTCCGATATCTGGCGATCGGGATGTGTAACTTCCGCCGTCTTTTGAATGGCCTGTGTGATCGTCATCAAGCGGAAATAACTGTCATGCAGTTCACAGGTCACTCTCTTCCGGTGCATCACTCTGAAGTGGGACCTTCACCTTGTCCCATATTATCAGCCGAGCACACCTGCACGATTTCTTTCAATTATTAACCATTGGGATGTGTCACTTCCGCTATCTTCGGAATGGCAGGTGTGATCGTCATCGAGCGGAAATAACTATCATGCAGTTCATAGGTCACTCTCTTCCGGTGCATCACTTTTTTTACGGCACAGTGAGAATTTTTACCTTGTCTCATATTGTGAGCCAAGCTGTATTTTACACTATATTTGTATTTGATGCGCTTGTAAATGCTACATAATAGGTTGGCAAAACCAATTATTGATATGAAGAGTAGAATTTGGATTAAGTTCTGTCAAGTCGTTTGAGTGAGGGATGATGATCTCAAAATCAGGTGGAAGTTTGCTTTGCATTAGATGTGAGTAATCACATGATCCCAGGAATCAAGCAGTTAGAAATATATATATATATATATATATATATATATATATATAAAATTCACTTAAATCGCGAGTTGGAAATCTTCTACTAAAGTTTCACCTTATCGGATCATCAGGAAGCCTAACTCCAAGTTAGAGTTAGACTTCCTGATGATCCGATAAGGTGAAACTTTAGTAGAAGATTTCCAACTCGCGATTTAAGTGAATTTTATAATTGGCTCCACTTGTGTTGAGTACTTTTGTAATTGTAGCATTGCAGGATTCGCGGAACTGACTGCGTATCCCTTGATTTTTTTCAAGGGGCTGGACGAGGTTGGCCTTTTCTTTCTTTTTGACCTATAATTTTTTCTTTTTCCCCTGGGCAGTGATTCGAGATACTTTTATCTCTTGTTCCTGGCGGGGGTTATTTCGGGTTTTTTTTTCTGGTACCGTGAATGCTGGTAGATATTAGATTAGTAAATATATATATATATATATATATATATATACCATATTTACCCAACCCATCTGCTCGGGCAGGATATGACACAAGGTCAATTTTTAAGCGGAGTTTAACAGGTTTGAATTCAGAGTTTTCCTTCTCCTAGACTAGTTGCCTCACCAAGGCTGAAGAACCTAGTCTGCCCTACTATTTATCCATAGCTGGAAGGAGAATCAATTGGATTCATACCTTCCCCAAGGGTATTAGTGCTATGTGAAATGCAATCAGTCTCATCCAGGATTTGAACTCGGGCTGCCGTGTCCATTTCCCACGACAATAACCATTACACCACGGGCATATATATATATATATATATATACAATTTGTAAATGAATAGATTGTAGGTAACATTTTTAAATGAGCCAGAGCTCATTTGTTTGCACACGGTTCAATGATTTCAAGCATTGCGATTAACACAAATATTTCTATCAAATATCTAGCCTTTGTTTGCACACAGTTAAATAGTTTCAAGTATTGCCATTTATTGTTTGCACATAGTCAAATGGTTTCAAGGATTGCTATTTATTATTTGCACATAGTTAAATAGTTATAAGTACAGATAGGTAATACTAATCATTCAATTTAAAAGTCTTTTGTTTGCACACAGTTAAGTGATTTCAAATAAAGTAAATGATTAAATAGTTTTATTTGACCTATAGATGGTATCCTAATGGGTACTTCCACTCTGGGTCAGAGTGGACCTGGGAGTAATGACAATGAAGATGTACTCCACATTTGCCAAAGCTCCAGAACTGGAGCCTCACCATTAAATGATTTAGTGTCATATCCTGGATACTTGTTGAAGGAGGTCTGACCTCTCTGCAGAAATGAAGTTGGCATATTCTACAGTCTCCTCTGCCTACTGGACTGTCCAAAGAATTGACCTCTGAATGAAGTCGGGTTATATAGCTAAGAAGTAAATAAAGTAATATGTGTACAGAAATGCTACTTGTGGTATTAGGTGAGCAGTAAACATTAGTTTTGCATATAAGACCCTCTGTTTTCATCAAATTAAACTATTATAGAGTCAGGCGAAGAGTAAGTAATGGTGTTCTACAACACACCAACTTCACATATAAGACCCTCTGTTTTCATCAAATTAAACTATTAGAGAGTTAGGTAAGGTGTTTTTCAACATACCAACTTCACATATAAGACCCCCTGTTTTCATCAAATTAAATTATTAGAGAGTTAGGCGAGGAGTAAGTAGTGATGGTCTACAACACACCAACAACTTCACATATAAGACCCTCTTCTTTCATCAAATTAAACTATTATAGAGTCAGGTGAGGAGTATGTAGTGGTGTTCTACAACATACCAACTTCACATATAAGACCCTCTGTTTTCATCAAATTAAACTATTATAGATGTAGGCAAGGAGTAAGTACTGGTGTTTTACAACACACCAACTTCACATATAAGACCCTCTGTTTTCACTATTATAGAGTCAGGTGAGGAGTAAGTAACAACAACTTCACATATAAGACCCTCTGTTTTCATCAAATTAAACTATTAGAGAGTTAGGCAAGGAGTAAGTAGTGATGTTCTACAACACACCAACTTCACATATAAGACCCCCTGTTTTCATCAAATTATTAGAGAGTTAGACAAGGATAAAGTATGGTGTTTTACAACATACCAACTTCACATATAAGACCCCCTGTTTTCATTAAATTAAACTATTATAGAGTCAGGCGAGGAGTAAGTACTGGTGTTCTACAACACACCAACAACTTCACCTATAAGACCCTCTGTTTTCATCAAATTAAACTATTAGAGAGTTAGGCAAGGAGTAAGTAGTGATGTTCTACAACACACCAACTTCACATATAAGACCCCCTGTTTTCATCAAATTAAACTATTAGAGAGTTAGGCAAGGATAAAGTAAGGTGTTTTACCATACAACAACTTCGCATATAAAACCCTCTGTTTTCATTTGATTACAATATTATGGAGTTAGGCTTCATGCAAGTACTTGTGTTTTGCAATACTTCAGTTTCAAATATAACACCTCTTTTCCTTTCATTTAATGACAGTATTATAGAGTTAGATTTGAAGCAAGTACTGATGTTCTACAATACATCAACTTTGCCTATAAGACCCTTCCATTTTATCTAATTAAAGAGTTAGTAATATCATTGCATTTAAATTTGAACTGAAATTATAATTACCTAGACTGACCACTGTCAACATCGGTACCACACAGTTGGTCACAAGCCATAATCTTCACCACAGCTCCTGGGTTGTAAGTCTCGAAAATTTTTATTTCTGTGGGGTAAACTGCACATTTGAACTGAATCTCTGAAATTAAAGAGAAAATATTAAAGTGATGTTCTACAACAAACATATATATATGAATTATTATGCCAACCTAAATAGTCATGTAAAAGAATAAATCCATATATATATGGATTTATTCTTTTCATTTTATATAAACTGATTCATTGGCCTAGTGGATAGAGTGTTCACCAATGGTCCGGAAGACCTGGGTTCAATCCCAGGTTGCATCATACCAAAGACTTTAAAAATGGTACTTGATACCTCCTTGCTTAACATTCAGTAATATAAGGTACATATCAAGGGTAAAGTAGAGCAATCCAGGGACAGAAGTAGCACCCTTTCCTACACCTTGGTGGAATAGCTTTTGAAAAGGGAGCCTTCTGGTTGCCCTCGACTACAGTCGCCAACTTTACTATATATATATATATAGTGTATATTTTGGCAGCAAGTTATTATTTACACAAATTTTGTGAAAGACTATAGACTATTTCTTTTTTAGGATTTTTTTGTATTTCCTTTAGCTTTCTTGTTATTTTCTTTATGTCAGGGTTCAGTTGGTAGCAGTACATAGCACATTTTTGATACCAGTGCTATAAAACAACAACTAGCAACAACACTGATAAATTCACATCTAATGAAACATGGAAAATCCTCACTAATAACATGAAAATTATCTACAAAACTAACAGCAAAAAAACGTCGACCAATTCTCAAAGCAATCAGTATGCAAAATAAACAACCAAACAAATAAAATAGCAAATTGAATTATCATGACTAGAAAATCCGGCAAACACTTACGACATACGGAAACACTGGACAGCTGTTTTGACTTTATTAAGTCTCATCAGCAGTACTGTGATCTCCACCACTGGAGATTGAACCAGTGACCACAGAATGCAGAGCTGAAACTGTACCACTGAGCCATCAATCCACATTGCACACAAGTGATGCCAAATTAACTAGTCATGGTAATTGCATCGCCAATTAACCTAAATGTATCTTGCAAGTTACATTATTTTCTGGTCATGGTAATTCAATTCACAATATAATTCCTCTACTTTAAAAAAAAAAAAAAAAAAAAAAAAAAGAAGAAAATGTACATCTATATTCTTGCCCTTGAGGTCATAATAATTACACAGATACATATTTGCAATTCTCTTGGGAGGTGACTGCGTCCTCTGTAAAGAGTACGGATGTAACTTGCAAGACACATTCAGATTAATTGGCCGCACAATTACCATGTCTAGTTAATTTGTTGCCACTTTTGTGCGATATGGCCTGGTGGCTCAGTCGTAGAGTTTCAGCTCTGCAATCTGTGGTTGCTGGTTTGATCTCCAGTGGTGGAGATCATGGTATTCACTGCTGATGAGACCTAATAAGGTTGAAACAGCTGTCCAGTGTTTCCGTATGTCATGTGTAAGTGTTCGCTGGATTTTCTGGTCATGGTAATTCAATTCACAATATAATTCCTCTACTTAAGAAAATGTACAAATAAAATAGCATTCAATACCAGCACAAACATAAAACATCTTCAATAACTGACACACTAACCAAAGCCCCCCCCCCCCTCATATGCACACCAATAATAAACCCTTTCAAGAGAATAACTTTTACACTGAAATTAAAGAAAAACAACACAAAGAAAATATCAAAAAAGCTAAAAAAAACAAATAAAGATCATAAAAAAAAGATTCAGTCTTTAATTAAACATGTCTAAATAATATATATATATATATAAATGAACAAAGTGATGGTGAACTTTGCACCGTTGTTAAAACCATGACTGTTTTGGCTGAAATGTTGTTCTATAAGTATAAGTTTGTAGTAATCCACAGATTCTGTATTTATAGTTCTTTAGTCTAAAGTAAAATGGCCATTCTGACTTTACAATGCATTGTTTTTGGCAATGTGTGTAGTCCAGTAAATGAATTACATTTTTTGCTTCTATAATTAGATTTGTGGTAAATATTAAAGATTTTTTTTAGTTGTGAAGCTAGTGAATGAGTGTTTGCAACATAGCTAGTTGGCTTTTATGGCATATCAACCTTTGCAGGTTATTCAACATCAGGTCCTGTTTAGTGTATATTAAGTATATATGATTTATAAACAAGTAGATTGTGGAAAAATTTCAGTGCTCATTTGTTTGCATTGCTAAAATGAGTTTTTCAGTTGTAGGGGAGGTTCATGGACTTAGATCTTTGAAAAGAAGCTGATTTTTCTCATATAGAAGATTATGTGATAAGAATCTTTTGATTCAGATAGGTCTTTCATGTATTGTTGAAAACTCTTCAGATTGTTCTAAATATTACACGGTTAGCAAAATTTAGGGGATGTTATTTTGTAATTATTTAGTAACGGGTAGCAAAATTTAGGGGATATTATTTTGTAATTATTTCGTAATGGTTAGCAAAATTTAGGGGATATTATTTTGTAATTGTTCAGTAATGGTTAGCAAAATTTAGGGGATGTTATTTAGTAATTATTTAGTAACGGTTAGCAAAATTTTGGGGATATTATTTTGTAATTATCTAGTAATTCTCTTGTCAAAACTGTAGTCAATTCTTTTATATAATAAGCAAAACTATTTGCCATTCATTAAAAATCCAAAACATGAAAAAAACAGTGTTGCTCAACTCACCAACGAAATCATCACTACAGAATTTTGCTGGAATTCTTCCAAATTGTTTACTTGCTGATGGCGCCAAGGACCACCAAGTACCATAGGTACGCTGTAATAAGGAAAAAATAAGTTCTTATAAATAATATTAGGAAAAAAATAATATTAATTTATTTTGATAGGCAAATGCCTGTATTCACTAATTATCTCCCTTCTTTTGACATTTGAATTCAACATTAAATAAAATTTGAATTTATAATTTTCTGACCCATCAAATGAATTTCTGTCTAGATTTTTGAAACCTAAAACTGACATATGATAAAAACAACCAATCAATTGAATTTGTCTGGAATTTTGAGACCAGAGGTTTGAATGTGATAAAAACTACCAAGAAAAAGCAGCAGATCTAAAAAAAATATCAGTGTGTAACTGCAATATATTGCACTGACCGGCAATGAACTCGGCGGATGTAGTCAACAGATACATTTGGTTGTAGATAAAATCAACAAAGTAACTACTGAAAAAGCTAAAATATGTGGGTGTAAGCTGTGACCAATATAGAAGAAGCAATGCATGGGTGAAGATGTGTGGCCATGTTAGTCATGTGGGAGCTTTAAGACTATATAAGGTCAAGAATTTGGGCTGAAGTCAGTTCCTACTGGTTGTTCTGACTCCTGACAGCTCCTTTGTGTGCACAAACTCTCTCCAACTGCTCTCCTGCTCCACACAAGCGTTACCATCAAAGAATAAAAATATTAATTTTTTTTTATATATATGTGCTCCTCGTTGTTTGTCAAGATCCAACAGTAGTATACTATATAACAACCAAGTATATCTTCACATGAAAATAAGAAATTAAGTTATTAACCCTTCAAAATTATATAACCTTCTTAATCAATCATCATATGAATAAAATCTCAATATGCTTTTATATATATATATATATATATATATATATATATACACATATGCTATAATCAAGCTTTTATATATATATATATATATATATATATATACACACACATGTGCTATAATCAAACAGGTGACATTTCCACACTAGACAGAACCTCTCTGAAACTGGTAGACAAATTCACCTACCTAGGAAGCAGCGTCTCATCAACCGAAAAAGACATCAACACACGGCTAACGAAGGCATGGAAAGCTATCAATAGGCTTTCAATCATATGGAAATCAAACCTGACCGATAAAATGAAACGCAGTTTCATCCAGGCAGCAGTCATGTCAATACTTGCTATATGGATGCACTACTTGGACACTAATTAACGGCTGGAGAAAAAGCTAGACGGCAATTACACAAGAATGTTGCGAGCAATATTGAACAAGTCCTGGCAGCAACACCCCACAAGGCACCAACTATATGGCCACCTGCCTCCCATCACAAAAACTATCCAAGCTAGACGAACCAGACATGCAGGACACTGCTGGAGAAGCAAGGACGAGCTCCTAAGTGATGTACTCCTATGGACCCCCACATATGGCCGAGCAAAAGCAGGACGACCAGCTCGAACATACATACAGCAGCTATGTGAGGGTACGGGATGTAGCACTGAAGACCTGCCAGAGGTGATGAATGATAGGGAGAAGTTGCGAGAGAGGGTCAGGGATATCCGTGCTAGCGGCACGACATGATGATGATATACACACACACTAACCCAGTCGGCTGGGGCTGTAGAATACACCAACTGTATCTCTACAGAGGGGTAAGAACCCCCAACATGTGTCCTTGATATGACACTAAACAATCTGATGGTGAAGCTCCAGTAATATTGGAGCTTTGGGGAATGCAGAGTACCCCTTCATTCCCATCACTCCCAGGTCCACTCTGGTCTGGAGTGGTAGCACCTGATATGGGTCAATTAGAACTGTTTGACATTTAAACTGCATAATTATGTAAAACTGAATTGTTTGAAATGGAACTGTTTGATCATTTAATTGTGTGTAAACAAATGACTGATGTTTAATTGAATTATTAATGATACATAGCAATACTTGAAAACATTAACTATTCATATTAGATAAAAATAAGGGAAACCATTTGACTGAGTGAAATAAAAAAAAATGAGCTGAGGCTCATTTAAAAATGTTATCTACAAAATGTGTTTAGAAATCATATATCTAATTTTTATTAAAGGTGCCCGTGGTGTAATGGTTATCGTCGCAGGAATTGGACACGGCGACACGAGTTCAAATCCTGGACTGATTGCATTTCACATAGCACTAATACCCTTGGGAAAGGTATGAATCCAATTATTCTCCCTCCAGCTATGGGTAAATAGTAGGGCAGACTAGGTTCTTCAGCCTTGGTGAGGCAACTAGTCTAGGAGAAGGAAAACTTTGAATTCAAACCTGTTAAAATCTACTTAAAAAAATTGACCTTGTGTCATATCCTGCCCAAGTGGGTAAATATGATAAATATGTTGGGTAAATATGATAAATATGTATGAAAAGGATTTGGCATTAAATAACCAACAATGGTTGATATACCATAAAACCAAATACATACACACACACATATATTTGCCCAGTCAGCTGGGGCTGTAGAATACACTGACTGCACCTCTGCAGAGGGGTAAGACCCCCCCCACCTGGATATAACACTATACAATCTGATGGTGAGGTTCCAGCAGTGCTGGAGCTTTGGGGAATGCGGAGTACCCCTTCATTGCCATTGCTCCCAGGTCCACTCTGGCCCGGAGTGGTAGCACCTGATAGGGCCCTATCTATGGGTTAAATAGAACTAACAGCATACTTATGCTAAAATGAATTGAGTAAACTGAATAGCTTGAAATAGAAACGTTTTTGTCTATCAAACCGTACTTACACTTAAACTGCGTGCTTATGCTCAACTGAATTATTTCAAATAGAATTGTTTTTCGACATTAAAACTGTATTTACACTTAACTGAATTATTACATATAACTGCTTGAATAGTTTGAAATGGAAATGTTTTTGACAATTAAACTGTGTACTTATGCTAAACTGAACTGTTTTCAATAGAACACATTATTTACATAAAAATAGATTTGGCGTTAAATAACCTACAAAGGTTGATATGCCATAAACCGAAAAGAAAGACACACACACACACACATATATATATATATATATATATATATAGTGAACAGATGAGTATAAACAATTGTTTAAAAATGTTTGATAATCAAAAAGTGCTCAAATGCTGGCCAGCAGAACACTAAGAAAATTAAAATCTCACTTTTTTACTATAGTCTCATAACTATAAATTTCATGTATCAACTATTCAGCTATTGAATAGAGAACACTATCATCAGATAAAAAGTTTCATTTGATGATTGTGTCATCTATTACCCTCTCCGTATTCTTGTCTTCACGCAGGATGCAGAAAAATAAACAAGTGTTACATTCTGTTCTGGCCAAACAAACGACAACACGTAATATATATAACAATATATATCTATTTTCTCGACGGACGCTTGTGTGAAGAAGGAGCAATCAGGAGAGGAATTAGAATCATTCGTCTATGAGGCTTGGACTCTTCGATGTAAGTAGACGATGGCCAAGAAAACACACACGGGGCAACAACGGGACAAGCTTTTGCGAACAGCGGAATTTTTCACTCTCTTCCGTTCAATTCGTTGGCCTTATATTACGAACAAACTTGAACGCGGAGATATGGACACGCCTCTACGCCCCTGCGATTTCTTCCAATAACTGGCCATCGGAATTTGTCACTTCCGCAGTCTTTGGAATGGCATGTGTGATCATCATCGAGCGGAAATAACTGTCATGCAGTTCACAGGTCACTCTCTTCCGGTGCATCACTTTGTAACGGCACAGTGGGAATTTTTTTACCTTGTTCCATATTGTCAGCCAAGCTGTATTTTACACAAGTGCACCTGGGCTTTCTGTGGTAGCAGGGACCAAGAGTATCACCAATGCCAATAAAACTTACTTTTATCTATTTTTCAAAATTCTGATGAAAGTAAGTTTTTGAACCAAATATTCTAAGATAGCCAATAATAGATTAAGTGATTGATGGATTTTAACATGATAATCTGTCAAGGTTTATTTTATGCATAGAGGTTAGGGAATCATGTTCATTAGAGGTTAAGGAATCATGTTCATTGTACATTCATTAGAGGTTAGGGAAGCATATTCATTGTACATTCATATTTACATTTTTTGTGTCGTTGTTTCTTAGGTGTTTTTTTTGCACACGACAATATCAAATACACATAATTTTTAAATGAGTCTATTTGACACATAGATGGGACTATTGAGTTACTTGGATATAGGGAAGATATTTAGTCGAATTCCTATTCACCAAGGACTAATATTAGCATTAGTATATTTGTGATACACTAATACTGAATAAACAGAAAGAAAAACAAATTCATTTATACATAGAGAAACATTTAATATGTACATAATATACATACTAGAAGTACTGAAAAGAATATACAAGTCACAATATATAAAATGTACACATATTGTTCTATAAACAAGAAGTATAAAAAAAGGGAAAGAAAAAAGTTGGCGATCATAGTCAAGAGTGACCCAAAGGCTCCCTTTTCCTTAGTTACTACACCGAGGTGTAGGGGAAGATGCTACACCTTTCCCTGGATTGCTCCACTACCCTTGATCTCTTCTTTATAATGTTGAGTGTTAAGCAAGGAGGCATCAAGTATCATTTTTTGAGTCTTTTGTATGACTCGACCTGGGATTGAACCCCGGTCTCCTGGGCTATTGGCGAACACTCTACCTACTAGTCCAATAGACTGGTAAAAGGAATGCAAAAATAGAAAAAAGTTTTATTTGATAATGATGAAGAGTCAAATGGCCATAGTAGGAAAAAAAGAGACAAATTCTCCAGTGTACAAATGAGGGTGACAATGATTTTCTTTTATTTTCATTTTTCAGTTCATCGAGGCCACCTAACGGACACGCCCATTCTCCAAGGGAGACAATTATTTGCTCCCTACAGATAAATCCTTAAGTGGTACAACCACTGACGGTCAGAGTAGACCTAGGAATAATAGCAATAAAAAAAAATACTCCACATTAGATCTTCAGAACAGGAGCCTGACCATCAGATGCAGTTAAGTGTCATCCTAAAGACACCTCCTTTTTGGCAGGTGTGAAAAGTCTTACCTCTCTACAGGGAATACAATCAGCATATTCTAAGAACTGCTGACATAGCAGTGATGGTTTTTACAAACTTGTTGATAGCATCCAAACACATACAGTCTTTAAAGAGATTTATTTGACCCATAGATAAGACCTTAATAGGTACTACCATTCAGGGTCAGAATGGACCCGGGAGCAATGAAAGAATAGTCCACACTCCCAAGATCTCCAGAACTGGAACCTCACCATCAGATGCAGTTTAATGTCATATTCAGGATACTATTTTTTAGTGGGGGGGGGGTCTTACCCCTTTGCAGGAGATACAATAAGTATATTCTAAGCCCAGCCAACAGTTCAAGCCAAAAAATCAATTAAATCCAGACAATATAACAATTAACATACACATAGGGAAAAAAATTTAAATCTTACAAAGACACAGGTACGTGTAGAGTCACCATGTTGCGGGAACACATAGGGTGGTCCTATCAGATTTCCAGCTGCATAAGATATACTTTTGTCAGCTCCATATTGAGAGCTGAATTTGGTCACCTGGCACACAAACTGCTCAATGAGTTGACACTCTGCTGCACCAGAATGGTTTTGGTAACAATTTTCCACGCATCCAATTTCTTCCAGATAGGCATCATTCTTGGGTGAGTTCGTGCAACAACCACGCCAGGAGCACATGGGACTCATTAAACAGTCAAACAACTTTAATAGCAGACAAAATTCAACAACTTTTTGCTTGCATTTAAAAGTTTAAACCAGATGCCTAATCTTTTAAAATATTTTGATTTTTTTAAAGTGTGATGATTTTTAAAAATAATGTAATTTTAGAACTGAAATCTAATTTTTCAAAAAATCTCTTCTTTTCTACAGCATAATTATTTTGATTGTTGCAAAGATTTTTCTTAATTTAGTTCTTGGGGGAAAAAAAAAACACTGAATGTATTTCGAAACTGTTAATGTCGCTATTTAAGAATACAGGAACAAAAATAATATTTTATGTTCGCTAATGTAAATTTTACAATAAAAACTTTGAAATTTTTCAAACCTGTTTGAGGAATTTTTTTACGACCGAATAAGATAAATACACATAAAATAGTTTGAATTAAATCCGACAAATTAACTATCAGAAATATAGGCTGCGAATGTATTAGAATTTAAAAAAACGAAAATAATATTTTGAGTTATGAGATTCAGTGTTTGTGGAATAATGAAGCCACTACTAAAGAAAGCACAAGCTCATTGGAGACGGGCTTAAACTTTAGTCATGAAAAATAATTATTGTTATTCATCCGTATCGATCTGGGGCATTATTTCTTAGTTACGAAGGAAAATAAACAAAACGGAAGACGGCCAAAGGCGTGTGCATAACGCCATTGTTTAAAGATTGAGTTCCGGGATGCATGGGAGATAAATCATTTCGTACTAAATGTTTAATGGTGTTGGCTCAGTGGAAAAGTAAGAGACTGGTGATCATAGAGATTTATTTACTAAGCTTACTTTCGTGGTGATACAAAGCCAGAAATACCCATGAAAACTATATGAAAAATTAAAAGATTAAATTGCGAATTAATTCATACATTATAATTTTTTACTGTGTGTTCGTGGTTTTAGAAGTCTAGTCGAAGTGGAAATCAACCTATTGGAGGGGGGGGTAGTCAAATTATTTAACACGCGAAATAAACTGATGGATGTTCACCAATGAGACATAAGCAAAATACTGCTCTGCTTTTTCCACCTCAAACTTAGTTTCTTATATGCTCATTGAATCTCGCCACTTCACGTGGGCTTATCACATTCTCCTCCATAAAATAAGTCACACCTCTTGTGTCCTTTTCTTCTTCTGGTTTCCGCGTGCCGGTAGCAGAGAGAGCACACCTTCTGTTTCTTCGAGGTAAGCTTGTTCATGGCATTACTACAACACAGTGAAAAATTTATTTTTTTTATAATTTATTTGAATAATTATGACTGCAATACTTCACTTATTTTAATTAATTTCTTAAATTCTCAAAACTCATACAACAACAGTTATATATATATATATATATATATATATATATATATATATATATATAGAGAGAGAGAGAGAGAGAGAGAGAGTTTGGTATATTCATAAATAAAGAGTACACAATTTATTTGGATAATTATGACTGCAATACCAAACACTAAATTTATTCTCCTCAATTGGTTAAATTCTCAAAACTTATATTATGATACATATATAGATAGAGTGCACAATATTAGTGATAGACCATGATCAACAATGTGAAACTCCAAGTCATGAGTTTTTGTCCTGTTTTATTGTTATTAGCTCATTTCATACTTGAAATCATCATAATCATCATCATCATGTCGCGCCATCAGCACAGATATCCCTGACCCTCTCCTGCCACCATTCTCTATCGTCCATCACTTCTGGCAGGTCCTCAAGGTCATATCCCATATCGGCACAGAGCTGTTGTATGTAGGTTCTACCTGGTCATCCTGCCTTTGCTCATCCATGTGAAGGGGTCCACAAGAGTACGTCACTTATGAGTTTGTCCCTACTTCTCCAGCAATATCTCACATGTCTGGTTTGTCTAACTTGGATAGTTTTCGTGATGGGTTGTAGGTGGCCGTATAGCTGCTGCTTTGTGGGGTGCTGCCTCCAGGACTTGTTCAATATTGCTTGCAGCATTCTTGTGTAGTTATAGGGTTTACACTCCTATACTTTTAAAATGGCCGTGATACCACTTGTTCCTGAAACAAAGATAGTGGACGTCGGTAAATTAATCAGTCTCGGGAACCTATTGGTCAGAAAAGTCACATGACTTGTGATCACAACTATGTCTGCAACTTTGATTTTGTCCCATGCATTTGATGTTGAACGCATGACAAGGATTGCCTATATATACTCTCATCTTCCAAGAACTCATTCTCTCCATTTTGACTTACAAAGACAGCACACACTCTCTCTCTCTCTCTCTCTCTCTCTCTCTCTCTCTCTGCATTTCAACTTCCAGAAACTGCTTGACCTTGCCACTTAGTAATGCAATTCAATATGCATAACATAGGTGCGTATACATTCTGCAACTTTTTTTTTTCCTGTTCTACCTTTTCAGTTAGATTTGTTCCAGCCTCAAACACAGCCTCAGAAATTTCATCAAATCCCAAAAGAGACAAACAACCAACATTGGAGAAGACACATTCTTCCCAGAATACATTGTTATATTTTTGTATATCGATACCTCACATGAAATACTTAATCAACATACATTTTATAGTCTACAGGACACTTTCAATATTTAGTCTCTTTCCATAATATCCATGTTAGTTACACACATACGCACATACACACACAGAGAGGAATATTCAACAGACTATATTAGAATATTTGTAATGTTTTTTTTTTCATGTATTTCTTGATATATAAATTTAATTTTGTTTGTACTGCTTAGTTTTAAATGTTCCTTTGTCCGCATTGTTTTACTTTGTTTGCTTTTCAATAATGAACAAACTTAAATTGTGGAAACCAAATATCAACCTATCCACCAAAACATTTCACCACATAGTTGCTATCAAGCTTTTTCTCCATACATTTAGTTAGTGTCCATGTAGTGCATCCATACAGCAGTATCGACATGACCACTGCTTGGAAAAAAACGTGTTTTATTTTATCGGTCAGGTCTAACTTCCATATGACCAATAGCCTATCGATAGCTGTCCAAGCCTTTGCTAGTTGTGTGTTGATGTCTGTCTTGGTTGATGAGATACTGCTTCGTAGGTAGGTGAACTTGTCTACTAGTTTCAAAGAGCTACCATTTAGTGTGGAGAAGTCACCCCTTTGATTAAAGCACATATATTCCATCTTGTGTGCATAGACATGGAGGCCGATGCCTGCAGCCGCTCGTTCCAGACTATATAGCAGAAATACATTTTCATATTCATGCATTGAACACTGTAAAGATTTTACGATTAAAAACAATTTTAGCATTAAATTTTAATTATAATTTTACATATATATATATATATATATATATATACACACATATTGTCGGCATATTTTATTAAAGATGGCAAACAAGGATATGGAGTTGAGGTTTTTATTAACATTTTCCTGTTCACGAGTAAAATGTTGCAACTGAAGATGAAGGCTGGTTAGTAATTGTCCAAAATCTCTATTGTTGTAACCCCAGTACTTGTTCTTTCAACCTTTGCCAGTCATTTGTCGAAAAGATTTGGGTATGACCACAGTATAGATAATAAGATGTTTTCTGAGATCAATGAATATTTCGAATGGGAGTCTTTCTCTCATGCAGTTGACATCATGTTTGAATACACAGTCAGTTGGTACTAGTTTGAATGTGTAAAAATCACAGATCAGGATCATGTGACTATGAATTGCCAAGGCTGTAGAACTATGCACCAATGCTAGATGTATTTAAGTATTTCAGCTCCTAAACTGAAAGAGATTTTGTTAAATGTGTAGTATCTGTTTTTTTTTTTTAGGTATGGGTTCTAGTTCTGGTGGGAGAAATCATACACGCGCCAGCTCAAAGTGTGCACGAATATGTCTGGCGTGTAAAATGAGATCAGGGAGAGAGAAACTGGCGATGCTAGATGCATTTATGTATTTCAGCTCCTAAACTGAAAGAGATTTTGTTAAATGTGTAGTATCTGTTTTTTTTTTAGGTATGGGTTCTAGTTCTGGTGGGAGAAATCATACACGTGCCAGCTCAAAGTGTGCACGAATATGTCTGGCGTGTAAAATGAGATCAGGGAGAGAGAAACTGGCGATGCTAGATGCATTTATGTATTTCAGCTCCTAAACTGAAAGAGATTTTGTTAAATGTGTAGTATCTGTTTTTTCTTTTTATAAGTATGGGTTCTAGTTCTGGTGGGAGAAATCATACACGTGCCAGCTCAAAGTGTGCACGAATATGTCTGGCGTGTAAAATGAGATCAGGGAGAGAGAAACTGGCGATGCTAGATGCATTTATGTATTTCAGCTCCTAAACTGAAAGAGATTTTGTTAAATGTGTAGTATCTGTTTTTTTTTTTAGGTATGGGTTCTAGTTCTGGTGGGAGAAATCATACACGTGCCAGCTCAAAGTGTGCACGAATATGTCTGGCGTGTAAAATGAGATCAGGGAGAGAGAAACTGGCGATGCTAGATGCATTTATGTATTTCAGCTCCTAAACTGAAAGAGATTTTGTTAAATGTGTAGTATCTGTTTTTTTTTTTAGGTATGGGTTCTAGTTCTGGTGGGAGAAATCATACACGTGCCAGCTCAAAGTGTGCACGAATATGTCTGGCGTGTAAAATGAGATCAGGGAGAGAGAAACTGGCGATGCTAGATGCATTTATGTATTTCAGCTCCTAAACTGAAAGAGATTTTGTTAAATGTGTAGTATCTGATTTTTCTTTTTATAAGTATGGGTTCTAGTTCTGGTGGGAGAAATCATACACGTGCCAGCTCAAAGTGTGCACGAATATGTCTGGCGTGTAAAATGAGATCAGGGAGAGAGAAACTGGCGATGCTAGATGCATTTATGTATTTCAGCTCCTAAACTGAAAGAGATTTTGTTAAATGTGTAGTATCTGTTTTTTTTTTTAGGTATGGGTTCTAGTTCTGGTGGGAGAAATCATACACGTGCCAGCTCAAAGTGTGCACGAATATGTCTGGCGTGTAAAATGAGATCAGGGAGAGAGAAACTGGCGATGCTAGATGCATTTATGTATTTCAGCTCCTAAACTGAAAGAGATTTTGTTAAATGTGTAGTATCTGATTTTTCTTTTTATAAGTATGGGTTCTAGTTCTGGTGGGAGAAATCATACACGTGCCAGCTCAAAGTGTGCACGAATATGTCTGGCGTGTAAAATGAGATCAGGGAGAGAGAAACTGGCGATGCTAGATGCATTTATGTATTTCAGCTCCTAAACTGAAAGAGATTTTGTTAAATGTGTAGTATCTGTTTTTTTTTTAGGTATGGGTTCTAGTTCTGGTGGGAGAAATCATACACGTGCCAGCTCAAAGTGTGCACGAATATGTCTGGCGTGTAAAATGAGATCAGGGAGAGAGAAACTGGCGATGCTAGATGCATTTATGTATTTCAGCTCCTAAACTGAAAGAGATTTTGTTAAATGTGTAGTATCTGTTTTTTTTTTTAGGTATGGGTTCTAGTTCTGGTGGGAGAAATCATACACGTGCCAGCTCAAAGTGTGCACGAATATGTCTGGCGTGTAAAATGAGATCAGGGAGAGAGAAACTGGCGATGCTAGATGCATTTATGTATTTCAGCTCCTAAACTGAAAGAGATTTTGTTAAATGTGTAGTATCTGTTTTTTTTTTTAGGTATGGGTTCTAGTTCTGGTGGGAGAAATCATACACGTGCCAGCTCAAAGTGTGCACGAATATGTCTGGCGTGTAAAATGAGATCAGGGAGAGAGAAACTGGCGATGCTAGATGCATTTATGTATTTCAGCTCCTAAACTGAAAGAGATTTTGTTAAATGTGTAGTATCTGTTTTTTTTTTTAGGTATGGGTTCTAGTTCTGGTGGGAGAAATCATACACGTGCCAGCTCAAAGTGTGCACGAATATGTCTGGCGTGTAAAATGAGATCAGGGAGAGAGAAACTGGCGATGCTAGATGCATTTATGTATTTCAGCTCCTAAACTGAAAGAGATTTTGTTAAATGTGTAGTATCTGTTTTTTTTTTAGGTATGGGTTCTAGTTCTGGTGGGAGAAATCATACACGTGCCAGCTCAAAGTGTGCACGAATATGTCTGGCGTGTAAAATGAGATCAGGGAGAGAGAAACTGGCGATGCTAGATGCATTTATGTATTTCAGCTCCTAAACTGAAAGAGATTTTGTTAAATGTGTAGTATCTGTTTTTTTTTTTAGGTATGGGTTCTAGTTCTGGTGGGAGAAATCATACACGTGCCAGCTCAAAGTGTGCACGAATATGTCTGGCGTGTAAAATGAGATCAGGGAGAGAGAAACTGGCGATGCTAGATGCATTTATGTATTTCAGCTCCTAAACTGAAAGAGATTTTGTTAAATGTGTAGTATCTGTTTTTTTTTTTAGGTATGGGTTCTAGTTCTGGTGGGAGAAATCATACACGTGCCAGCTCAAAGTGTGCACGAATATGTCTGGCGTGTAAAATGAGATCAGGGAGAGAGAAACTGGCGATGCTAGATGCATTTATGTATTTCAGCTCCTAAACTGAAAGAGATTTTGTTAAATGTGTAGTATCTGTTTTTTCTTTTTATAAGTATGGCTTCTAGTATATGATGACTTTTTTTTACAGTTTGTGCTTAATGGGATTTTTATCCACTAACCTTCTTCTATTATTTGTTAGGACATAATTATTTTGTAAGTTGTATTTATTGATGAGTATATAAATGCTTTTTATAAACATAAAACTAATTTTGCACATGCTAAATACATGCATAACCCTTCAGTCTCTAAATATCTCTGCAACATTATAAACAAATATTGTGTGGACCCTATATTGAAATGGGAAATTGTTAATAGAGCTTCCAACTACAAAGAAGAAGATAGATTCGAACAGATGTCAGCACAATAATATGATAAAAGGCTTCGTAATTGTTAGCTGTCTATTTATTTGTTTTATTCCCTTCTTTTCTATTTCTTCATTATTTTTGTATATTATTGGACATTGGCATAATGGTTAGAGTGTTCGCCAATGGCCCAGGAGACCTGGGTTCAATCCCAGATCAAGTCATACCAAAGACTCAAAAAATGGTACTTGATACTACCTTGCTTAACACTCAGCATTATAATAAGGTATGTATTAAGGGTAAAGTGGAGCAATACAGGGAAAGGAGTAGCATCCAACCTTACACCTAGGTGTAGTAGCTATTGAAGAGGGAGCCTTCTGGTCACCCTCGACTACAGTTGCCAACTTCTTCATTTGTCTGTCCTCATAATCTTTCTCAGAAAGTGGTGTAATGGCTAACATTCTGGACTACAACATCATATTAAGCAAATTTGAATTCCATTTAAACTATTACATTCACTTTCAGACTAATACCTTTGGGAGAAGAATGAGCTTCCTTATCCTCCCAACTATGGGTTACATAGTACCACTACTTTCCTTTTACAAGGATTACTTTGGCATTAAATAGTCCATGAAGGTTGACATACCATTAAAACAAAGAAACCAAACCAAACCTAAAGAATTTTCTTGCAGAGTTTCCCTGATTATCCTATTAGTGGAACCCAGATAGTAAGGATCTGTTTTTTATTTGATTCTATTTTCATATATGTATATATATATAGTTATCCACAGACTGTTTCTTATATATATATATATATATATATATATTACTAAGGCATTTTTTTTTCAACAGGATAGAACACATTTTATCTATATATTTATATTTATTTCAATTTATTTTTTGTATTTATCTATATATCCCAAACAAATACAGCATTAAGTTCAAATCCTGGATGAGACTGATTGCATTTCACATAGCACTAATACCCTTGGGAAAGGTATAAATCCAATTATTCTCCCTCCAGCTATGGGTAAATAGTAGGGCAGACTGGTTCTTCAGCTTTGGTGAGGCAACTAGTCTAGGAGAAGGAAAACTCTGAATTCAAACCTGTTAAACTCGTTTAAAAATTGACCTTGTGTCATACCCTGCCCGAGCGGAAGGGGTTGGGTAAATATGTATTAGATGAAGTCAACATACGAATTCATACAAATATTAAAATCTACCCCCCTCCAATAAATGCATAACAGCTTCCCTTGACATCGAGAATCTCTTTACTAATGTTTTCATCCAAGAAACTATAAAGATGATAATAGAAAACATCTACAATCACCTCTCAATTTCTCCTCCCGCTATGAAAAGAAAAATCCTTGAAAAATTCCTCCTCATATGTACTACATGTCCCATTTCAAGACCCCTCTGGCAATATATACACATACTCCAAGGTCTTTCAATGGGGTCTCCCCTTGGCCTTACCATATCTGAATACTACATGTCCCACATAGAAAACAAAGTATTCTAAACAATAATAAATAAACCTAAGATATATGTCCACTTTGTTGATGACATTTTCATTGCCACACAAACCCATAATGAAATCAACATAAATAAACCCTTTTAAGAAACTCAGTCCTAAACTTTACTACTGAACTTAATATTAACAAAAAAATCCCCTTCCTCGATGTACTCACTGACTCCAGTAACAATAACAAATTCACAACATCCCAAACAAAAAAACCTGCCAGTAACAATTCCACCCAACTTAACTGCCACAGCAAATGTCCCCAAAAATACAAAATAGCTATCATAAAAAACTTAATTCATCAAGCATTCTACATCTCCTCATCTATGACAATAATTTACAAAGAACTTATTAACATAAAAAAAACGCTAGTTAATTATAATTTCCTTTATAAACTAATTGATCAACAAATAAAACTACATAAAATACACAATTATAACTACACTACCTCTAATAGAAAATACCCACAAAATCAATTTATACAACAAAAACCAAATGCATGATTATTACAAATTAGATGAACAAGTTATCACCACTATTTTAAAATGAAACATAAAACCCATTGACAAATAAAAACAAATAAAATTTATTATCTACAACACAAAATTCAAAACAAGAAATCTCATAATCAAAAATAATACAAACTCCCCCAAAATAACCCGAAATCAAACCAATGTAATCAATAAATTTATATGCCCCTTTCGAGAGTGCCTCCCATAAAATAATATCTTCATTAACCATACAACAACAGCACTATCTTGCCGCCTTACATACCACCTATCCGACCCTAGCACTATAAAACAACAAATAATTAAAGAGCACAACAATAGCACTACTCAATTCACTTTTTAGGTAAGAAAAATACAAATAGATTATACAATTGTATACAAAAACAAAAGCAAAAAATGACTACAAATCCTTGAGGCAATATACATAAAAAATAAAAAACCCAATATAAATAAAAAAAAGCATTTAATAGAGGCACTGATATATTAAACATCTTTAATATGCAATATCCCCAAACCATTTGATAGACTGTCTCAACTCAATATATTTATTTAAAAAAATGCTACAACTTAATCAAAAAAGACTGCTACAACTCAGTTAAACTTAAACTCGACAGCCACCAAAAATGACAACCCCTGAATATAACCAAAGTGTGGTTTAAAGAACTAGGGGAAAAATGGAACCATTTTAACACCAACTTGACCCTGAAATATGGAAAAAAACAAGAACTCGAGAAGCTACAATCAAAAACTATAAATAAAATATGTTCTATCATGTTCAACAAAACATACCTTAGCAATAATTTGTCGCTAAACTCTCTCTCTATATATATATATCTATATCTATATATATATATATATATACAAATATATATCAGTAATATCCAGTCAGTGTTCGAAGACAGTGGGTGTGGATTATTCGCATATAGAGTATAATTATATTCTTCACTGAAATAAATTTATAATGATAATTTAACCAGGTTTGAGTTTCCTTCTAATTGCACTATATATATATATCTATATATATATATATATATATATATATATATATATATATATATATATATATATATATATGATTAAATATTTATTTATCTACTTATAAATATTCAAAACTAGCATTATGATTGAAAGTCAAATTATCTAAGGAAAATAAATTTTCCAGCATTTTCGAGGCGTTTCTTTACATCTAAGGGAGATAACTCTGATTTACAAAATATGTACGGATTAAATATACAAAGTTTTAAACGTCATCTGAATTATTAAAAATGAATAAAATCTGAGAGAGATTTATTCAAAATCTTTTCACACATTGTTAGAAGAATTTTAATTTAATTTATTTTTTCGCTTTTTTATTCATAAAAAATGTCAGAAAATAGAGACACTGAATATATATATAGTCATTTCCCTTTAACTGCATAGATGGCTGAAACCATGGCTGACATTGAACTATAGAAATAACCCTTTTTCTTATCCACAGATTTATTCCTAGACCCAAGGCAGAAACAAAAAAAAAACACAAATAGTACTGAACCATATCTATACAAAGCTTTTCTTATCCACAAGGGATATGTTCTAGGACCCCACAGCAGAGGCCTGAAATCATAGAAAGAACCAAACCCTTATATATGGAAGTCCCATCTTATCCACAATAGATAAGTATTTACTTACCAAGGACAGGATGAGACACAAAGTCCATTTTAATCAGAATAAAGCAGGTTTGAATTTAGAGTTTTTATTCTTTAATATTGGTTTTCTCATGAGAATAAGCAAAATTAGTGAAACTTAAACAGCCTGGTTCAGGATTTGAACTTTAACTCCTGATTCCATTTGCAATAAAGATAACTGTTACACTAATTGCGCCCTCTTGGAGGTATGTTCCAAGACCACCAACAGATAGCTGTAATCACAGACACTACTAAACCCTATGTATGATATTTTTTCTATTTGTATAAACCTATGATCAAGTTTAATTTTCTACTAATAATAATGATAATTATCCTCATTATCATCATCTGGCTGTATACATATATATGCGGAAACATAATCAACAATAATGTCAAACGAACACACTTCTTTTGAAAAATATACCTCTCACACATTATTCTCGAAAGGGTTGCAAAAGGGTTGTGTGTGAGAGGTGGGTTGGAGACAGAACTGACTGCAACATATTGACCCCAAGTTCCTCTGGCCATAGCAGCACTTGTTCCTCTTTCTGCTGGGCTGCTCAACCAGGGTCCTGAGGGCTGGTTCTCACTGCCTCAAACTACAACTTGAACTCCAACTCACAGACTCCAACTAACTCAAGCCGTCTGTGGCACCAGGTTATATAATTGTTTGACGCCCACCTGCTTCTTGTGGGCATCAAATCTGCACCAAATTCAACCTGTCCATGGTCAAGGTGATACCCTGATATCTTCAACTGGATGCACCTGTTATTTACACTGGTGCATCTCTTAATTGACAGCTCGGTCAAGGGCCAATATGTTACATTTCATGTCAAATTCAAGAGTCCACAGAGAATCTTGAACTGTTTAATGAAAATAATGACTTACCGCAGAATCCAAAACAGGTGAGAACGTGTTTTGCATGCAAAGCAAGAAGATATTGCTGAGGGTGAGGGCACGATTTGTACAGTGTAGAGACACTCTCATGCAAATTTTAGTCCATCGGGACAGAGATAAAAACAGCAGCGTCGGCACAGCTGGCACTCTTGTTGCGAGTGAGAAGAGACTTATGGTCGGACTGTGTTTTGCTGCGAAGATTACCAATCAAGCCTGCGAGTGAGAAGAGACTTACAGTCAGACTTTGTTTAGTCAAAAAGACTACCAATCGAGCTTGTGAGTGAGGAGAGACTTACAGTCAGACTTTGCTTTCTTTTTGTTTGCTACGAAGGTTACCAATCGGGCTTGCAAGTGAGAGGAGAATTATGGTCAGACTTGTTTTATTTTTGAAGAGACTTACGGTCGGACTTTTTGTCAAAAAGACTACCCATCGAGCTTGTGAGTGAGCAGAGACTTATGGTCGGACTTGTTTTATTTTCTTTTTATTATTCAGTTGGCCAACACTTGGTTAAAAAAAAAAAAAAAATTCTTCTTCAAACTGGACCCTTTATTTGGACTACTGTAGCCCTGTGATTAAAATTCTGTCAACAATGACTGGGCACAAGTGTTTAGTTATAGCAAGTATTCTTTTGTTATTCCTACCTGTTGTTAGCATTGAACCTGCAACCTTTAGATGATTTCACTTAGAAGCACTTTCCAACTAAATGCCTTATCCACTGTGCTAATAATAAAAAATCCTTACTGATAACCTTTTGTGTTTTTATATAGCATCATTGTGGCTTCGACAGTTTCTTTGGGTAGCTGTAGGAGAGAAGTATTTGCTACATCTTCCCTCTGTGTATGTAGTCAAAGGCCTTGAAGAAGTCAACAAATAATATTGTTGCCTCAAGGTTTTTTGCACGTACACCTTCTAGAATTCGACGGATAGTCAAAATTTGTGATGTCATTGATCAATTTCTCCAAAAGTCATTTTGGTTCTTCCTAATTATCTTCTCAATTTTAGGTTCTATGGCGTTGCATAGTAGAGCATTGTAGATCTTGGCTGCTATGGATGTAAGGGTTATACCTTGGTAGTTCTTGGCTATTCTGAGGTTACCCTTCTTAAGGAAAGGGAGGATGCATCCCTTTGTCCATCCGTCTCTTTTGTTTTGGCAATATACAGCATTAGAGCATATTTACCAACACCTCCGCTCGGGTAGGATGTGACACAAGGTCAATTTTTAAGCGAAGTTTAACAGGTTTGAATTCAGAGTTTTCCTTCTCCTAGACTAGTTGCCTCACCAAGGCTGAAGAACCTAGTCTGCCCTACTATTTACCCATAGCTGGAGGGAGAATAATTGGATTCATACCTTTCCCAAGGGTATTAGTGCTATGTGAAATGCAATTAGTCTCGGCCAGGATTTGAACTCGTGTCACCGTGTCCATTTCCTAGGACGGTAACCATTACACCACGGGCATTAGAGTGTCAGAGCAGTATGTTGTCAAATTCCCTGGTCTTCCACACTTCTGGGGGTATTTCATCAAGCCCTGCTGCTTTCCTATTTTTAATTTTTCTTAGTACTGAGTTGAGATCTCCTTGTGTAAACTGTCCTTGTTTGATGTCTATTTGATTACTAATAATTTTCATGATTGGTTCATGCGTAACTTTCGGGAGTTTTCCGCGTAAATTCTTGAAATGTTGTTTCCACAGGTGTATTCGTTCTTCTTGGCTGTTAATTTTCAGCTTAGCTTTCTCGGTGCTCTTCCTTCAGCTCACTTCGTTTACTGTCTGCCATGTCTATCTTCAACCAAGTCTCTAATCTTATTGATCTGATTTTGTATGTATTCTGTTTGTTCTTTTAGTCATACGTTCGCAAAATTCATTTTTTGCCTTCTTAAGTTTCTGGGCATTGATATTGGTTGGGTTCCTCCTATTGCATGCTTTTTTCTAACTGCTAATGTCTCCCATGGGACTCTAGGTTTAGCTCTTTGTTTAATTGGTATGAATTCTGCTGCTGCTTCTAAGTGGGCATTGACGAAGTTCTCATATTCATCGTTCAGAGTAGGTGTTTCTGATATCTCCTGAAACGCATTGGATTTGTTTCTTAGTGTTAACGGATATTTATCTCTAATATCCCTGTTGTTAATCAGGGACTAGTCATAGTGTACAGTTGTTGTTGCTTCTCCTGAAGTGTATCGAATTTGTTTCTTAGTGTTAATGTAAGTATCAATATCATCATGGTCTGCAGTCAATATGGGAACCTAATGGACCTCCAGGTTATTTAATTGAAGCCGCTTGGAAGTTATCGTCATAGAAATTGGATTTAGCTACCCAAGTTCAAATCCTAGATGAGGTTGTTTGCATTTCAAATAGCGCTAATACCATTGGAAAATGCATGAATCCAACTATTTTCCCACTAGCTATAGGTAAACAGTAGGGCATACTGTGCTCTCTTCCCTAGAATGGCAACCAGTCAAGGAGAAAAAAAATTAAATTAAAACCTGTTAAACTCCGCTTAAAAATTGACCTTGTGTCATGTGTAGCTCGTGGGGAAGGGTTGGGTAGATACATGTAGATTGTTTAGTTGTCCTATGAATTTCTAGGGATATCTAATTGATACATCAATCTATATGCAAATGTGGCAGTATCGTCGGTAGTCTGCCAAGTCTCATTCACCAAACGATCCACTCCCATGCTGTGTTTGTTTTTTTAAGATAAGATGATTGGTTTCGTTTGTTTGGTTTTATGGCATATCAACCTTTGTAGGTTATTTAACGCCAAATCCATTTTTATGTAAATAATCTGTTCTATTGAAAACAGTTCACTTTAGCATAAGTACACAGTTTAATTATCAAAAACATTTCCATTTCAAACTATTCAAGCAGTTATATGTAATAATTCAGTTCAGTGTAAATACAGTTTTAATGTCGAAAAACAGTTCTATTTGAAATAATTCAGTTAAGCATAAGCACGCAGTTTAAGTGAAAGTATGGTTTAATTGTCAAAAACGTTTCTATTTCAAGCTATTCAGTTTACTCAATTCATTTTAGCATAAGTATGCTGTTAGTTCTATTTAACCCATAGATAGGGCCCTATCAGGTGCTACCACTCTGGGTCAGAGTGGACCTGGGAGCAATGGCAATGAAGGGGTACTCCGCATTCCCCAAAGCTCCAGCATTGCTGGAACCTCACCATCAGATTGTTTAGTGTCATATCCAGGACACTCGTCATATCCAGGACTCGTCATATCCAGGACACTCGTCTTACAGTCAGTGTATTCTACAGCCCCAGCTGACTGGGCAATACACAGAGTTAAATGTCAGACAGTTTTATTTCAGATAATTCAATTCAGCATAAGTACACAGTTTAGATGTCAAAAACAGTTCTATTACGAGCAATTCAGTTCAGCACTAGTACGCAGTTCCAATGTCAAAACAGTTCTATTTTAAATGATTCAGTTTAGCATAAATACGTAGTTTAAATACAAAAATCAGTATAGTGAAAGAAGCACGGTTTTGTTCTATTTAACCCATAGATAGGACCCTTATCAGGTGCTACCACTCCAGGTCAGAATGGACCTGGGAGTGATGGCAATGAAGGGGTACTCCGCATTCCCCAAAGCTCCAGCATTGCTGGAACCTCACCATCAGATTGTTTAGTGTCATAATCAGGACACTCGTTGGGGGGGGGTCTTACCCCTCTGCAGAGAAGCAGTCAGTATATTCTACAGCCCCAGCCGACTGGGCAAGAGATAAGAAGATGAGTTGGTTGCAGGCTTTGGTTGAAATTGTATAAGCCACCGATCAGCTCTACAAAGACAAAAAAGAAAAAATTAACAAATAAAAAACAAACCAAAAAGAATTTCAGAATTGTTTCTTTATTCACCCTACGTGTTTATCTTAGTGGGTGTGACACTGCTCTTCAGCCTAAGGAAGTAGACCCTAGACTTGAATTAGTTCAGGACCTGAATATTTTTGTGACTAACTATAGTAAACAGTGGGCAGAGGAGCGATCCTGATTTGGCCTGGCCTCGCAGCACAATTACGGCTGCTCTGGGTCACTATTAATGTAACGTAATGGCCAAGGAGGTTCGGTTCATGCCTTTGAGTTTAGTTAGGCTGAGAACCTTTCGGCTCAGCACATGGGTTAGTTAGGTGCAAACCTTGATGTAGGTGGTAACGTCCGTGCGGGGCGGACGTGACAATCAGAGATGTCACAATAGCCCGAGATGACGGAACGGGGTGACAGGGTGCAGGTGATGTCACACACCGGAAGCGCGCGGAGGTTTGGGAGGAAATCTGAAGAAAGTTAGAGAGTTGAATACTAGACGCCAAACGAAGAGGTTCGACTTTGGGAGCTCGCAGACGCGAGGCGAACTTGCACCCTATGGGGGTCGCTCGAAATGGGGGCCAAATGAATAAGACAGCATAGAAGATTGTGTCTCTCCTTCTTATGTCGAAACCTTTAACTCAAAGTTAATAAAAAGGTTTCTTACCTGAACAAGAAGTCGTTACGTGTTTTCGAATTTCGAGATTCCTATGTTCTTTATATGTTCTATCGTTATGAATATTATATGTCCATTTCGCACATGGCGTTAATTGTGGCTATAGTACACATTCCGAGATTCCTATGTTCTTTATATGTTCTATCGTTATGAACATTATATGTCTATTTGGCACATGGCGTTATTTGTGGCTATAGTACACATTCCGAGATTCCTATGTTCTTTATATGTTCTATCGTTATGAATATTATATGTCCATTTCGCACATGGCGTTAATTGTGGCTATAGTACACATTCCGAGATTCCTATGTTCTTTATATGTTCTATCGTTATGAACATTATATGTCTATTTGGCACATGGCCATATTCGTGTATATATGGCTATGTAACATTAGTATTTTCTGAAACTGAATATTCCATCATTAGTCGCAATCTTACTGAAAAAGATAAGCATTAAAAAAGTAAATTGAGACATAAGTAAATCAATAAATAAATAAAAATACTTTTGAAAAATCCCATAAGACATGCTTTCACAACCTAACAACATTTCTTCCATGCCCAAAATGAAATCAAACGCAACCCTGGAGATCCATCTCAACGGGAAAAACACAGCCTTGCAGATAAATGGAAGCATTTCCTCAAACACAGAAAGAAAATACAGACATTCTTTTTTAAATTTGTTTGATGGTGCTTTTATACGACTTTTCAACGGGCAGTATATGGCGTTCTGAGTTTGTGGTGGATTTGTCAAACGTGTGCGTTCCACCTGTTATCAAAAAGGAAAACAATTCACAAAATTTAATTAAAAAAAAATGTACTGGTTTTATTTTATCTTTCTTTGAAAGAAAGTGCTGTTCATTTCCTTTGTGTGAAGGTTTGAAATAATTTTGGTACAAGCAGCTGGTCAAGTCAACGTGTCACTGAATTCGGAGTGCCTGTGAGCTACATCAATATCTCCAGGTTCTAGGAACCACTGAGAAAATTGTCTTACCTCAAGCGAGGCTGGTAGGACCCCCACCCCCAAAAAAAAACAAAAAAACAAAAAACAAAGAGAGGACATGGTCCTTGATCGGGAATTTAGAACCTAGGGGTCAGATGACCAAAATCCATTGCATGATAGGCAAAGAGTAATTTTATATTCTTTATTTCTATTTTTATTATTTTACTTATTTCATTTTATTTTATTTCAATTTTTTTAACGAAATGACACAAAATTCACAAGGAAACATAACGTAGACTACACAAGAATATAAGTACAAAAAAGAAAATGTACATAAATCAAGAAGACGGCCAGTTTACGGTTATAGCGGTGAGTGATATTGTTATTTGTTTAGCGCTATATTTTTTTAAGGCAACAAATGAATTGCGAAACTATTCTTTAACAACACACAACGAAAGTTTTTATTTGCAGCTTTGAGGCGGTTTGTTCTTGGTGCAGCAAGACTCGTGGTATTTAGGCTTGTTGGTTTTGGAGACGCGGTAGCTTAGCGGGATGTTGAGATGGCAGCGTGTCGTTGGACGTGTGAGTGAAGTATTCAAGGTCACCGTGTAGTTTTGTGTGTCTGGTAATTGGGGAGAGTAGGCGTTATCTCCATTAATGTGGACCAGAGGTGAAATGGGAGCTAGTGTGTCGAGAGCGAAGTGGCGCTCGGATCGACATAGTAAATTTTTGTGGTGCTTGTAGAAGGCATGCTGAACGTATCTAATTCATATTCAACTGGGATTCCTTGGTCTAAAATATATTAGACGCAAAAAATCCATAAATTAGATGGTTCCCTCGTTGAGTGTCCATGTTGCTGCTGCTAGGGTTAAAGCCACAGTGAGATGTCCCACTGGGTGGCTTGTTTAGCTAAAAAGCATCGCTAAGCAGGGACGACCAGAGACACGACTGCTCCGGTCGCTATCTCAAGCTGAAGAGAGAGGTTTTGGCCGCTCACCCGTTTTGCTGGCCGGAAATGAAGGTCCGGGCTGAATAGGATATGTCATCCTGATTGGGTGAAATTCAGTGTTGAATTAAATTGCGCGCCAAAACAAAATACGAGATTTTCCTCTTCTCTACATGATACTTAGAATACAATGACTGTATATCCTGAAGAGGGTTAAGACTCCCGCCCTGCCCAACAAAAAGGATGCTGTTCTGGATATGACACTAAACTACATCTGATGAGGCTCCAGTTCTGGATCACTGTGGAATGTGGAGAATCCCTTCATTGCTATTACTCCCTAGTGCATTCTGACTCGGCGTGATAGTACCTGTTAGGATCCCATCTATGGGTCAAATTGATCCGTTTAGAAATTATTCCTATTTGATAAATAGAAATAGGAAAAAACAACAAATAGAAACAGGAAAAAACTATCAAAACTGTAATATCCTAACTAACCAAAGGGAAATAACCTCTGATGCCACAGGGGTTACGGCCCCTACTACATCCTGGGGATTTGGGCAATAAAGGAATGTACCAGGGATAGCAGCAGATGTTTTCTTTCCCTCTGTCTTTAATCATCATTCATCTTATCGATTCATCTTGGTAATAGTTCATACCTAGCAAGTATCCATTACCTCAAATGTAAAGACTTTACAAAAACTACATAAAAAATCGAAGAATGCACAATGAACATTATCGTGTTCGTAAATCGGGAGAGATCTGAATCCTACTATATACCAGTTTGTCTTTGCCTGTTCCAATCCTACTTCTTTTTATTTTATTTTGTTTCACTCCTTTTTATTGTTTTATTCTATTTTTATTTCTATTATGTCTTCTAAAAGAATTAAGTGTATAACTCAATCTGCACAGCGAAACATGGTAGAACTACTTTGTAAAATTTATTTCTTCGGGAATAAATTCATTTTTGTGGGAAAAAGCAGCGTCTCATCAACCGAAAAAGACATCGACTCACGGCTAACGAAGGCATGGACAGCTATCGATAGGCTTTCGATCATATGGAAATCAAACCTGACCAATAAAATGAAACGCAGTTTCTTCCAGGCTGCGGTCGTGTCGATACTGCTGTATGGATGCACTACTTGGACACTGACTAAACGGTTTGAGAAGAAGCTCGACGGCAATTATACAAGAATGTTGCGAGCAATATTGAACAGGTCCTGGCAGCAACACCCCACAAGGCGCTAACTGTACGGCCACCTACCACCTATCTCGAAAACTATGCAAGCTAGACGAACCAGACATGCCGGACACTGCTGGAGAAGCAAGGACGAGATCGTAAGTGATGTGCTCCAGTGGACCCCCGCATATGGCTAATCAAAAGCAGGACGACCAGCTCGAACATTCATACGGCAGCTATGTGATGATACGGGATGTAACCCTGAAGACCTGCCGGAGGCGATGAATGATAGGGAGACGTGGAGAGAGAGGCTCAGTGATATCCGTGCTAGCCGCACGTCATGATGATGATGATTTCTAGAAATATAGTCGTCGCTTTTTTGCAGGTTAATAGTAGAGTAAGTACTTCCCATCCCTCTTTTTCATACACCCTTTTGTTCTACCTTTCTTTCTCTCGTCTACCCAACTAAACTTCGGCTGACTGCTATCTCTGTTCACTGCTAGAGTCAAGGCTTAGTTAACACCCACAACTTATTTTAAGTACACACGGTAAAAATTGCATATAATTCTAATTTTGCATATGTCAACTCTTTTATATTTAATACATTACATTGTAAATAAAAGAATTTTAACAGAGGTTAGATCTTCAAGTCCTATTTTTATCATATATATGATAAACAAAACTGATATGACAAACAAGAATAATATTTCCTTGTAACTACTTATTTATAAATGCTTTCAGCCTGTTTTTTACTTTTCAAAAAGTTTCTGGAAAATGATATGTCACAAAATAAGTAATGAAAAACGAACCATTACCAGTAGCAATAAATTAATTTGATAAAGATCTATTTCTTAGCTTTCTCTGGTACAAGATAAATTTGCACGACAATTTGGTTTGGTTAAGTTTGGTTCCTTTGTTTAATGGCATATCAACTTTCGTGGGTTATCTAATGCCAAAGTCATCCTTGTAGAAGAACACCAGTGGTACTATTAAACCCCTAGCTGGAGGATAAATGGTTTCATGCCTTTCCCTAGGGTGTTTATCCGAAAGTGAACAGAATAGCGTGATTGGAGTTCGAACTTGCTTTCCACGATGTCTCAGGCCAGAACATTATCCATTACGCCACGGTGTAATGGTTAAAGCGATGGACTGCGGAATCGTAGTAAGCGAGTTCGTACTCCAGTCGCGCTATTACGTTCACTTTCGGGCAAATACCCTTGAGAAAGGTATGAACCCCCTTATCCTCCCAGCTATGGGTTAAATAGTACCACTACTGTTCTTCTAGGAGAATGGCTTTGGCATTAAATAACCTCCAAAGGTTGATATGCCATTAAACAAAGAAACCAAATCAAACCAAACCAATACGCCACTGGACAGTCTCTTATAGATTTAAGCTCAAACACGGCGAAATATGGTTAGGTGTTAAAGAGCAAATGAACCAAAACACTCAACATGCCGAGTACAAATTAATTTGTTGACTCACAGACGTAAAGCACATCTCAAATTGTCCAGGGTATACCACTGTGGTGGAGTCAACCATAGTTGTCTCTTGTATGATCGAATAAGAAATTGTAGCAGAAAGAAACTTGAATTTTTGTTTGGTGCGTAATTTAATTTGATCGTTAGAGTCGCCGAACATCTTCACCCAATCAGGATGACTTGTCCTATTCAGCCCGAGCCATATTTCCTAGCAGCACTAAAAATTGAAGAAAGGCCGCGAATCTCTCTCTCGCTCAAAAATCCTCAAAGGGAACGGACGTCTTAACGTCTGTTCCTGAATAGAGTAGCCGCATCAACCATTATGAGGAGAGCCATTTAGTTTATGGACTCCTTGGGTCTATTCTTCTAGACCAAGGGATCCTAGTTAAAAACAAATTAGATGATACACTCTAACCTACGACCTTATTTCCTTACTACTAGTCCCGCAGCATACCAGCGTAAAACCCCTTACTTCATGCTGCCATTAAAACCTTCCTTTAAAACCTAACGACGTCTTCGTTCTTCTCCACCATCTTTATTTTCCATCAACATTTAGCGAGGGGATAACAACCAACAAATTACCAACGCTACCAATGTAATACCAACATAACCAACGCAAAATGCAACTTAAACCTAAAAACCCAATAACAATAACAATAATAATAATGTTATCCTTATCGCTATAAAATAAAAGAATGAAATGAATAAATTAAATAAATTCAAAAAGTGTAGCAGTTCCCAGAACCCTCTGACAGGAAGTAGGAACGGCGAATGCCCGAAGAAAGGGCCTTCCGGGCGCTAAAGAGAAATTCTGCCCCAATTCAGCTTTACCCTTGATACTGAATTGACTTCCTTGGCTTAACTGCTGCCAGGTAACACACGTGCTCACCAGTTCTCGGACTTGGCGGCTGCGCCTCCTGTTAGCAGCGGCCTCTATTGAAAAACTACTGCTGGACATAACCATAGACGTTATACTCACTACTCACCGAAAATTACTCTAAATATATATTTTAACACCTTGTCTGGGAGACGAAACCATTTTCCACTGGTTTCAGGAATAATTTCCACGCCACAGAATGGTCGTAAAACTCTGAAATAAAGTTTTGAGTTAAAGGGTATCTTCGTCTGCTTTCCACGTTTCTTCCGTAATTCTCTTGCAGCCTTCCTCAGACAAAGATGAAGCCAATGATTTAAATGGGGAAGAAGAACAAAAGAGCCAAATACACAAAACCACCACCAACAACAACCTACGAAACAAAATTGTACCCAACAAAATCTTCTTATTCCCCATACTCTCTCTGGATCAGAAGGTCCACCCGAACTGACTACAGTTGTGTTATATTTTAATAAAGCTTCAAGTCAAACAATTACTTTCTCGTTTTTCATTACATAATTGAAATATTACAATAGGCAGATACCAGAAATCTGAACGTCTGGATTTCGACATAACTGACTCAGTCGCTAGTGATAGGTGGTACCATTGGAAAACGTTATTCAACAGCTTTCTCACAGCTCTAGAGATTTCCTATCCCACAGGAATATCCACAACAGAAAAACTAACCCAATTATACCAAAATGTATACACTCGGGTTCATACAAATATTTCGTCTTACGAGGACTACGAATCTGCTGTCGGCATCCTCGAAGGAATGTTCACCGAGAAAAAAATGACATTTTCGCTTGCCATCTGCTCTCTGCTAGAAGGCAACAGTCGTCGGAAAACCTAAAGATTTGAGCTTTCCTGCTTTTTGTTCTACGTCGTTCATCGTCATGACAAGGAAAATTCTGTGACTAAGGCTCTTTCAAAGGTATGTGGGAATCAGTAAAGAGCATTGAAGATCTCCAAAAAGTGCATCAAAATTGTATCACGCGGCTATCACAACTATCATTGTTCTACATGCCCAAGTCACACTACCCTTCGAAAGGCTTGACATAGATTACAAGAAACCGTTACCAACCAAGACTATAAATAAATACATTCTAACGGTAATCGACGAATAATCTAGGTTCCTGTTCACTTTTACCAACCCAGAAGTTTTAGCATAAACAGTAATACTGTTATATATTGACTCTCGACCGAGCCGTCAATCAAGAGCTGCACCAGTGTAAATAAGCGGAAGAACAGCGGAAGCAGGTGGATGTTAGACAATAATATAACCAGGTGCCCAGACGGTTTGAGACAGTTGGAGACAGGGTGCCAGCGCGAAGAACCAGTTCGCAGACTGAGGGCTTTGCGGCCCTCAGTGATCCACAGTTAAGCAACCCAAGCAAAGATGAGAAGGAAATGCTGCTATGGTCACGAAGAGAACTTGAGTCAATATAGCAGTCTGTCCCCGTCTCCAACTCATCTCTCACACACAAACAACATCACCCTTTCAAGAATTAAGTGTGAGAGATTTATACTTTCATAAAGAAGTGTATTCGTTCGTTCATTGAAGTTCGTATATAATGTTTGATTATGTCTCTGCTTATATTTGTATTATACTATACAACAATACAATATCTCTGCTCCAAATTGTTGATTTTCGGTGTACCAGCGTAAGTCCACACTGATAGGAGACCCACCTACATGTCGAGACAATTAAAACAATTCTTAATTGAGAGGAACATAGCTGTGAGTGGAACCACGTGGTATAATCCCTTGAGAAACGTTCTGTGTTAACGGTAGAATGGGACTTTTTTGCATTTACTAGCACCTGCCCCATGAGTAGGATGTGACACAAGGTCAATTTTTAAGTTGAGTACAACAAGTTTGAATTCAAAATTTTCCTTTTCCTAGACCGGTTGCCACACCAAAGTTTTGAGTAATGCTGGAGGGAGAATAATTGGAGTCATAACTTTCCCAAGTGTATTAGCACTATGTGAAATCCAAACAGTAGCCTCGTTCAGGATTTGAACACGGGTCACCGTGTTCATTTTCTAGGACGATAACCATTACACCACAAATACCTCCAACGCTAAGTAAGTAAAGTTGGCGACCGTAGTCGAGGGCGACCCAAAGGTTTCCTTTTCAATAGCTACTACACCAAGGTGTAGGGAAGAGCGCAACTCTTTTCCCTGGATTGCTCCATTTTACCCTCGATACGTACCTTATAATGCCGTGTTAAGCAAGGAGATATCAAGTACCGTTTTTTTTTTTAGTATTTGGTATGACTCGACCTGGGATTGGATCCCAGTCTCCTGGACCATTGGCGAACACTATAGCCAATTGGCCAATGCTAAAATAGGATTTTATGGAAGACTACAAAATTGTTGACCGCTAACGGCAAATGCCCAACTATATATTAGGAAGAGCTGCAGCTTGAGGCTCTGTATGCAATCAGAACACTTATGTGCAATAGCACCAATGACACTTCACCCGAGAGGTAACTCTGCTGAGACCTCTCTTCTGTCGTGGTTCTCACAGCCAGGCACAGTTTTGTTAAAAAGACACGTCCATCAAAACAGATACGACTTACTGGTAAGCGAGATGGAACTGCCAGCAGCGAACCCACACCAGGCTCTCATCCAGCACTATGCTCTCATCACGATCGGACATCTGGCACTCGATGGTAGGGTATCGGGTCCGCAGAAAGGTTACCCCTCTTTTGAACCTATAAACTTCCCCACCGATTGCACCAACGATACGCTACCATTGGATTCTTTCGAGGAACGAAGCCCAAAATATTGTCAAGACTCTGATATCAATGCCAGATCAGCTCTACAGAAGCAAGAACACTCAAACACATACATTGGAGACTCGCTTTAGGACTCTGAAGATCTTTCTTCGAGTAGGAGACAATGTAACACTATGTAGGTGGTCCGCCAAGCAGACGATCCCTTTGTCTGTTTTGGCGCGAAACCAAACAAAGGCCTGAGCCCGCGATCTCAACACGAGAGGAGTTGGACAAGGTAACTCAGAGAAGGCAGTTGGCGAAGGATGGCGCGAGTGGCTAGTCGACACCGGACATCTGAGAGACCAGTCGGATGAGATAGGGTCCAGAGCAGTGAGGGAAGACCGGTCAAGATGGGTTGGCATTCCTAGTAGCTTTGTAGAAATTTCGCTAGAAATTCACGCTAGCATTAGTCTACGTATGCACAAAGGAATGCAGGGTGTTACATAACATCTCTTCTTGCACTTTGAGTTAACCCAAGCATATTGTTCGTTTGTTCTCTTTCCTCCCACTCCTTTGATTGTATTTCTTGTAGTCATGAAGAAATGTGCGATGCCCCTATCGGAACCACTAGTTGATCATCGGCCAAGAAGGAAATGGTTTGAAGAAGTTTGAAGGGGGTATTGTCACAACAATACCCCCTGCAGCGGCTGAAGCCCCTGATCATGAACAGCCGTGACATTCTGGATGAACTAGCAAACGGCCCAGTCGTTTAAACGAATGCATCACTTACGACTGACTAAAACTGAACGGGAATAATATAGTGAGATCAAAAATTGTTATTTGCTTATGGATCAGCCACCGATAATTTTAAAGAATCCACACTCTAACTGACCACAGATGTGTCATATTTCAATAAAGTTTCAAATCAAACAATTGCATCGTTCATTTTTCATTGCATTCACTAAACGGCACCCGGTAGTGAGGCTCCAGTTCTGAAGCTTTGTGGAGTAACCTTTCATTTTCATTACTCCCAGGTTCACTCTGACAGGAAGTTGTAGTACTTATTAGGGTCCTATCAGTAAGTCAAATAAATCTATATAAAAATTGCTCGTATTAGATTGAAATACTTGAAACCATATACAAAAGTATAAAAAATGATTACTATGGAACGTTGAAAATATAAATAGCCATGAGTTTAATGAAACATTTACAAATTAACAACTGATGTATTAGAAGAAACAATAATACAATGTCTCCGCACTGTAAAATATACAGATGCAGGGAAATACAAAACACTGACGACTCTCCGTTGTTCAGGTACGAAACGTTTATTTACTTCTTGACTTTAGTTTTTCGACACGAGGAGAGAGAGACACAATTTTTACTATGCTGACTGTTCCTACATCGCCAACAGTCAATCCCCCCCCAGCTGGGCTGGCCCGGCACAGAGTCGGATCTCAACTAACTTCTTTTTCAAAATCATCAAATTCTTAGCTCATCGCTTCCGGGCATGACGTCATTCACACTCCAGTCCTATTTTCTATCTGGGGTTTTTATTATGACATTTGTGATTGTCATATCCTCTGCGCACGAACGTGAACTCTACGTAGTGTGTGTGCACCCGCACTAAGAGCTGAATAGTTCAAAGCCCAACCAAACCGAATGATAAAATATAATTAACGAAAAATGATTAATATAAAAAAAATCATTCCGTAATTATATAACATTTTGAACTGAGTCAGTCACTGATTGACAAATATTGGCTTTGTATTAATTGTTTGAATCCTTGTTTCTTATTAAAATATTCTTAGTCAATGCACTTTTCCTTATTATATGTTGGGTATCACCTACTTTTTCAGCATAATGAGCCAGGCCATCTACCATATATGGCAGTAGCTCTAATACCAGAACGGAGTCCAGTCCAGATCAGTCTACGATTCTGAAGAGCCATTTCCTATTGTTGAAGTATATCCTTACTCTATCACTAATCCTATGTTCTTATTACTAACAGTCTCTCTCTTGTAAATACTCTTTCTTGTAAATATAACTATATTCCTCACATATCGTGGTTTGTCTTATTATTACTACTACTTGTGTTCACTAACTAGAACACAACATTATAATTATTGCATTACTAGTTCTATTCCATCTTTTATTGCTTTTCATCATAACATTCTGGGAAGAGAGATTCTTCATCATTGCTATGTGGTGCCCGTGGTGTAGTCGTTATCGTCGTAGAAAATGGACACGGCGACACGAGTTCAAATTCTGGACGAGACTGATTGCATTTCACATAGCACTAATACCCTTGGGAAAGGTATGAATCCAATTATTCTCCCTCCAGCTATGAGTAAATAGTAGGACAGACTAGGTTCTTCGGCCTTGGTTAGTTAACTAGTCTAGGAGAAGGAAAACTCTGATTTCAAACCTGTTAAACTCCGCTTAAAAATTGACCTTGTGTCATATCCTGCCCGGGCGGAGGGGTTGGTAAATAGTATCATTGCTATTATTCTATTAACAGTGAACTGTACTCAATGTGTGGGCCCCTGCACTAAGAGCCGAATAGTTCAAAGCCCAACCAAACTGAATGATAAAATATGATTAACAAAAAAATGATTAATATAAAAAAATCATTCCGTAATTATATAACAGCACGAGCAGGATGTGACATGAGGTCAGTTTTTCAAGTGGAGTGCAACTGGTTCAAATTCAGAATTTTCCTTTTTCTAGACCGGTCGCTATACCAAAGTTTTGCTCATAGCTGGAGGGAGAATAATTGGATTCACAGCTTTCTCAAAGTATTAGCTCTATGTGAAATGCAAACATCCACCTCGTTCAGGATTTAGGAGTTTAATGCATCATTAACAAATTAATTATTAAATTGGCTGACACACATGGCTATGCAGCATTGACAAATAATTAGTTTCTACCATAAATGAGTAAAACGCATTACGACAATTCACCAAATATCAAATTGGTTTCATTTGGTTTTATGATATATCAACCATTGTAGCTTATCTAATGCCAAATCCTCTTTATACATATGAATTAAATGTATATGATTTGGTTTGATTTGTTTTTAAGGCATATCAACCATTGTTGGTTATTTAATGCCAAATCCGTCTTTATACATATAAACATTTCTATTTCAAACAATTCAGTTTAGCATAAGTACACAGTTAAAACAGTTCTATTTCAAGCAATTCAGTTTAAAATAAGTACAATTTTTGTTTACACACAGTTCAATGATCGAACAGTTATATTTCAAATAATTCAGTTTAGCATAAGTACAGAGTTTAGTTCTATTTGACCCATAGATAGGACCCTATAAGGTGCTGCCATTCCAGACCAGAGTGTACCTGGCAGCGATGGCAATAAAGAGGTACTCCACATTCCCTAAAGCTCCAGTTTTACTGGAGCTTCACCATTAGATTATTTAGTGTCATATATCAGGACAATCGTTAGGAGGGTGTCTTACCCCTCTGCAGAGAAGCAGTCGGTATATTCTACAGCCTCAGCCGACTTGGCCAGTATCAAGTTGGAACGAATATAATGTCCGATTTTAGTGTATATATTATAAATGAAAAAACTTACGCCAATAGAAACATTTAATCGTTAACATAACTTCAATTGATTCGAAGAACTTCATTCTATCTGTCAATTAGTAAATAGATTCCACCCTTGCAAAATATGAAACTGTAGCAGAAGGTATTCTGGTTTGGCGCGCAATTTAATTCGACGCATAATTTCACCCAATCAGGATGATTTATCCTATTCAATCCTGACTTCTTTTCCGGGCAGCAGAAATTGGGTCAGTTGCCAAACACATTCTCTTTAGCTGGACAACGCCGCCCAGTGCAGACGTCTCACTGGCGGCTCTTCAATAGCAGCAGCAGCATGGACACATGAGGGAACCTATCTAATTTATGGATTTCTTCCGTCTAATATATTTTAGACCAAGGAATCCCAGTTGAATATGAATTAGATACATTCAATACGCCACCACAGGAACAACTTTATGTCACCCCCAAAATTGGCTATGTCGATGCGATGCCTTTATTCCGCTCTCGACACCTAGCTCTCATTTCACTCTGGGCCACTTTAATGGAGACAACGCACGCCTCTCCACCAGACGCACAAAACTCACGGTGACTCCAAAGTTCATTTCCTCCAACGGCAACATGGCTTTCTCTAAAGTACAGCGAACACAATCCCTCGCACGTCCGACGATACGCACTGCCTTTCTCAACTTTCTCATAACTTCATTTCGTCTCCTTATTCACTCCGAGACTTGCAGTACAAACGCAAACTACATTTTCCATGCTGCAAATAAAAACTATTCTTAAAAACACATTTCGACTATCGGCACTTTACTTCTTCCTCTCTCCTTTATTTACTCTTAAAATACCTAACAAGCTTTAGTGAGTACCTTACAAATTTAGAGGGGGTGTCCTCGTGGTGTAATGGTTAAAGCGATGAACTGCGGAATCGTAGTACGCGAGTTCGTACTCCAGTCGCGCTATTACGTTCACTTTCGGGCAAATACCCTTGGGAAAGGTATGAACCCCCTTATTCTCCCTCCAGCTATGGATAAATAGTAGGACGGACTTGGTTCTTCAGCCTTGGTGAGGCAACTAGTCTAGGAGAAGGAAAACTCTGAATTCAAACCTGTTAAACTCCGCTTAAAAATTGACCTTGTGTCATATCCTGCCCGAGAGGAGGGGTTGGTAAATAGTACCTTACAAATTTACCGTTTCGGGAAATTGTTAATTTCTCTAACACTATATATTTTAGACAACACAAATGAATAACAAAACTTCTTTTAACAACACAACAAAGTAAGGTTTATTACAGTAGCAGGCGTGAAGGAGTGAGAGTGAGAAAGTGTCTCTTTGCGTCGCTGGTCTGTATGTTGGTCCTTGGTTCGTAGGAACCGTGTTTAAAGCTAGCAGCGAGCGAAGGGTTCCAAGTGGAATCAGTGGCGGTCATGTGAGAGAGATGTGTTTCTTCTGCTAGCTCCGGGCACTCTGACCTTGTCCGTTCTACAAAAAGGGACCAGAAAAAATAGCTCCTGAGGGGGAAAAGGAATTAATGCGCTCTGCCAGTTGATTGGTCAGTGAGTGACCGACTCTCTTAACAGGGGCATTGATTCGCGAAAGGAAATAGATCTGTGGCTGCTACACAAACTTAGCGAGGAAACAACTCAACGTAAACACAAACACGTCACAACCATTCCTCGCTAACAATAACAATTTCAGTAAAGCTAAAAAAACAAAAACAACTCGTGTTCAACCTTTTCTCCTGATTTTAACGTAAGACTATCCAAATGATTCAGTAATTCCCTAAACAAGTGATAATCAGAAAAAACAAGGTCAGTATATGACAGTGCCTCTCTGATATTGGCTAGGGTGGCAGTATGCCGATACATGAATGGTACACTCCAATGTTAAAATCAAATAATGATTTTGAAAATATGATCGCCAGCGAATTAGGTGGAAAGTTGACCTCCGAGTAACCGCCATTAAATTGGTCATGAAAGAGTTGAAAGGGGTGTCCCCCTGGTGTAATGGTTAAAGCGATGGTTTGCGAAATTGTAGCACGCGAGTTCGAACTCCAGTAGCGCTATTACGTTCACTTTCGGACAAATACCCTTGGGAAAGGTATGAACCCCCTTATCCTCCCAGCTATGGGTTAAATAGCACCATCACTGTTCTTCTAGAAGGATGGCTTTGGTATTAAAAAACCCACGAAGGTTGATATGCCATTAAACAAAGAAACCAAACCAAACCAAACCAAAGAGTTGAAAGAGTGATTGGCATCAAAATGTCTGTTTTGAAATGTCCAGATTTAAAGACAAAGCTAGACCCACATAAGAAAAGGAAGGATACAAGAAGTAATGTTTTCTTCGTGGAGCTTTTTTCGACCTTTTGATTGGTTCATGTGGAAGTGACTTCGGCTGAATGGAGGCGAATATTGTCAGAAAGCATTCATTATTTGTTCCCTTTTTTCAGTCTGGAGAAGAGAGTCGGCCAGGGTTGTATTAAAGAGACGATCTGCACCATCACCAACATTAATTACTACCCAGGAAGAACTTTATAAATGAACTCTTGTTGGAATTATTTTATTGTAATGGGAACATCTTCTTGGAAGGGACTTCTATGGTTGTCACCGACGGAAAGAAATGACGAGATTTTGGGGAACTGACACCATTTTCTGAGAGAATAAGCCTTTTTTCACTCCAGCTACGAGGCAAGCAAGACATCAATTTTTGTAGTCTTGTGAATTTTCGCAGGATGTGCTTGTTTTCACCTTGCTGTTCCCTACAGTTAAGGGAAAATAGGGAATAGGGAATAAATCCCTCAGAGAATTTCAGTGCTGTGCTAGACCTCTACAAACGAAATATGCTGTTACCTATATATGTGAATTTGTGCTGTCTTGACTTTAACCACAAGGCGTTCCAGAACTGCTCTGTGGTGCTGTATTCTTCCTGGAGAAATGTGCTGTTGCTTATATCAGAGAATTTGCGCTGTTTCGACCTTAACCACGAGGTGTCCATTTGAATTTGCTGTGTTATACGAGTGCTGAAAGAATTGCTGAATGAACCCCCATGTGTCTGCATTATTCTCTGTATTCTTGACGGAAAAGTGAACAATAGATATTTTTCGTTTAAGAGACTCTTCTAAATCTTTTCTTCCCTTTATACAACACCCATTTTTTGAGTCGTAAGAAACAACTCTTTTATTCATTGAAGATGTATTAGTTCCTTGTAATTCATGAGTGACCCGGTGTTTTTTCGAATACCGGACATTGGCCTCGTGGTTAGAGTGTTCGCCAATGGCCTGGGAGACCTGGGTTCAATCCTAGGTCTAGTCATACCAAAGACTCAAAAAATGGTACTTGATGCCTCCTTGCTTAAAACGCAGCATTATAAGGTACGGATCAAGGGTAAAGTGGAGCAATTCAGCTATCGAAAAGGGAACCTTCTGGTCACCCTCGACTATGGTCGCCAACTTTACTTGTATCATTGTTACTTGATTCAGTTTTTTTTTACTAGTAGCTAAAATAGCAATTAATTTTAGCAACTAGTGTTTTTCTTCAAAACTTTGTATCTCCTTTTTATTCATTTTTATTTACTTGGTAATGAATAGTTCTTAGTTGAAGGCACGAGGCACGTTTGTCTTTTTTTTCCCCACTTTCTTTCTTTTTTTTTCAAAATGTTGTTTTATTTTCCGTGAAAGGATTCGATTTTTTTTACAAAAATTAATCTTTTTACTCTTCTTTTCCTTGCACATAAAAAATAGACAATAAACCTTAACTTAATCGTTCTTTGGAATTAGTTCTAGTTCTGATTCAACTGTGTAAAGGACACAAAGAAGCTGATATATTTGTGTGGACGCAACGAATTAGTCGAAGGTTTCTGTAGTGAGAGAAATCACGCACGCGGCAGCTCAAAGCGTACACGAATATGTCTGGCGTGTAAAATGAGATCAGGATGAGAGAAACGGGCGATTGGGAAGATCGAACTCACATCCTCCCGATCGTGAATCGTGTTTGACGTAAGAGCACATGTTAATTACCACATTGTGCGATTGTCCTGTCTGGTGGGAGGCAGCGACAAATACATACCACATTGAGCGATTGACCCGGATGTAGCATTTTGGCATGATTACTTAAGTCCTGCCTGAATGCACCAGAGGCAGTAACGTTTGAGTCTTAACATTCATTGCAAATAAATCATAAATTGTAAATAAAATCACACATTCCATTCAGGGTTTTAAGTAGGTCACTTTCATAGAGCAAATGTGGTATTTTGGTGTAGGTAGCGTGATTGGTGATGGATGACTGTTTATACATTGTACTGCTGAATGGGTCGGCGAATGTGGCTAGCTAGGTTACCTTAGAAACAGCATAACCGCTCCCTTTCCCTCCCCCACAAAATCTCAAGGCTTCATGCCTTCCTTAAATGTAGTTTAAGGAAATAAAAGTAACGTTTGAGTCATGGCGACGCACGACAAGAGACAAGCTTGGGTACAGGACCGCTGGAGAAGATTGGAAGGAAAAAGAATATTTACCTAGAGATTCGTACTGCAGCTGAAGCACATCGGCAGACACGACTGCATATGAAAGATTATATCAAGCCTGGAATGAAAATCATTGATATTTGCGAAACCATAAGAAGAAAATGATTCCACGTGTTCTTTTTGTTGCAGAGGAAGCATACCGTCCACCCCCATTCTTCTTTCAGTTTCATTACAAGATCTCGCCCTCATACCAAGACTTCAGAATTTTGGTTACTCTAACCAGTTCGCTTGTAAACGGGATTTGATTCTCAAACAAACAGGGCTATCTCAATGTTACAAGTTGAATAGGGAGGATGAAGCAATTTTTCTCAACCGAGCTTGTCTAAGAGATCTTCAGTTAATTTTGTATGAAGATAGACATTATCATGAAGGAGGATGACTCCCTTTCTGTTTATTAATGAGGCTCGTCCTTTAGACTGAAATGGCCCACTTCAAAAACGGGAAAACCACTTCCTGCAATTTCTTTCATTCAGTATATCCATAATTGCTCAGAATGGATTTTGCTGATGTACTTGACACCTTTATGAAACTCACAGAGTAAAACATGTCTAATGTGTTTATTTTTGTTGGGACGTATATAAGCATGAATACTGATGTAGATTACAAAAAGATTCTTATAATCTGAAAGAAAAATATAAAAATTACTCATTGTAACATTCTTAAACAATAACAGGAACCAATACTTTAATAAAGTATAAAACAGTCATCAAGCAAACCGAACATTACATTCATTCCGAACTGATACATAATCTATTCAAATTTTCTATTAGCATATATTAATAATAATATATACATTGACCAAAAAGGATGTCCTTAGTTTGATGTTAAATGTATAGTGGGTATATGTAATTGTTTAGTGGATATGTTACTCTGCAATTTGTAGTGAGTGAGTGTGAATGAGTTCCCGTCCGTATTTTACGAGTATTACTTTCACGTTCTGTTCCACCACAAATACAACACAAATTTTACAAGCACGTAAACAAATGGAATATGACAGCAACGAACATTAAGAAACAAACAATTTAATAATCTTAACAAACAAAATAAAAATATCACTGGTTTACAAAGAAATTGAGGCAAGCACAAAAATATCCGTTTTTACCTAATTTGAGGCTGCTGAATTCAAATTTGAAATCCGTTTTTACTCATCACCTCTAGTTTTTTTAGATATGCATAGTGTGCATTTTGCATATACGGTACATAAAGGCGTATATGAATTCAGGGTTAATTCTAATATTGTGAGACTTATGGCTTATTTTTTAGTTATTATGCACTAAATGATAGGGAGAGCATTACGTTATATATATATATATATATATATATATATAGTTATATATCAAGACGGATTTTAACAGTTAAGGCAGCAGGTCTCAATCCACACTCTGGCAGTCATTAGAAGAGGTTGTCTCGCAGGCGGCGCAGGAGGTTGGTGTCCCTCAACTATCGTGTTACACATCTTTTGGGTTACTAAATATTAGTATTACATTTTCAAATGCATATTTAGTTTTACTTTGTTATATTTTCAGATTCTCCAATGGCTTCAAGCACGTCAAAATGTCGAGGATGCCTCAAGGCCAATTCTTTCTGCTACGTGTGTGTGGACTTCACAACAGTTGCACAGCGTCGAACCAGCACTTCCCTCCTCAGAACCGCCTACTTTCACTATTTGACTGTAAAATTGGTGATCAGGACAAGTCTTGGGCTCCTCACATCTGTTGTAAACCCTGCTACAATGGACTAATTGCATGGTTTAATGACAAGAAAGCGGCTTTCAACTTTGCAGTCCCGATGGTTTGGAGAGAGCCGCGAAACCACGCAGATGATTGTTATTTTTGTTTAACTAATATAACTGGTTTCAATGCATCTTCTAGGAAAAAGATCAAATATCTCAACCTTCGATCTGCTATGAGATCCGTTCCCCATTCAGATGATCTTCCTGTACCCACACCTCCAGTAAATAAGGATCTTCTTTCCTCATCAGATGAAGAAATACCTTCAAGGGAGGATTCTGCCGAGTCAGTATCTTTGGAAGATATTGAGTCTATATATTCAGGAATAAGTGGCAATGAGCCACACTGGATCACGCAAGAAGACCTGAATGATCTTGCTCGTGATTTGTATCTGTCAAAACAGCAAACAGAGCTCTTGGCTTCTCGGCTTAAACAGTGGAGCCTAGTCCAGGAAGATGTAAGGATCACCAGTTTCAGGAATCGGAACAAATAAGGTCATTGGTCTTCTTATGTGTATGCAATCAGGCTTCACAAAGTACTGTTGTTTTCTCTGTCTCTGGGATAGTCGAGCTGTATCCCAGAATAACAAGCAGAAAGACTGGGGGTCTGGAAGCACTTTTGTTCCTGGCAAACACAGCCTCAAGGAGAATGCTCTGGTAGACATGAATAAGGTGCTTCTTCCTCCTCTTCACATCAAGCTTGGTTTGATGAAGAATTTTGTGAAGGCGTTGCACAAAAATGGTGCTCCCTTCCAACAATTGTCTACTGTGTTCCCAGGTCTTAGTGCTGCTAAGCTCAAAGAGGGCATCTTTGTCGGACATCAGATCCGAGAAGTGCTGAAGGATACTGATTTTGAAGAGCTTCTTAACTTAAAAGAAACTGAGAGCATGGGAAGCATTCAAGTCAGTCTGTAGTGGCTTCCTTAGTAACACACGCGTACCAGATTACCAAGCCTGTATTGAGAAGTTGCAAAAGTCTTACGAGGATATGGGGTGCCGTATGTCACTCAAGATTCATTTTCTCCATTCCCACCTCAACTTCTTCCCGCCAAACCTTGGAGCAGTGAGTGATGAGCATGAAGAAAGATTCCACCAAGACATTACGAAGATGGAGAGCAACTATCAAGGCAAATGGAACCCCGGCATGATGGGAGACTTCTGCTGGATGCTCTTGCGTGACATCCCGGAGGCAAAATACACCAGATCTTCTAAGAAAACACACTTTTGACTGTCTGTGGTACTATGAATTGTGTAATATATGCAATTCGATGATAGAAGTGTTTTGTAAAATTTATTTCTTTGGGAATCAATTCTCTATAGTGGGAAAAAGTTGTTTTGTTTCTGAAAAATAGTCGTCGCCTTTTTTATGTTAATGGTAGAGTAACAACTCCCTTCTCCTAATTTCTATACGCTTTTTTCTACCTTTCTTTCTTCCCTCTCCTACTAAGCCTCGGCTGACTGCTATCGCGGTTAACTGCAACAGTCGAGGCTAGTTAACTTCTCCAACCTTACTTTCGTACCTACGTGTGACAGTCTCGGGGGTAATTCGATAAATGACTGTGATTATAATGAAACGTACAAATTAATCAAATTTCAGCATTATATAAAACAAAAGGATTCCGTTCGAATTTTATTTTCTGGCCTGTAACACTGCAAACGATTTTGTTGGTTACTATTAACGTTGGTTTTCTTTTTCTTTTTTTTCTTTTTTTTTTTTTTTCATGCATAAACATTTATTATGCTTAAGTCGGACCCGCTGTTCAATTGTAATTTAATATTCTTGTTAAGGATTTTTACTTGCACAAATTTCCTTATATTCCGACCAGCAGATTCATTCACATTTCTAACTTTAACGTAATTATTCACTCGTTTTTTTTTTGTTTTTGTCTTACAGTGAGTTTTCTTATGTCCTTTTTTTTGCAACGAAAACATTTTTTGTTTTTGTATGGGATATGATGAAATTGTTACGGGGCCAATAAGAACGTCGACCCCGCAAATTATTTTTTAACAATATAACAAATGATGATTCATTTTGCAGCAGGTTACAGAATTATGGTCTTATAGACAATGGAAATTGTAGAGACGACTGTTGGAATAGTCGTTGTTGGTAGAGATAGCTAGTGATCGTCGCTGTTGCTAAAGTCAGCCGGTGTGTCGTCGTTGTCGGTAGAGTCAGCTGGTGGTCGTCGTTGTTGGTAGAGACAGCTGGATGATCGATGTCCCAGTTGTACAGTACTTTGATTTAACCCGGGGTGTATCGATTAGGTCTCAAGTGTTGATGCTAGTCCGAGCAGTGAGTCATTTGTGGACTAGATGCTACAATGCTGGAGCTGGTCTGGGGTTGATGCTGATGACTTGGTTGCGCAGGATCGAACGAATGGGCTAGGACTGCCGTGTCTTAACTCTATGTAGACAACGAACGAACGAGTTGCTAAGAATATTGTGCCTTAGCGTTGTGGTGCCGAAGAACAAACGAACGAGTAGTATGACCAAGACTACCATGCCTTAGCATTGCGGAGCCGGGGAACGAACGAACGAACGAACGAACGAGTGACGTGGCTAAGACTACCGTTCGGCAGGCGAGCAACCAATTTCTTCCTTTACAGTATCCCTCCATGCGAGGAGGATTAGAGATGTAGCAGAAAGAACTTCGTATTTTTGTTTGGCGTGTTTAAGGACAGGAATGATGTAGTCGCCCATAAATGTGTGGTCCTGGTTGCTGTAGGAGAGAGCCATGAAAGTCTCCAGAAAATGTTGCCCAGGAATGAGGTAGCGGGATGTTTGAGAGGAATTACGCGTTGCTGTAGACATAGCAAAAATTAGAGGCGACATAAAGGTGTTCCTGTAAGTGGCGGATTAAATGCATCTAATTCATGTTCAACTGGGAACCCTTGGTCTAAGAGGGTAGACTCAAAAGGTCCATAAATTAGACGGCTTTCCTCATGGTGTTGGAATTCTGCTGCTATGAAGGGAGCGGACAGAAAGTCCGTCCGTCCGTCCGTCTCGAAAGGTTCTCAGGAAGAGATAGTTTGGTGGGCTTTCACAATTTTTATGCTGCCCGGGAAAATGGTCCGGGTTGAATAGTATAAGTCATACTCATTGGGTGAAAATATGTGACGACCATAACGGTCAAATTAATTTACGCGCCAAACAAAAATACGAAGTTCTTTCTGCTAAACCCTCAACAGACAACGTAATGAAGCTACAACCATTTCTAGGTCTAGCAAGTTACTACTCTATATACATACCGAAAATGTGTGAGCTAAGAGCTTCTCTGAATGAACTACAAAAAATAGTAAAAGATGGTGCTGAACTAAAGAGTGTGAAAAGGCATTTTAAAAAATTGAAAAAAAAAAATGTCTACAATCAGACCTCGCACCTGAACACTTTAACCCAAAGAAAAAAATGATCGTAGCATCAGACGCGAGTAACTACGGAATAGGACCCGTTCTACTGCATAGACGAAGGTAGTTATGTTCGAGATGAATGAGCAATTGGTATTGTCAACCGGTTTGACAATACCAATCACTCATTCATCTCGAACATAACTACCATCAGAAAGAAATTATAGCCAAATTGAAAAGGAAAGCCTTTCAATTATTTATACTATCAAAAAATTTCATAGATTCATACATGTTAGCGTATTTACATTATGAACAATCCACAAACTTCTATTATCTATTTTCGGCGCAAAAAATGGGATACCGGTGTAGCGGTTTTGAGGGAATTTGTTATTTCCCCTAACACTATATTTTTTAGGCACACAAATGAATTACGACACTATTCTTTAGTAACACAAAAACGAAAGTTCTTTATTTGCAGCTTTGAATATTTGGTTTGCTTTTGGTGCTGCAAGACTCGTGGTGTTTAGGCTTGTTGGATGTTTGAGACGAAATGGCTTAGCGGGATGTCGAGATGGCAGCGTGTTGTTGGACGTGTGAGGGATGTGTTTAAAGTAACCGTGTAGTTTTGTATCTGGTATTTGGAGGAGAGTATGCGTATCTCCATTAATGTGGGCCAGAGGTGAAATGGTAGCTAGTGTGCCGAGAGCGGAGTTACGCTCGAATCGACATAGCCAATTTTTGGGGTGACATGAAGTGGTGCCTGAATGTTTCTAATTTATGTTCAACTGGGATTCCTCGTAAAGAATCCATAAATTAGAGGGTTCCCTCGTTGGGTGTCCATGTTGCTGCTGCTAGTGTTAAAGCCACAGTGAGATGTCCACACTGGGTGGCTTGTCTAGCTAAAAAGCATCGCTAAGCAGGGACGACCAGAGGCACGTCTGTTCTGGTCGCCGTCTCAAGCGGAAGAGAGAGGGTTTGGCCGCTCACCCGTTTTGCTGGCCGGAAATGAAGGCCCAGGCTGAATAGGATAAGTCATCCTGATTGGGTGAAATTCAGTGTTGAATTAAATTGCGCACAAAAACAAAATACAAGATTTTCCTCTTCTCTACACCGGCATACACGGCGATCGGTTACAACGGTGGAGTATTATACTTCTAAATTACAATTTCAAAATGGAGTATATCTCATCTAAAGTGAAACTGGGCTTCTAGTACCGTAAACCATCCATTTACAGCTGTTTCCATGAATTTTGGTGCCTTAATATTGACTTGATGAGTCGTTTCCTCTCCTATCTGCTCCATTTATCCTTTATATATGTATATAAATATATTCTGTATATGAAGTTGCTTTCTGTTCGTATGTCGGGGTCACCACTGTTGTATTTCTTCGTTGTTGAAATTATTGAAGAAAACACAAACTTCGATTCAATGATGTTTTACTTTGGTGCGAGAAAATCAGGCTTTTACATCAAGTTGTAATTAAGCCTTTTTTTTGTAACCTCTTAAATTTTGTGGATACAGGAGCGGAAATCGCTGAGTTATGTTCACCGAGGATTCTAGTAGTCAACTGACTTGTCCCTCGTAGACTCTAGTTGTGAACTAACTTTTTTCCTCGCGATTCCTTTTTCGAACCTGCTACCAAAACTACAACCCAAACTCCTACTCATTCTCTTCATCTCCTCATACCAAAAGAAACGGTTCCTCATTTTTGCCGCCCAATTTTGAATTCTTGGCGTCCGCGTGTCTACATTTTTCTATTTTTAGAACACTCACCAATCGCCATTTTATCAACCTTAACAGAGCTTTCAAGGTTACTGATTAATACCATTCGAGAATTACCGGTCACCCTTGAAGATATCAGAAAAGCCGTGGAAATGGACGGTTTTATTTAGCAAATAAAAAGTCAGATTGAATTAAAGAAACGAAAAGGGAACAAAAGTGTCTCCATTTTCAATCTTCGATCGAACGCTTATGTATGCTGATAGGGTGGTAATGCCACTATCTTTACAAAAAAAAAAAAAAGATTCTAAAAGACTTTCACGCAGGCTATCCAGGTATGTCCCTTATGAAATCCTTGATGAAGAGTTATACGTATTGGCCACGCATGGGCCAGGACATTAAGAAAATGATTAAAGAATGCCGAGGTCGCCAACTAGCAGCTAAAGCCCATCCGATTAAAACTCAACTCTGGCTAAAAACTGACATCCTATGGACGCGTGTGCATATAGATTATGCAGGGCCACTGAACTGATACTATTACTTGATCATTATCAATAGTTTTTCTTAGTAGCTGGAAATTTACAAATTCAGACACCCTACATTTACGAACACCATTAAAGCACTGGACGAAATATTTAACCGCTCTGGGGTTTCAGAGATACTGGTCTGCGACAATGGTACAATGTTTACGGGTAAAGAATTTAAGGATTACTGCTTATCATTGGCCATAGAACATATCACGACACCTCCCTACAATCCAAGGTCTAACGGACAAGCAGAAAATTTCGTTGATACGTTCAATAGAATATTAAGAAAGAACCAAGGGCTAGACACGGACGAACGTAGAATACCGAAATTTCTTGCTGTATACAGGATCACAGCAAATCCAAACACTAGTTCAAAACTTTCACCAGCAGAACTAATGTTGGCACGAAAATTAAGATCCATATTCTACGGGTTACAATGAAGGCCGAAAAAGAAAATTCCTAAAAAAGTGAATTTCCATACAAAAATTTATAAACTGGGTGATAAATTTTTTAGGAACAACCGAACTGGACAGAGTTAAAGGGAGGGTAGTATTGTTACCAAGAGAATCGGAACAGTGATCTACATAATCGAGAGAAAGCGATTTGATCACAAGAGACATGTAATTCAAATCAGGCCACGATATATCGAAAGTATCAAGCAGAATGACGTGGAGCTTCCTATGGAAGTGTTATACGACGCATTTGAGATCACACCTCCCCTTAACCAAAAAGCTCTTGTGGATGTGCTGCTTGCACCATCTTCTTATTCCCCACAAATTCTACGAGCATCACCATCTTTAACTGTGGTGAGGAAAAAAAGTTTGAGAAAAAAGAAAACAGTAAACGGCTACGTCCAAATGCAAAAAAAAAGAAGAAATATTAAAAGCTAAATTTCAACGGAAGAATTTAGCTCAGGGTCGGGGGTGATATAATGGAATGACCCATTTCCCCGTACCCCAACAATAGTAGTAGTACTAACCATAAATCAAGAACACACTGATCACTCTCGGGTGGTGTAATGGTTAGCAAGGTAGACTAGCAAACCTACACGAGTGAGTTCGATTCTCATTGGGTGCCCAATTCATGCGGCCTTGTGCTACATCTAAGCAAAAAAGCTTAGTAAATTGCCTCTATTCAGGACGTTAACAGAAAGAATTTTTTATTTCAACGTATATGGCGTAAGTTTTTCCAAAAGTTTTTGTTTTTGTTCAAAAGTTTTTTTTTCTATTAGTGACTCTCCCCAAACAACCGTTATCGTTTGGATTGTTTGTTTTGTTTTGGGATGGGACAAACTACGTTAATCTTTTATTGTTATCTTGTTTTATCATTCAAAATTCATCTTGTTTTTTCCATTCGAACTTTTCTTGCGTCATAAACATTCGGTGCCCTTCCTCCTAGTTATCTCAAGCAGCTATGGAGGAGCCTAATTCACAAACCGACTTATTCAATGGCTTGAATACCGCCTTAGAAAAGCTTGAAGAAAATGGCCATCATTACCGGCTACACCGGTTACACCGGCCTCATCAGATCAATTCTCGCTTCTGGCCAGCTCTATTCAGCCAGCCCAGAAAGTGCTAACAATGCCAGTCTCCTGGTCGGCGCAACAAAAGAAAAAGTCCATCGAGGGCTATGAAAAGAACAAAGTGGGCAAATACGCTAAATATTTTCAAGGCAACAAGATCTTGCCCATACCCGTGCTGGTAGAGGCTGTCCAGCCCAAGACTCTGTCCTTTGTAGTTACAGACTTGAGGACCAGGAGATTGGTGGGTATCAAAAAATATACTTTTGAAGAACTGTTAAAAGTAGCAGGTTGCCCAGTCGGCTGGTGCTGTAGAATACACCAACTGCACCTCTGCAGAGGGGTAAGACGCCCTCCCCAACGAGTGTCCTGGATATGACACTAAATAATCCAGTAATACTGGAGCTTTGGGGAATGCGGAGTGCCCCTTCATTGCCATCGCTCCCCGGTCCACTCTGACCCGACGTGGTAGCACCTGATAAGGGTCCTATCTATGGGTTAAATAGAACTAAACCGTGCTTCTTTCACAATACTGGTTTTTGCATTTAAACTGCGTATTTATGCTAAACTGAATTGTTTGAAATAGAACTGTTTTGACATTGGAACTGCGTACTAGTGCTGAACTGAATTGCTCAAAATAGAACTGTTTTGACGTCTAAACTGTGTACTTGTGCTGAACTGAATTATCTGAAATAAAACTGTTTGACATTTAACTTTGTATTGCCCAGTCGGTTGGGGCTGCAGAATACACTGACTGCACCTCTGCAGAGGGGTAAGACCCCCCTAACGAGTGTCCTGTATATGACACTAAACAATCTGATGGTGAGGTTCCAGCAGTGCTGGAGCCTTGGGGAATGCGGAGTACCCCTTCATTGCCATTGCTCCCCGGTCCACTCTGGCCCGGAGTGGTAGCACCTGATAGGGCCCTATCTATGGGTTAAATAGAACTAACAGCATACTTATGCTAAACTGGATTGTTTGAGTCAACTGAATAACTAGAAATTGAAATGTTTTTTGACAATTAAACTCTACTTACATTTAAACTGTGTGCATATGCTTAACTGAATTATTTCAAATAGAACTGTTTTTCAACATTTAAAACTGTATTTACACTTAACTGAATTGTTACATATAACGGCTTGAATAGTTTGAAATAGAAATGTTTTTGACAATTAAACTGTGTACTTATGCTAAACTGAATTGTTTTAAATAGAACAGATTATTTACATAAAAATGGATTTGGCGTTAAATAACCTACAAAGGTTGATATGCCATAAAACCCAACAAACCAAACCAAACCATACCAAAAGTAGCAGGAATCCCAGCCAGGTATTTTTGCAGACAAAGCTTTGCCCCCGGGATCTCCTGCTGCCATTAGAAGAACTAGCAGTGAAGCTGTCCGGAAATAATATTTCATCGAAATTCTTCTGGCTTCAGCCAGAATATAAAGGCAAGCGCAGAATCAAAGTAACTGTGTGTAACGTGCCAATATAGTTAAACAGAGACGTTCTCGCCGCCTAGCTAAGTGAATATGGCGGCCGAGAAGACGTAATATCAGCTAAATCAACTAGTGGGGCGGCACACGGTGACTATTTTTTTCACCATGTGCCTAGATAGAGGGGGATTTCAGGCCATCCCATTATACGATAGAATACGAAGAACAAATCCTGGTGGTGGTCTTTGAGGGCAGGAGGCCTCAATTCTGGGCTTGTAAACTGCTAAGCCATTTCGCTGGATCCTGCTCTCAAAAGACCACCAAAACTACATCAATAACAACAACGATAACAGCAACAGTAGCCACAGTAACCAACCAAACCAACCCGGAAACTGGAGACCATCCCAACAAAGAAGAGGGGCGGACATAGGTAACCCGGAAACTGGAGACCATCCCAACAAAGAAGAGGGGCGGACACAGGTAACCTGGAAACTGGAGATCATCCCAACAAACAAGAGGAACGGACCCAGGTAACCCGGAAACTGGAGACCATCCCAACAAAGAAGAGGGGCGGACCCAGGCAACCCGAAAAGAGAAGAAAAATTCCCCAACAAAATCAACAACAGTAACCACAACAACAACAGTAACTACAGCAGAAACAACAGCAAAAGCAACGACAGAAGCAGCAAACAACAACGGAAGCAGCCACAACAACGGGAGCAGCAACAGAAGCGACAATAACACCAACAACTAAAGCAACGGTAACCAAATCACCAGTATCATCTCACAAAAAGAAGAAGAAAAAGAAAAACCATAGCCCCAACCGCAAACCCAACTACAACCTCAAACTCAGCTCCAGACACAACCACTACCCCAGCGCCCTGCACAAGTCATACCACCTTAACCCTCACACTCCAAACATTCCCTATCCCAACATTCGGACCATGACGCTCCTCTATCCCCAACACTACCCTCCCTTTCACCTCCCAGCCTGTTCTCTCGGTCTCATTCAGAAACTAAAACCACCCGTCATCCTCCACACCACAAATCCGCCAAGGAGCCAAGTTGGCTTCAAACGAGGATCGACAAGGACTAACCAGAATCATCCTCTGTACTGAAGAAACTGAAACTCCAATCATCGACCACTAACTAAAAAAGACATTAAAACCATTAACATCATTAAAAACAATCGACGCCCATAAAAATGTTACAAACCCATACCTGTTTAGGGGTGCACCCATGGTGACCACATTTTTTGCTCGGTTGGTAGCCGTACAAAGGGGTTGTGGCGTTTCCTGGAGGAAGCCAGTCAAGTGGACAAATAGGCCTTGTCTAGCTGGCGGATTTGGAGGACCCCTCGCGCAAAAAAAAAAATGATGTTTTTTTGTTCGGGCAGGGTCCCGATTTGTTCACCCATCGTTCTATAGGGCTCTAAAATTGAAGTACCCCTTTGATGTCGGGGGAATTTCCAGAGACGGCTGAGTTACCACTGAACTCGGCATCAGTTCCTTGCGTCAAGCCGTCGGCATCCTCACACCCGAGGACTTCGGGCCCGTAATCGACAGTGAGTAAGGTAAGTGGGTCTGATGTCTCTAAACCTTGCGACTTTGAATGCGAGCGAACTGAGGGATCCAAGCAATTGTGCGCACTTGCTTGGTGAACTCTCGAAACTCATGCTGAATGTTGCTGCAGTGCAAGATTCTCACTTCACTTGCGCTGCAGACTGTCGGGTGCTGGAGTGGGACCTTGTCGTTCTTTCAGCATTCGGCAGCCGCAGCAGCGCTGGGGTCTATCTGCTATTTGGACGCAGCCTTGATGCCAATGTAAACGTTGTTTTTGCAGGTGACGGGGGTTGACTGGGTGACTTCACCCGCCTTCAGGAGGCGGAAGCAGCTCACTACGAGGGTATAATTACTAAATGCGAAGTCCGTGATGCGTTGAAGCAGGTCGGCCTCAACAAATCGTCAGGACTAGATGGTCTTCCCTACGAAGTTTTCTTGAGGTTGCCGCACATGTTTGTACCTATTCTGACGGATGTGTTCAACCATTGGTTCGCCCAGGGAGCCATACCTGGTAGCGTACCAAGGGCAGGATCACATTGCTGAAGAGAGGCCGCAAGCATGTTTGAGAGGGATTAGATGATTATGAACCCATAACTCTGCTAAACACTGAGTTAAAGATTTTGGCCTGGGTCTTAGCGAATCGTTTACAGTTTGTCATTAGCGATCTGATCGGCCCTGAGCAGACCTTCACTGTGAAAGAAAGATCGATCCAAGACAACCTGCACTTGGTTCGCGAGGTCCTAGAGGGGACAAAAGACGGCACCGGGGCCGCGCTGATCAATTTAGATCAGTCCAAGGCCTTCGATAGGGTTGACCATCGGTTCTTGGTATCTGTTTTGGAGATTGCTGGAATCAAACCGGAGTTCCGCATATGGATTAGCTTGATGTACCACAACCCCTGGGCAGTGGTGCAGATGAACGGGAGGCGTTCGGGAGCGTTCGCGATCGAGCGGTCGGTCCGGCAGAGTTGCCTCCTGTCTCCTCTTCTCTGTCCTCGCTTTGGAGACCCAGCTCCGAAGACTTAAGGATGATCGGGCAAATCCAGCCCTGCGCAGTATCCCTTTTGCTGGCCCTCTTACGGCAAAGGTCTCCACGTTCGCAGATGATATCATCGTCATTGTGTTCCGCCGCCTGGACATAAGGGCTGTGAAGAAAGCAGTTTTCGAGTACGAACGAATAGCAAGAGCCAAGGTCAATTTTAACAAAGGCGAAGGTTTGCGGCTCGGTGCTTGGACGGTTATCAATACCCTGCCAGGGCCCTTCCGCTGGAGTGACGGACCCGTCCGCATCCTTAGGTGTGGTTCGGGCCCGACTTCCCACTGGAGCGAAATTGGTCGGAGGTACAGGCCAAGGTAGAAGCCCAGATGGGCACTTGGCTTCGAAGGAGGTTGTCCTTAAAGGGCAAGGCGGAGGTGTGCATCGTATACATCTTCTCCTTGATCCTTTACTTCTGCCCGAGGCTCGTCGGCTAGCGCTACAACGATCCCTCACCAGATTGCTCTGTGGATGTCGAAGGCTGATGGTCCGAACACAGGTCTGCATTCAACATACGTGCAATTGGGGTCTACGTATGTATAATCTGGAGAGCCACTGGCTCGCTGAAAGGCTGGCTTACTTAGGCCAATACTTGTCGGAGGATGTGATGTGGAGACGAAGGGCGAGCGAAACCTTTCCTCACCTCAAGTTAGACCCAAAGGCCGAAGGTCGACGTAAGCCGATGGGCGAAGCACTGTTTGTCTGCAAATCCCGTATGGCCCTTCGTAAACTTCTTGGGTCCTGCGACCTTTCACGGTCTCGGAAAGAACTATATCGGGAAGTAATGGTAGGCTCCGCCTCGGACCCTCTCAGAGAGCAGCAAGACTGAACGGCGGAGGAGATCCGCTCCCACTGGAATTGGGTGCCAGGTTCGGGCTTCTTGAACAATTCAGAGTTCTCGCTCACCTGGCGGCTTGCACGGAACGCGTTGCCCCTTCTCAGCTTGACTTCAGAGCGGGCCTTTCAGACATGGCTGATTGCCCTCTCCAAGATCTTCCCCATCCCTATTCTTTTTATACCCTAATCCTTACTCCAGCCCGCCTTTTCTTAAGATCTTGGAATCTCACTTCTATAAATTCATGCTACCTATCCTCACCGCGTCCGACCACGTTTTTTCTTTTGTCCCATTAGATTAGATCGCTCTCCCATTTAAGGTAAGTCCGGCTTGTTTTCGGTGTTCTTGGACAGCGAAAAACAGTCGGCCTCCATATTGTAGAAGGGGGAATGAAAAGGCAACCAAACGGGGAATTTTTTCCTTGGTTTTATTAGCTTTTGTTTTCTTTCCTCTTTCGGAGTTTTTTCTCCCATCCCCATTAAATACCATTTCTGTATATAAAATCATGTTTTGTAAATAAAATCATACATTTCATTTCGTTTTTTTAAGTAGGTCTTTTCACAGAGTAAGTGTGGTATTTCGGTGGGTGTAGCGTGTTTGGTGAAGGATGGTTGACTATATATTGTATTGTTGAATGGGTCGGCGAATGTTGCTAGCTAGGGCCCTTTAGACAATATATTTATGGCATGATCATTCCCTTTCCCTCCCCCCACCCAAAAAATATCAGAGCCTCGTGTCCACCATTTGTACATAAATGGTAATAAAAGGACTTTAAGTGAAGGAGACTCTCAGTGCAGGACTTCAGCGTAGGACTCACGTGATCGACCATTGTTTGGACTTAATACTACCCTTGCTAGGATAGTAATAATACTACTGTTATAGTAAAATACATCAAATCTCTTCTGATTCACCCACTTAACTCTTCACACACCTAACTAATTCTCAGTTATAAAAAAGGTCTATTTTTCAACCAATCATTCTTTTTCCACAAGTAGTATTTTCTGGAGCCGGCTTTTGAAGTCGGGAACATATAAATAGGCAAAGCAGAGGTCACACAGGCAGTTGAATCGCCGGCTGTGCCAAGAGCGTCACCCGACGACACCGTCCGATCAGATCAAAGCAACCGCTTGTCGCCGAATAGATACCCTCCTTTGTCAGCCGGCCAGATATTTCATCCGCTTGTTTATTTTATTTATTCAATAAACAAAATAAACTAAATCTTCTTGTCAGTCTTATTTTTCTTGAAACCACACGTTTGTATATTACACTACTAATCTACCGGTTATCATATTTACCAAACCCCTCCGCTCAGGCAGGATATAACACAAGGTCAATTTTTTAAGCGGAGTTTAACAGGTTTAACAGGTTTGAATTCAGAGTTTTCCTTCTCCTAGACTAGTTGCCTAACCAAGGCTGAAGAACCCAGTCTGCCATACTATTTACCCATAGCTGGAGGGAGAATAATTGGATTCATGCCTTTCCCAAGGTGCTATGTGAAATGCAATCAGTCCAGGATTTGAACTCGTGTCACCGTGTCCAATTCCTGCGACAATAACCATTACACCACGGGCACCTCCTTTTTTTTCCCCTCCGCTCGGGCAGGATATGACACAAGGTCAATTTTTAAGCGGAGTTTAACAGGTTTTAATTCAGAGTTTTCCTTCTCCTAGACTAGTTGCCTAACCGAGGCTGAAGAACCTAGTCTGTCCTACTATTTACCCATAGTTGGAGGGAGAATAATTGGATTCATACCTTTCCCAATGGTATTAGTGCTATGTGAAATGCAATCAGTCTCGTCCAGGATTTGAACTCGTGTCGCCGTGTTCATTTCCTACGACGATAACCATTACACCACGGGCACCTACTAATCTACTTGTTATATTGGTACACCCGTACGAATAAACCAGCCTTTTGTTATACCTATCTAATATGTTGTCTGTTCCTTCCTACTTAGAATAGCCTCTCATTGTATATCATTCACGTTATAACAGTGTGGACAGTCATTATAAAACTGTAGTTCTCCTCATGCGTAACAAGGGTTTGAACTTGTAGCCGAAAGAACTTCGTATTTTTGTTGGGCACGTAACTTAATTTGACCGTTATGGTCGTCACATATTTTCACCCAATGAGGATGACTTATCCTATTCAGCCCGGACCATTTTCCTGGACAACATAAAAATGGTGAAGGCCCACCAAACTATCTCTTCCTCAGAACATTTCGAGCAGAACGGACGTACTTTCTGTCCGCTCCCTTCATAGCAGCAGAATCACAACATAACGTGGAAAGCCGTCTAATTTATGGACCTTTTGAGTCTACCCTCTTAGACCAAGGTTTCCCAGTTGAACATGAACTAGATGCATGTAATCCGCCACTTACAGGAACACCTTTATGTTGCCTCTAACTTTTGCTATGTCTATAGCGACGCGTAATTCTGCTCAGACATCCAGCTACCTCATTCCTGGGCAAACTTTTCTTGAGACCTTTATGCCTCTCTCCTACAGCAACCATGACCACACATTTATGGGCGACTACATCATTCCTGTCCTTAAACAGCAAACACGACTTTTGCTATGTCTATAGCGACGCATAATCCGCTCAGACATTCAGCGTTGCCTTTACTGTGGCGACGCGCATTCCGCTCTGGCATTTAGCTTCTATAATTCCTTCTCAACTCAATAACTATTTCCTTCCTCCCTTCCTACGAGACTTGCAGCATAGAGGTACCCCTTATTTTGGCTGCCATTAAACCTTCTTGAAAACCTTACGGCATCTTCGTTCTTCTCCTTTATTTTCCTTCGAATATAGCGAGGAGGTAACGTAACACTCTTCCTCACTAAAGGATAACCTTTTTTCTCTTTTTAACTTTATTTTCTTGGTGGACTTTTTTAATGTGCGACATACCGCTTACTTCAATATCTTTAGCATCTTGCCGAACATTTATAAACCCCTGACAATCTTCTGCTAGATTTTGCAAAATCAGACTGGGTTCATTTTCAAGTTTATTTAAAACCCTCCATCTGATTTCAGCGTCTTTTGTTAACACCAAACCTTGCACAAATATTACATATTTAAAATTGTCGGGGCTTAATTCTGCGATTTTGAACTCCTTACACTAATCGTTCACAATGCTAGCGAACGTCGTGAAGTCTTCATCTTCCTTTTTTATTAAGTTCATGCATTTCCATCTTTTATGGAACAACTTTGTGCTAAGCACTTCAGAAAGCAAAGTAACTGGTTCTTTAAACGTTAGGTCACTAGTTTTTCCGGTAGTATATAATTTACGAACTTCGTGTGTTCGACACTGCCTAGTTTCCTTAGCACAAGTCTCTGGTTGGGCCAATTGGAACAATCTGTTTTGTAAAGGTTTTCGTATCTACGGAAATACAACGAAAAAGTTACCTTCTCTTCTAGCATATAATTAAATTCAGTGATCGTATTTACAATAGCGTCATGTGAAAAAAACGCCCGAATCTTAGTTCTTGTTACTTGTTAACATTTTCCGTTGTTGTTCTCCAAACAATTCTTCGAGTCGAGTTTTGGGTCTGAATTCTATGTAGCGGCTTCTATCGTAACTTTGATTGAATATTGATTTTGTATTCTGAACGTCTTTGTGTCCCATAACTCATTTATAGAAGAAGAATGAGGTCAACAGAACGGATTGCTTGTAGAAGAATATTAATTGGTCGAACATTTATCCCCTCGACAAATTGAATGCGAGAACAATTCACGACGAATTAACAAAATATTTCATTACCTGAACAAACTTAATAGAATGCACACAAAAATGACAATGATACACAAAGTTGTACATCGAGAGTGTGTATTATGAAATATCATTAGAGTAGATTGAAAAGTTCTGAAAGTATGTTTCTATTTGTGGAGATTTAGGAATAAATAATAAAACTCTGTGGGGATTTAGGAATTAACAGTAAAAACTCCCAACCGGATATTGACTCGTCGGCTGCCAGATACAAAATGTATAAACGCGTCGCCACGCATAAGGCTCCACGCATCCATCCGGTTAAAATCAGAAAAAAGAAAAATAATAAAATGTAAAGTAGCCAATGGGAAGCGGTCGCGCCAAAATTAGAATGATTTTGGAGTGGCGAATTTGGAGCCGGTGAAGAGAGATAAATACTCAGGTTTTCTGTGAATCGACCTCTTTTCGGGTAGTGACGTCGAACCGACAACACCGATTTTACTATCTGGTGTTTTGGGCACCACGCTGTGTCTTGGGACGTAGCGTTGGTTAGTCCATTCACCAAGTAAATAAAGGAAAGTATGAAAGAAATGTTTTCGTCTCTTGTCTGTTTCTATCTTTTCTTTGTGTATATTTCTTTTGGACCTTCTTTGGGCAAGGCATTGCACCGGCCAGTCAACGTGGGGTAAAATAATATAAGAAAAATATGGAGTCAGATATCTTACGGCAACACAGCCTTGCCCTTAGCCACTGACCTTCATAAAAACCTTCAAACCCCACAACTCCTAACCGGATGTTGACTCGTCGGCTGTCACATACAAATTGTATAAACGCGTCGCTATGCATCGGCTCCACTCACCCATCCGGTCAGAAGTCAAAAAAGAAAAATAATAAAAATTATTGTAGCCAATGGGAAGCTGTCGCGCCAAAAAAAAGAGGGATGGTCGAGCGACGATTTTTGGAGCCGGCGGGGAGAGATATAAACTCGAGGTTTTGTGAACCGAGAGAGACAATAAAAAGAGACCGAAAAGGAAGCAACACAGATACAATAATCAAGCGAGAAGTAAAATTCGCCCTCGAGCTAAAAGTTGAAAACTACTTTTCTGCCAGTGACTATTACCTGACCATAGAAAAAGAAGAAAAGGAATAAGTACAACGTTTCTACACATAAAAGCGAACTTTTGAACACACAAATTCAAGTTAACATTTTATTGTTTATAAAGGTTGTTTAAAACTTTAGATGTTCCTTGTTTGTCTTGTTTTAAATGAAGTTTTTATTGCATGTTGTAATACTCAAAAACCCCAAGGAGGCCATATATTACAGAAATAGAAAATTTGTGTTATGAAGTTGTAGCAGAAAGAAACTTGTATTTTTGTTTTGCGTGTAATTAAATGTTCGCCGAACATTTTCACCCAATCAGATGACCTCTCCTATTCAGTCCGAGCCATATTTCCTAGCAGCACCAAAAATTGAAGAAAGCCCGCGAAACTCTCTCTTCCTCAGAAATCCTCAATAGAACAGACGTCTATTTGTCTGATCCTGAATAGCAGTAGCAGCACCATACACTATGAGGAGAGCCATCTAGTTTATGGACCCCTTGGGTCTATTCTTCTAGACCAAGGGATCCTAGTTAAAAACAAATATAGATGATACACTCTAACAACTTCCTACCTTCTTTCCTTCTTACCAGACCTCGCAGCATACCAGCGTAAACTCCTTTACTTCATGCTGCCATTAAAACTTTGATACAAAACCTAACAACGTCTTCGTTCTTCTCCACTACTTTATTTACCATCAACATTTAGCGAGGGGATAACAACCAACGAAATACCAACGCTACCAAGGAATTACCAACGCTACCAACGAAATACCAACACTACCAATGAATTAACAACGCTACCAACGAAATACCAACGCAACCAACGTAATACCAACGCAACCAATGTAATACCAACAAAACCAACTTAAACCAAAAACCTAATAACAACAACAACAATAATAATAATTATAATAATAATAATAACATCCCCATCGCTATAAATGGTGACCTTCCGACTTGTGAGAACACGCAACCACATATAAAAACAAACTAAATATACCACTACAAAATGGAAATTAAATATCAAAACACAATATCACCTCCTACAAAGTAAAGCTGTCTTTGGAAACAAACGTTGTTTTGTCTCAAGTGGTAATAGTAGTATATGAAAGTAAGCAACGACTTTACTAGAGGTGATACTGCTTTTATAGCAGTATCTCATTTACATACAATATTACAATTTGACTTACATATTTAAAAAGTGTATTATTCTATTCTGTTGTGTTCAATACGACACGAGGTTAGTTGGGGGCGGAAAGCTCTTTATTCCCAAGGACTGGGATCTAGCCTGGTCTGTTCAATGGATGGTGCACGTGGTAAGAAGAGGCCAACATCACATGTTGCTTGATTATGCGTATGGGATACACAATTTTTCTAGTCTTAAAATAAGCAATATAAACATACTTAAGAACATTCTAGAAATTTAGGATCAAAACTGTATTAGCATTTAAATTACATTTTTATATTTTTCAACCAATCAGCTAAGAACATAGAATAGAACATTCTAGAAAGTTGGGATCGGAAGTGAACTAACAGAAAATATTTAGGCTCGAAAATAAAATAGTAAAATACAAATCTGATTGGTCAATAAATGTCTACGCGCCAAAATTTTAGGACGATTCTTTGATCCACCTGTAGGATATGAATAACACAGAGTTAGGGAGCCATACACACAGACTAACACACAGAGCTTGCACACAGACGAAGACAAGCCACTAAGCCAGTAAAGCAGTAGCCGATACTATGTCCGGCAAATTCCTTTCCTTCCTCAACTAAAGTTCATGACCTCTTTTCAGATGGCCGAGAATCACATTCAAAAGAAAACCCTGATAAACTTCTTTCATCAACGCGACACGCTGTCGCCACAATCATAAAACCCGCTATGAACTTAATGTAAGTCATCATCATCATCATATCGCGCTGGTAGCACGGATATCCCTGATCCTCTCTCGCCACTCCTCCCTATCGTTCATCGCCCATGGTAGGTCTTCAGGACAACATCCCGTATCCTCACATAGCTGCTGAATGTACGTTCGAGCTGGTCGTCCTGCTTTTTCGCGGCCATGTGTGGGGATCCATATGAGTTCATCTCTGCTTCTCCAGCAGTGACCTGCATGTCTGGTTCGTCTAACTTGAATAGTTTTCGTGATAGGGGGCAGGTGGCCGTACAGTTGGTGTCTTGTGGGGTGTTGCTGCCAGGACTTGTTCAGGATTGCACGCAGCATTCTTGTGTAATTGCCATCTAGCTTCTTCTCCAGCCGTTTTGTTAGCGTCCATGTAGTGCAGCCATATAGCAGTATCGATGTAACCGCTGCCTGGAAGAAACTGTGTTTCATTTTATCGGTTAGGTCTGATTTCCATATAATCGATAGCCTATTGATAGCCTATTGATAGCTGTCCATGCTTTCGTTAACCTCGTTTCGATGTCCTTTTCGGTTGATTCGATGCTGCTTCCTAGGTACGTGAATTTGTCTACTAGTTTAAGAGGGGTTCCTTCTAGAGTGGAGATGTAAGAACGACTTATTTACGGACTCCGTTAACATGAACATACACACATCTTTAAACAAATTTATTTTCTTCTTGTCAAACTTTATTTTCCAAAAGGCCATTTACACATCATGTATTTTGTTTGTTTTCATATTCTGTTATATGCATATTAAATTGTTTGTTGTTTAATGTTCGTTGTGTTCTATTCCATTTCTTTCACGCGATTGTAAAGTTTTGTGTTGTATTTGTGGTGGGAATAATTTAGAGAGCAATACCCATAAATTACGGACGCACATCTACTGAAATAACAAAATAACGTACTCCCCCCCACATGCGTCCCAGCACACATATGTGGGCCAATTCGTTGCTGGGAGAGAAGAGACTGCCTAGTTCGTTCGCTTGTGACGATGAAGAGAACTCCTCAGCCGACATGGGAAGTAATGACCTTTTGTGCGTCATATCGGGCGGGCCAAGACTGGCATCCTCGAGCCTCAGTGGGCTGTCCTCCCAGGCTCTAACCTTCCTTGGAGGGGCTAGGGTTTATTATCTGGCGCCTGAGGCGCCCCTTTTATGGGATTACCGACGGGTCCGTAGTGTTTTTAGAGCCGTCAGGCGTGTCTGGGTTACAGCCTTGCGCTCAGACCCAGCTAAAAAAGGCCTTGTGCCACACTCGTCCGGTCGATGGGATGCACGACAAATATTTTTGTATCGTTTAGCGTTCAATAGAACTCTTCGTCTGACAACGAAGGTAATCTCACAAGCAGAATACAATTCTAAAAAAACAAAAATTACTGACTTCGATATTAACTAACCCAACAGTGGCTGATATTACATCAAATATCAACCAACCAACCAACCAACCTATATTTATAGAAAAATAAACATTTTCAGTATCCAAGGGATATTTTTATAGAGATTTTATTATATTAAAAAAAAAAGATACTATGAAATAAGATAAAATTATTCACAGAAATTATTGGAATAATCAATAATCAATTTTCATTTTTCTTATTTGAAAAATGAAAATTGTTTAAAAAATTCCCTATATTTTTTCTCCTCGTGTAGTCTTTTTATATATATATATATATATATATATATATATATATATATATATATATATATATATATATATGTGGGGATATCGTAGTGGGGGATCGTACTTTCGTGAATAACTTCACGAGAGAGTTCGAGTCTCATTACGTGCCCCATTCATACGGCCTTGTGCCACATCTAAGCAAAAGAGCTTAGTAAATTACTACATTCGTGTATAACGTTACCCCATGTGCAAGAAAGAACGTCTAACTAGGCTAGTTAGTTATGTATTCATTAAAAAAATCAGTTGAATGTATTTTTCATTCTATGATTATTTATTTATTAAAAGAAGTGCTTTTTTTAAAAAATAAATTCTTTAGTTTTTCTTTCAGTAACTCAAATAAAATTCTGCAAATATGGTTTATTAACGAAAGTGTTTTGTTTAAAAACATTTTCTTTAATATCTACCAAAGAGGGGTTTTTGTTTACTTGTTTTGTGTTTTAAAGAGTAGTTTTTGCTTATAAAAATTTAAAAAAAAATTACATAAATTATAATAATTTGATTTTAATAATTGATCTATTTAAAAAAAAAACGAAACAAATACTTCTCATTTTTTAATAACTGAAAATTCTTTAAAAAATTTCAAAAAGTCTTAAATGATAAAATAATTTTACCCGTCTCTCTCACTCGTGTACGCTCTCTCTCCTCTCTCTCACTCGTGTGCGGTCTGTCTCCTCTGTCTCTCTCTTTCGCTTTCTTTTTCACACACACACACACACACACACACACTCTCTCTCTCTCTCTCTCTCTCTCCCTCTCTCCCTCTCTCTCGCAGCTATGCTAAATCTTTTTTCTACTTTTCAATCCCAACAAAGTTAATAATAGTTTTATTTACCTCATTTAAAGAAGTTTATGCCTGAATCATGAGTCAGATTTTTTATTTTAATTTTAACGCTATTAAAGTCATTCTTTTATTATTATTACTATCTATATTCAATATATATCATTATTTTTTAAATTTTTTATTAAAAAATCATTGTTGTAGTAATAATAGTATTCTCATTTTAATCATGATGATGATGATAATATATATATATATATCATACATAGAAAAAAGATTATGATATATATTATGTAATTAATATTGATTATTAAACAATTATCATTATTACATAATCATTTGTTATTTATTATTTGTTATTAATATTGAGATTATTTATTTATCTATTCATTCAAGTTGTTATTATAATAATAATAATAATAATAATAATAATAATAATAATAATATTATAATAATAATAATAATAATAATAATAATAATTATAATATTATTATTATTATTATTTATTTTTTTTTATATTTATATTTATATTTATATTATTTTATTATTGTTCTTAAAGTTAATATTCTATTTTTCATTATTTTTAAAGTTGTTTAAACTTTAAATTACTTCCCTTTCATTTCTTGCTAAAAACTATGTTCAACTTTCTGGTGTTTAGCAGCTTTTTAAAAATCGAAGCAATTTTTTTTATTCTAAGATATTTTAATTCATTTCGTTAAAAAGGTTCAATTTTTAAAAAAATTAAAAATCAAATCCATAAAAATTGAAATCTTAACCGATTATCTGAAATAAAATTATAATAAACAATTTTCAATTTATACTAAAAATCCTACTTTATTCCCGCGGCAAATAAAACAAACTTTAAATTACTGAAGAATGCCACAGTAATCCAGATCCTTTACACATTTGATTTGAGGGCTGTATCGAATAAAATAAGGATATAGCTTAAAATTCATTCTCTCTCTCTCTCTCTCTCTCTCTCTCTCTCTCTGTCACACACACATGTAATAGCTATTTTCTCCTCGATATGTGTGACCTTTACGTCTGATTTCCCCTACTCTAATTCTAAAACAAGAGGTTATGGGTAACAAATATATTTCTCCTTTTTGGTTTGATTTTCCGTTTTTAAAATAATTGTCTATTTCTTTTTATAAAACGTAATTTATTAATACTTAATACTTGACTTAACTCTGAAATTGAAGCGTATATCTACCCAGACCTTGTTTCATTAGAATTTCTTTCACTCTTTTTGTATCCACATTCCCTCTTTTTGACCCCGCTTCCGTTTTTTGCGGTTAAGTTGCCATTTTTTTTAAGTAGATGATTAGCTTTTTTTTTTTCTTTCTAAAATATTGAATTAATTTTGAATATTTCTTAAAATAAATACTTTAAAATATATAAATAACAAGCAATATTTTCTTCGTCAGCCGAAACTTAAAAACATAAAAATTAAAACTATTTTAATATTTCTTTTTACTTTTACCTACAAGAAAGCAGACTTGTTTTTGAATCTTTTTTAGATTAATATTTGAACGGAAATCGTTTAAACTTAGCGAAATTGCTATAAAAAAAAAGTTCTTTACCTTTAGAAATTGTTATTAGGGAGGTATTTCTTTGATAAAAATAAAAATTCAATTATATTTTTTCTTATGACAACGAAAAATGTATATATTCAAAAGCTACAGATTGCATTTTCTCTAAATAAATAATAAAATAGATTTTTTATTGTCGGGGAAAAAGAAATCTAAAACTTTTTTGAGATAAAAAAAAAGTAATCATTTTTATTTTGCGCGAAGTTTCCCCTCCCTCAATAGATCACATGTGTCCGCCTCTCCTTCACTGAGTCCACGTGGACATGTGAGAAAACCGGGAGCTTAAGGGAAGAAAAAGTTAGACATTAACGTTTTGTTTTAGAGAAATATAACTGAAATGGGTAAATTAGTTCAACTGATCTTTTATTAATTAATGAGCGAAAGCTTTAAGTTGAGACATGACGACAGTAGAGTGTGAAAAAGAGATAAACAAAGCGGTATTAGGCTGCGACAAGCGGCAGCCATAGCTAACCACGTGGTTAGAGGGAGTGATGGAACGTGAGAGACGAGCGCATTTCATTTCGTCTAAAAAGGGGGTGAAAGCACGCAACAGATGCCCGTCTGTCGCAGAACTACAGGGCATAATTTTCCCATTGAGTAGAATATCTGCAAGACAAAAGGTTTTTATTTTTGAATAAACTGTCTAATGATGTGGTTTTCATTTTTAATCAGAATATAAGTTGGTTTATAATATGCCGGACCACGCTGTCTACCCCCCCTTGTAGTTTGCTAAGACCAACAAGCAAGAAACATATCACTGCGCTTCCTTTCATACTTTTGGTTGTTAGGATTTTTTTTAATATAGTACCAGTGCTTTAGTTGCCATTAAGCTATTTTTTGTTGGCTTTTTCTTTTTTCCGAACGTGTCAAGCCTTGGAATTTTCACTTTGCTGGTTGCAGCTGGGATATGTTTAAACTGTATGTGGGCAATTTGCCGCCTGACATAACCGATGGAAGTCTGCATAGTTTGTTCCAGGATCACGGTATAGACACCAATCACGTCTTGCTGAAGACCAACTACGCTTTTGTCGACTGTCCCGACCAGATTAACGTGGACAAAGCAATTGACAAACTCAACGGTAAGACGAATCATTAATGGTGAACTCTCCTTGAATTTTCTAACGGCTGAGTGTCTTTAATAGTCGTTTTTATCACTAAGAAAACGACCCCAAGGGGTTTTGTTGTTTAGGTAAGCGCCGGCATGAACAGACGGTGATTCAAAATGGCCGGTGAGTGGAGCCGTACTTCTAGGGTTAAGAGAGGCAATAAGAGAAAAAAAGTAGCTTTGTTACTTAGTTTTTTTTCTTACGATTCCTTTACTGTCAAGGTGAACTTCTATACTTGCAGTTTACGCGTACAGCTGTACGGGTAGAATCATGTACATATAGGTATTAGGCTATTTTTTTCTATGAGCTATAAACGATGGGCGGGCCTGTTTTCCTTCTTATCCAAGGTGAACCTCTTGGGTCAGAAACCTGACTTTATTTTTCTTTTTTCCGCTTCCAAACTTTTAAAACTAGTCTTAAGACTTTAGTATTCTTTTTGTTAAACTTTTGAGTTCAGTTTTTAGAAAAATTGTTGCTACTGTCAAAGCATTAAAAATGTATTAAAAAAAAATCGTCTCCTTGTGTTTTTAAAGTTTTTTTTTTTTTTTTGTTTAAATATCGCCACCCCAAAATATTAAGTTTTTAATGAAATGAAGAAAAAATTGAATTAAAATCACTTAGTAAATAATAAAGGAATTTTAATTTAAAAACTTGAAATTTTTGCTGACTTAGTTTGACAGAGTTGTGGGAATATTTCAAATAAATACTTAATTTTTTTTTTTTTTTTCATTTGATCTAAATTCAAGCATAGACTAAAAGAAAACTTTTAAAAGTTTAAGATTCCTAACTTTTTCTCCTTGTTGCTTCCTCCATAAAAAATATATTACAAGAATAAAAATTTACCCCTAAATTGATACTTTCTAACTTAATAATTGTTTATTTTTATTTAAAGAACTTTTCTTGAAGAAACCAAATACAAACACTTAGGCATCTAGTAAGTTTTCTATCAAAATAATTTGAAAGAATTTTATGGTAAGGTTATAATTTCGCATAAAACGTACTGAATATACTTTTTAAAATTTAAGACCTTGTAGTTTTCGTCTAATTTTTCCATTGTTAGTACCAAATATTTGTACCAAGTCTATATGAAACTTGGTAAAACTTTTGTACGCAAGATATAACTAGATTTTAAAATTTACGAAATTCCAAAAATATTTTAAGGAAAGCCAAGTTAGTCACAGATTTAAATTGAAAATTTAGTTGGAAAGTTTTTTTGATTGTATCATTCAATGAGTGTTGGCAAAATATATATATATATAGTGACTTATTTTTATAACAAATAAAATGAAGCTTTAGAGTTCACATTGGTTTTTCTTGTCTGAATTAAAATAATAAAGCGGGTCACGTGTTTTGGGCCATACCCCTAATAATCAAAATACTATGACATTAGTGTCAATATTTCACTGTTTATATTATTGACAGTTAACTTTCTAATCTCTTATTACTTTTGGGGGTTTTTTTTGTTTGTTTTCGGGTCTCTTGGGAAAATTTGACTTGGCGCCATATTGACCCCTACTTCATATTTAAGCTGCGACTACATACGTTAAATTAGTTTTCTCATTTATTTCCACACAAACTAAATACCAAATTTACTTCATTAGATTTTTACTTAATCTTAATATTTCAGTCCTCTATACACTTGGTGAATCATTGGATAACTTTTGAAAATCCCCGTATCTTCTCAAATTTCGAGAAGCCATTATTGTTCCAATAGTTTTGGACTATTGAACTTTTGACTTTTTGTTGCTATAGAAGTTAGTTATGGATCGACTGAAAAAGGGTCTCTATAAATAGCTTTAAAAAATTAATTATAAACAGCTCTGGGAATAAAACAAAAACAAAAAAAACTTAAAGTAGAAGGTGGGAGTATTTTCTGTTGAAATTTCGTCTTCTGGTAGGGGAACACCTTTCACCCCTGAGTCCTACGTAAGTTCACTCGACCCGATGTTGTAAATTGAAAAATATTAAATTGAACTTTAATAACGAAAAATTCAAGGGAAAAAATACTGTAAATAAGCTTTTTCTTCTTGATACATCAGAAAATGCTGTTAAATATTTTCTCAAAAGTTTTAGTCTCTTCTCTTGTATGCTTAAAAAATGACCTTATTTATTGGTGCTGAAGACTAAGTTTCTTGGTACTTAAAACTCTTGAAAATCAAGATAAGAGAACTTGGAAATTTACGTCAAATTAAATGGTTGGAATCGCCTGGCTATTTTTAGTCTTTCTAAATTTGAACAGGTATTTCACAGTCTTAGTAATGAATACCTCCCCCACTAGTTTCCTTATTTAGTTTTCTGATTTTACTAGTATCTATATTGTTATTTTATTTAAGAAAAAGCTGTATAGTTTTAACTCGGCCAATATGATGAATTGGGACATGAATTTAATTGTAGGGTTGGTTTTTCCGATTATTGCCAATAATAATAAACATTAGCTTTAAAACTTATATTTTTTATTATACAAAAATTAGTTTTTGCAAAGAAAGCAGAACTTGGAAACTTAATACTTGATTACATTATTTAAAAATAGAATATTTGTAGAAACTTTTGACTCCGCAAAAAACAAAACAAAAAAAATGTTCCAATTCTTAGCATTTACCAAAACCCAAAATATAATGGCTTACATCTAGCTTCGTAGGTTAAAACTGTTTTTTTTAAATATTTTGAGGAATTCCAAAACTTACTTCCGAGTTAAGAGAATGGAATCCCCAAATCGGTAACTGATTATTTTTAGTAACTTTTTTTCATTTTGCTATCATTGAGGGGGAAAAACCCTTTTAATCAGAGCTTATTAAAAAAAACTCTTTCCTAGTTATCAGTACTTGTTATTGTGAATTTGTTACTAACTTTATCTCTCACATCATCCTCATCCCCTCTTGGTCTCCCTCCCTCTCTCACCTGTTGTAATAAATATCATCTGGAACTACCTCCTTCAACATCATTAACTTATTTTTCTACTTTCATATTGCGAACATTTTAAATTTTAACTCAAATAATTTTGATACTTTTTAGCTTGTTTAGGCATTTTTAAATTTAAACGATACAAAAACGAGTCAACTGATAAAATTCGTCTAAAAAAAATAGCTTTATTTAAAAAAACAAAACAATCTAATAAAAAAAAAACCCTAAAATTCTCATGTTTGGCGTGTGACTTGAACTGTGGAGGAAAAACGGCATAACTTAGGCGAAATTTTTAATTAGTACAATACACTTGAAATGCTGTAAGAGAATAAATAAATTTCCAGTTCAATTGCAACGGAATCTTACGAGTCAGAATTCACGTTGATCATTTATTTTGTTTAATCATTCAAATTTTCGATTTAACGTAAATAACTATGAAATACTGACTGAAATCCTTTTTTCCTAAAAAGTATCGCTATCAACAGAAATCTAACTAGTATTCGTATACATTGAAACTCCAAGAATCTTACCTAAAGTTATGACACCTTTTTCTTTGAAAGTTTTTTTTAAATCGAAAATTGTAACGTTCTGCGTTAAGATAGTCATTGATATTATTTTGAATATCTTTTCCATTGTTTTTTTTTTTTTTTGTTCTCACAAAATTATTAGTCTATTCAGTAAAGATGTGGATAACTGTCGAAATCATTATTTATAGTTTAAGTTTGATTGATTTTAATAGTTTTTTTGCAGTTAAGTCGTGAAAATTTCGGATGAATAAAAGTAGGATAAAGCATTATTTTTCATTTTCATTCTATTTTAGACAAAACTTTAAAAATGTCTCTTTTTGTTAACCAATAGCAATCACTTTTCTCTATTCGTTTGTTAAACTCTTCTTAGCATTGAGAAAGTAAATTTTCAACAAGGTTTGTCAAAATCCCAATAGAAACGTTTAATGAGAACGGAAAAATGAGTATTTAAGTTTTTTAATGTGCAGTCTTGACACTTCAGTGACGGAGCAATTTTTGTATAAAACTTTTGTAATTCAGAAGTCCTATAACTAATACAATTTGAAAGAAATTCTTAAACTTATTTTATAAAGGAAAAGTTGAAATTGTAATTTAGGTGTGAAAACGTAGTCAACTAGTCGAAGAAAACGTGAATGACTGATATTTGAATGCAGACAGATAAACATTAAAAAAAATATCAAAATTTTGAATTAAAGTTAGTTTATTTTTAATAGAACCAATTTACCAAGGAGGGAAAAAGCCATGTAAATTACACGAAAAATACTCCAAATTTAAAAATAAAATCCCTTTTTCCCTATACTTTAATTAACGGCTATGGCAAAGCATTTAAATTATCAATATAATGAAATTTTGAAATAGATATCTTGAAAATAGTACTAAAAAAGAATTAGTAGCTGAAATTTGAACTCCCCCTCATAATAGCAAGTCATTCTGATATTAATAATACCAATAACAATGAAACAGCCCATCTCAATAATTCATTGTTTTGACATAATTTTCCTACGTTTGTTCACAACATTTGAGCCGTATTGGTCTTTTCTATGGAATCAGCTGACAAGGAAAAGTCTATAGTAAAATATCAGGAGAAACATTTTCAACCAAGGACAATATGGTTGAGGAAAATAGTTTGCCAATACAATGAGTTACAATAAGCTCCTAACAATTTAGACAAGACTAGATCTATTGTAATTTCATCTTTTATAGCCTTTCATACAGCTAGAAAGGTACAATCAAATCTGATTGCTAAAAAGGATAAATGAATTGATTAATTCTAAATGCTTGGAATATTTAGGTATTTTCCAAACTTCTGATTTGGATGTATTCTTTCTCAAATTCCTACACAAATGAGTTTTATAACAAGTCATTTCATTTTCTTATGATGTGATTTTTTTTTTTTTTTTTTTTTTTTTTTAAAGATATTTTTACTATAGCATTTTCAGTCTAATATTGTAAGTATGTAATATCCTCTGTGGCGGTAGTAAGACCCTACCTCCCCCAAAAAATGAGAGGATCCTAAGTATGGCACTAAACAGCCTCTGATGGTGAGGCTCTAGTCATGGAGATCGGTGGAGTCCCCTTTAATTGCCATTACGTCTTCTCTGATCTGGAGTGGTAATACCTGGTAATTTTGAAACCAATCTTAATAGGTCCTATCTATGGGTCAGATAGTTTTGGTTTCAAAATTATTTGTATTAGATAGGAATACTTGATACTATATAAGTGCAAATTATTTGTATTCAGAGTAGTGACTTGAAGTTATAATTATTTACTAAGGATATTATTAGATAAACTATATAACTGCAAAAAAATGTCTATTCAAATAGAAATTATTTGAAACCATATTGTTATTAGTATTAGATAGGAATACTTGATATAATAAAACTGCACAAAAATATAAATGTACAATGAATGTGACTTCCTAACCTGTTCACATGCTATTAAAATTGTAATCACTCCACCCTTGCATGCTGGCAAGTGTAGAGATAATTATGAAGTAGTTTTCAGATGACCCATAGGAACCAACTCTTGTGGAGCTAGCAGGGACAGCACAGAATTGATAGTGGCATATCTACATTCAATACGCATTAATGAAGAAAAAAGCATTAAAAAATCCAGTCTTATAGCCTATCAGTCTAAATTGTTAGTTTTATTGTCCATTTGTAAAGTATCATTGACTTTTTCATCGAAGCCTTACTAGTCACATTGCAGTTGTTGTTGTTGTTGTACAAAGCAGACTCTGCTACCCAAGTTCAAATATTGAATGAAGCTATTTGCATTTTACATAGTGTTAATACCATGAGGAGAGGTATGATTCCAGCTATTGGTAAATTGTCAGGCTGACCGGGTTCTCTAACCTTGGTATGGCAATCAGTCTAGGAAAAGAAATAACCTGATAGTGCCCGGGATGGGGACTATCAGGTTATTCCTGTCCAAGACATGCTAAGTAGTGTCCCAACAACGAAACCAGGGGATGAGATAAGTTTAGTCTTTAGATCCCATATACAGATCAATATGTATACAGATTAAAATGAAATTAAAAAAAAAAAAAGGTGTATCAACAGGACTCAGACCCCCATGCACATATTGTACCCTGGTCAAAATCAGAATCATCTTTCACTGTTACAATTTTATTTTCTGTAATTATGTGTAAATAAAATAAAATTCATGGAAATAGATGATTGAACAAATCATAATCTTTTAATTAAAAAAAAAAAAAAAAATCAAATCTTTACTAGAAAAATTTTTTTTTTTTTAACTCCTTGGTACTGGAAGTTAATTTTAAGTTTTTTCTTTTTTCATAGTCAGAAAATCTCCCCCACCCTCATCATGCACCCCTCTTAATTGTCTCAAATAACCGCTTTTATTTTTATGATTCATTTTATTATATAGCAGTATTTCGTATAAGAAAAATCTTTCTGTAGTTTTTGTTTTCTGTCAATTGCGAATCTTTTAATACTTGTTAACCTTTCTAGCTTATTTATCACACTTTGTGCAGATGGATATATACACTATCCTCCCTATAGGGACAGTTTTGGTATATAGACTACTTAGAGCTCACCTTACTTTGGGTGCAAAGTGAGTGGTGTCTTATGAAGGGTTGTGAAATTCCAAGACATACCCGAATACTCACACCCACTCTATGACCCAGTTGGCTGGGGCTGCAGAATATACTGACTGCATCTCTGCAGAGGGGTAAGACCTCCCCCCCAATGAGTGTCCTGTTTATGACACTAAACAATCTGGTGGTGAGGCTCCAATAATGTTGGGAATTGACATCACTCCCAGCTTCATTCTAGCCTGGAGTGGTAGCACCTGATAGGGGCCTATTGATGGGTCAAATAGAACTAAACTGTGTATTTACACTAAACTAAATTGTTTGAAATAGAATTGTTCATACTTATAAAAATAGATTTTGGCATTAAATAACCTACAAAGGTTGACATACCATATGAACCAAACACCCACTCAAAATGATCATGACTTGCATCTCTCTCTCTCTCTCTCTCTCTCTCTCTCAGTAGTAAGGCAAAGATGCAAATATCTGCTGATCAACTAAAGAAGCTGCATTGTAACTTGATTCTTTTGATCTTTGATGGAAAGTTATATTAGTGAAAATGGGATTTTTAAGTGGATATTGTTTCATCTAAATTAATTGGAAAGTTTGTTTGCTTTTTCTCTAAGATGGCCAAACGGATTTGTGTCGACCTACCAATCATAGTATACTTAATGGACTCAAGGGAGTTTTTGCCATTTAAAAAAAAATTTTTTTCTTAGGGTGGGATTCTCCACAATAATCAACCGTATTGCTGCAAGATTTAAATACAAAATTTAAAAGTTCAAATGAAGAAAATTCTTGAAATGGTTATTAAAAGCTCAAAATGTAGATTGTTTTTGTCAAGTTTTCTTATCAAAGCTTACACTTTTTAATATATTGTCATACTGTTTACTTTGTGTGAAAAGGACTTTTAGATAAAAGTGATAAATATCCAATAGATTAACATTACTTGGACCTTGTCTTGCCTTATTAAAATTGCAATTTATACTGAGAGGAATATCAACTTATATATCTGAAGCTTAAACTTCTCACAGATCTTGACATAGTTCTTATATAAAAGTTGGTCCTTGTCAATATCACAGTATTTAAGAAAATTGTTTGAGACGCTCAACAGGGTTAGCAACCCTATGCAATAAAAACCAAATTGCTATTGAAACACTTGGTACTCTTACTGACAAGGTGTGGTTACTACCCTATACTCAACAAGAGGAAGCTAGCTACATCACATTAGTATTAAAGTTATCAATAGCAAATAAAATTTTTACAGTAGTTCGGGTTTTGGAGTTAATAGTTGTAATGGCTGACTTAGGGTTTATGTATAAAACTTATTTTTTTGTTTAGGATCTGTACAGCAGTATTATAGAGCAGTTGGACATCAAATTAATATTTAAAGTTTTTGCTAGTGCCCTATTTCTAAGTGCTACACCAGCCAAGTTGGCTGGGGGCTGTAGAATATGCTGACTGCATCACTGCAGAGGAGTAAGACCTCCTCCCCACAAGTGTCCCGGATATGACGACATGCAATCTGATGAGGCTCTGAGTCAAATAGAACTGTTTAAACTTTCATTAGGATTATCATTAATATTAAATAGGATTATTAGTGTTAGATAAGCAATACTTGAAACTATTTAACTGAATGCAAACAAATGAGCTTTGGCTCGATACGTCCTTGTATTGCTGAATGTTAAGCAAGGAGGTATCAAGTACCTTTTTTTTTTTTTTTTTTTTTTTTTTTTTAATTTGGTATGACGCGACCTGGCATTGAACCCAGGTCTCCCAGACCATTGGCGAACACTCTACCCTCTAAGCCAATGTCCTGGTCAAGAATAATTACTGAGACCATATATATTGTGTATAAATTATTAATATTAAGAAACAATATAACTGGGCAAATTATTTGTATTAAAAGAAGTTACTTGAAATTATAATTGCTTGCAAATTATTTGTGTTAGACTGGAGTACATGGTTGTACATATGAATAAATTGAATAGGAATAATTACTTGAAACCATATTGCTTGAGAAAAACTAAACTCTACATTAAATAACATAACATGGATTGATATGCCATAGAACCAACCAACCAACCATAAGAGAAAATTCTTTTTGGGCTATTTTTGGCATGACCCATCAATGTAGAGGAGGGTTTCTTCTATTAAAAATGACTTTGTTAAAACCTGCCTATAGCTGGGTGATGAGGTAAATACCTATCTTTTAAGATAATCATTTTTCAATTAGTCCTTGTTTTCTTAAGCCTGTTGTTAGCAACCATTTCCCAATTGGTATCTGCCAATCTTCACACTTACTAAAGTTGTTTATTTAATGGTAATTTTTTAAAAAGATGCTTAATTAAGTAATCCTTATCTAAATATTACTGTTAAGGAAAGAACAAGTTGCTGAAATTCACTACTCTTTTGAACTTGTTATCTGATTCTACCCAGGTGTCAAGGAAAGATGAATGTTTTCTTCGTTTTTCTTGGGTAATTATGTTTGTGACCTAACTTATGTTAGGAAATGAAAATGGCAACTAGAATTCAAATCCTACACAAAACTTTTTGAATTTCACTTTGTGCTAATGCACTTAGGAAAGGCATGTATCCATTTCTTCTCCTTTCAGCTATTAGTAAATGGTGGGATAGATTGGGTTCTTTAGCTTTAGTAAGGCAACTAGTCTAGAAGGAAAAAAAGCAATGACTTGTACAAAGTGCACCTCCTTTGATAGAAGGTAATGAATACAAGGTGATGGAAAAGTAACTCCTTATTTTAAAGTTCTTATTTCTTAACTATAATATTTACAAGAATTAGATTATAAGTATTCTAAGATATTAAGTTAATTTTCAATCACCTGGTATATATTGCCCGTTACCTGGCAATTTAAATACATTAGATGGCCCAGTTGGCTTGAGCTGTAGAATATATTGACTGCATCTCCTTCAATGCGTGACCTGGATATGACACTAAACAATCTGATGGTGAGGCTCCAGTAATGCTGGAGCTTTGGGGAATACGGAGTACCCCTTTATTGCCATTGTTCCCAGGTTCACTCAGGCCCAGAGTAGTAGCTCCTGACAAGGTCCTATCTATGGGTCAAATTGGCCTAAACTGTGTTATGCTAAACTGAATTGTTTGTCATAGAGCTGTTCTTACATTTAATTGTGTGTAAACAAAAAAACTACTCATGCTAAACCGAATTGTTTAAATTAGAAGTGTTTGATCATTTAACCATATTTACCCCCCCCCCCCCGTTCGGGCAGGATATGACACAAGGTCAATTTTTTAAGCAGAGTTTATCAGGTTTGAATTCAGTTTTCCTTCTCCTAGACTAGTTGCCTAACCAAGGCTGAAGAACCCAGTCTGTCCTACTATTTACCCATAGCTGGAGGGAGAATAATTGGATTCATACCTTTCCCAAGGGTATTAGCGCTATATGAAATGCAATCAGCCTCGTCCAGGATTTGAACTCGTGTCGCCGTATCCATTTTCTATGACAATAACCATTACACCATGGGCACCTCCTTGTTTGATCATTTAACTGTATGCAAAACAAATGTCTGATGTTTAGGGGAATTGTCAGTGATACATAGCAATACTTGGAACTATTTAACTTCGTTGACATGCTAAACTGTTTGAAATAGAATCATTTGATCATTTAACTGTCAACAAAAACAACTGTATTTAAACAAATGACTTGTGTATACAAAAAAACTTGCCCAGTTGGCTGGGGCTGTAGGATACACCGACTACTTCTCTGCAGAGAGGTAAGCCCCCCCCCCAACGCGTGTCCTGGATATGACACTAAACAATCTGATGTTGGAAGTTCCAGTAATGCTGGAACTTTGGGGATTGCGGAGTACCCCTTTATTGCCATTGCTCCCAGGTTCATTCTGGCTGGGAGTGGTAGCACCTGATAAGGGTCCCATCTATGGGTGAAATAGAACTAAACTGGTTTCCTGACTTTACTGTTTTTTGCATTTAAACTGCATATTTATGCTAAATTGAATTGTTTAGAATAGAACTGTTTTGACATTTAAACTGCATACTTAGGTTAAACTGAATTATCTGAAATAAAACTGTTTTGTCATTAACTCTGTGTATTGCCCAGTCAGCTGGGGCTGTAGAATATACAGACTGCTTCTCTGCAGAGGGGTAAGACCAACTGTACTTACATTTAAACTGCATGCTTATGCTAAACTGAATTATTTGAAATGGAACTGGTTTTGACTTACATTAAACTGAATTGTTTAATATAGAACTGTTTTGAAATGTAACTGTGTAAAGAAAATCTATACTAAACTGAATTGGCTGAATTTGAACTGTTTGAATAAACTGAATAGCTTGAAATAGAAATGTTTGTGACAAACTGTGTACTCATGCTAAACTGAATTGTTTGAAATAGAACTATTTGCATAAAAATGGATTTGGCATTAAATAACCTACAAAGGTTGATTATGCCATAAAACCCAAACAACCAACCAACTATACAAGAAACTGTACTAATGCTAAATTGAATTGTTTAAAGTAGAATTGTTTGATCATTTCACTGTATTCGTATTGGATAGAAATAAGTGAAACCATTTAACTGGTTGAAAAAAAACAAAAAAACTTGGTTTCTGTTTAAAAAAAGTTGATATATTTAGTATATATGTATAAAAAGGATTTGGCATTAGATAATCTCCAGTTGTTGATATGCCGTAAAATCAAACTAAATGCATTAGAGTTGTCACGAGTACAGGGTGGAACGATAAAATTGTCGTCCTAAAGAAAACAACACGACAGCTTTATTTTAAAACTTTTATTGAAAAAATCAATTCAGGTAACTTGATTATGTAGTAGAGCTGACATCTATTCAATGTAGCCGCCTTCAGCCTCAATCACCACCTCGATCCGGAACTGGGAGCATGCCTTTTCCACAAGCGCCGATGGAAGCTTGGCGAATACTTGGCAGATGGTGGCGATCAGGCTGGCTTTGGTGTTGTGGGAGGTCATGTTGGTGATGATCTCAACGTATGACCAAAGGAAGTAGTCCAGTGGGTTCAGGTCGGGGAAGGAGGGGAGCCAGTGAGAGAAGGGAACAAAGTCGTAGCACTCCTGAAGCCAAGCCTGGGTTTCTTTGGACTTGTGGGCCAGTGCCGAGTCCTGCTGCCACACCCAGGGTCTGCCACCGGCCACCTGATTGCACCAGGGGATCAACATGCTCTTCAGCACATCCAGGTACACTTTGGTGTTGACTTTCAAGCTGACTTCGAAGATGTGAGGTGGCATGATGTGGCCCTCACTTGAAACCATACCAAAGACCATAACTGTAGCTGGAAACTTTGTTTTCATCACCCTGGGCAGGTCCCTATTATTCGTGGCAATCCAGATTTGCATTTTGAGGGTGCTAGCAATGGTCCTGTTGTCATAACTTGGATCGGTAGAGAGCATGTGTTGTACAGTGGCGCATCTCTGATCTCGCTCGTTGAACATTGTGTCACTTTCAGACATGATAGAAGGCTCCTATCGCTCTTGGGATTTGTACACAACTGGCCAACTAGTAGATGGTCTACAACAAAAAAGAAAACCGGTTTTCATTAAACGGAAATGGAATCATGTCTTCTTTTCTAGGGCGACAATTTTATCGTTCCATCCTGTACATGAGCTTCTAAAACCTTTACTTGGGTTGACATGGCAGAAGCCTCCATTTTTCTTTTCTTATTTATAGAAAATTATCATTGGAATTTTTACAACTAAAACATAATACTGATAATATTAAAATGATTTGCAAAACAGACAATTCCTACTTTAATAAGTAGTAGTACCTATTCGGGTTCCATCAAGGAGTCTGAGATTTGTTTGAAAATTATAATTAGATAGGAATACTTGATACATATAACTGTGCGAATTATTTGCATTAGCAATAGTTAATTGAAGTTATAACTGTTTATTTAGGATTATTGTTAGTTATTTGAAACTATGAAATAGTATATAAATTATTAGTATTTGATAGGAATACTTGATATTCTATAACCATGTACAGAACACTCTTAAGCATAAATATGCACTAGTCTCTAACTATAAGCTTTAAATAACCCCAGACTAGTTGATGTACCATTAAAATCAACTTGCATCAATGATGTGTAAGATCTCCATAAGATTTGGAAAAAAAAATGACTGAATTTCTAAATGTGATTAGATTTTTAATCTATCAAAGATTTTCATTTAATTTTTGACAAGTTGGTGTCTTTATTTCTTTGCCAAACAAATCACATTTTTAATTTATTGAAATTAGACAAATCAATTTATAAAAATATTTTTAATGCTTTTTTTTTTTATTTTTATTTTTTTTATTTTTATTTTTTTTTTTTAAGAATAAAAGCAAAATAAATAGTTGATTATTCAGAGCAAATTACAATTATTTTATTTTTTTGTAGACTCCTCAAGAGGAATAGGACTGCTGTAATACCACATCAAGAATGGTACTGCAGTAGTTTCAGTAGCAATAGATTTTTAATGAGTAGAAATTTCAAGCCTCTTGATCTTTGGTTATGAATTCAGTTATGCCTTACATACAAGGCCAAAGAGCCCAGTCTGTTCTACTCTAGATGGATCCATACTGTTACAAGGGCATTAGATTGAAGCCTCTTTCTTGATTTGAATTTGGCCTATAACCTATTACTGTTACATCATCTATGCTTCTCTGTAATCATTATGATTGAATCTTATGGTTCGGGGGAGGGGTCCTCGTGGTGCAATGGTTAAAGTGATGGACTGCGGAATCGTAAGTGAGTTCGTTTTCCAGTCGCGCTATTACGTTCACTTTCGGGCAAAATACCCTCGGGAAAGGTATGAACCCCCTTATCCTCCCAGCTATGGGTTAAATAGTACCACTACTATTCTTCTAGGAGAATAGCTTTGGCATTAAATAACCTACAAAGGTTGATATGCCATTAAAACAAAACCTTATGATTCAGGATTTAAGTTGGTTTGTTTTCTTTGTTTAATGGCATATTAACCTTTGTGGGTTATTTTAATAACAAAGCTATCCTTGTAAAACAACAGCAGTGATACTATTTTTATTGATGAAGGATACGGAAGTTAACTTTCCCTAGGGTATTGTTCAAAAGTGAATGGAACAGTGTGACTGAAGTTTGAACGCAGTTACTCCGAGCCTGCAGTCCAGTATTTTATCCATTATGCCCTGGGGACTCCTTCCTTGAGACTGGAGTGGGATGTTATTTGAATTAAAACCTTGTTCCTTTCACTACCACTGAGATATACAAACCTCATCAGCTTAATGATTGGATAAACAAGAAACTAAGTCACCAAATGCCATTGACTATATTTATACTCTCCTAACTTAGATCTACATATGCTCTTTCTCACCAGTAGTGTGTACTCTTCATTGGGTGTCTCATTTATTTGGCCTTGTGCCACATCTAAGCAAAAAGCTTAGTAAATTACTACATTGTCCACTCTTAGAAATTACTTCGTTCTTTAGATACCTCCCTTCCCACCTTTTTTTTTTTTTTTTTCTTTTCTTTTCCTTCAACTAGTAATGATATTAGCAGCAAACAGTCTTACTTTACATATTGCATAGAATATTATTAGTATCAATGTGACCTGAACTAACAAATTAAGCGACAATGACTTATAGTGATTGTGAATAAGGGAAAGTACATTTCTTAATTGAAAACAGTTATTCACTTATCACTCTGTACAGGAAATCTTCAGATAACTGAAGATTTCCTGTATGACACAAAACTTGTGACTGATAGGTTTCAATTTTGTATCTTACAGTTTATCTTTTTTACTGTAGCAATCCATACTTTTTGTACCATTTAATTTTATATATATATATATATATATATATATATATATATATATATAATCGTAGATGGTCATTGGGACTTTGTAACTATCAATTTCTCACCTATGTATTCATCAGACTTCCTCTGTATCACCTTGAGCTACTGAAACTGTTATCACCCTGGTTGGCGGCTGATGAGGACAGAGTATCGCATGTGCTTTCACACGTTATATGATGAAAAAAAATATATATATATATATATATATATATATATATAAAAGATAGCGTAGATGGTCATTGGTACTTCGTAATTATCAATTTCTCACCTATGCATTCATCAGACTTGCTCTGATCAACGCATAGTCAAGAAACTGACATTGCCATTGTCTCTGCTATTTTGACTTAAAAATATATATATATATACACACTCAATCAATGATATTGAGTATTCTTTATTCATAAATATAGCAAACTGTACATGTGCACACAATGGTCATTCAATGAATTCGAGGAGCTTTTGAAAAAAGCCTTTTTTGAATTTGTTTCCATGAATGTAAAGTTTGCATCGTTTGGAATGGGTTCATAGCAAAAATTATTGAATTTCTCCATCTTGTAAAGATGTTTGGAGGCTATGTGAGTAAGTAAAGTTGGCGACCGTACTCAAGGGCGACCAGAAGGCTCCCTTTTCAATAGCTACAACACCGAGGTGTAGGGGAGGGCACTACTCCTTTCCCTGGATTGCTCCACTTTACCCTTGATCCTTACCTTATATTGCCGAGTGTAAAGCAAGGAGGTATCGAGTACCATTTTAAAATTTTTGGTATGATGCAATATGGGACTGAATCCAGGTCTCCCGGACCATTGGCGAACACTCTACCCACTAGACCAATGAGCCAGTACATAAAATGGTAGCAAATCAAAATGCTCTGGGCTTGAACAGAGGTCTGTTATCAAATCTTTGCTGGCTGAGAAGTGTGAACTATGTGAAATTTACAGAAGGTGTGACATTTATGGAGTAGCATATTTTAGTCCAGAAACTGTTGTGCTAAACATAGGCTTGCCACTATGAGCTTAAGTTAGTTCATGAAATGGAAAGAGACTTGTAAAGAAAGTTCCAGATGCAGTGGGCAGTAAAGAAGGTGATCCAGTGACAGTCTTGTGGGCCATGAAAGGCCCCATCTCTTGATTTCCTTGAAAAGGTGCAACTGTAAATAAGGCAATATTCACCTTATTACTGAATTGATATTGTGTGTGCATGTGCATATATATATATATATATATATATATATATATATATATATATATATATATATATATATATAAGCTCTAACTGGAGTAGCATGTATTTGTCAGGAAAATGGAATAGTGACTTAAAGGTTGAGTAAATTTTGATACCATTTAAAATGGTAATTTAGAATTTAAACTTAGCTTAATCAAGCAAACAAGCCTCAGATTATTTAAGGTGCCCTGCTGTTTCTGTGTGATCTCTCATTTAAGTACTGGGTAGTCTTAATTTGGCCTAACTTTCTTTGTTGAGCAGTAACTGGTGCTTTTAGTGTCTATCATAAGACTGAAACCAAAGATAACTTAGCAAGCAATATTCTAAAAAAAAAAAAAAAAAAATAGTTTGTTTCTGATGGGGAAAGTTCTCCTTCAGAGCAGGAATTCTATTTTTGTTGAAAAACTTTTTACTATTTTTTTTCTTTTTCAAGGTCTCACTCTTGAACTCCTTATATCATCTCTTTCTATTTGGTAGGAAATAAGTTTTGACTTGTGGAAACTTTAAAGATCCAGCTGAACTTCTGTTTGTCTCCGGTTTACTCTTGGTGACTAATTTTTAATATCTTGGGTCCAATCTTTCAGCTAAGTCCAGTATAACCAAACAAATTGTGTGCATATCTCAAAATGCTGAATAATTAAATAATACAATTATTTTTGCAATAATTCATGTTTGATGCCTCCTGGTCTATGCTGAGGTTTATATATGATTCACTTTGGTGTGTACCAGAAATTTTTAAGTCTCATCTGTCAAAAATCAATTCTCTTATTGAATTGTTATAAAACTTGGTAGACTGATTGCATTTCATATAGCACTAATGCCCTTGGGAAAGGTATGAATCCAATTATTCTCCTTCCAGCTATGGGTAAATAGTAGGACAGACTGAGTTCTTCAGCCTTGGTTAAGCAACTAGTCTAGGAGAAGGAAAACTCTGAATTCAAACCTGTTAAAACCCCACTTAAAAATTGACCTTGTGTCATATCCTGCCCAAGCGGAGGGGTTGGTAAATATGATAAAACTTGGTAGAAGTCTGGATATGGCTGAAACTGGGGGGATTTTTTTTTTTTTTTTTTTTTTTTTTTTAATACTTTGTCAATGCAATTTCCCATGGGTCCTTTTGTTAAACTTACCTGTATCCCATATTTCAACCAAGGGGATGTGATTAAATACTGAAAAGAACTTTAGTAAATGATAACTTTCTAATGTTAAGCTGATACATTTAATGTTTGTCATAACTGACTTGATAAGTTTTTATAAATTTGGCTTCATGTCTAACTGCTGATAGCCAGTAAGTATTAGGTTATATCTCCAAGTGCCTTTTTAGTTACTGAAGACTTTTGTTTATAAAATGTAACAAGGCATTCTTCTGTTATTGTTGAAATGTCTATATGACATATAAAGAACAGTAATTCTCCTAGATTTTATGCTTCTAGGCTTTTCTGTATTATATATATATATATAACTTAAATCGCGAGTTGGAGATTTCCGACTCGCGATTTAAGTTAATTTTATAATTGGCTCCACTCGTGTTGAGCACTTTTGTAATTGTAGCATTGCAGTGTTCACGGAAGGTTTGAGTTTTCTTTTGACCCACTTACTGCATATCTCTTGGTTTCTTTTAAGGAGTGTGACGGGGTTGGCCTTTTCTTTCTTTTTGTCCTATAATATTTTTTCTTTTTCCCCCGGGCAGTGATTCGAGATATTTCTATCTCTTGTTCCTGGCAGGGTTTTTTCTTTTTTTCTGGTACCGTGAATGCTGGTAGATATTAGATTAGTGTATGTATGTATATATATATATATATATATATATATATATATATATATATATATAAAGTAAAGTAGGCGACCATAGTCGAGGGTGGCCCGAAGGCTCCCTTTTCGATAGCTTACTACACCAAGGTGTAGGGGAGGGCGCTACTCCTTTCCCTGGATTGCTCCACTTTATCCTTGATCCGTACCTTATATTGCTGAGTGTTAAGCAAGGAGGCATCAAGTACCATTTTTTGAGTCTTTGGTATGACTCGACCTGGGATTGAACTCAGGTCTCCCGGGCGATTGGCGAACACTCTAACCGCTAGGCCAATGTCCGGTTTTTATATATATATATATATATGCAAATTTCATTAAACATTATAGACATTTTATGTCTACATATTTTCTTCTGGATCCGTTCGAATTCCCGTATTACTTTTATCATATTTGGAGGGAAATGATTTATGTATTGTGGACAATATGGGAATTCGAACGGATCCAGAAGAAAATATGTAGACATAAAATGTCTATTATGTTTAATGAAATTTGCATATATATATATATATATATATATATATATATATATATATGAGAGAGATGACTTTTTTTTTTTTTTTTTTTTTTTTTTTTTTTTTTTTTTATTATAATAGATATAACTAACAATTATCTCTATCTTGACTGTAAACCCCCACCAAAAAAAAAAAAAAATCTATGTAAATATTCCAGAATGTCAATGTATTACTCATCTTTTCTATTACTAAAATTAGATCAGAAGTAGTTTAGGATTTATTGTAACTTATGATAAATAGGTTGGGGTATGTATCTTGTATATTTGCTTGTTATAAATCTTTATCAGCAAAGGTTGGAGACTGTATTTAGTACAATATGACAATGTAAAAATATTGATGTGCCTGTCTATATCTCTAAAAACCTTTAGTGAAGAGATAGATAAACTTTATGAAGTTACTTGTCATATTGTATCTTACTGTAATTCATACAGTCATTTCTTTTTATCATTGCATAATTTCAGGATGGCTAGAGATATATAACAGATAAATTTTGTATTTATTCATGTCATCATGATGCATGTTTTTTTTTTTTTTCTTTTTCTTTTGTAAATATGATTAGTTCTTTAAATTCCTGAATTTATTATGTGAGACTGGACCTTTTACTATGTCTCCATCAGGTTAGCTAAACCAAATCTTTATTTTTTTTAACCATATTAAGTCAAAGCTGAAAACTCCCCAGTCAGAAAGCAAAGTTAGGACATTTATAATGTTAAACTGGATTCTTTGTGTTCATGTTAGCTAAACCAAAACTTTCTTTTTGTTTAACCATATAAAGTAGACATATAGCTAAGAATTTCTAGGTAAGAATTTTTTTTTCTCTCCACTCAGCAGAAAACCAAAATTTTTTAAAAATTGTTATACAATGATAACCAAGGAACCATAGATATTAACCTTTCAATGATACTTATTATAATTCTCATCAAAATATGGTTTGGTATTACTTGCTTGATATCTCACTTGTAGGGCAATTTTTCAGCTAATGTTTTTTAAATTCAGTTTTGTTTGAGAATTGATACTGCTAGATCTGATTTTTATTTCTTTGTATTTTAAAAATTTTGTATATAAATTTACTTGGAACTTAGGCAGATGATTAAAATTCTTTATTATAATCCTATATTCTTTAAAAATTAGACTAATGCTTGATGTAACAATTATGGTTGTAAGTAAAGTAACTGGTGACCAGAGTTCACCTGGTGTTCTGTACTTCGAGCTTTGTCTTAAGATAAATTTAGTAAATAGCCACTGGTAATTCCTCATTCCATTGTCTGTGCTTATAGGATATCTCCTATTAAACAAATCATCCAAAAGAAGAAAAAAATGAATTATAGTAACCCTGACTACATAATGTTTTTCCTCATTATCTAAGGATTTTCCTTCGTATTTTATGGCTTATATACTTCATCAGTAGCTATGGATAGGGCAGACTGGGTTCTTTAGCCTTGGTGAGGCAACTAGTCTAGGAGAAGGAAAACTCTGAATTCAAACCTGTTAAACTCCGCTTAAAAATTGACCTTGTGTCATATCCTGCCCGAGCGGAGGGGTTGATAAATAGGATATACTTCATCAATAGCTAGTTCTGGGCTGAGGTAAAAACCAAAATTTCAAGTGCTGTATAGGCAATCTGTCCTACTTGGTATAAAACGATCTTCCTACTCTTTATTCTTGTCTCTTCTTAAGCTCTATTTAAGACTTAACTAAACTTTATTATAGCCTTTTAAAAATTGCTGAGAAATTCTTTTATTATACATAAGATCTCTTGAAAACAGCTATACACTTTTTTAATGAAATTTAATTGATAATGTCTAGCTGTTAAGAAAGTATGCTTAATCTCTCTTGTTAGGTGTAGGTGTTGACCCTATAACAATGTAGTCAAAGTGGGAGTGGATCTGTTGCCTTGGCCAATTCTCTTTACGTGTGTGTGTGGGGGGGCATCAGTGAAAAACTTATTTTCTGTTTATAGGTAGTTTCAATTGCTTATCTAGGGAAAACTTTCTTAATTTATGAAAGACAAGAATTAGCTCCATTGAAACATGGCTGTAAATACATGTTGTTTTTTATTTTTTTATTTAAAATGTAGTCCTTTTTAAGGTGTGTAATCTTACAAGGTAATCTTCCACCTAACTCCCCAAAATACAAAAACACACTACAAATGGAAATATGCTCCCACACTATATATATAGTGTAGACAATCAACAGTACTTTGTAACTGTTAGTTTCTCACCTATGCAATTGTCAAACAGCTAGTGATTGTCTACACTGTCTTAACTCGGTTATATATTCTCTATTACTGATATTGCCCTATCAACAAGGCTTAGAACAAGCTTGCTATTCCCTATAGGTAAAACCCCCATAAAAAGGTATCCTCAGTATGACACTACTTTATTTAGTGAGTCTCTAATTCTGTGGCTCTAGGGAGTGTGCAGTACCTCTTGCCATTGCACCCAGGTTCACTATGACCTGGCAGGATAGTATCTGTATGGGTCCCATCCATGGGTCAAAGATCTGTTAGTGAATTATTGAGTATTCCTATCTAATACAAATGTAAGCATATGCCAAAAAGGTTCTTAAATATACAAAGTATATAATTCTCTAAGCATAATATGACCCCTGATGTGTTGACATGCTGTTACACACACACACATATGAGAGAGAGAAAGCACAAGTTGATATTGCTCTGCATTTTGATGCATAGAGCACTGTATTTTATTGATTTTAAAGTTTTAGTAGTAAATTATAATTGTGGTAGTGGTGGTACTCATAGTTCAGGTCAAGGTGCGGTTGGCAATATGTGTAACGGTAGACATGTTTACTTGCTATCTTTTGTCAGATTTGTGTATGACCAAATGATGAAAAATTCCTGTCATATGTGTGTGTGTGTGTGTGTGTGTATATATATATATATATATATATATATATATATATATATATATATATATATATATATATAGTGTGTGTGTATGAAATAGAAAAAACTTTGAAAAATATCCCTCTCCCACTTTTTTTTTTTTTTTTTTTTTTTTTTTTTTAATGGACTATCTAATACTACAAATATACAATGAAATTTCCCTTTTCATGTGTGTCTTCATATAAAGTTTCTTAATCTCTTCTCTAGTGTATTTTTTTTCTTTTTTTTTACTTAATCATAGATCTCTTACTTATCAATATACTACTTTTGAAGTTAAAAATGTGAAATCAATATCAAAGGAATGTTGCTTGTTAGAAAACAGCTGATTAACAATCTTCCTTTAATCTTTATACTTTGCTGTTAAGCAGGATGTTAAATTTGGCTTTTTTTTTTTTTTTTTTTTTTTTTTTTTTTTTATAAATAATCCCCCCTCCTCTTTTCAAGGCACACCTTTTGGGCATTTTTTCTGCAACTGTATTAAGTATATTTTTATTTTTTTTTTACACCTAGTGATCCCAGCTTAAGATTTCTCTTAATTGCTTTTCTGGGGTATATCCACCCAACATACTGTATCTTTAATATTGAGTACCTTGTTCAATATAAGGGTATTTAGCTTTATAGTTAATTCCAGGAAGAAGTTCTAATGGTAAGAGTATTTTCATTTTCTTTATGGGAGGTGGTGGTACTGACCATAACCCTATCTTTTTTCTTTTTTTTTTTTTTTTTTTTTTTCATCTGAGGTTGAGATCAACATAGCCAATATATGTATTCACTGCTTTATAAAACCCAGACTAACTAGTTGGCCAGCTATCATTATTCCTATTTTTAATTCTGATAATTTGAATATGAATTTTGTTGAATTGATTATTTCAGGTTGTAGATAATGTATCTACCTTTTTGTTCAGAGACGAACATTTTTTTTTATTTTAATTTTTTTTTTTTTTTTTTTTTTTACTATATTTCACTATGTGTATGTGTACACTTTTCATCCATTTTATTATTTAAAACCAGTTCTTTAAAATAGACAATTTCACTAAATACAATCTGATAAGATATTTTTAGAGATAGTTTCTTGAATACAATTTATATTTCTAAATACCTGACTTCTATTTCTGCTGATAAAGGAGAGGTGGTAATAGTCACAGTTGGTGCTCATGAAATATAAACATAAATATTTATTTAAACCCACATCAATGAACACATACCAATAATTTTTTTTCTTTAGTTGAGAGTAGATATAGTATTTAATTTCATATCTACATTTACTTATGAGCTTGGACTTTTTTTTTCTCTTTGGGAAAAGTAATAAGACTTAGCATCTCCTCCTCCTGAACATAATTTGTATTTTTATTTCTTTCAATTTAATTTTTTTAAATTTTTTTTTAATCATGATTCTCTACAAATAAACTAATAAAAAAATTTTGAACAATCAACTAATTATCTAAAGTTTATCATTAATTCCTAAGACCTCTCCTTTGAATTTCTTTCAGACTTGTTTCCTTTAACTTGATTCGGCATTAAATGACCGATGAGGTTGATATGCCGTAAAACACTTTTTAAGCCTATCCCACATCTAATCTATAAATAGTTGAACTACATTTATACATTGTCTCTTAACAAAAACATTGATATTGCAACTAAGTGTCAAGTGTTTACACATGAAAATGATTGTAAACTACATTATTACATTAGTGTAATATTAAGAAATGGGCTTGGTAAGTGGTTCAAATCCAGGGCAAACCTGTTGGCATTTCATTTTGCTTTAATGTCCTTCGGGAAAGGCATGAATCCATTTCTCTCTCTTTCTACATATAGGTAACTCATAGTGCTAACTAGTATGACAATTGGTCAAGGAGAAATGAAATTTAGAAATGAACTTTGCATCAAAATACTGCTTGTAGTTGAGGGGATGGTTAAATACAAGCATTAATATCAACTTCTAAAACATTGCTATTGCAACAGGTAAAATGATTGTCAAGATGTGTGTAGATCGTAAATTATCAAACTGACTTCAGCATAAAATAACTGAATAAGGGTTGAAGTACTATAAAATAAACCATCTAAGATTAGCCTTTAATACCCTATTTCCCCGAAAAATTACAATAATTGGGGTGAAAGTAAAAACACAGTTAAGTTAGAAATTTGGAAATTTTCTCTAAGTTATAGCATTTAAATTTATACAAGTACATTGCATCTGCACCAATCACTTATATGAGGGAGACAGAACATATGGGAGACTGTAACTGATGGGCTTGTATTGGGTTGACAGTGGAAAGTGACCTTTCACATGTTGGCAGCACTCTACCCTTTCTGTCTTCCATGTATCTCCTAGAACTTATTTTTCAAAGTTCAAATGCCTTCCACCTTTGGGTGGATGAAAGTTCAGTGACAAGCATAGCATTAGACCTTTGGGTCTCTTGAAGCTATGGCCAGCAAGGTCATCAGGTATGAGAAGTGGCAAAAGCTAGCTAAAACTAACTCACAAAACCAGGTACCCTGGTCTAGCAAGAGCAGCGTACTGGACAGGAAGACAGGAGCTGTGCAAATGAATAATTATGAACAATCCATGTGTTAGGAAAGTGTTAATGTCCTCGTAGTTCACTAAAATAGATTGCAAACAACCAATCAGATGTGCAGATGTGTGTTCTATAATCATCCAAATGAATAAATAGCCAGAATTTTTTTCTTTCCACATTGATGTAAACTGGAGGGCATGTCAGACTGATCATCTGATAGGGTCTGCTTGGTGAGGGGAGTATGATGTTGGAAGACCCAAAACTCCCCAATGACCCAAGCAAAAACATCACTGATGACACCCTCGGTATTCAAGTGTAGTAAGGTATATATTTAAAGTATGGGCACCAATGTAAGTGCTGAACAGGTTTAGTGGTACTTAATTAATGTTCTGACTGGAGCATTAACATATTGGTCATAGTGTTAATAAAATTCATGAATTTGTTAAATTGAAATTTTTTTTATGCATAAAAAGAATTGTCTAAAGAACTTCTTAGGTATAATTATTTTTATCTATATTATAATTCAGTTTTTGTATGAATGTTACAATATTGCTAAAATGACACATTGGATGGGGAGCATGTTGTTGGTTAAGCTTTAGTGAATTTCAAAATGAAGCCTTTATTGAATCCAGAGGTAGACTGTTTTCATTCTGCTGTCCTTGTCTTGGAATATATCTCATTAGTTAATTTACCTTGATTATTTCACTCTTGTAATGTCTTTGCTTAGTGATTGTCATCTCAAAGTTAAAATGCCTTGTCTCTAAACACTTGTTTCTTCCTGTTATGTATTATTTCCTATTTTGAGATTTTGGTTTTAAAGAGTCTGCCTCCATATAGTCCTTTTGGTAGAGTTTAGAATGACTGTATCTCTTGCAGAGGGGGGTATGACCCCTTTCGCTAAATATGGTTTTTCTTGAGTATGTCACTGAACTGCATCTGATGAGGAGTTAGAAGTATCTCTTCATTGCCATTACTCCCAGGTCAACTCTGACCTAGAGTGGTAGTACACATTAGGGTTCATTCAATGGATTAAATAGATCTGTTTAAAACTTATTTGTACAGGGTGGAACGATAAAATTGTCGCCCTAGAAAAGATGACATGATTCCATTTCCGTTTAATGAAAACCGTTTTTTGTTTGTTGCAAACCATCTACTACTTGGCCAGTTGTGTACAAATCCCAAGAGTGATAGGAGACTTCTATCATGTCTGAAAGTGACACAATGTTTGACGAGCGAGATCGGAGATGCACCGTTGTACAACTTGTGCTCTCTACCGATCCAAGTTATGACAACAGGACCATTGCCAGCAGCCTCAAAATGCAAATCCGGACGGTTCAACGCTTGAGGGTACAGCTCAACGCATTGGATGACCCTTTGGAGGTGGTGGAGCAGAAGGACACCGCCAGGAAGACCCTCGACCAAGGAGTTCATCGAAAAAGTCTTGGCAATCATTGATGAAACTCTCCAGCAGCCTATTCAACAGATTGCCAGAGATTTAGGCGTCTCGCACACAACTATGGATGCATGTGTGAAGGAGGACTTGAAGTGTAGGTCTTACAGGCGCCAGACAAGCCAGATCTTGACTGAGAAGACAAAGAACCTCAGGCTAATCAAGTCCGTCAGGCCCCCTCCTCCCCCAACCTGGACCCGCTGGACTACTTCATTTGGTCATACATCGAGAACATCACCAACATGACCTCCAACAATACCAAAGCCAGCCTGATCACCGCCATCTGCCGAGTATTTGCCAAGCTCCCGCCGGCGCTTGTGGAAAAAGCATGCTCCCAGTTCTGGATCTGTAGTGAGGCGATGATTGAGGCTGAAGGTGGCTATATTGAATAGGTGTCAGCTGTACTACATAATCAAGTTACCTGAATCGATTTTTTTTTCAAAAGTTTTAAAATAAAGCTGTAGTGTTGTTTTCTTTAGGACGACAATTTTATCATTTCACCCTGTATTTGATAGAACAATGTGCATAAAGCCGTCTTAAACAACTCCACCAAAAATCTGAACTTGATTCTCTAATCCTTAGACATAAAATAACCTTTGAGTTGACATTCTGTTAAAATCAATCAGCATCCATTATTAGAGGGTGTTTACTGTATCAGTTAGTGCTACTTTTGCTCTGCACATCTCTCTCTCTTTTTTTTTTTTTTTTTTTTTTTTTTTATTTATTTATTTATTTTATTTATTTATATATATATATATATATATATATATATATATATATATATTATGCACAACTTCCTCAACATAGCAGGATGTAACACAAGGTCAATTTTGAGTGGAATTTAACAGGTTTATAGGTTTGGTTTCTTTGTTTTATAGCATATCAACCTTTGTGGGTTACTTAATGCTGAAGCCATCCTTGTAGAACAACAGTGATACTATTTAACTTATAATAAAGGATTCATACTTTCTCGATATTTGTCCAAAAGTGGCTGGAATTCAAACTTTTACTTTGAGACTGCAGTCCAGCACTTTAGCCATTACGCCACAATGGAGAATAGTTGGATTCATACCTTTCCCAAGAGTATTAGCAATATGTAAAATACTGTAGTTGAAGGTGACCCAAATAGCCACTATATAGGGGAGGGCGCTACTCCTTTCCCTGGATTGGTCCACTTTACCCTTGAAACATACCTTATAATGCTGAGTGTTAAGCAAGGAGGTGTCAAGTACTTTTTTTTTTTTTTTTTTTTTTTTTTTTTTTTGCATGTCTCTACCTGGGATTGAACCCCGGTCTCCCGACCATTGGCGAACACTCTACCCACTGGGCTACGACCTCATCTAATTATGCTGTTCAATTGTGTGTGTACAGTTGTGTATCTCTAGCCTAGTTATACTGGTGCTACTTCCAAAAGCATTACCAAAGCCTTGATTAGAGCACTGATCAACAACACTTGTCTAGTGTTTTCATTACTACTCTGTAGTTTGACTAAATAGTTTGGTGGCTCATTGCGCAAAGATGTCTGTGATAACAATAGTTATTAGTTAAGGTAGCTTTGGGCTTATTTCAAGATGCAGTTAGGATTTTTGAGTTAATTTTATGTTGAAATAAAATTCTATGCTAGAAAAGTAAACTTAGTGAGGTTTTAGGGGGGGATCTTTACTAAGTGTAGTTTTTTTTAGAAACTTAGACTCTCGTGTCATTTGCAGTATGAGAGCTTATCAGTTAAGTTTTGGTTTCTTTGTTTTAATGGCATATCAACCTTCATGCTTTATTTAATGTTAAAGTCATCTTTGTAGAATAACAATGATACTATTTAAATCATAGCTGAAAGGATATGGGGGTTTCATACCTTTACCAAGGGTATTAGTTCCAAAAGTGAAAGTAATAGTGCAACTTGGGTTCAAACTCATTTATTTAGAGTTCATAGTCTAGCACTTTGACCACTATGCCATGAGGACTACCTTCAGTCCTCTTTCACACCTGTGTCTTGTAGCAAATGCTAGTCTTACTTTTGACTTGCACTTTAAGCTAAATTAAACACATTTAATGACTTTGAACACTGGTTTGTATAGATTCTTTCTCTGAGAGTCGTAAGGTAATTTTTTTTTTTTTTTAATTGAACAATGCTGTTATGCCAAACACTTTTTTTTTTTTTTTTTTTTTTTTTTTTTTTTTGGGGTCTCCCCCTTCCCAAGAAGGGGAGACATATGGAAGCACAGAATTTTATCTCAATGTTAAATTAGCTACATTTTGAAATAAGACCAAACTATCATTGCTATTTTTTCTTGTTCAAGTGAGTTTTAAAAGGAATACTAGCAGCCTCAAAATTATTTTAACTTAATTTGTGTGGTGAAAAATTGTGAAAACGGAGGGTGGGGGCTTACCTTTTAAGTGACCTTGCGTGTGCATTGTTCAGAGTCGGGCTGGGAAACAAAGATATTCAAGATGGTGCTCATGACTTTTTATAACCATCTGATCTTGGAAAGTCGTGCAAATTATCACTGCTCGTATGCAAATGAGGTGGTCTCCAACTTGATAAAAGCGGGTTGCCTTGAGGAAGGAGTCGGTGCAATACAAGAATCGGTGGAGATCATTGCTGCTTGTCGGATTTTTTGACTCGATTTGATAATAAATACATGTTCTGGAATTGGCAAATTCTATACATTTATAATGATCTATTTTTGTTTTGTATCTTAAAACACAGCAGAAAAAAAAATCAGATTGACATATTTGATAGCATAATAGAACTAAAATGATTTATTCTCCAAATGAGATCAATCCAATTTACAACTTAGTGTGTGGTCTACATTCATGCTCGCTCTGATCATTGTATTTTCTCAAAGGAGATAACTATCAAATGCTAATTTGAGTATTATGTATTTGTATTTTCAATGCTTTCCTGCCCCCACTCACCAGCATAACTGCATCCTGCAGATTCCTTAGGGATTGTAGGGCCATTGCAGCCACCCCATGTCAATGACGGGACTATGGTTTCAGTAGCAAGTTTTGTTTTTTTTTTATTATAAATATAGGGTTGAAGTTGCTAGTCCCAGACTGTGCGATTTTATGAAAAATACCAAAAATCACATGTGGCAAAATAATCACAGTAAACATGTCCTCCTGGAATACAAAGAACTTAGCCTCTATCAGAGATACTTTCTTTCAGACAAGAAACGTAACAGAACTCTTTCAACTAAAAACAAGCAAAATCATAAACTTTTGAAGAAAATGGAACTATGAAATAAATCATAAAAATATTCAAAATAGAAAAATAATCCTGATTCAACATAATCTTAGAAAGGTTGACATGCTGGAAAACCCAACAGTGAATCTATATTTACTAAAATAGAAATAATTAATGCATGAAACATTTCAAAATAGTAAATTTACACTTATTCCAGCAAGGTGTACGGGTGTATAAGATGCACCCCAATTTCAGCAGGACAAATCGAGAAAAATAAAGTACTAATATTAAACGTGATGAAATTAATATAATATTATCACTTTTAATCTGCATAATAGCCTTTTTAATATAGACAATAGGTATATGAAAGTTACTCTAAAGTTGAAGCTCATAGGGGTTGCCAGGTAGCTAATTTCGGCCGACTATCACGAATTTTAAACTTATGTATGGCATAAGACACATGTGAATTTGAACCCTAATTGCATTATTATATTCACTTTTAGACTAACATCCTTGGGGAAAGGTATGCACCCCTTATTCACCTGAATTATGGGTTAAATAGTATCATTGCTGTTCTTCTACAAGGATAGTGTTGGCATTAAATAACCCACAAAGGTTGATATGCCATAAAACAGAAACCAAATCAATTTAGCTATGGGTAAATAGTAAGGCAGATAGGAAAAGTATGAATCCCCTTATCCCCCTCCCATATATAGGTTAAATAGTACCGTGACTGATCTTCTAGAAGGATGATTTTGGCATTAAATAACACACACCAATGGCATTAAACAAAGAAACCTGAGAATGGTTGCTTTACCAAGGTTAAAGAGCCTAGTCTGCTCTGTTTCTCTGGTGGGAGAAGAGAACAATTCCTGCTTTCCCAACAGCATTAGTATGTGGTAATGTAGGTGTCATAAGAAATGACAAAAGTGCCATTGAAATCCTGAATAAAGCTTCTCTTTTTTTTTTTTTTTTTTTTTTTTTTTTTGCATTATACAGACATGTATGTAACACTTTCTATGTCTTTGAAACATTCTATTATAAAAATGAGTGGCTTAAGTAATGAGAAAAATTTTTTATGATAATGAAGCATACTTGTCACTTGAAGTGAACAAGTTTTGTTACCATTGAACTTAAAAGGTTGCCTTTTTGTAAATAAATTTTACTAATCCTTAAGCATTTATTTATAAAATTTTCCTTTTCAGATGAAGTATTGGCAGCCAGAATTAATGTTGGCTTTTCGATTCTAATTGCTTAGAGTAAAACTGAATAAATTTTTTTTTTTTTTTTTTCTAATATGAAGGCTGCTAAAAATTCAAAATACACACGCACATGAAAAGAAGAAAAATTTAATTTTTTTTTTTTTTTTTTTTTTCCTCCAATCCTTTGATCTGGTTTTCAAAATGCCCTCTTCACCTCGATATATCTCCTGGTTTTCTTTCTTTGAATTCTGAAGGAACTTAAAGGTATTGTTTAATAACAAATAGTTGTGGCATGCTATCCCAATTCTATTCTAAACTTTTTTTTTTTCCCCTCCCAACATAAAAGGATGTTTGTTAAGTCATATGATTAGTTTGTGTGTTTTTTTTTTTTTTTTACCTCTTCAGATCAATTGCTGCATATTCATTGTTCATGGGGAAGTCTGAATACTTGGCAATCAATGTCTTCTTGTATTGCAGTGTGTTTTTTTTAACCAAGTGATCCCTCTCCCCTGCCCAACTTCAATACCTCAAGTAAATTTCATAATGCTATAAAACTTATCACTTTGAATTAAATTTACTTTCATATTGTCAATTTATGCATGTGTACTAAGTAACTCTTGTTTTATTGTTTAATGGCATATCAACATTCTTGGGTTATTTAATGCCAAATCCATCCTTGAAGGACAGTAGTGGTACTATTTAACCCCTAGCTGGAAGGATAAGGGGGTTCATACCTTTCCCAAGGGTCTTTGTCTGAAAGTGAACATAATAGCACAAGTGGAGTTCAAACTTGCTACACAGTCCATAAGTAACTCTGGTAACTTATTTATTAAATGGTATTTAATCTCTTGGCACAGACATAATATTAGTAGCATTTGAGTTGTGAAACGTTTTAAGCATAAAGAAAATTAGTAAAAAATTAATTTTTGGAGTTTGTAAATTTGAATCACTTTTAAACTTTGGCTTGATTGTACCACAGAGACTTTCTTGACTGAATATCTTAAGATTTCCTCTTAACTCTTAGCCTTTTGTCCTCAAATACCCTGTACCTGAGTTCAGAAAATTATCCAGAAATCTTGCACAAATCACAAGCTTCCTTCCAGGTTGCCAATTTTTCTTTTAGAGCTTTTCCATTACTAGAAAAATGGCAAATATTTGCTAGTATTTAGTATTGTCTATACTCAAGTAACATTGAGATTATTTGTTGACTTTTGCAATTAGAAATTGTTGTTGTATTTATTAACCTACTATTTACACAATTTGTATCGTGTTTATGATGCAACCCCTTAATATGAGGCTAAAATTTAGGTCCCAGAAACTTGCATAGGGCTTGAAAAATAGCACTTAGTCCTTTAAATCCATATGCTAGATAGCTAAATAGTTTTGTTTAAGATTCATAGGCTAATTTTTTATTTTTTTTCACTTGGGAGCCTCTGCAAAATAATACAAAGTTCTTAAAATTTGTACTTGCATACTAAAAAAGTAAAAGAAAAAATGTAACTAGATACATTCATCTTTTGGACTAGAAATAACCTTGAAATGTATTAATGGGGATGTTTAGCATGATTGGTTTAAAAAAAAAAAGTCACTCTGTGGCAGTAATGTTGAAATACAGGGTGCAATTAGTATTGATTGAAACTTTTAAATTCAAATAGATATGTGCAGTTAAACAAATTATATGAGTGTCTCAAGTGGTGTAATGATTAGCAAACCTTCACAAGTGAATTAGTCTCATTAGGTGCCACATTCATATGGCCTTGTGCCACAACTAATCAAAAAGCGTAGTAAATTACTAAACAAACTATATAATAAAGTAATTGTTTGGACATGTAGATAAGTCAGTACTAATTCTAGATGTTTTTACCAGCAGGTGAAACACAAGATGGAGCAAGTGAAGCACCCTCCATAATTAACCAACTTATGTTTAACTTTTTCTTTTCTAAATAGAAAATTTATCTTGAGGATAAAATTTCAGGATGGAGAGAACAGTAAAAATTATGGCACAGTTTTAGGAAAACTTGCTGGAATAAGTGTAAACGCTAAGCATTATTACTATTTTGAAATAAATGTTTCATGCATTAATTATTTCTATTTTAGTAAATATAGCTTCAGTGTCTAAATTTCTGAGACGAAGCTTGATGATTTTTATCATTAAGGGTTTTCGGGCTATTGTCTTTATCTTTATTGTTATTTCCACAACATTTCGGCCCATATGTCCTCTGGCCTTCTTCAGGTGTTTGTCGAACTGAAATTATTAAACTGTCCTATATACTGCGAACCTGAGTATGTGTGGCCAAAGGTCACCTCTTTTGAGTGTCTGTCTGACTTCCTGAGCCTCACTTAAAAAGAGCCATAGCTGAACATTTTTGTTGTGGCAACACACTACTTATAAAATTGGAAAGATTAAGATTTCTGTTCTAATTTCTGTGCAGGTGAGGTTCATTCAAAGGCGAAAGGAGTAACAAATCTAAAATTTGGATGAAGCTTAAAACTCTTTGAACGACCCTTTATTTACACACACAGAGGGTGATTGTTAAAATTCTTATTCGTTTCTCTTAAAAAAAAAAATTATAGTTAATAAGATTTTAAAAATATTAAGTTAATTTTGAATCACCCTGTATCACTCATTAAGTACTTAGCCCATAGTATAATTATGTAATCATGACTCTCTATTCTGATTGATTACATTTTCTTTGTACAATGCTGAGAGTAGTCTTGAAAGTTAGTCTCAAAAGGGTTGTCACTTTGTCTACATGACAAGTAAAAGGTACCAACACATTTACTACTCCGTTCCTCTGTTTATCATGTTCATTCTGGCTATCTCTGAGTTTTTAACTAATTCCTCACGGGGAGGAAAGTCTTTGCATCTTCTAAAAATGCGAGAACTTTTAAATTGTTAAAATCCCCTATAAAACAAGATTGCTCTGTAGGAAAAAAAGGATACTTTAATATCTAAAGGTTGTGGCTTTTTTTTTTTTTTTTTTTTTTTTTTTTTTAAATTTTTTTTTTTATAACACTTTCTTGTTCTATCTTTTGCAAAATTCTAGTTTTTAAGATGCATACTTGGTATGGCGGTTATCCTTGTTAGAAATGCAATTAGAGTTCAAATCCTGGACAAGGTTGTTAGCATTTCATTTTATGCTAATGTTCTCAAGAAAGGCATTAATTCCTCTCTTCTCAAAGGGAAATAGTTGGACAGACTTGATTCTTTTAGCCTTTTTTTTTTTTTTTTTATCAACCATTCTAGAAGGAAAACTCTGAATTCAAACCAGCTGTACTCTGCTTAAAAATTGACCTTGTGTCAAATCTAGCTTATGGTGGAGGGGTTGGCTAAATACTTGTTTGTGAATACTTAACAAACAACTGGCAGTGTGGAAAAATACAGATCTTTCATTGGGCAAAAATCATTTTTGTACTCCATATCAAAGTTTCTTACTCCATACAACAGTTCATTTTCCTTGGACTTTGCTCAGGATCCTTGGATATACACTAACACAAATTTTAGGGATGAAATCATTACTGTTTACATTGCCGCACCCTCACTCCAACCTCATTTATACAAAGACTATATATAGTACAGAGTATTTCAGAAAAAATTAGTATCATTTCTTTATCGAATAACTTGATAAATCTCATTCAAATGATCTCAAAATTTACTGGAGTGTCCTCTTGGTGTAATAGTTAAAGCGATGGACTACGGAATCGTCTGCCTAAACTTGCTTTAACTTCAATCCAAAATGTTCCAGGGGTGTCCTCTTGGTGTAATGGTTAAAGCGATGGACTATGGAATCGTGGTAAGCGAGTCCGTACTCCAGTCGCGCTATTACATTCACTTTCGGGCAGATACCCTTGGGAAAGGTATGGACCCCCTTATCCTCCCAGCGATGGGTTAAATAGTACCACTACTGTTCTTCTATGAGAATGACTTTGGCATTAAATAACCTACAAAGGTTGATATGCTGTTAAATCAAGAAACTAAACTAAACTAAACTCAAAATTTAGCATGTGTATAAACAACTCAAGAGTTTGTTTGTTTTTTCTGGTATAGAAATGCCATCCACTGGAAAAGAAAAGGCATTTAAATATAAAATTGAGTTATTCCTAAACATGCTGGTAAAATTAGAGATCATTGGTAAAGTTGTTAGATTATGAAATGACTTTTTTTTTTTTTTTTTTTTTTTTTTAACTCCCTTCATTATAAGTTCAACTAAGAAATACTTTGTTTAGTTCAGCACTTCTCATTGTTTTTGATTCTTATAGTTTCAGCATTTCCATTGTTTTTCTTTGTAAATAGTAACATTTTGTCTGGCTCTAATTGTAAGACCTTAACAATCAATCAACAAATGCTTTTGCTTTACTGAGTTCTTTATATAAAGCGTTGTGCTTTCTGAACCTATTAAGGCATTATTTTCTTTTCTCTCTCCCTCCTTCCAATTAACTAATCTTTTCTTCTCTCCTGTGTAATTTATATAATGCCATGTGTAATTATCCATTTAACACTATAGCTTTTAAATCTCTATATTAGCTGGGTAAAAAGTTGGTGTGTTAGGCTATGAGTTAAATAATACCACTACTGTTCTACAAGAATGGCTTTGGTATTAAATAACCCATGAAGGTTTACATGCCATTAAACAAAGAAGCGAAACCAATTTAACTACCACTATTGAACAAATTCTACAGCATTTTAGAGTTGTCAGTGTTGGCTAAGAAAATATCTTTTTAGTTTACGAAACTTTCATGTAATATTGTTAATGTTATTGATTTAGTTAAGGTTAGTTGGCTTCCTTAGTTGACCTAATGACATGTGAAGATCTGGCTTGTGACAAGGATGTGCTAATTCATAAATGTTTACACTCCCCCATGGGGGTTGAGTACTCTGAAGGAATTTTTGGCCGCTGCTCGCATAATGCAAAGCTCTTTGAAAGAATAGAGCACTCTGGTAGCCGATAGGGTATAAAAATGTGAACAAACGGATGCTGCTGCTGTTGCTACATAATACCTTAAAAATTCCCTTAGTCAACATGGTACGCTTGTTGGCCGAGCGGTCTGAGACTGTCTAATGCAAAGTTGGATGGGTTTCGATCCTGGCTTTGAGTGTCCTACGTGTCTAGCCACACTGAAGAGTTCTGATAGAACGAAACAGTCTCTGTGGATGAGATATATATATATATATATATATATATATATATATATATATATATTTGTTTTTATAGATGGACAGAAAACAGTTCAGCTGATATTCAAATTTGTTTGACATGTGGCTTACTTCTGGGCAAAGATACTTTTTGGGAAGGGCTAAAATGGTTTTTTTTTTTTTTACCTGAAGTAAAAAGGTCATGTTGTTTCAAATATCTTTTGTGCAAGCAGCCATTTGTAATATTTGTGTGCATGCACATTCAAGTCCTTAATATTACCATGGCTTATAAATATGCAAAAGTTGTATAGATAAGTGACAAAAGGCAGATTTGAGGAAGCAACCTTTTGGAAGCAAACTAGAATGAAGTCATATTTGGTTCAGACACAGAACTGATCTTTTCTGAGAGTGATGAAATGAACATTGTTTTTGAGAGAACCAGGCTTCATAGTAAAAGAAAATTAGTTCTCTCTGCCTTTGTCAGTTAGGATATGGGAAATAGGCTTCTTGGCATTGTTCACTACAAAAAAAAAAAAATCCTTCTCCTGATTTATATTGAAAATGAAGGGAGATTGATATTGAATTTTAATTAGTTTTCTTTAGTTGTCTAAATTTCTGAGATGAAGCTTGTTGATTTTTTTTCCATTAAGGGTTTTCGGACTATTGTCTTCATCTTTTGTTATTTCCACAATATTTCGGCCGATATGTCCTCCGGCCTTTTTCAGGTGTTTGTTGAACTCGGGAACCTTCATGGAACTTCGAACTACATCCTTTATTGAATCCATGGGGGTTGCGTGTTCTGATTCCATTAGCCATAACTGGGTACAAGTGTTAAGTATTCCTGTATTGTTACTTGCCTGTAGTGAGGATTGAACCTGCAACCTCCAGATGATTGTCTCCTTAGAAGCTTAGGGAACCAACACCTTTCTTTGACTCTCAATTGAAAAAAAAAAAAAAAAAAAAATTCAAGTTATAGGATGTTTTTATTATAGCAATTTTTTTATACCATTACTTAGAACAAAGATTAGAGAAATTTATTTCCTTGAAGAAACAATGTAAAAAAATTGTACAAAATTAAGAGGCTGTAAGTGACATGAAAAATACCTGCAGCTTATGATAAACTAAGTCCTCTGTAGGGAAAGAGCATTGTGAATCTGGTTATTTGACTGAAGACCACCTTCTTTGCGACATACTTGTGGAATATACAAGGTGATTGCAAAGTAAGTCCTTATTTTGACATTCATATTTTTCTTTCATTTTTGCAAGAAATGAAATATAACTGATTTAAAATGGGCAATTAATTTTCCATTACTCTGTATACCTCATTACGTGCTTTGCTTGCTTGCTTGCTTGTGTAATAGACATTATCACACACGCAAACAACTGCGCGCCTGTTTGGCCTTATCAGGAATTGAACCTGAGACCTTCTCATAATAAATTGTAGGTTGGTTGAATTTGAATAAGACTTTCAGAGGCAGGCTTGGGATTGTAGTGGGCACTACTTAAGACACACACAAATTTGGTCAGGACCCCAGAAGTCATTTTTGCCTTCTGCTTCATCTCTCCAGTTGTTGGGTTGCATTGTGGTGGGCTGTTTTACTTCTGGACGGTTCTGCCAGGTGTTGCCTTGGCACTAGAGTTCCTTTGGCCTCAGGGGGCCATTCCTCCCTGCCAGGCTTTTACCCCCTTCAGTGGGATTGGGTTTACTGCCTGGGGCCTGAGGGGAAAGCCGACGGGGCCGAAGGTATTTTTGGCAATGCTGGACGTGTGTGAGCTTCAGCCCTGCGACCAGACCCACCTTAAAAACAGCCTTGTGCCACATTTGTACGCTGGTGGGGCGTATGATAAATAACCAGAAGTCATTTGCCTGGGGAAGTGTTAACAGTCGAGCGTTTGACAGCTAAGATAGAAATACCCTTGTTTTTGAATCACAACTTGTGACATACAGGGTGATTGTAAAGTAACTCGCTATTTTAAAATTTTTATAATTTTTCTTATTTTTATGTGAAATGGAAATAAATTTTAAAATAGTTCATTTTCAATCACTCTGTATATCTCATTGGGTGCTTAGTACTTTGCACACTGAAGTAATCATGGTTCTCTGCATTGATAAATCCTTTAGTTATTTCAAATTTTATGTAGAAAAATTGATAACAAGGTAATCCAAGTGGAAGGAGAGATTTATTGAGAAGTTGACACTATAGTGTTTCAGTTCTACTGAACCATCATCAGGACTATGAGGGGTGATATTAGCGATATTAAGTCAACGGTGGATGTTTAAAAATACAAAAACCTAGGGGAAAATTTGTATAAGAAAAAGTTGTCCGTTTAATTGGTGAATCAGCGTTTGTTGTTTTTAATTACGTCATTTGACTTATTAGGAATATTGTGTAGAATTTGTTACGTTTGTCAATAACCTTTTAAATTTTATATTTTCCTTGTGTAACATGGTTAGACTTGAACATTACATTAGGAATGCTTCTGTTACCTCCTTTGTGTAATTGTTGTGTTGATAGCCCAACCTTCTTTCAAAGCAGGCTGCACGCTATTTAAATTCAGAAACATTTCTTGCCAGGAAGAATAAATACTATTTACACATCTTGTTTGTTTACCTCTTAACTATGATGTTCTTTTCTTATTTATAACTTGTGTACATTGGGGAGTTAATTCCATAGATGGAAAAATATGTGGACCATTTTTCATGTGTGCTAGTTGATGTCTTGGAATAAATTAAATGTTGAATTTGTTTTTTTTAAACTCTAGATCTGTTTGGTCTTGGACTCAAGACTATCCAATCCCAGTAATGGTCCCAGATTCGTATGCTGTCACTCCAATTTAGTTGACTCAATAGTATTTTGAGTATGAATTCTAATTCACTTTTTTCACTTGATGTAAATAATAGATTTTGCTAATCTTTTATTTACCAGTTGGTACAGGAACTTAAATGAATAAATTTATTGCTTGGAAAAACTGTTACTGTCACAAAGTTGAAACTGCTTAGCAATATAAGCAAAGTTTTTTTTGTAATTAATTTAGTAATTGAACTTTGTTCAAAAGAGCTAAGATTTTTGTCTGACATGAAATGTTAGATATTTTGTGAATTTAAAAATTGAAATAATGTTGGCAGAAAACCCTCAAATATCTCCTTGATAACTAGTTTGTATGTATTTATTCAACCCCTCCACCATGAGCAAAATGTAACACATGGTCAGTTTTTTGACACAGTACAGCTGTTTTGAAATCTTTTTTTTTTTCTCCTCCTAAACAGACACGAAGCTTGGTGATTTTTATCATTAGGGGTTTTCGGACTATTGTCTTCATCTTTATTGTTATTTCCACAACATTTTGGCTGATATGTCCTCCGGCCTTCTTCAGGTGTTTGTCAAACTCGAGTAACCTTCACGGAACTTCGAACTACGTCCTTTATTGAATCCATGGGGGTTGCATTTTCTGATTCCGTTAGCCATAACCAGGTACAATTATTAAGTATTCCTGTATTGTTACTCGGCTACAGTCAGGATTGAACCTGCAACCTCCAGATGAAGGTTCCCAAGTTCAACAAACACCTGAAGAAGGCCAGAGGACATCAGCTGAAACATTGTGGAAATAACAATAAAGATGAAGACAATAGTCCGAAAACCCTTAATGATAAAAATCCTAAAGTTTTCAATTTGGTGCTATTATACAATGGAAAGTACCATTTCATTTCTAGGGGTCTGATGATTCTGATTCTTTTGTAGTTGAATTAAAAATAAATATTGTGACTATTTGAAAAGTTAAACTGCTAAATTAGTCTACTATTTAATAGAGAAGTATTCTCTTAACAGATTATCTAGCTACACTTTAACTGTAAAGCTCTTTTTAAATGGTACAATTGTCCATGCTTGAGCTGTTTCAAATCATCTGCTCAAGTGTTTGTTTCATTCACAATAACTCATAGAGAAGACTTGTAGAATTTTTTATTTATTGGTATTCATTTGGCAAGAATTGGCACAAAAGCTCTTTGTAAACTAAATGTGAACATTCATTGCATTTAAGTTTTATTACTACTAGCATAATACTCATTAATAAAAAAAAGTATGGATTGGTACTTTTGTCTAGGATGAGTGTGCTCTGCATAGTATTAATGTATCTAGATGCTTAGTAAAAAGTTTCACTCTCAGTTTTTGTGTGTGCGTCTATATCATAGTCACTGTCAGTTGCACTTGGTAACTATTTTCTCACTTATGCTTGATGATCTGTTTGTTATTCAAACTTAGATCCACATATGCTATTTAACTGATATTGAGCTTTCTTTTATAAACCTAGCAAACTGTGTATGTGTATATATATATATAATATATATATATATATATATAATATATATATATATTATATATATATATAAAGCTGGCTGACATAGTCGAGGTGACCAATGGTTTCCTGTCTAATAGCTATTACTCCTAAGCTGGATTGCTCCACTTACCCTTGATTTGTACCTTTTTTATAATGCTGAGTGTTGAGCAAGAAGGCATACTTTTTGTCATTGGTATGACTACCTGGGATTGAACCCTGGTCTCTTGGACTATTGGCAAACACTAATCATTATGCTAATAGACCAATTATATTATGTGTGTATGGGTCAACATATGTGTTTGTGATGTAATGGTTATCATTATAAGAAATGGACATGGCAACTAGAGTTCAAATCCTGGACAAGACTGTTTGCATTTCACATAGTATGAATACCCTTGGGAAAGGTATGCATCCAACTATTCTCCTTCTAGATATGGGTAAATAGTATGGTAGACTTGGCTCTTTAACTTTGGTAGGACAACTGATCTAGGAGAAGGATACTCTGAATTCAAACTGGTTAAACTGCTTAAAAATTGACTTGTGTCAGATCCTGCTTGTGTGGAGCGGTTGGTAAATGTGTGCGTGTGTATGGTCAAGAGTATTGAGTGAAGCTATTTTAAAACTAATTAAATAGTACACAGCTAAGTAACTTATGTTATAGTCATACCTTGATAACTCAAGGCCAATTTGAAGTGGGAGATTATAAAACTAGTCTTGATAATTTTTTGACCAAATTTTTGGTGGAATGGGTTTGGGCAAATCCAACACTCTCCATACTCACCAGGTTCCTTTTAGCTTTGTGTAATTTTTTTTCTCTCTCTGAACTTGAAAATTCACTTTGTGTGAGATTTGAGGATGTAGAGATGATTAAAAAGAAATATGGCCCTGCTTCCAACTCTATAGAATTCCAGGGGCACTTTGGCCAATTGAAAATTTGCAGGAATAAGTATATTGTTCATTTCTGTCTTGATAAATGCAACTTGTGTGTGTGAGAAAAAATTAAAGATTGGTAGAAAACCTTTTTATATTTAAAAAAAAAAAAAAAAAAAATCATAAGGATATTTTATTTCATGTCTGTTAACATTTCAAGACTGAAAACCTGAATGCCACATGATTGGTTTCATATATGTGAAACTTTAAAACTTAATGATTTTGAATATTCTACTTGTATTTCTAAATGCATAAAAGACAAAAGCATTTTAACCCTTTTGTCATTAGATGACCCACAGAGGTCGATATGCCGTTAAACAAAACTCAAAATTGTATTTCTAATTAATTTCTTTGTGTGATGATGTCAAATCTGAAAGATTATTTAAAAAAAGAAATAAAAAAAAAAAAGTAGTCAGATGGTGTTATTCAGAAAACTTTTAAAAATTTTAAACACCTGAAGTGTGGGAGATATTTATTCCTTCATTCATGTCACTGATATATTCAATGTTCAAATTGCTGTATCCTATGGAAAATGTCTTTTTATTTAACTGAAGCCTCTTGTTTGGCATCCATGTTATAAATTTATTTAGGTCCATCATCCTCATCTTGGTTGTTCCTGATATAGTTTCAATCAATTTACCTCTGTGTCTTGACTTTGATCTAGAAGTGCTAAATCTGGTTGGAAGGAATTATCTGATAAATCCGGAGTAAGATTCAGAAAGAGAAAATAGACAAAACTCAATAAAGAAATAGAAATCCTATTTTGGAGTTTTATAATTGATTATATCACCTGTCTTGACTTAGTGTGGGTTAATAACATTTTTCTCAAAATGCTGTGATAACAGAATGCATTGACTTAAAACTGATACAAAAAAAATATTACCTTACAACAAACTTAAAACACATTTTCTATGAAATAAACCAAAAAAACTTACTCGGATACTTAAAAGAAGTTCACCTATACAGCAAAATTTTTAAAAAATGTTAAAAAAATACTTGTTCAAACAAAATATATGGAAAAAAGTGTCTTTTAAAGAAATACTCCAAAAAAAAAAAAAAACAAACTTTTTTTTCCACAAAATATACCAAAAATATAATAAAAAATGAAATAACATCAATTTACCTCAAAAACTGAGCCGGCATTAAATGACCCCTTGTGGTTGATATGCCGTAAAACAAAACAAATCAAAATGCTGTGAGCTTTTTATATGGTACTTTCAAGTTCAGTCTATGAATTTTATATTTTAAAAATATTCAAACATCATTGTTATTACTTGAATTTGATTGGTTGGAATGTCATTTAAACTTACTGTAGTGTATTTTGCAATTGATCAGGACTTGCATTTTGAACAATATTTCTTAACCTTTCTATTTTCATTAAGGTTATTTCCTTCACACTTCAATTAAAGATAAAGATATAGAATATTAAACTCTGTTGACTGCATCTGGTGGCGAGTTCTATTTATTGCCATTACTCCCAGGTCCACTCAAACCTCGATTTGTAGTACCTGTTAGTGTTCCATCTATGGGTCAAATAGATCTGTTAAAAATTATTTGTATTCAATAGAACAGTGCAAAAATAATACTTGAAAAAATGTAAATATGAACATGATTCTCTAACCTCGGCATAGAATATTCCTAGATGGGTTGACTTGCTGTTAAAATCCGTTGATAAATCATCTATTTCCACCATTAGGTGACTGATTAATTCTTATTTTTGTATATACAATGAGTTCATAATCTGGTAGGTTTATTAGCTTAATTTTCATCTGAAATTTTAACTATATTTACCGCTGTCTGCTGGAATATACAATATAAATAGTTGGTTTTGGTTCTGACCAACTTGTCATAAGTCATTTTATATATTAATATATACAGCTGCTGTATTGTATAACCAAAGTCTGTGGCTAAAAATAAAAAGTTGGTACTAGTATCATTTCTATGGTAGTAATACAGACTGTATGAGTTTCCCCCCCCCCCCAAGTCAATAATATGCACCATATTGGAGCCATCACTTATTTTTGCTGCCTGCTGCACAAAATTTCTTTGATAAAATGTATTTTTTATTTTTGTCTTGGTCATAATTGTGGATCTTCATAAATCATATGACTATCTGTATATAACTGCCGTTGAATAGTCTTGTTTACTTCATAATGAATAAGATTGATAAAATAATGCTTTAGCAAGTCTTTGCCCAACCCTTTTGCTTCTGATTATCAGAAAGACTAGTTTTCAAAAACTCTTCAAACTTGTTTTTGTTCAGGCATTACAAGAGGCACATGTGAGTCATGTATCAATAAATGTGTTTAAGTAATTTCACTGTATATGAACTCTCCGCCCTTGAATATTTTGTATTATTGATGTATCCAATTTCTATCAGGTTAAGAAAATGCTGATTTTTTTTTTTTTTTTTTTTTTTTTTTAGTATAAACTGTTAGAATTCTCTTAACATTAGTAGTTATATAAAAAATTAATTCCTAATTAAAGTGTTTTAATTTTCTATCATTACTTTGAGAATTTAATTTTTAAGTTTATGAATTTTTTTACATTAAAAAATAATTGATGCCCCCCCCCTTTTTTTTTGCATGTGTTGAAGTTTGTTTCATAACACTGCAGAAGCTCACTGACTTGGGACATAAGACTTTATTATATCCACCATATTCTCCTGATCTCTCGATCATTGACGGTTAGGTTCCAGTAATGCTGGAGCTTTGGGGAATGTGGAGTACCCTTTCATTGCCATTGCTCCCAGGTCCACTCTGGCCCGGAGTGGTAGTGCCTGATAGGGTCCTATCTCTGAGTCAAATAGAACTAAATTGCATACTTATGCTAAACTGAGTTGTTTGAAATAAAGTTGTTCGACTAAACTGATTAGCTTGAAATAGAAATGTTTTCTACAATAAAACTGTACTTATGCTAAAATAAATTGTTTGAAATGGAACTGTTTTTGTATAAAATGGATTTGGCATTAAATAACCTATAAAGATTGATATGCCATAAAATCCAAACTAATTCACCCACTGACTACCCCCTCTTTCATTTTTATATATATATATATATATATATATATAAGAATATTCCCTTCTAAAGTAGAAACTGCCTCAAAGATTTCTTGCATCAAAATCTTAGATACAAATAACCTTGTTTATCAAATGCAGAAATGTATAAATGTTCAGGGATCGTATTTTGACTGATTAAAACACCATTTAAATTCATGAACAAAATTTTATTCTACAATTGGGCGTTATTTTTGGAATAACCTAAAAAAATAAAATAAAAAATAAGATTCTTGAACCACTCCATTGGCAGGGCTTAGAATATACTGGCTGCCCTCCACCCAAAAATTGCGGGTCCTGATTAACACTAAACTGAATCTGGTGGTGAGGCTCACCTGTAGAGTTAACCCTTCATTGCCATTACTCCCAGATCCACTCTTAACTTGGAGATACTACTGTTATGGTCCCATCTATGGGTCAAATAGATACATTTGAGGAAATGTTTAAAATGATTTTTAACTATATTAGTACATGGACTTTGCAATTCACATTGCACTAGTACCCTTGAGAAAGGATGAATTTATCTCTTCTCTCTCCTGTGGGCAAATAATAGAACAGACTGTTCTTGAGCCTTGCTAAAGCAACCAGTCTAGGAGAAGGAAAACTGAATTCAAACCAGCAGTACGTTTAATAAGAATTTATCTTGTCCCATTCTACCTGTAGCGAAGGAGATAGGTAAATATTCATTGGATCTTAAAACATTGATATTAAGTATTACACTGTTTGAAATTGAACTACATTTGTTTGCAAATTATTACAATTTGATAGGAATATCTGAAAATCATATGATTGTTTGTAAATTGTTATTGAGATAGGAATATTTAATTAAAATTATAGAATTATGAGCAAATCATTAAACAGGAAATGATTTGAAGCCACATAATTGCTTGCCAAAAAGACTTTAGTATTAAATAACCACATAAATGTTGTCCAGTGTTTGGCACCGAATTGTTGGGTGGTGAGGCTCTAGTTGTGGGTAGTGTCATATTACTTTGCTATTAGTTTCGGGTCCACGCTTTTAGGCTCCCATCTACAGATCAAATAGAACTCTTTGGAAATTATTAGGATTAGATAAGAATACTTGAAACCATATAACAATGTTCAAACAAATGATTTTTAAATAGGAATATTTTTCTTAATGGCTTATCAACCTTCATTGGTTATTTAATGCCAAAGCCATGTTTGTAGAAAGAGAGTAGTGGTACTATTTAACTTATAATTGTAAGGATAAAGGGGTTCTGAAAGTGTAATTGCTCAACTGGAGTTTAACTTGCTTACTACAATGTCACACAGTCCAATACATTAGCCATTATGCCATGGGGACTCTTCTAAATAGGATTAGTTACTTGAGTTACTGATATATTTTGAACTTCTATTAGAGAAGACTGTTCTTCAGTAGCTAAAAAGTTAGCTTTTTATTTATTTATTCTTTTATTTTATTTTATTTTATTATTTTTATTTTTTTTTTTTTTTTTTTTACATTCTTTTAAAATATATATAATTTAAAAAAAACAAAACTTATGATAAATGAAAAACAAAGATTTTGTGTACATCCTAAGAGAAAAAAAATGTTGCTAAGAAACATGAAGCCGGTGTTTTTTTTATCAATACTTTGTATTTGTCATATTAATGTTAAAACGCATCTGAATAGTATTGAAAATGGTATATAATTATATTTATAATAATCTTTTTATATAAAACAATGACTGATAAGTCATGCAACCTGGGGAAAATGAACTCTTATTAGTCATAAGGCTTTGAAACTTTATTCTTATATTCTATTTGTAATAATCTTAGGTTAAAAATTTGTTACTGAATCTATGGTTGTCTTGAGGACAAGCAAAATCAAGACAAAAAGTGCCAACAAGTTGCATGCATTTGTCACTACAAGCAACGCTTGGCAGTATTTGTCCTCCATCCCACCAACCGGACGAGTATAGCACAAGGCCATTTTTAAGGTGGGTCTGGGCACAGGGCTGGAGCCCAGACGTGCCTGGCAGTTCCGAAAATGCCTCGGGGGGCCCCTGTCGGCATTTCCCTAGAAGGGGCGCCTCAGGTGCCAGGTGATAAACCTAACCCCTCTGAGGAGGGTTAAAGCCCGGGGGTATGGGCCCCTGAGGTATGTCCAGTAATGAGCCACGCCAGACCAGATCCATGCCGCTAAGGCCATGGCCGGCCGAAGTGCCTCCCATCAACTGGATTATTCCACTAGCTACGAGAAAACTTGCTAGCCAAAAAGCAAAGCTTAGTTGAGAAGGGGAGGCAGCCCATGCGTAATCATTGACACTAATACGAATGAGCTGCCTCATGTAAATGAAGATTCCACCATGAGGCCAATAAATCACCACCTGGAATACTGAAGATCTAAGGCAGTTCGTATTGAGCAGCCAAGCTTGCCATTTGGTCATCTGAAAGTTCCAATTTCTTCATTTAAAGATTACAATCTGTATAAGTTCGGTAAGTTGCAGTATGCAAATCATTCTGGCATATAAGATGACCTAAAGATTTTTAACTCAAAATTCTGAATCGGACCAATACCTGCTGTATTGGTAGAACTCTGCTACTTGACAAACATACAGGATTTTTCTCTAAAATCAAAATTACATCAATCATATATGAAACATACATCTTTACACATTAGTTCTTGTTTTCATATTCATATAAATTCACAATCTATTGTGCTATCATGAAATCACTCAGATAAACAACATAATGTTATTGGCTGTCTGAGTGCTGTGACATTGCAGTTAGTATTTAGTCAGTTGTTGCAAATGACATGTCATATAGTATTAATATAATACCTAATTTGTATTAGTTTTACTTTATATTCATTTGTTAAACTCATGTTTTGGTAAACACATTTAAATTGGAACTGTTTGTGGCAGTCATTTGGAGTTATGGTGTATGTTTGTTAGTGCTGTTCCACTGATTGACCACTCAGTGGTAAAGGTTTGAATTTTAACCTTGCTGTATTAGTTAACTCATTGGTCTAGTGGGTAGAGTGTTTGTCAATCGTCCAGGAGACCTGGGTTCAAACCCAGGTCGCGTCATACCAAAGACTTTAAAAATGGTACTTGATACCTCATTGCTTAACACTCGGCAATATAAGGTACGTATCGAGGGTAAAGTGGAGCAATCAGGGAAAGGAGTAGCGCCCTCCCCTACACCTCGATGTAGTAGCTATTGAAAAGGGAGCCTTCTGGTCACCCTCGTCTGCGGTTGCCAACTTTACTTACTTATTAGTTAACTACTTGTGTGTGTGTGGAGTTTACAAGGCTTAAAATTGACCTTGTTTTGCATCCTGCTTGCGGCAAAAGAGTTACGTGAATACATATATGAATGTTTTTCCAAATGATTTTTGCTTGAAATAAGGAAAGCAGAGAATTTTTTTTTTTTTTTTTTTTTTTTAATACTGTATTCTTAATTTTTAGAAAATTGTGTAAGGGTTCCATGCCAAAAATTTGGAAACTCCTACTCTTGAAGAGATTAGCACAAATAAATGAGCCCAGTCGGCTGGAGCTGTAGAATACGTTGACTGTATCACTGTAGAAGGGTAAGACCCCCCCCCACTTCCACAATGACTATCCTGGATATGACACTAAACTATCTGATGGTGAGGGTCCAGTAGTGCTGGAGCTTTGGGAAATGCAGAGTATCTTTTCATTGCCATTGCTCCCAGGTCCACTCTGATATATTTGAAACAAATTTGTTAAAATTGTTTTATTTCAATTATTTTCTTATCTTAGTTTTTAGAATAACCATGGGAATACAATTGGTTACAGGTTTGTCTTAATGACATATCAATCCGTTATGGTTTATTTAATGCCAAAATTTGATTTATATGTAAATCTTTTAAGTATGATTATAACTATATTTTTAGTTTCGTGTGTGGAAGGTAGTGGCTAAAGTGTTCAACTGTCACATAGTAAGCAAGTTCAAATTCCAATTGTACTATTATGTTCACTTTCGGACTAATACTCTTGGAGGAAAGGTATGAACCGCCTTACCCCCTCTCTAGCTAGAGGTTAAATAGTACGACTTGTTGTTCTATAAGATTAGCTTAGGCATTGAATAACCTACAAAGTTTGATATAAATAACAAAACAATTATTTTGTTTAAAGCGTTTCTATCAGACAAATTTTCAATTTTATTTGACTCATAGATAGGTCCCTAATGGATATCTCTACTCCAGGTCAGTGGACCTGCGAGTAATGGCAATGAAGAGGTACGCCACACTCCTCCAGAACTGGAGCCTCGCTACTGGATGCAGTTTAATATCCTACCAGGATATGTGAGTTACTGATACTACATTCTGATCGTAAGAAAAAAATGCTAATACCTATAGAAATAATCCTGTCAGAAATGATAACTGTTAGTATTCAGAGTAAAATTCTAAATTTTAAGGAGGAGGACCCTTCAACACATGGCTGAAAGAGGCATTCCCAACTGTGGGGATAAGCCTCTGAAGCCAGGCTTATCTATTGTAAAAAGACTTTACCAAACAGGTATTATCAGACAGTAGGTCAACATCAAATTTGAAACTGTTAGTATTAATGATAATAGAGTGAATCTTAGATGTATGCATAAAATAAGCTTTTAGCTTTAAAAAAAATCCTATATCTTTTAATATTAATGTGAAAATGTCTACAAAGTAATGTGATGGCTTTCAACCTTTCCAAAGATCAACAACTTTAGACTTAAAATATCTAGAAGTGTGCTTAGTGTAACAGTCAATGTAATCAGTGACTCTTGTTCAAATCCATAAAAAGACTTTAAAGATCTGTTGCACAACGAAATTTTAAAAATTTTTGATGATACACCCTCATATTAACATGAAAATGGCTATTCAAGGAGCGATTATGTGCTCTCTGCCTTTCCAAAGATCACCAACAACTTCATATTTTAAATCTGGAGACACTCTCGGTGCAATATAATTTACCAACCCCTCTGCTCGGGCAGGATATGACACAGTCAATTTTTAAGTGGAGTTGAACAGGTTTGAATTCAGAATTTACCTTCTCCAAGACAAATTGCCTCACCAAGGCTGAAGAACCCAGTCTGTCCTACTATTTACCCATAGCTGGAGGGAGAAATATTGGACACTCTCAGTGTAATAGTTATTGTTGTAGTAAATAAACAGTGATCAGTTCAGATCCTGGACTACAGCCGAGTAGGCTGGGGCTTTAGAATATACACTGACTGCATCTCTTTAGAGGGGTAAGACCCTCCTCAACGAGTGTCCTGGGTATGACACTAAACAATCTGATGGCAAGGCTCCAGCCTTGGACATTTGGGGAATGTGAAGTACTCCATCATTCCCATCGCTCCCAGGTTCGCTCTGAACAGGAGTTGTAGCACCTGATAGGGTCCTACCTATGGATCAAATAGCACTGTTTGACATTCAAACTGAGTAAACAAATGACCTGCATTAAATTGAATTGTTAGAAATAAAACTGACCATTTAACTGTACTTGCTTACAAATCATATGGATAATTTAATCTATGCATAAACAGGATTTGGCTTTAAATAACCTACATAGGTTGATATGCCATAAAATCGAATCAACTAAATCCTGGACAAGACTGTTTGCACTGAACTTGCTCTTATAAAAGGCATGAAAATCTGTTATTCTCCCAGATATGGAGGGGGATAGAACAGACTAGGTTCCTTTATTCATCAGGCAACCAGTCTTAGAGAAGGAAAAACTCTAAATTCAAATCAGCTGTAACTCTGGTTAAAAATTGTCCTTAAGTCACCTCCTGCTCATGGAGGGGTTTGGGAAATACATGCTACAAATATCTACTGCATTGTATTAATGTGTGAGCTCCCTCCTGTTGAATCAAGAGACCTATGCCAAAACTGTATACGATGATAATCTCCTTAAATTTCGTCATCTATAATGATTTTTCTTCCTCAACACAGTAAGTACAGATATGAAAATCTGCCAAAAAATGAAACCTTATCTAACAAAAGCCATCACAATAGATCATTTTAATATACAAACTGAAGTCCTCTCCTACTTTCTTAAAGATTGATCGGAAATAACTTACCATACATAAGTATATAGGTCTACTTATGAAGACCTAATTTTTATGCAAAAGTTGGCATCAGCCAATACAAGAATAATTTTATAAGGTGGATATGGAAAAACAAAAAATTAATGTCCAGTGTAGCAAAGTAATATATTAGGAAGGGATAACTCTTTGTGGACATAATTATAATTCATTCAATTATGCAAAAAAAAAAAAAAAAAAAAATAGTGAAACACTGGTTTTATTTTTATTTGTTTTATTTAGGTGCCTTATTTTACTTTATCTGAAAGATTTCTTTTCAAGTTTCACAGAAAACAGTTCTGCAGTGATTGAATTCTTTTTGGATGCCCTTTTTTCTTTCTTTTTTTTTTTTCTCTCTCTCTCTTGGAGTTGAAGTTTCTTGTCATAAAGCTATCTTAAGTGTTTACATCACAAATGTTTCTTTTTAATATGAATTTATTAGAGTATAATGCATTTTTCATACTTAATCTTATTTAGAGTCTGTTGTTTGAATAGACATTAATTTTATTTCCTAATTCCTGTTTGTAGCAAGAAAAGAATGTTAATTGATTTCCATGACCCTTAAAATTTAAAAGGGAAACAGTGTTTCTAATGAAAACTGTGTGTGTGTGTATATATATATATATATGTGTGTATATATATATATATATATATATATATATATATATATATATTTGGAGGTGCTTGTGGTGTAATGGTTATCGTCGCAGGAAATGGACACGGCAATACGAGTTCAAATCCTGGACGAGACTGATTGCATTTTACGTAGCACTAATACCCTTGGGAAAGGTATGAATCCAATTATTCTCCCTCCAGCTATGGGTAAATAGTAGGGCAGACTAGGTTCTTCAGCCTTGGTGAGGCAACTAGTCTAGGAGAAGGAAAACTCTGAATTCAAACCTGTAAAACTCCGCTTAAAAAAATTGACCTTGTGTCCTATCCTGCGCGAGCAGAGGGGTTGGTAAATATGATATATATATTTAATCTATCTCTTATTAAATGTTGTTTTCGGTGGCTATTAAACACTGTCACTATATCTTTTTTTATATAATTGTGGGGTCTTTAGTGGTGCAACAGCTATCATCATAGAAAATACTGTAATTATGTGTATAACACTTGCTTGTATATAACATACACCTAACTATGCAGTAAGAAATTTTCGGAGGGTGGTGAATTGAATACAATACACTGACTTTAGAATTTTTTACAGTTAAATTTAACCTAAATTTGCCATTTCTTAAACTTTTTATCTGTTTGTACTGACTAAAAATAAGAATTGATACAGTTTTAAAACACAATTCATACAGTATTTAGGACAAATGCACTGACAGTTTCATGTAGAAATAAAAGCCTGTGGTGAAAATAAGCTTACATTAGGAGAAACAGAATTATAAACTTATTGTAATGATGTAAAACACATTAGTTTTAACTGTTGATATAACTTCCTTTCAGCTGAGAAAAAGTTAATTATATAGTTCTTGTGTATAATACATATCCTTAATTTTTTGGACTGAAAAATTGGTAAAAATAGTACATTTTATACATAAATCTTGGATGCTCTTGAGAAAGATGTGAATCTTTTTCTTGCTCCCAATATATAGGCCAGACTGGGCTCTCTAGCCTAGGTAAAACAACTGGTCTAGAAGGAAGAACTCTAAATACAAAACCTGAGAATTGTTTTGTTATCAGCTCTTCCAAAAAAAATGTAGCTGGTCATACACAAAATCACCTGTGTAAGCAGTCTAACTGTTCATATCTTTAAACTTTTAGGGACTCGTGCACATTGAGAGCCACCTTCTACATAATTAATTGCAAATAAAGGAGAAGTATTCTATAATTACCATGTTCCCTCTTTTGAGAAATAACAAAGACCCCCTTTATCTGTACACATTATCAAGTTGTGCTAACAGCACATCTCTCTCTTTCCTGCCCTATATTATCATCCATTACTCCTAGTAGGTCTTCTAGATGGCATTAAGCATCAGCACAGAGCTGACATAAGTCTTGGCTGGCCAACCCTGGTATGTCCATGTATAGGAGTCCATAAAAGAAGCTTGCTTATGAATTCCTTCCTACTTCTTCTGCTGTGCCCTTTTGTAAGTCTTGTTCATCTTGAATGGTTTTGCCAAATAGGAAGCAGATGGCTATATAATTACCGAGATGTTGCTTTTAGTATTTGTTCAAAACAGCACATAGAATTCTTGTTTAGTTGCCATCTATTTTTTTTCTCTATGCATTTCATTTATGTCAATGTGGTACATCCATACAGTAGTATTGACACAGGCACAGCTTAGAAATCTTGATTTATTTTATCAGATCAATTTCCATATGATCAATAACCTGCCCGTGGTGTAGTCGTTATCGTCGTAGGAAAGGGACACAGCAACACGAGTTCAAATCCTGGACGAGACTGATTGCATTTCACATAGCACTAATACCCTTGGGGAAGGTATGAATCCAATTATTCTCCCTCCAGCTATGGGTAAATAGTAGGACAGACTAGGTTCTTCAGCCTTGGTTAGGCAACTAGTCTAGGAAAAGGAAAACTCTGAATTCAAACCTGTTAAACTCCGCTTAAAAATTGACCTTGTGTCATATCCTGCCCGAGCGGAGGGGTTAGTAAATAGTATCAATAACCTGCCTATAGCTTACTGTATGTTAAGATCACTTTCAGTTGATAGCTATTGCTGCTGTGGTATGTGTATTGGTTTAGTAATTTTAGAGCCTTGACACTTAGTGGAAATAGTTCCTCTTGTTTGATTGCCCAGTCAGCTGGGGCTGTAGAATACACTGACTTCACCTTGGCTGAGGGGTAGGACCCACCTAACGAGTGTCCTGGATATGACACTAAACAATCTGGAGCTGGAGCTTTGGGGAATGTGGAGTACCCTTTTATTGCCATTGCTCCCAGGTCCACTCTGGCCCGGAGTGGTAGCACCTGATAGGGTCTTATCTATGGGTTAAATAGAACTAACAGCATACTAATGCTGAGCTGAATTGTTTGAATAAACTGGATGGCTTGAAGTGGAAATGTTTTTGACAGTTGAACCGTACTTACATTTAAACTACGTTCTTGTGCTTGGCTGAATTGTTTGAAATGGAACTGTTTTTCGACATTATAACTGTATTTACACTTAACTGAATTGTTACATATAACTGCTTGAATAGTTTGAAATAGAAACGTTTTTGACCATTGAACTGTGTACTTATGCTAAACTGAATTGTTTTAAAAAGAACAGATTATTTACATAAAAATGGATTTGGCGTTAAATAACCTACTAAGGTTGATATGCCATAAAACCCAATAAACCAACCACTCCTCCTTGTTTGAAACACATGAACTCTATTTTATTTTCGTTCACATGGATGCCAATACACACAAGCTTAAACTAAGGTCGATATGCCATTAAACAAAGAAACCAAACAAGCTTAAGCTGCAAAGACAAGGAGCACTCTTTGGTCTCAAAAATTCCATCAATGTTTTCATAATGACAAATGAACAGTTTACCTTGGATGGTATCATATTTACCAACCCCTCTGCTCAGGCAGGATATAATACAAGGTCAATTTTTTTTAAAGCAGAGTTTAACAGGTTTGAAATCAGTTTTCCTTCTCCTAGACTAGTTGCCTCACCAAGGCTGAAGAACCTAGTCTGCCCTACTATTTACCCGTAGCTGGAGGGAGAATAATTGGATTCATACCTTTCCCCAAGGGTATTAGTGCTATGTGAAATGCAATCAATCTCGTCCAGGATTTGAACTCTTGTCGCTGTGTCCATTTCCTGCGAGGATAACCATTACACCACAGCTACCTCCTTTTGGATGGTATGGTTTTACATACGTGTGTGTGTGTGTGTGTGTGTGTGTGTGTGTACAATGAAAAGGCAAATATACCTAATTTTGAAATTGAAATAAAGGGTAATTCTATAATTACCACTAATTCCTTCTGTTAAATTATTATGATCAAGGTAAGTGTGAACAAAGGTCATGTACAAAAAGCTCAAGTGGCATATTGGATTAGAATTTACTTGAATATCTAAATTAGGGATTTTAATACTGTTGCAGTAACAAAAACCTGACATGCATCTTTATCGTTAGGATAACATTCATACAAAAATCAAATAATTCTGATACAGATATGATTATCATTATTAATCGTGTTAATGTCAGTTGCCTCCTTATTAACTAGCTTGGAATTTGACCGGGCCCTAGAAGCTAATTCTAGGTATTGTGTTAGTAATAGTTGGTTAATATGATTGGCTGTTGTGTTAATGATTGATCAATCAGAGCTGACTTTATTGCTATATAAACTAGAGCTTCTTTTGAGAAGCTTTTTATCTCTCTCTACAAGGCCAAAATGTAACAAAAGGTTGGTTTTAATGTGGGGTGCCCCACAGGAAGAGGAAGCAAGCAACCCACAAGATAGTTTTAAAAAGAATTACTTGAATTCAGTTGGCATACCCTTTCATCCCCTATATCTCTGGGCCATAAAACCAGACCTAACACCTTTTTATCTAAAAAGGGGTTACCACTAATTCCCTCTGTTAAATTATAATGATCAAGGTAAGTGTGTAAGGGGCTAGTGCTGCTCTCTAGAAGTGAGCTATCAATTATTTTATAGGTGTCCCAGGCAAGAAGACCTAGAAGTAATGGACCCTTTTGCAAGCAGTTTGGATTTTCACTCAAGTTGTACACACTTCAATGCTAAATTAGCATTGGTTCCTAGATTCTGGTTTCAGTTTCTTTGTTTTAAATGACATATGAATCTTTGTGAGTTATTTATTGACAAAGCTATCCTTATGGAAAGACATAGTGGCACTATTTAACCCATAGTTGAGGAATAAAGGAGTTCATGCTTTTCCTTAGGGTATTAGTCCAAAATTGAATATAATAGCATGACAGGCGTATGAACTCGTGTCACAATCGCGCATGTTAAGTGCTATGCCAGAAGACCCTCTTCAGCTAAATTTTCCACTAACCTCAATACTAAAGTTTCAAATTGATTGAAAAATTGTTTCTCTGTCTCCCTGCCCCATACTTTTTATACCGTCCCTCATATATTTATAGGTTTTTGCTTTTTATGCATTGACGACTTTCATTGAGCTGAAGCAAAAAGATCATGCTGCTGCTCTATACGTCCTTTTGAATAGGAAACCATGTCCAAGCACAAATTTGACTCCTTAATAATACTATTGCTTATGAATATAAGGAGGTACCCGTGGTGTAATGGTTATCGTCGCAGGAAATGGACACAGTGACACGAGTTCAAATCCTGGACGAGATTGATTGCATTTCACATAGCACTAATACCCTTGGGAAAGGTATGAATCCAATTATTCTCCCTCCAGCTATGAGTAAATAGGACAGACTAGGTACTTCAGGCTTTGTAAGGCAACTAGTCTAGGAGAAGGAAAACTCTGAATTCAAACCTGTTAAACTTTGCTTAAAAAAAAAAATTGACCTTGTGTCATATCCTGCCCAAGCAGAGGGGTTGGTAAATATTATTGCTTATGAATATACATGAATTATGTTAATGAAGCTCTATGCCAAAGTGAGAAGGGAAGGCTATTCATGAATCACTATTGGAAGAGAATCAGAATGAGTGACACTTAATTGGATCATATAGAGTAGAACTTTGTATGAGAAAGAGTTTAGTCTGACTTTGTGAGAGGAAAACTAAAGCAAGTTCTGCTTTGGAAGTAGTGTTTTGATAAGACGTGACTTTGTTCATAAGAAACGAGTCTTTTGGCAATGTTTTCTACAAATTATTTCAGCTTGAATTTAGGTTTGATCAATGAATGATGTACTGACATTGGATGAAGGATGATAATTTGTCATTATTGTCCTCGTTACCCTGAATGGATGTCTGCTAGTCTATTGGAACCCTCAGCTCTTCTTTGACAGCAGCACACTTTGTTTGCTACTCATAGTAGATGGCAAATACTTTTTATGAATAATCTTGTCCAGTATGTTTAGAACATGGGGAAACAGTTTAGTTCCTTGTGCACAAAAATAAATTTTGTAAACATTTAATGCTTTGTACAAATTTAGAAGGGGGTTCAATAAAACTAGGTGGCTGAACAAACATTTGTCATATCTCTTACTCAAACCTTTTTTGTTTTATAAACTTATAATAAAATTAAAAAAATCCATATTTATCTTGAGTAAAACTATTTTCTGCATACTCAAGTTGTCGACAGGTCTCCTGTTTTTTGCAGGCCCTGAAAAATATTGTAGGGAATATTGGCAAAGGTGGTTTAAATATTGGTATAAGCAAAGTTCATTCTGTGCCAAATTATCTTGCATGTCAAGGTTATACTGACAAGTTAAGGTCATTGATATTTGAACTCTGTCCAAAGGTTACTTAGTGGGTTTATTAGTCTTTATCTCTAGTTATTGTCCTGATTTAAAACTATTACAACAGCATCTATTTCAGTGTTTCTGTTTTTAAACTTAACCCTTTGAGCCTGTTATACCAGTATATTAATGGTACTTTTAATTTCCCCCAAACTATAACACTGGTTTATTGGTACAGTTCATGCTTAAACAGCATAGTTTATTTGTCTTGAATGTTTTTGCAATGACACCAAAAATGCAAGTGTAATGATAGACAATTGAATCCTTCTGTCTTAGATATTGTCTTTCTTGTGTGTACTCTGCTTAGAATACACTAACTGTATCCCTTGAAGAAGAGTAACTCCCCACTCCAGTGTCCTAAGTATGGCACTAAACAGTATCTGATGGTGAGGCTCCAGTTCTGAGGAGTATGGAATACCTCTTGCCATCACTCCCAGATCCATTCTGGTTTGTAAGTACCTGTTAGGGTCCTATTGATGGATCAAATAGACCTGTTTAAAGATTTCTGTGAGGAACATGTGCAAAAAAAGCTTGTAAACAACTATACAAAAAATGTCAATATGAACAAGATTCTCTTGTGTAAAAACCTCGTATACTGTGTGACATGCTGGAAAAATCAATTGCTCAAATGAATTGCTAGTATAGATAGGATTTCTTTTTCTGGCATCATGAGTCTTCAAATCCTGGACGGGACTGATTGCATTTCACATAGCACTAATACCCTTGGGAAAGGTATGAATCCAATTATTCTCCCTCCAGCTATGGGTAAATAGTAGGACAGGCTGGGTTCTCCAGCCTTGGTTAAGCAACTAGTCTAGGAGAAGGAAAACTCTGAATTCAAACCTGTTAAACTCCGCTTAAAAAATGACCTTGTGTCATATCCTGTCTGAGCGGAGGGGTTGGTAAATATGGTAATGACTAATGACTGACGCCCTAATTTTTACCCACAAAGATGTTTTCATCTTATATTGCTTGTAATGAAGACAATAAGCTATATTATATTCAAAAAATATTGTTTAATTAATGACCCCTTGTTTTGAGGTGAAAAATTGGCCTCAAAAAGTTATTCATTACACTAGCATATACATTAATTGATTTGAATTTTTAAAATCTAACCGTTTTATCAGCATAGTAGAATATCTTATCAAATGATTTGTTTCATTAATAATTCAAAGAGCCAGTTTAAAGGTTTTGAGATGTGCAGAATTGTAGAACTCTTCCATTTATTTCTATAAGTTAATGAATGATATATAAATATGTTTGCTTTGAATATAAAAAATGGTATGTGTCAGCCAATTTTATCTTGTCAAAGCAAAGTTATTTATTTGGACTGCTAAGATGAGAGCAGAAGTGAGACAGATTAACTGTTGAAATATCTTCTGCTAACAGTAAGTACAAATCCTTCTGGACTGTTTCAGTATGAAGGTTGCTTAATCGGGTTTTCATTAAGTGTTGTTGTGTAGTCAAGCTGCCAAGATCTTTTGATATTATTTACTACTTTGGATTACAGAAATGCTTATTCACCTGTCTCAGCTGTTAGAGTAGGGCTTCTCTAATATTTGACTTGATGCACCACTTTAATTTCTATTCATCCCTAAATAGATTAACGTAATATTGAATTACAAAATATTTCCAGTGTTAATACAATTTATGAGAAAATAATCTGTTAAATATCAATGTAAATGTGTCTATAATTTTTTTATTTTTTTTTATTTATTTTTTTAAAAATTAGAATGATGTGTTTGGTGGGCATGAATATTTGATTGTAGGTTTAACGATGTCAGAGCCAGATTGTTCATTGATTTAAATGACCTGTATGTTTTGAATGGGTTGTATATGAATGATTCATTAACAGTGACCATAACACCCAATCCGACATCCTGCTCAGTGTTCAATATTTAGCAACTAGTCTACATGATCCAGTGATTCTCTTGCCCAGTTAGCTAGGGCTGTAGAACAGACCAACTGCTTCTATGCAGAGGGGTTAGACCCCCCCTCCCCAATGCGTGTCCTGGATATGACACTAAACAACTTCATGGTGAGGTTCAAGTAATGCTGGAGCTTTTGGGAATGTGGAATACCCCTTTATTGCCATTGCCCCTAGGTCCACTCTGACCTGGAGTGGTAGGACCTGATAAGGGTCCTATCTATGGGTTAAATGGAACTAAACCGTGCTTCCTTCACAATACTAATTTTTGCATTTAAACTGCGTATTTATGCTAAACTGAATTGTTTAAAATAGAACTGTTTTGAAATTTAAACTGCGTACTTATGCTAAACTAAATTGCTCGAAATAGAACTGTTTTGACGTCTAAACTCTGTTTGTGCTAAACTGAATTATCTGAAATAAAACTGTTTTGATATTTAACTCTGTGTTGCCCAGTCAGCTGGGGCTGTAGAATACACTGATTGCACCTCTGCAGGGGGGTAAAAAACCCACTCCAATGAGTGTCCTGTATATGACACTAAACAATCTGATGGTGAGGTTCTAGTAATGTGAGAGTTTGGGGGATGTGGAGCACCACTTCATTGCCATTGCTCCCAGGTCCACTCTGACCCGGTGTGGTAGCACCTGATAGAGCCCCATCTATGGGTTAAATAGAATTAATGGCATACTTATGCTAAACTGAATTGTTTGACTAAACTGAATAGCTTGAAATAGAAATGTTTTAGACAATTAAATTGTGTACTTATATTTAAACTGTGTGCTTATGCTAAACTGAACTATTTGCAATGGAACTGTTTTTTTGACATTGAAACTGTACTTAGACAAAACTGATTTGTTTAATATAGAACTGTTTTGACATTTAACTGTGTTTAAACAAAATCTGTACTTCTATTAAACTGAATTAGAAATGCTTGACTAAACTGAATAGTTTATCTCCACTCTAGACGAACTCCTCTTAAACTAGTAGACAAATTCACTTACCTAGGAAGCAGCGTCACATCAACCGAAAAGGACATTGACACGAGGTTAACAAAGTCATGGACAGCTATCAATAGGCTATCGATTATATGGAAATCAGACCTAACCGATAAAATGAAACACAGTTTCTTCCAGGCAGCGGTCACATCGATACTGCTATATGGATGCACTACATGGACTCTAACAAAACGGCTGGAGAAGAAGCTAGACGGCAATTACACAAGAATGCTGTGAGCAATCTTGAACAAGTCCTGGCGGCAACACCCCACAAGACACCAACTGTACGGCCACCTGCCTCCTATCACGAAAACTATTCGAGTTAGACGAACCAGATATGCAGGACACTGCTGGAGAAGCAGGGACGAACTCATAAGTGATGTACTCTTATGGACCTCCACACATGGCCGTGCAAAAGCAGGACGACCAGCACGAACATACATTCAGCAACTATGTGAGGATACAGGATGTTGTCCCGAAGACCTGCCTGAGGCGATGAACGATAGGGAAAAGTGGTGAGATAGGGTCAGGGATATCCGTGCTACCAGCACGACATGATGATGAAACTGTTTACTCATACTAAACTGAATTGTTTGAAATGGAACTGATTATTTGCATAAAAATGGATTTGGCATTAAATAACCTACAAAGGTTGATATGCCATAAAACCCAACCAACCAGTGATTCTCTTGTTATAAAGGTATTTTTAAATGCAAGCATTAATTCACACCATATGAACCCCTGTGCTATTATTTACCTGAATGGGTTTATATAGAAAACTTTTAGACGTTTCTTTTGCTATGTATAAAGTTTTTATTTTATAAATTTTAAACAAATTTTTTTTCTTTTTAAAAATTTATAAATTTAGTTATTTTAGTTTGGATAAAATTGAAAAAGTACTGAGGTCATTAACAATCTCTGAAGTGCATGAGCTTTCTTGCAATAATTACTGAATGAAATACAAGTATTAAGTCTAGACACCTGTCTGTATTGATCAAAGGTTGAAAAATCGAAATAATTGGTCCCTCTGCTGTAATTGAGGGTTTTTTTATTATATATATATATATATATATATATATATATATATATATATATATATATATATATATATATATGCCAAATCTTCAGGTATGCAAAACTATTTAATTGGTCTAGTAAGATAAGAGTAGCATGATTAGAGGTATGCTGCGTTATTTTTTTTCGCCACCCCCATCAGTTAGTAAGATTATTTTATCAAAGTAAATAGGGAAAGTTTAGAAAAAGCTACTTTTGAATTGTTTAAATCATGCAAATATCTCCAGTGGTTTAAAAGTTGTGACGATTTAAAGTGACCATATTTGCTGTATTTTTGTTTTTAGCCGGAATTTTAGCGTTAGTGAAATAGTTGTTTTTAACAAGGGGAAGTTTTGTTTTTAGTTTCTTGAGGATAGGTTGTAACGTATGTGTGTTTACGTTGTTGTTTCCTCGCCAAGTTTGTAATTCCCTCGCTAAGTTTTAAGGGTAAATAAAGTAGGATGAAGTAAGATGCCGAAGGTCCAAATGTGTTTTTAGGAATAGGTTTTTATTTGCAGCATGGAAAATGTAGTTTGGATTTGTGCTGCAGGACTTGTGAAAAGGTTGTGAGTAAAGAGACGGTAAGGAGTTATGAGAAAGTTGAGAAAGGCAGCTCGTGTCACCGGACGTGCGAGGGATTGTGTTTGCCATAGTTTAGCGAAAGTCATGTTGCTGTTGAAGGAATTGAACGTTGGAGTCACCGTAGTTTTTGTGCGTCTGGTGGAGAGGCGTGAGTTGGTCTCCATTAAAGTGGCCCAGAGGTGAATTGATAGCTAGGTGTCAAGAGCGGAATAAAGGCATTGCATTGACATAGCCAATTTTGGGGTGACATAAAGTTGTGCCTGTGCATGGCATGTTGAATGTATCTAATTTATATTCAACTGGGATTCCTTGCAAGGAATCCATAAATTAGATAGGTTCCCTCATGTGTCCATGCTGCTGCTATTTAAGAGCCCCCAGTGAGACGTCTGCACTGGGCGGTGTTGTCCAGCTAAAGAGACTGTTTGGCAGCTTACCCAATTTGCTGCCTGGAAAAGAAGGTCCGGGCTGAATAGGATAAGTCATCCTGATTGGGTAAAATTATGCGTCGAATTAAATTGCGCGCCAAACCAAAATACGAAATTTCCCTTCCACTACATGTTCATAAGTCCTTTAAAACAGACTTTATTGGACTTGTTGGATGCATATAGTTAACTGACCCCTTCTCTGCACCAGCAGGATGTGACACAAGGTCAGTTTCTAAGCAGTTTAACAGGTTTGAATTCAGATTTTTCCTTCTAGACCAGTTGCCATATCAAGGTTAAAGAGCTCAGTCTGACTTACTTACTCATAGCTCGAGGGAGAATAACTGAATTCATACTTTTCCCAAGGGTATTAACATTATGTGAAATGTAAATACTCATCCAGGATTTGTCATGTCATTTCTTACGACAATATCCATTACATCACCAACACTTGGTTGGATGTGTGCAGACTCTTTCTTGCACACATACACACTCAAATACCTGCCATCAAGTGATTAACTTACATTTATTGTTGGTCAATTCATTTGAGTTATTAAAGCTTGTGCTATATTTCAGCACAAATATAGTAAGTATCCTTAGAGAGGCTTGAACTCTGTATTAATGATCTGTAAGACTAATTTAGTTTGATCACTAAAATGAGAGTAAAAATGGTTAGCATACTAAGTATAATACTCATTCTCTTCCTCTTCACCCATCAGTACATGATTTGATACTGAGTTTTGTCCTGATTGAGAAAGCACTGATATCACTAATCTTAATTTTTAAATTCTATAACTTTTTCTTATACCAAACTTTGTCAAAAGAGTTATAGGTATTAGTATCTCTCAAAGCAGACTCTACTGTTTTAAATTGAGTGAAAGTACTAAAGTATGTGGCATGATTTTCTTTTTTTTTCTTTTTTTTTTTTTTTCTTTTTTTAAACCGAGCCAAATTGAAATTTTGAACTAGGCTGTTAGTGATTCACATAATCCTTAAATTATCTCTTCTCTACCACAGCTATAAGTAAATAGTAGGATAGACTGAATTTTAGCCTGGATATGCTAATAGATGTACAAGGTTTAGGTTATTTAATGCTAAAACTTTTAGTTTGAATATTTGGTTATAATCATATTTCCAATGTACCATTGCAATTTTTCTTAATCACACTTTTTATTTGATAATTTACATCCAGTTATTTAGTTTCAAGGATTATCTAATACTAATAATCTACATACAATGATATGGCTTAAAGTGACTTTTACTGTTTATTATTAATAATGAATTTGCACATAGTTATTAGAAGTATCCTTATCCTATATGAATAATTTTTAAACAAGTTTATTTGATCCTACCAGGTACTGCCACTCTGGCCTAAGTAGACCTAGGAGTAATGGCAATAAAAGTGTATTCCACACTTCTCAGATCTCCAGAAATGAAGCCTCATCACCTGATACAGTTTGGTATCAAGTATTCCATCTACTACCATATAACACTGCAAATTACTTGTATCACTTATTCCATCTAATAATATATACACCACTTTATCGTTTCAAGTAACTATTCTTATTTAATAATTCTACAATTTACTGGTTTTGAGTATTCTAATCCAAAGCTAATTATATTCAAACAGATCTATTTGATTCATAAATGAGACTTTAACAAGTAATATGACTTTGGGTCAGAGTAGACCTGGGAGTAATGGCAATGAAGAGATACTCTCTAGATCTCCAGAAGTCAAACCTCACCACCTATATGCCGGACATGGGTCTAGAAGGGTAACTTGGGACCAATTGTAATTTGCTTCAAAATTAACATATTACTATCCTGACCATTGCAAAGAGTTTGGGTTATATATACAAAAGTAAAGTTGGCGACCATAGTTGAGGGTGACCAGAAGGCTCCCTTTTCAATAGCTACTACACCAAGGTGTAGGGAAGGGCACTACTCCTTTCCCGGGATTGATCCACTTTACCCTTGATACGTACCTTATATTGCTGGGTGTTAAGCAAGGAAGTATCAAGTAAGATTTTTTAAAGTCTTTGGTATGATTGGCGAACACTCTACCCACTAGACCAATGAGCCGGTCAATATACAAATGTAGATACACTGAAAAATAAAGGCAACATGAAAGTAAACTTTAAAAACTTCCATAGATGCTGAGTTTCCATAGGGTCTTATCTAAGGGTCAAATAGAACTTAACAGTAGTTTCAAGAGTTTACTGTTTTTGCATTTAAACTGCATATTTATGCTAAACTGAATTGTTTAAAATAGAACTGTTTTGACATTTTTAAACTGCATACTTATGCTAAACTGAATTATCTAAAATAAGACTTAATATTTAACTCTGTGTATTGCCCCGTTGGCTAGGGCTGTAGAATACACTGACTGCACCTCTGCAGAGGGGTAAGACCCCCTCCTCTCAATGAGTGTACTGGATGAGACTAAACAATCTGATGGTGAAGTTCCAGTGATGCTGGAGCTTTGGAGAATGTAGAGTATGCTTTCAGGGCCATCGCTCCTAGGTCCACTCTGGCCCAGAGTAGTAGCCCCTGATAGGGCCTTATTTATATAACTAAATTGTGTACTTATGCTAAACTGAATTGCTTGAAATAGAACTGTTTGTGACATTGAAACTATACTGCACTGAACTGAATTGTTTGAAATAGAATTGTTTTAACATTTAGTAGTGTGTAAACAAACACTATACCAAACAAAATTGTTTGAATCAGAACTGTTTGACTAAACTGAATTTCTTGAAATAGAAATGTTTTTGACAATTAAACTGTACTTATGCTAAACTGAACTGTATATTTAAAAAAAAAAAAATGAATTTGGCATTGAATAACCTGCAATGGTTGATATGCCATAAAACCCAAATAACCAACATTCTGAACAGTAATGCATAGGTCAAACTTTTTTTGAATTGAAAATTTTGAGCATGTACCATTTAATATTTAGTAAGTCAAATAAACTGACAGTTTTATCAGACCTCAAGATCAACTTCATAAGTTCCCAACTGGTGATAGAATGTGTGGGTTACATATTGATCTTCATAGTCATATCCTAATTTACTAGAAGTACTGATTGAACATAGAGCCTTCAGTACTCATTTTGACTGAGGGTCATAATATATTCAGATACTTTAAGTTGAATTTTGATGATCTAATTTTTAGGTAAAATATTGGAAGTTGAGTCTTATACACAAGTAATAATTTTGTAAGATACTGCTTTATGCAGTTTAACTTAATACAAGATTGATTTATACATGTATATATTGGATTTCATGTGTGTATAAGCACATTATAAAACAGTTCATGTGTTTTTTGCCAAGATGGTGCCATCTACTAATTAAATAGCAAATCTCTTAAATTAGACCAGTTAACATGCTTTGGTAATGATATTTCATCTACTGAAAGTGATGTTAGCATACAGGTAAAGCATGGACTGCTATCTACAGTTTAATAACCATATTGAAATCTGGTCTCTGATAAAATAAGATGGGAATACTTCCAAGCTGTCTCAGTGTTGTTATATGGTTGCACCATTTGGACTTCAGTGAAATGCCTGGAGAAAAAGCTTGATGGAAACTAAACAAGGATGCTGCATGTTTTGAACAAATCCTACAAGGGGCACCTTACAAACAGTAGCTTTACAGCCCCTTACCAAGAGTGATGGCCAATAAGGACAGATGGCAAGAAGCAAGGGAATCTGTGTTGTTGGCTTGCCTTGATTATATGCATATAATATGCTATGAAAAAGCAAAAGAACCAATGTTGAAATTTTTATCTAGACAATAATTCTCTAATAAGTGAATAAACATAAGAAAATCTGCAAAGATTAAAATGTATTCTGATCAAGAAGTTCTATAACCTTGCTCAGCTTTGAAAACAAAATCTAGACATGTTTGGTATTATAGGCTGAACTATTAGACTTGCTGTGTTGTATTGTCTGGTAATTTGTATTAATTTTATCAATTGTCCTAGTTTCAACTAAAAGGTTTAATCATTGTCCTAGAAGGCAGGAAAGTTAAAGTTCAGTTGGAAATCAACTTTTCTGCCTTTTTAGGACAATGATTAAACCTTTTATTCAGGTGGAAATGTATTTTTATTTTAATAGCTTAGTTGGCAAACAGATTTTTAAAGAGGCTGAATTAAAGTTGATTTTTTTTTTCTTTTTATGGTGTTTGAATATAACTCTACTCATAAACTTGTTTGAATATAAAGCAATATGTCTCCTCCCCCCTTTCCTTTTTTCTTTCTTTCCCCTCCCTCTCCTGTGATGGGTACTAACTTCGTTTTGGATCACTTACTCTTCTACTTGACTGGCCTGAAAACAGGGCTTAGTATATGTTGAATATATTCCCTGCCCAGAGAAGACCAGATGTTCTGGATATGACACTAAACTGCATTTGATGTTGAGGCTCCATTTATAGAGATTGGCAGTTCCTAGAGTGGTAGTATTTATTAGGGTCTCATCTCTGGATCAAATAGATTTGTTTGAAAACTATACTTATTCAATAGGAATACTTCATGCTATGTAACTTATTTGTTTTAAAAATATTTATTTGAGGTTATAATTTTTTTTTTTTTTTTTTTGTTTAATAAAGATAGTTACTTGAAACCATATAACTGTATGCAAACAAATGATTGTTAATAGAAATAAGTTAGCGACCATAGTCGAGGGTGACCCAAAGGCTCCCTTTTCGATAGCTACTACACCAAGGTGTAGGGGAGGGCGCTACTCCATTCCCTGGATTGCTCCACTTTACCCTTGAACCGTACCTTATAATGCTGAGTGTTAAGCAAGGTGGTATCAAGTTCCATTTTTAAAGTCTTTGGTATGACTCGACCTGGGATTGAACCCAGGTCTCCCGGGCCATTGGCGAACACTCTAACCGCTGGGCCAATGTCCCGGTTAATAGAAATAATTAATTGAAACTATATAATTATTAATATTGGAATACTTGAAGACAACTGTAAATTATCTGTATTAGATAGGAATAATTTATCATATAACTGTATGCAAATGAATTCTTAAACAATTGCACAAAAAATGTTAGCATGAGTGTATGATAAACACCATTCCTAACCTCTCTGTATAAAATAAGTCTAGACAAGTTGACATGCTATTAATCAATCTTTCAGAAATCACTTTGTTATATAAGTTGCCAAGTCCTCTTCATTTAAAAAAAAAATTTAATTAATCTTTTAGATTATGCTTCAGTTACTGCCTGAGCAACGTGTGTTTGTACTGTTGGATTAAATGAATGGTATCAGATTGGAATGTCACTCAAAGTGATATTACTCGGAGAATAGTATGAATATTCTTATTGTTTCCTTAATTTGCAAGCTTTGCTCTCCCCTTAACAAAAGATTTTCGAATTATGTTTGCATTATATTTGACATAGTAAAAGTAAAGTAGGCGACCATAGTCGAGGGTGACCAGATGGCTCCCTTTTCAATAGCTACTACACCGAGGTGTGGGGAGGGTGCTAATCCTTTCCCTGGATTGCTCCACTTTATCCTCGATACATACCTTATATTGCCAAGTGTTAAGCAAGGAGGTATCAAGTACCATTTTTAAAGTTTTGGTATGATGTGACCTGGGATTGAATCCAGGTCTCCTGGACCATTGGCGAACACTCTACCCACTAAGCCAATGAGCTGGTGATGTTTGATATAATTTGATAGTATTCATTTATCCTATTAAAAATATTTCCTTAAAAACCCTCGGACCAGTTAGCTGGAGCTGTAGACTACACCAACTGTAACTCTGCAGAGGGGTAAGGACATCACCCAACGAATGAGTGTCCTAGATATGACATTAAACAATCTGAAATTGAGGCCCCAGTCATGTTGCTGCTTTGGGGAATGCAGAGTACCTATTTGTTGCCATTGCTCTCAGATCCACTTTGGCCTGGAGTAGTAGCACCTGATAGGGCTCTATCTATGGTTTAAATAGAACACCATGGGTCAAATAGAATTGTTTGACATTTAAACTGAGTGCAAACAAATGACTTAGAGGCTTAATTGAATTGCTTGAAACAGAACTGCTTTACATTTAACTGTGTTAACAAATGACGTTTAATTATTAGTAATACATGGCAATACTTGGAGCCATTTAACTTTGTTGGCTTATGCTGAATTGAATTGTTAGAAATAGAACTGTTTGATCCTTTTAACTGTATGTAAAAATGTTTACAAATCATATTTGATTTATATGTAAAAACAGGATTTGGTATTAAATAACCAATGACTGGTATTGCCAGAAAACCAAACCAATCAAAATCCTTGTTGGTATGGCCAAGAATACACCAACTTTATCTTCTGCAGGGGAGGGGTCCCCTCTCCCAGCTTCAGGAAATAAGTCTTCTTGTTTTTAGGAGTCAGAATTTAAAATTTATAAACATGCTGTGATGTGCTCACCCCTTCCTGAAATCAATGTATTTTATTTGTGAAACTCCAATAATTTTCTCTTTTATTTGTGAGCTTTTTTAGGGTCCAAAGTATATTCCATCCTTTAGATTTGTTACCAAATACACCATGCCAAAAGAGGGTTAAAAAAAATTCCCCCTCCCCTTTCAGATTTTTTAAAAATGTATTTTGTTTTGTTCTTGCTTAACCTATTGTTTCTCTTGCTATAATACAATTTTTAATTTATTATAGGCTATAACCTTCAGGGCTTTGTTATGCAAGTAGAACCTTCTATGTCCCGGCGAAGGTAAGTTACAGATATCTTTATTTTAAACAGCTCTACCCAATTTATCTGAATAACTCTTTAATTCAGAAAATTAAACTAAAATGACACTGATTGCTATATTAACCTGTGCATATATTTATTCCTTTTTAAAATTGCTTGGAAAGTCTCCATGTATCATTTTAAATTTCTTATTTAATTTTTATTTTTTTCTAAGTATTGTCACTTCACTAGATCTGTGTGGGTTAGTTCCACTTTAGTGGAAATCCTCCCACAAAGATTAAGACTGTTTGACCATATTAGTTTAATATGCAGTTTAAATTAAGTGATCATTGTATTGTTTCAATCACTGCTCAGTTTTACTTAGTCTTTTCTGCAATCTGCTTGTCTTTCACAGGAATAGGCAAAATTTCTGAAGGTTGGGGTTAAAGTTGAGTGACAAAGGTTCTCCTGGCAACAGGAAAGAAAACCCTGGTGAGAAATTGGCTGAACCATTCTGATTAACAGAGGTGACTGATCTATATAATAGATGACATTACTTAGGAAGTTGAGTTCAATCCCTGTGCTAGGCAGTACATTTCATTTTACTTTCTCTTCAAACATTTTAAAATGATCATGTCAACAGAATGTTAGATATAATACATTAAGATAATATCAAATACATATAGTATATGCATATGTGTAATATATATTGATGTAGTTTGCTATATTGTGCTCAATATTGGTGATAGAGCATATACATCTAAGTTGGGATAACATAGACATAGTCAATGGCTCTTAGTCTGATGATTGCATAGGCAAGAAACGTAGTTACCATGCACTATTAACTGTGCCTTAATGATTTGCTGAAATTTCCATTTTTAAAAATCTATGCATATATTTGTTTTTTCAGCTAAAAATTTTTTTTTTTTTTTTTTTTTTTTTTTTTACTTGCATCTGTTTGGACACTTAATGCTATCTAGAAGACTTGCCAAAAGCGATAACTGATAGAGATGCCTGGAGAGGTTCAAAGGAATCCATGCTGTTGTCACCCCGTGATGATTTTATTATACACTCTAAGCCTTATATTTCATGTTAAACTGCTGATTATGGGCCTAATATATCATTTATGGACATTGTTTTTATAGTATAACAGGATAACTTAAAGCAAAGATGTTTGGATGTGGTTTTGATCAAAATTTTGTAAACATGGGTACGTTTTTATTTGAGGGTTAGGGAGTCATGGGTTGATAGTTACTGTTTAAATCGGTCATGGGTAAACTGTGGCTGGTGGTGCTTTCTGAATGACCTGCCTAAAATCTAAATTTAAAAAAAATTTAAATTTTTATAGACTGAAGATTTTTTTACCAAACAGAAACAGGGAAAAGCTTTTTTTTTCTTTCTTTCTTTCTTTCTTTCTCCCCCCCCCCCCAGCCTTAAGACATATGGTTTTCTGTAGTGAAAATGGTTGAGGTATGTTCAGTACAAAATTAACTTGAATTTTTTTAGTGCTGTCCATCTGATGATGAGCAAAATTTCAGGTGGCTTGTTTCTCAAAAAAGGATGCTCATTTCTCATGTATTTCTGATCCAATCTTAAAAATATTTATATGGCTGGAAAGAAAACAAAATATTTCTAAATAAAATAAAATCTAACATTAAGGTGAAACTGGCAACTTTTTTTTTACTCGCCAATTTTTAACTTAATTTTACCACCTGATTTAGAATGTTGCAAGTAAATGCCACTGTTCAATCAATTTCCCATTTCTGTAATTATGTGTATAACATGCATTGTTAACATTGAACTAAGGAATTAGTGGGGGGGGGATTCTCTTGTATAATATGCATTTTATTTTATTTTTAAATAGGATTTGTAGCAGCTAATTTTATCATTTCAGTTTTTTTTACATTTTTTTTTTCTTTGGTGTTTACTGACTAAAAACAATTAGCATGATGAAAGGTAAGTTTTTGCTGGTCAGCCATCACTGGTGTGTCCATGTGTAGAAGTCCATAGGATGTTGCTTATGAGTTTATTCTTCTCTAGCCATGCCCTGTATGTCTTGTTCATTTTACATGGATGGCTTGCTGCTTCCCAGATTAGTTCAAAACAGAGCATCCTTGTGTATCTTCATTTACCTTTTTTCCCTAAATTTTTAAAGTTCTGTTGGTGCAACCACATGATAGTACTAACACTGCTACAGCTTGGAAGAATTCCTGTTTTATTTTATCAGAGATCAGATTTCCTTATATCATTAGCCTGTCAATAGCAGTCCATGTTTATGTTGACATCACTTTCAGTAGATGAAATGCTGCTACCAAGGTATGTGAACTGGTTTTCTGATTTCAGAAACTTTGCCTAAAATATTATTAGTGTCATAGATTCAAAGAGTTAAGTATGAATATTTTACTTGTGAAGTTTTTCCCTGTTATAAAATAACTTGACATCATAACTGCAACCTTACTTTATTAGTGACGATGAGTATCTTGGTCATTTCAGGTTCTAGTTGTGCTTATTAATTACAATCTCTCTTCCACTTAGTTTGGTTTGGTTTCTTTGTTTAATGGCATATCAACCTTTGTAGGTTATTTAATGCCATTCTCCTAGAAGAACAGTAGTAGTACTATTTAACCCATACCTGGGAGGATAAGAGGGTTCATACCTTTCCCGAGGATATTTGCCCGAAAGATAGTGCGACTGGAGTACGAACTCGCTTACTACAATTCTGCAGTGTATCACTTTAACTATTACACCATGAAGATACCCTCCCCCCCTTCCACTTGGATAGCTGTAACATGACATGCCTAATCTAGCATTCCTGGACCAGGTCACCAAGTGGTGACTAGGACTAGAAAATAGCACCTATCCAAGGCAGAAATAGGAATGGGGGGGGGGAATGTTCTGTGAACTAGAGTTGGGTGGTTTGGTAATTTGTTTTTTTTTTTTCTTCCTTGATATTGCAGTTTTCGATACAGTTTTTAAGTATTTTTGCTTTTTAAGGAAGCCATTTGTTTTATGTAATGATAGCATTTCCAGTTGATATCTAATTTCATTTGAGATTGACAAATTCATGACTTAGTCTATTCGGCTCACAATTTCTCGTGTATTTCTGATCCAATCTTAAAAATTTTTATATGGCTGGAAAGAAAATGAAATATTTCTAAATAAAATAAAATAAAATAAAATCTAACATTAAGGTGAAACTTGGAACTATATATATATATATATATATATATATATATAATTATTTTTTATTTTTTTATTTATTTTTTTTTTTTTTTTTTAACTCGCCAATTTTTTAACTTAATTTTACCACAATTTTTCTTATTTTTTTATTTTTTTGTTTAAACTGAAACAGATTTCAGACATGTCGTAGCACCCCCCCCTTTTTTTTTTGAAAACTTTCTCTGATATGAAAGATTTCCAAGTATCATATCTGTAGTATTTCCTTTCTTCATTTCTCTTGTTAACAGACTTAACATATATTTCCTAAAACTAGTCAAATGTTTATTTATTTATTTATTTATTTTTTTTTTTTTGTTCAATGTTTTCCTCTTACAATTGTATGAATGTTGATAAAATTTAATTTTATTAAAATCTGAAAGCCTTTTTCAACAGTGTTTCCTTGGATATGGTCACTCAGTAGGGATAGCACTAAACTGAACGATTTCAGTTGTAAAAAAAATTTTGATGCCGTTTCATGGTGTGAAGATGAAACCAAAAAGTCATGTTTTTTGGTTAAACCGCTCATCTCTACTGTGAATCACTCTATGGCAGGGATGTATGTAATATATAATCTCATGGTATTTTTTGATTGTCTTTCTCTTTTTGTGGCTGGAGTATGAGTACAGAATAAGAAAACAAAACTCAAACAAGAAACTGGTCCGTGAAGAACAAAGCTGCTACCACATGGTCTCTGTTGTCCATTTCTTCCTGTTTTTGCAGCCTCAGGGATTGAATGAAAACTAACCCAACAAAAGGTCTTAACAGTAAAGTCAGTTTCCTTCCCCAGCTAACAAATAGCCTCACTGACATAGTAGTTTACCACTGACTATGCCATAATCATTTGGGTGAATGCACCAGTAACAGCATTTAAATTGCTATTATTCCAGAAATCAAAGAACTACTTTATAGTTCTTAAAGTTCATGACCCACATATATTAACCGCTATGACTAGGATGAATTGAAATGCAGTTGGGACATGTCTCTACTCTACCCTACCCTCTCTTTGTGGTCTAATAAAAAAAAAACTGGCAGTAGATATTAAATCTAGTATTTTACTTACAGACTAATTACTTAACCTGGTTTGGTTGTTTAGGTGCTACTTGTTTAGTATCTCTTGGTCAAGAATAGCCTGGTGAAGCCCTTCCTACTCCAGGTCTAGTTTGAATTTAGTTTTTGTTTTAGACTTGTGTTCATACCAAGGTTGAAGAGCTCAGTCTGTCCTATTTACTTATAGCTGGAAGGAGAATAGATTCATACCCTTTCCAAAGGGAGTTACTGCTATCTGAAATGCAAATGGCATTATTTGGAATTTGAACTCTGGTAGCAAAGTCCACTTTCTATAACCATTATGCCATAGACACCTTCATTTATTATATCAGTGTGTCATTAACAAAAAAAAATCCCATTTCTATGGAAGTACACTTATTAGAAGGGCAGAACTGACATTGAGATTTCCCAGATGACAAGGATGGTGAACAGGTAGATATGCTTTTAAGTTTTATAAAGGTGTTTCTATAGAATTAACTTTTTTGAATTACCTTGTATATAATGGCTTAAAATTTTTATCTTTGACTTAAATAAACTCTTGTATCTCCCAAACTTAGCAAGATCTATTAGGATAACTTATTTTATTTATTTATATAATATATATGCACACACAATAAATTTTTCAACATGTTGATAGGATTTAAAATATGTTGATGTTATACTCTGTAGAAGAGTAAGACTGCCCCACCCCACCCAACAAAAAAAATTGAGGATGTCTTGCATTTGATGGTGAGGCTCCAGTTCTGCAGATATGGGGGCAGTATAGAATACAATCTTCATTCCTATTACTCAAAGGTCCACTCAGGCCTACAGTGGTAGCACCTTTTTAGGGTCCTATATATGGATCAAATAGATTTCTGGGAAATATATTCTCTCCATGATACACACACAGTTACTATAGGATCATTTACATATGGATTGGCATTTTTTTTTTTTTTTTTTTTTTTTTTTTTTTTAGGTTAGCCAACTGTATTTGAGTGAACCGAAGGCTCCCTTTTCAATAGCTACTACACCGAGGTGTAAGGGAGGGTGCTACTCCTTTCTCTGGACTGCTCCATTTACCCTTGATCTGTATCTTATAATGCTGAATGTTAAGCAAGGTGGCATCAGGTACTTTAGTCTTTGGGAGATATATATATATAGTGTGTGTGTGTGTGTATTCAAATCCACATTGATTTTTAGTTCAAATTATTTTTGTAGCTGAAATGAAGAATTTTAAATGTATTAGCAACTGGATTTCCTGAGTAAAGAATTTTAATTTATTTGTAGTGGTAAAATGCAGCTTGTTTACTGTTGAGTAAAACTGCTTGTGTTATCATTAATGGAATTTTAAAAAAAATGAAACCAGCTTGTGCTATAAACACTTGATTTGTATTAGAGGATAATTATTAAATTTTGAAATTGTATCTGCTTATTTATCCACAAGATTCAGATTTTTTTTCCCTAGAAATGACATTTTTATATTTCCTCAAAGTTGATTGAAAATTGAGTGGATAGTGTTTTTTTTTTGTTTTTTTTTTTCCATGCACTTGTCAAAAAAAAAAAAAAAAACCTCTGTTGCTGCTTTGCCAAATGGTTGTCACTGTGCCAAAAAAAAATCCTTCCTTGCTATTTATTTTTGTCTGTTAACAACAAAATATTCCTAGTAGTATGAAGTCTACTTAAGAAAACTTGTATCACAAGTTTTTTTTTTGTTTGTTTGTGAAATGATGTATTAAAGACTTTCTGCAAAAAAGATGCCAAATAATTCCATTTGTATTAGTGTTGTTGGTAATTACAAATGTGCAATCATCTCTTTCAACCCATTTGGTAAATATTGTTAGTCCCCCCCCCCCAAAAAAAAAATTGCATTGTCATTAGTGTGCTAGGTTAACAATGTTTCAAATTTGTTTCTAACTAGGTGTCTCATATTTTGGGCCAAGCTAAGCTGAGGAAATGTCTGTTAAACTTAGTCATGAACACATAGCTATAATCTCTGAGTTTAGGTTTGAAATTGGTATAATAAATAAAAAAGGTAAAATTACCTGCAGCTTGTGCCTTTTGAAAAAAACTTTCCGCATTTCAGTTTCAAGATTCGGTTTGCTTAACAAAAGGTTATAGTATTGAAGTGAAAATATGGTGTCTTTAGCTGAACAAGATAACTGTATACATTTTACAGCAGAGGTCTTGAAAAGCACGTGGCAGAACCATTTTTGTGAAAAATATTTTATTTCCCTAAAACTTGGTCATATAATCAGTTTTTTTTGTTATTTTTTTGTTACTAGTTCACATACTACCAGAAACTTATTTTTCCAATAACTATGAAAAATAAAGAGCCTTATTAGCTGTATTACAGTTTAGTACTATATCTAACGAGTGAAAATATGGACCTCTCTCTTCACCTTAACCCCTGCCTGTAAAGCTTAGAATATACTAACTGCATCTTTTGTATAGGGTAAGACCTTGCACTAAAAAAAAGTTGCATCTGGTCAGGCTCAAATTTCTGGATCCCTGGAGGGTGTAGAGTAGCCCTTAATTTGCCTTTACTTTCAGGTTGACTCTGACTTGGAGTGATTCAAGTTCTATTTTTGGGTCAAATCAACTTGTTTGAAAATTATTTGAATTAGATAATACTCCTTGATACCATATAACTGTGTGTAACTTATTTGTATTAGGAATAATTACTTGAAAATATAATAGTTTACTAAGAGTTGTTTGTTAGTTGAAACCATAAACTGTGTGCAAGTAAATGATTATCATATTTACCAACCCCTCCGCTTGGGCAGGATATGACACAAGGTCAATTTTTAAGCGGAGTTTAACAGGTTTTAATTCAGTTTTCCTTCTAGACTAGTTACCTCACCAAGGCTGAAGAACCCAGTCTGCCCTACTATTTACCCATAGCTGGAGGGAGAATAATTGGATTCATACCTTTCCCAAGGGTATTAGTGCTATGTGAAAATGCAATCAGTCTCGTCCAGGATTTGAACTCGTGTTGCCGTGTCCATTTCCCACGACGATAACCATTACACCACGGGCACCTCCTAAATGATGATTAAATGGTTATTTGAAACAATGTGTGTTTAAATTATTACATAGGAATACTTGATATAACTGCAAACAAATGATAATAGACAAATTGCACTTTTTAATTTTTTATTTATTTAAAAAAAAAAATGCAATGGAATATTGAATAGTTATGATTTGTAATCAAATATTTAGAATTGAATAAAATTTTAGCATTGAATAACCCATTAGGAGTTGGTTTGACTCATTTAATTGCATATCACCTCTTCATCTTTTGGCTTCTTTCTCAGGACATAATGACCCATATTGTGTCCTCGAGTTTGAAGCAGGAAACCTCTATGCTATTCTAAACATTCATCTCACAGTTCAGCATACTAAGCATATTGCTTTTCAAGTTTCTTTTTAAATCCTTCTTGGTTGGGTCATGAACTTTTTAGCCTTCTCTCCCACTTAACTTTCGTAGGTGCTATCCAATAAAATTAAACAGGATTTCTCCCAAGTAGCAGTGGTGTCCATACTACTGTATGGATGCACCACATGGATGCTGACAAAATGCATAGAGAAAAAGCTAGACTGAAACTGCACAAGAATGCTATGAGCTATATGGAATAAATCCTGGAAACAACTCTCCACGAAATAGCTTTACAACCACTTACTTCCCACCTCTAAAATGAACCAAGTTAGATGAACAAGGCATGCAGGCCATTGCTGGAGAAGCAAGGACAAACTCAAAAGTGACCTGCTCCTATGGACCACATAACATGGTCATAAGTGTTGGTCAACCAGCAAGAACTACACGGATGCAAGATGTAGTTTGGAAGACCTGCTGGGAGCGATGTATGATAGGGACGGATGAAATCTGTGCTAGCATCATGACTTTATTATAAGGTGACATGCTTAATACAACCAACCAGCTTTCCCTGGCCTTCAGACTGTGAGTAAAGCATAGTATTTGATAAACTCTCTCGGCTGTGTCTTTAGGCAGGTATAAGTGCAAAAAAAAACCCCAAAAAACTTGATAACACCTCCCCTACTGACTCACCATCTTTGCTTCAGATGCCAGTCAACTGGTCATAGGGCCTGTGGCTATTTTTGTTTTGCCTGTTCAATTGTGCATGACCTCCCCCTCATTACTTTCCCTAAGTGGAGACTTAAATACTGACACACCTTGTAAAATCTGTCTTGTATGTAAGGGATAGCTATAACAAGCTGTATGTTTAAGTAGACGTGCCAATCTTATAATTAAGACTCTCAGCTTAAATGTTCTGGTATCACTGGTCAACAAAGATTTTGCTACTGAGGTTAAAAAAAAAAAAAAATCAACTAAATTGAATCAACTCATTCCCAGTCCATGCTTAGAATTGTGCTAGCACATTAGGATTTTTGAAAATGTACATTATATGCCACTGGTAGATTTGTGAATGGTCCTCTTTCTGCTTCTTTAAGATCAAAGAATTGTCGTCTAAGTTCAAATATAAACTGAATCAAAGAGAAATCATGAGCAATAGATTAATGCTTCTACTTTATTGTATGACTATTTACTAAGAAATATATTTGACTTACATGGCATATTCTTACATCTATTAAAATATAAATACATGTTAGGATATTTCAAGGCTAGAAATGTTTCTGCATTTGGGGTGGGGGGATATGAAGCTTACTTGAGATAATTGAAGCATATTGTTTCAGAACCCTTTAAAAAGCAATTGAATAAGAAGTCTCTGTGGGACAGTGACTTGATAGTAATTTACTAAGCTTTTTGCTTAGATGTGGTAAAAGGCTGTATGAATGGAGTGCCCAATGAGACTCTAACTCATTCATGAATGTTTGCTAGTTTAGCTTACTAACCAGTGTGCCGCCTGAGGTGCCCCTGGACTGTGACATGGTTGTAAGCAAGTTCAAACTTATCACATTCACTTTCAAGCTTATACTCTTGGGTTACCCAGTCAGCTGGGGCTGTAGAATACAGAGACTGCACCTCTGCAGAGTGGTAAGCCCCCCCCCCCCCCCCGAGTGTCCTGAATATGACACGAAACCCTCTGATGGTGAGGTTCCTATGATGGTGGAGCTTTGGGGAATGCGGAGCACCCCTTCATTGCCATTGCTTCCAAGTCCACTCTGGCCTGGAATGGTAGCACCTATATATGGGTTAAATAGAACTAACTGCATACTTATGCTAAATTGACTTGTTTGAAATAGAAATGTTTTTGATAATTAAACTGTACTTAGATTTAAACTGTGTGCTTATGCTAAACTGAATGGTTTAAAATGGAACTTTTTTTGACATTGAAACTCTACTTACACTAAATGGAATTGTTTAATATAGAACTGTTTTGAGTTTTAACTGTGTAAAGAAAATCTGTACTTATATTAAACTGAATTAGTTGAATTAGAACTGTTTGAAAAAACTGATTTGGTTGAAATAGAACTATTTGCATAAAAATGGATTTGGCATTAAATAACCTACAAAAGTTGATATGCCATAAAACCCAAACAACCAACCAAATTATACTCTTGGGAAAGGTATAAATCCTTTTATCCTCCACTCCAGTTATGGGTTAAATAGTATCACTACTGTTCTTCTATAAGGACGTCTTTGGCATTAAATAACCCATAAAGATTGACAGACCAATTGGATAAGGGTGAATTATTAGGTTTGATTTGGATTCCTGTAGATCAACAGCTCTTTGCAGCTCAGTTTGAGCCGCTGTCACATTTTGAGCAGACTTCAGTTTGTATTACCTCCAAGCTTCTCCTGCTTATGACATTAAACTGCATTTGGTAATGAGTACTGCTTTATTATTCTCAGATTCACTTTGATATAAAGTAGTCATATCTATTAGGGTCCCATCTATTGGTCAAATAGATCTTTTGAAAATTATTAGTATTGGATAGGAATGCAAACAAATTGTTATTGAATGGGAATAGTTGCTTGAAGTTGTATACATGATTGTGTGTAAATTATTAGTGTTAGAAAAGAATACTTGATCATATTTACCAACCCCTCTACTTGGCAGGATATGACACAAGGTTAATTTTTAAGCGGAGTTTAACAGGTTTGAATTCAGAGTTTTCCTTCTCCTAGACTAGTTGCTTCCCCAAGGCTGAAGAACCTAGTCTGCCCTACTATTTACCCATAGCTGAAGGGAGAATATTTGGATTCATACCTTTCCAAAGGGTATTAGTGCTATGTGAAATGCACTCAGTCAGGTCCAGGATTTGAACTCGTGTCGCTGTGTCAATATCCTGTGACGATAACCATTACACCACGAATACCCTTGGGAAAGGTATGAATCCAATTATTCTCCCTCTAGCTATGGGTAAATAGTAGGGCAGATTGAGTTCTTCAGCCTTGGTGAGGCAGCTAGTCTAGGAGAAGGAAAACTCTGAATTCAAACCTGTTAAACACCGCTTAAAAAATTGACCTTGTGTCATACCCTGCCTGAGCGGAGGGGTTGGGTAAATATGATAGTTTTTCATATTAAAAAAAAAAAAAATTTTTTTTTAAGTTTAGATAATATACTGAAAGAATTTTTTTTTTTTTTTTCTTTTTTCTTTTTCTACACAGGTGAAAATATAAGTAGAATTAACCAAATCAAACACTTTTTTTTTTTTTTTTTTTTTTAAAGCCTAGAGTTATACCTAGTCTTTTCATTATATTTGAATATTGTACTCACTTCTGTGCATGTTTATCTTGTGTAGAGCCAGCTCTGGATTTTTATGGTCGGTAAATCACGAATTAATTTTTGAAGTTGAGGATTGCTCTTGGTCTTTAGCGTTACATGTGAATAGGTCGACCCATTGACTTATAATCATTGTTGTATAGCCACATACAACTCTACGTATACATGTGGAAACATAATCAACAATAATGACAAAACGAACACACTTCTTTAGAAAAATATACCTCACACTTTATTCGAAAGGGTTGTGTGTGAGAGGTTAGTTGGAGACTGGACAGACTGCAATATATTGCCCCCCAGTTCCTCTGACTATAGCAGCACTTCTTTTCTCATTCTGCTGGGCTGCTCAACCAGGGGCCCTGAGGGCCCAAGCCCTCCGCTGGGAGCTTGTTCTCACTGCCTCGAACTGCGACTTCTTGATTGACGGCTGGGTCGAAGGTCAATACGTTACATCATGAAATCATTGGTTTATAGATTTGATTTTTGAAACTGAGGGTTGCTCCTTGTCCTTTTCATTGTGTTTGAATACTGTACACTACTTGTATAAATTGATCTTGTGTATAAGTCAACCCTTGACTTTGTGGTGAGGAAATCATTAATTTATAGAATTAATTTTTGAAGCCAAGAGTTGCTTGTACTCCTTCCTATTATATGTGAATTTCCACTTACAAAATTACCACTCATAAGTATATACCAATTTATTGGCTTAAAAATTACGTCTTTGAATATTCACTCAATACGATTTTTGAGAGTTTTTTTTCACTGCCAACTGTCGGGACTGGTTAGTTGTTTCTCTGTCTATTCAGCAGGTTGCTTACTGTTATGTTTCTTGTTTCCATGACTACCATTACTGATTGCTTCTGTGTCTGTCTGCTACTCTCCTACCTGGTGTATCTACCTTCTAAGGTGCTCAATTCCTATGTTTCTCGACCAACTCTTACGCCATTGGTTGCCAGATCAGGAATTGTAATTTTGAAACTTGAGTCTTTTCTGTTCACTTCCACTTATTGCAGTAAAAAAATTTTTTGTGCCACAACTAACCTGTTAATGTGTTTGTTTACTTTATTTTGTTTAATTTGTATTTCTCTCTTTCTCTCTGCTTTTTTTTTTTTTTTTTATAAATTCTTTTAGTCTTCCCTCTTTTCTCTCTCCCTCCCCTCTCTCTCTCCCTCCCCTCTCTTTCTCTCTCTCTCTCTTTCTCTCTCTCTTTCTCTCTCTCTCTCTTAGCTTTTTATTTTTTAGTCTTATTTATTTATTTTTAAGCTTTTCCTCTTTCAAAAAGTAATGCTGACCCTTCTATAATGTCTTTGTATTCTTATTGTCATTTTTCTTTTGGATAAGCCAACTCTGCAAGGTAACCACTCACCACTTTTTTCTTACCCCCATCCCCTCTCCCAATCTCAACATATATACCCTGCCCCCACCCCGTAGTAGTAGTACTACTACCTTTTCTGACTCTAGTACACATCCCCATTTTTGTTATTGCCACTTAGGCTAAAGTTAGTAAAAGTGCTTGTCCCCTCCCTCCACTTTACATCTTGTTATTTAACTTACTCCTGGCTCAAAGGAATGTACAGACGGCTGCTACTGCTGATATTAGTATTACTATTTGCATCTTAGCCATCTTAGTGACTGAAATGCTTACTTGATGCTGGTTGGTAGTGGAACCTGGCCAAGTTTAGCTGAATCTAAAACAACTTTTTCCATCTTGTATGACATTAATTCTTGTATGTTGTATATGTTATAATCCTCACTCCCAGCACACTCCTTACTCTCTAAAAGGACTTCATAAACATTTAGCAAAATATGAGGTTGGTTTTACATATGGAGATAATAACAAAGCTGGCATAGAAATTCTATGGGAATGTTCATCAAAATAATTACATTGTTACCCCCATTTTTGTAGATGTTGGTTTTCACTGTGTGCACATGCTTCTCTCTCAATCTTTAGGAATTGGATGACTCGGCGCTCTAGTTAATGTGCTCATAGTCATTTATTAGTTACTGATGGTACAAGTTCATACTGCTGTCAAGTACACACATACACACAGTTATTTTATATTGTAGTTAGGAATGTATGTTAGCTTGTATGACAGTACTGGGCCAAGCAGTTTTCAACTTGACTTCAAAAGGAAATGCCCATGTTTTTTGAAGTTTCATCTTTCTAGGACTCTGAATTCAATGTTGTATAAATAAGTTTTTTATATATAAATGGTTAGCAATATTCAAGTATTGAAATTCAAATTACATTTTATTTTCTTTATTTCACTTTGTATTGCTTTGATTTTTTTTTTTTAATTTTTATTTATTTTTTATTATATACCTTTCACTTAGAACAGTAAGCTTGACAGTATGATTTAACTACTGTTAGAAAATATTTAATAAGCACAAAATTCCTGTTTTTTAAACTAAATTAATTCTTTGTGAATCTAAGTATTATAATTGAACAAACGAGCTGAACTATAAATGTTTGTCTTCTATCCAATTTTTCACACACACACATAAAATATTGCCTATAAATAAATTTTTCTTTACAATTTAAAGAAAAATCATTTTTTTTTTTTTTAAAAAACCAAACTTAAGTTGGCTGACTATTGTTAAAGGCTCCCTTTTCAGTAGCTACTACACTGGTGCAGAGGAGGGCATTACTTCATTACCCTTTATTACTTCATTACCCTTGATCCATACTTTATAATGCTGAGTGTTATGCAAGGTGGCATCAAGTTCCTTTCTTTTATTTATTTATTTATTACTTGACTTGGGATTGAACACTGGTCTCTCAGACCATTTGTGGACACTAAACATACCGATGGGTTAGTTAAGGATTTTATTTCTGGTGTAAGATTATATTATCAAAATGATTATAATTAACTAGTATTACTAAACTCTACAGCATTGAAAGCAACCAAAAGTTTCAATTTCTTGTTATCAACAGAGAAAAATGACAACCATCCAAGTTAGAATTAAGACTGTCAGTGGAATGCTTTAGACTATTAAATAATATGGATAATGATCCATTAGAAATAAAATCCTTGGTTTAAAAGAAAATGTTTTTATTTATTTATTGATATATAAACCAGTTTATTAAAATTTATGCCTTGAAAAATGTAGGCTTCTAAAAAGTTAATCTAGGGGCTCATGATACAGCAACTGCCTATCAAAATCTTGATATTTTAATATCAACTTTGATCTTTTAATTTTATCTGGGTTTGCAAGCCGCAATATGGATGATTTCTCTTTTTAAACATAACCTCTGAGATATATAATTTCCTTTCTCTTATTATTGAAGTGTTTTGTATGTATTATTTGAATCTCACTTTATTTCAGTCGGAGGACAAACAAAATCCAGATCCGGAATGTGCCTCCTCATGTTAGCAAAGAAGAAATTGACCGTATAGTGTCCACATTTGGACCAGTAAACAGATGTGATCATGGTGAGTTTTCCATATGCCCGCCCCAACCACCACTCCTTTTCCTGAGTAACTCGCTACTACCTACTAAATCTTTTAATCAGATTGACATTAAATGAATTTTACTTGACAATAAAAACAAGACTTTACATAGACATCTGTGAAAAGATCAGAAAGCAATTTTATGTCAAAAATAAAGAAAAACTGTTTGATAGCTTTTTTTTTTTTTTTTTTTTTTTTTTTTTTTTTGTGCTATCAAAGAGACTAGAATGGGTAGGGAACCTGTGGCCTTCTAAACAATCAAATGCAATTTTTTTACAGCCTTGTCAAAATAAAAATTACTGTATTTGTCAGCATATTAGATGTATTATTCATGAATACTTAGAAATTTGATACATACTGAATCTTATTCAAGATCCATAACTGTCCATATAAAACTTCTGTAGACAGTTTTCTCCTCATAATACCAGCTCAATGGACACTGGAATATTTGCATAATTTTTTCATTCATTTAAATGTTCATCTTGCATGCTGGAAAATATGGTATGAACCTTCACTTAAAAATTTGATATCCAAATGCTTTTGAGGAAAAGTAATTTCAAAAAGTTTTTCATTCCTCTTAGATTTTTTTTTTCTTTTATACACAAACACACACATATATACACACACACACACACACACACACACACACACACAAAGTGGATTTAAATTTTCTTGTAAACATTGTAAAAGACTAAATTTGAAGAAGGTTGGAAAATGTATGTTAACCTTTCTGATGTGGAGAGTAACTCAAATCACCCAAATATATACTTTAATCCAATTTTGGATTTTGTGAGATGTAGCCTCAAAGTGCCTATTTGATATATACTGGCCCTAAAATAAATGCTTTATTACTTTTAAAACTTATAAACTTTTTTTTTAATAAGTATCAGTGAATAGAAAATTAGAAAAAATTTTGTAATTCCCCTTCTCCCTTCAAAATGGTATAATCTGATAGTCACTTGACTCAAATTGAGTCATTTCTGTATTATATATCTTAACAACCACAAGATTTGAACCAAACTTTTATAGTTAGTCCAAAGTACATTGGTTGCCAAACGCATTGCACCAAAAGGCTTGAAATGTGTAAACAACAAAAACAAATAGTGCAAGTGTTTAAATGTTAATCACACTTTACAAAACTATAGATTATGGATGATTTCTCATTCAAAATGACCACACACATATATAACCTCATTCTGTATTTTATTTCTTAGAATTCTGGGCCCCTTACCCTAGTTGCCTAGGGCTTTAGAATATGGTGACTATATCACTGCAGGGAGGAGGTTAGCCCCCCCCCCACCATGTCTTGGATGTGGCATTCCAATCCTGGAGCTTTGGGGGATGTGAAGTACCTCTTTTTGATCATTACTCCCAGGTCCACTTTGACCCGGAATAATAATACTTGTTAGGGTCCCATCTGTGGGTCAAATAATATGGTTTAATCATTTACTATACTTGAAACCATTTAACAGTATACAAATGAATGAGCTTTAGCTCCTTTAAAAAATGTTATCTGGAAACTGTTCATTTAAAAATCATGTATTAACATTAATATGCCATTAAACAAAACAAACTTTGGAGCCCCCGCCTCCCATTCTGGGTTTCTGGTTGAAAAATAGTTGAAAATATAAAATGTACTTATGTTTACAAGACCTATTCACTGTATTGTTGCTAGGCAATAGTGATGTAGAAATAGGGATTCTCTGACCAACAGTGAGGCTGCCTGAGTAGATATACTTCTAAGTAGCACCAGGAATACTGGCTGCTCAGGTTCTATGTGTTTTCTTTAGTTTGATATTTAATCAAAATATTAGGTGTTAGTTCATCTCATTTGTTTGATATGTAGTTGGTTAGGAGTAAAAAAAAAAAAAAAAAAATTGCTATATTATGGTAACATGAAGCACAATTCAGCACTTCCGGATTCTTTTGCTGAGGTTAAGGGAACAAAACCTCACTGGATTGTGAGATGCCAATCTCACCTCATATTCTCAGATTTACCTCCTATAGTTCAGAGAACAGCCTCAGAAGCCATGGTTTTAGGTCTACCTGATCTTCAAGGTTCATGCAACATGAACAACATTTCTTGAACCATCTCCTTACTATACTATGATCAGCTGCAACTTTATCTTTTTGCATAAGTACTTTTGATTGCTTCCACAGTGTCATGGCTCAATTTGAACTCAAAGCATATGTTCTTGGATTAAACTCTGTATTGCATGTTTATCTATGTGGTTTTCAAATCACACATGGAGTAAAATGATGCACAGTGTGTCGGTGCACCAACTACCACAATACTATTGACTACACTAGGTACCTTCCACATTTTGAGCTGCTTCAGTCATGTGATATACACTATGTAAATTAGTGTATACCAAAATATTGAAAAAAATTTGACTCGCCCTACTAAAAATTCTTAAATTAGTCAAAATCAATACTGAAATTCTCTATATTTTTAAATACTTGAAGTTTTGAAATTATTTAATTGCATTGCACTTTGAAATTGATAAAATTTTACATGAGAAATTTAATAAAGTTGCTTTTTATATATTTGGTTTAGATTTTATTTATCTGGACCAATATTCTCTCCAATTTTTTCATAGAGACCAAAGGCCTCTATTTAATAAATGAAACAAAGGTCAGAATCAGATTTGATATGAACTTTTGAGGTGCATAATTTTATTACTGAACCCATGTTTTTACCTGGAGTTGAGAATTTTTTTTAAGTATTAAGTTTACTTAGTGTTATTTTATTTATTCTATTCATCAATAAAAATATAGAGAAAACGCTGATCCAGACTGTTCAAAAATTTTTTTTTTTTTTAGTGGAATAATTAACCCTTTGCCAGCTTTTTTTTTTTTTTTTTTTTTTTTCTTTTTAAATAGTGGGTAAATTATTTTCAGAGAAGTTGTAAAATATAGGGTATGTTCAAACAAGTTGATTTGATTAAATTAAAAAAAACAAACAAAATAATTTGATCAGCAATCATGTGTTATAGTTAGAATAGCATGAAAACAAAGCACTCCCTTTTAATTATATTTTGTTAAAGAACCTTTATACAATCCTACAACACTGGAGCCTCTTAGTAATGTTTCTATTCATTGAATTGATCATTGAGCAGCTTATAGAAAAATAACTTCCATTGAGCTTTGACAATGACAAATATGTCCTACTTGCAAAAGGATTAAATAGTTAAATGCTTAACAGGTATGCAACTACCACTTCCACCTCAAGATTTATAGAATACAAATAATGACTGGTCCTTAGATTTTATATTCTGCTGCATGAGATATCATAATTACAAAGGGGTAGATTTGTATTAAATGTCTATGGTAATAATGCCTAAACATAATGAAAATTAGTTTCCTTTTTATAAAAAAAACCATAAAAACTATTGTAGTTTTCTCTTAAGGGAATATATGCCAAGACCCCCAGTCACTACCTGGATAGGATCAAGCTTATATGCATAAACTTATAAAGTAGACATAAGAAATTAACACTTCAAATGAAATGGAACAATTATAACATTGTTGAGCCTTTTCTAGTTTTCGTGCATGGCAAACAATAAACGAAGTAAGTAGAAGGAAGAGCAAAGCCAAAGCAAAATTGAAAGCTGCAAGCCAACAAAGAGTAAAACTGTGGGAACAGCATTTCAAAAATCTACTAGGAAACCCACCGGAAATAACGGATGAACCGATCACCAGAATTATTAGTAAGCAATTAGACGTTAAACTAGGTCCTTTCACCAAAGAAGAACTCGACTCAGTTCTCAGAAGAATTAAAAATAGGAAAGCAGCAGGGCTAGACAAGATCCCCCCCAGAAGTGTGGAAGACTAGACAATTCGACGATATACTGCTCCGGCAATGCAACGCAGTCTATAGTCAAAATAGGATAGAAAGATGGACGAAGGGATGCATCCTTCCATTCCCTAAAAAAGGCGACCTCGGACTAGCCAAGAACTACCGAGGGATAACACTTACATCCATAGCAGCCAAAATCTACAATGCCCTACTACGAAACCGCATAGAACCCAAAATAGACGACATCCTTAGGAAAAACCAAAACGGCTTCCGGAGAAATAGATCCACAACCTCACAAATACTGACCATCCGTAGAATCCTTGAAGGCGTTCGGGCAAAAAGCTTACAGGCGACATTACTATTTGTCGACTTTACCAAGGCCTTCGATTCCATTCACAGAGGGAAGATGGAGCAAATCCTACTAGCATACGGCCTACCAAAAACAGTAGCAGCGATAATGATTCTCTACAGAAACACCAAAGTGAAAGTACGTTCACCAGATGGAGACACGGAATACTTCGACATTGTTGCAGGAGTACTACAAGGAGACACACTAGCCCCGTACCTCTTTATCATCTGTCTAGACTATGTGCTTAGGACTTCGATCGACAAAATCAGAGAAAATGGCTTCGAGCTGACTAAGAGAAGAAGCAAAAGGTACCCCGCAAAAACAATTACGGACGCCGACTACGCTGATGACTTGGCGTTACTAGCGAATACGCCTAATCAAGCAGAGACACTACTGCATAGTCTGGAACGAGCCGCAGCTGGCATTGGCCTCCATGTCAATGCAAACAAAACTGAATATATGTGTTACAACCAAACGGGCAACATTGCCACACTAGACGGAGCCTCTCTGAAACTAGTAGACAAATTCACCTACCTAGGAAGTAGCGTCTCATCAACCGAAAAAGACATCGACACACGACTGTTGAAGGCATGGACAGCTATCGATAGGCTCTCGATCATATGGAAGTCGGACCTAACTGATAAAATGAAACGCAGTTTCTTCCAGGCAGCGGTTGTGTCGATACTGCTATATGGATGCACCACATGGACGCTAACAAAGCGGCTGGAGAGGAAACTGGACGGAAATTACACAAGAATGTTGAGAGCAGTATTAAACAAGTCCTGGCGACAACACCCCACGAGACTCCAACTATACGGACATTTGCCCCCCATCACGAAAACTATACAAGTCAGACGAACCAGACACGCGGGACACTGCTGGAGAAGCAAGGACGAGCTCATAAGCGATGTACTCCTGTGGACCCCCACATATGGATGTGCAAAAGTAGAACGACCAGCACGAACTTACTTACAGCAACTATGTGAGGACACAAGATGTAACCCTGAAGACCTGCCGGAGGCGATGAATGATAGGGAGAAATGGCGAGAGAGGGTCAGGGATATCCGCGCTGGCGGCGCGACATGATGATGATGATAACATTGTGGTCAAAAAGTATTAACTGAGGTTTTGTTATTGAAGTGAAGACACTGTATATCTTGCTGAGCAACTTGCATAATAAAATTAAAAACAAAAGAAAAAAAAGTTTGGACTGCTATCTTGAAGAATTGGTTCCAACTTAAAAAAATATAAAACCAATCACTACACAATTTTGCCAATTGGAGCTTAGAATATGCTGACTTTATCCTCTGAAGAAGGTAAGACTCCATTTCCCCCTACTCATGCAAAAAAAAACATTTGGTGTTCTGGGTATGACACTAAGATGCATGCATCTAATTGTGTGCAAAATATTCTCTAAAGAAGTAACTACACTAAACAATTGTATAATGTATACAATTCTTTAATATCTTGGTATAAAATAACTCTAGATATGTTATCTTGCCACTCTTTTGGATAAGTTTTTAGCAAAACAGGTTTGTGCTCATACAGTACACTATATACTCAACTGATCTACTTCCATGGGACTTGTTTCCTTAACTGAAAATACATCTCAATAGTAAGATTTAGGATTGAGAACACTTAAAAAAAAAAATTAAAAAAAAAAAAAAAAATGGCATTAGTTTCACACTATTTGAAAATGTTTTGACGAATAGAAAAATCACTGGAATAAGTATTATATGGCCAGGGAACAATTTTGAAGAAAACTAACTTTTTTTATTGTACATTTGACTTTGTAAATACACCTATAACAATACTACTTGAACACTTTGTAAATAGATGAATGATTTAGGCATGTTAAAAGTTAACAAGAATTAATAAAAGAATCATAATATTGTGATAAATGATTTTTTTTTTCTTAGTTGAACTTCCTACCATTTAACTTGAAGGAAGTTATCTTTAGCATATAAAGTATATCGCCATCATCCTTAATATTATAACTTGGGATAGATAAAACACAAATTGTTTAATTTGGGGGTTGTTAGCGGAGTAGGGGCTTCTTAATTCTCTTCCCCCCACACACACACACACATACATATACATACAAGAATAAACAAATAAAAGCAATTCAATTAAATTTTTGTATAAAGTGCTTGATGTTATTATTGCAGAACAAGTATAAAAGCTGAAATATTCAAAAATTGAATTTTTATATAATAAACAGAAATGTGTGTATGTGTGTTCCCTCTTCCATCTGATGTGATCCACATGAAACTGAAAGTAACAGGCTTCAAGAGTTCATTGTTAGAATATTTTAGGTTTTATTTCACGCACACAGTTTCAGAAAAATTTATATCAATTCATGGTTTAATGTTTAAATGTGTTTTCTCTTCCAGTAAATAGCATTTTTATATTTGGAAAAAAAAAGGAGGGGGAGAGAAAATTAAACAAGAATTTTGTTTCTACACGTTCAAATTTGAGATCATTTGAATGAGAATTGGTTAAGTTATTAAACTACAAAATATTTTCTGAAATTGTGTGTAATACAGATTTTGATGGGTTTATTTATTTAAAAAAAAATTTTTTTATGTACCCTACCATAGCAAAAATGGCATGTTTTGAGATTTGTAAGCATGCTAAATGCACTAACCTTGACAGTAAAGTAATTTCCAGTTCAATTTGTAAATTATTTGGAATCCAAATTTATATTCACACAGGTCATTGTTTTCTAAAGCGAAATAACTTAATTTCTAATTATATACTTCTTATCTATTATTCATTATTTTATTTGCAAGTAATATATAACACACACACCCCGCCCTTTTGAGATCTAAATTAAACTCTAATATGAGTGGGGGAGGATTACACATATGCAAGATACAAAGTAGGCCTAGCCTTGGTCAACTATTTGCACAGTTTGTCTTGCATATGGTGCTACACTTGATATTGCTAAAATTTAGGTCAGGGAAAGTCACATGAGTGTATGTGTGTGTGTATGTATATATATATATATATATATATATATATATATATATATATATACACACTCGCACATGCATAAGGAAAATAAGACTTTAATGTCTTCATTTAAAGATCCTAAAAAGAAAATACTCTGTGGTCTTAAATAGAACATGCTAAAATAATGACTTGGTACCTTAGTACACACACACCTTTTTAGGTACAATATAAGTTTAATGGCTACCAAAAGTAGCCTATGAGTTTAGTTAAAAAAAATTCTATATTATGTTTATTTTATTTATTTTTTTTTTTTTCCAGTTAGTAATGAAGGTGTAGTGTATGTGACTTTTGACAGTCTGGACCTAGCACAAAAGTAAGTACCTCTTTTCCTGCATGCTCACTTACTAAAAAGAGTCTCTTAAAACTTCCATTACAAGCAGACCCCATGCAAAACTGGTAATAGGTCCAAGTCCATTTGAGAAATATACTCTCCTTGACTCTGTTTCAAATATAAAATATTCTTTACTAAAGAGACCTGATGAGTAGATGAGTTTCCTCAAAATCACTGGCCCATACAAACTAATCCATTTGTCTTGTCATCTGGACTTAGAATCCTCTGACTGTATCCTTTTGTAAAGGGATAAAACCCTCCCATGCACAAGGGGTGTACTAGGTATGACACTAAACAGTACTTGATGGTTAGGCTCCAATTCTGAATGTGGAGTATCCTTTCATTGCAATTACTCCCAGGTCCACTCTGAATCAGAGTGGTGGTACTTGTTAAGGTCCCAATAAATCTGTTTTGAAAAGTTATTCATATCAGAATATTTATTGCTATATAAGTGTAAATGATTCATATTAAGAATAGTTACTTGAAGCTCTTTTGTGTTTACTAAGGATTATAGCTGTGTGCAAACAAATGACTGTTGCATATTGACCTCCGATCCGGCCAAGCTGTCAAAAGAAGAAATGCACCTGTGTAAATAACAGGTGCATCCGGTCGAAGAGATCAGAGGGTGGCCTTGGCTGTCAACGGGTTGAATTGAATGAGCGTAGAACAATGATGTAACCCGGGGTGAGACAGGAAACCAGGCAGTTGGAGTTCAGAGCTTGAAGTCAGTATTCCAGATCGAGCTGTGGGAACCAGCTCTCAGTAGAGAGGCTGGGTCCCCAATTGAGCAGCCCAGGAGAACGAAAAAGACGCGCTGCTATGGCTGGAGGAGCTGGGGGGGTGGTATGTTGCAGTCTTTGTTCTGTCTCCAACTCACCTCTCACACATAACCTTTCGTAACCCGTTCCAACCATTACGAATAAAGTGAGAGGTATATTTTTCTAAAGAACTTATTTACACAGGTGCATCCTGTGCAGAGAAATCTCACAGCCTAGTCAAGGGTCAATATGCAACATAAGAATGCTTGCTATCATAATGGTGTGTCAAAAATCATTTGGTTGGTCTTGCTATCATTGAGTATGAAAAATCTATTTTTGGATTGGCCCAAAGAAAAGTAGGATTTTTACACATATGATTGAAGTGTCATTTTTGCTGCAGAGATCAACTCTTGTCATCCAAACATACAAGATGCAACTTTAGTCTGTATTACTTTAAAATTTTGGATCTTGTGCCATATAACCGACTCCCAACTGAAGTGCCTCTTGTTCGATATAATCATGTCATGCTGCTAGCACGGATATTCCTGACCCTCTCTCGCCACTTCTCTCTATCGTTTATCGCCTCTGGCAGGTCTTCAGGGCTACATCCCGTATCCTCACATACCTGCTGTATGTATGTTCTAGCTGGTTGTCCTGCTTTTGCTCAGCCATATGTGGGGGTCCATAAGAGTATATCACTTATGAGCTCATCTCTACTTCTCCAGCAGTGTCTGGTTCGTCTAACTTGGATAATTCTTGTGTAATTGCCGTCTAGCTTCTTCTCCAGCTGTTTTGTTAGCGTCCAAGTGGTGCATCCATACAGTAGTATCGACACGACCGCTGCCTGGAAGAAACTGCGTTTCATTTTATTGGTCAGGTTTGATTTCCATATGATTGATAGCTTATCGATAGCCGTCCATGTCTTTGTTAGCTGCGTGTCAATGTCTTTTTCGGTTGATGAGACGCTGCTTCCTACCCCTAAAATAAATAAAAGCAAAAAACCAAACTTTATTCCTTCTAAAATTTTATTAAGTTCTGTACAATATAACCCCCTCCAACATCAATATTGTACTGCTAGCTTTTTTAATTTAATCGTCATGTACATTTCTGCCATTAAATTTCTTATCAAATGCGCAATATCAAAAAATTATTGTATTTTGTAAAAACTTCTAGTGTGGGGACTTATTTTTAATTTTAAAAACAAAAATTGTTTACAAAAGGTCACTTTTATAGATATCTTTCAGTTTTAAAGACACTTTTATTAAAACCTTTTTTTCCACTTTATACCGTCACATATATCCTTTGACGAAAATTTTTTTTTATTCTGCCACAAAATATCAATATAGCTAAGAAAATTTAATTAATATTTAATTTTTATTAGTTATTTAATTCCAAAAAGCTTCTTTCCTCTTGCACAAATTGAATTTCATCAGATGGAAATGTAAAATAAAAAGTCCAAATTAATAAATTGATAAACAAAAAAGTTTTATTGGACAGAATAATGAAACAACTAGACCAATATATTGTTATGGATTATTTAAGATATATAGCTTTCCTGAGGATTGACATAAAATTTTATGAGTTTTTATCATCCTATTTTATTTGAAAAAATATTCTGATATTACTCAGCATTTTTGTGCAAAGAGCACTAAAGATTTTAGTAATTAAAAATGTTTTAGCATTAAATTCTAAATGCATCCTCTGGAAATGATTTATTTCAAACCAAGGGGGATTCTACCCTGCCTCATACTCCGCCTAGCCCAGTTGGCTGGGGCTGTAAAATACACCAACTGCATCTCTGCTGATCCCCCACCACGCACGCCCTATCCAATGAGTATCCTGGATATAACACTAAAGTTTGATGGTGAGGCTCCAGTAATGTTGGAGCTTTGGGAAATGCAGAATACTCCTTCATTGCCATTGCTCCCAGGTCCACTCTGGTCCTACATGGTAGCACCTGAAAGGGTCCTATCTATGGATCAAATAGAAGTATTTGACATTTAAACTGAGTGCAAACAAATGACTTAGGCTAAATTGAATTGCTTGAAATAGAACCGTTTGATCATTTAACTGTGTGTAAACAAATGATTGATGTTTAATTGAATTGTTAGTGATACATATGTTGTATACTCAGCTGTGTCGTTATTAATGAGGAACACACACACACACACACACACATATACATATATATATATATATATATATATATATATATATATATATATATATATAAGATTATATTTTTATTCCTGGCAATGATACTTGCGTGGAGCAGAAAAGCAATCGCAGGGAGTTTGTGTACACAAAGGAGTTGTCAGGAGACAGAAGAGCCAGAACTTATATAATCTACAACTCTCACGTGACCTGCAGCAATTCCTCTTTTTCATTGACTATGGTGATGCCCACGTCTTGTTTTTTTGCTTTCCATTGGTTATGTTGTTTGTTTCCCATTGGCTACTTGCCCAAGCCCGCTTCTGTGGGCGGATGCATCTGCCACCATCACTGAATTCAACCATGTCCGTAGGTAAAGGTGATATTCCGATATTCACTTTATTATCTTTGGCCGGGTGCAGCTTTCTCAACATCCGCCGATACACAGCACCTGTGGGCATGATGACATTCCGGTGATCACGCCGATCTTATCAATGTATCTGTCAACAACATCCACTGTATTCACACCTGCAGGTCACATTAATGTTACACATAGCAATACTTGGTACCATTTAACTGTGTGCAAATGAATGAGAAATGAATAGAATATTAGTGTTAAATAGCAATACTTGAAACCATTTGACTGTGCCCCCAAAAATGAGCCCAAGCTTGTTTTTAAAAATGTTATCAACAAAATGTTTACAAATCATATTTAATGTATAAAGAGGATTTGGCATTAAATAACTTACACTGGTCGATATGCCATAAGACCCTACCAAATCAAATCCTCACCCACCCTTAAAAAAAAAAAAAGAAAACCCTGGTCTATCAATTAAATGACCCACAAAGATTAATATATACTGCTATATTCTCTTGATGTATTCCTCATAATATTTAGAAGAAAAAAATTCCTTTTGTCTATATGATACTGGTTCAACAGTTTTATATATATATATATATATATATATATATATATATATATATGGTGGGGAGGTACCCATAACCAACATTCTAGACTTTGTAGTAAGCGAGTTCAATCTCCAGTCATGTTATGTTGACTTTCATACAAATAGTTTTGGGAATGACATAAACTGACTTCTCTTTGCACCTACAGGTTAAGTAGTACCACAAGTGTTTATCTTGGAGTATAGCTTTGGCATTAGATAATCCGGGAACATTGATGTGCCATTCATTCAGGATTGTCAGTTTATTTGATGTTTTTTAATGTCTCAAGAAATTCCTCAGTGTCATAAGCTTTTGAATAGATTAATAAATTCAAATCCTTTTTTTTTTTCCTGCTATAAGTGTTTGTCTATTTATATATATATATATATATATATATATATATATATATGGACTTGTGAAAATTCTCCCGGTGCTGGCAATTAAGATATCTTTAAGTTCTACAATTACAGGGTGGAACAATAAAATTGTCGCCCTAGAAAAGACGACATGGTTCCATTTCCATTTTATGAAAACTGGTTTTCTTTTTTTGTTGCAGACCATCTACTAGTTGGCCAGTTGTGTACAAATCCCAAGAGCGATTGGAGCCTTCTATCATGTCTGAAAGTGACACAATGTTCAACAAGCGAGATCGGAGATGCGCCGCTGTACAACTCATGCTCTCTACCGATCCAAGTTATGACAACAGGACCATTGCTAGCGCCCTCAAAATGCAAATCTGGATTGCCACGAATAACAGGGACGTGCTCAGGGTGATGAAAGCAAACTTTCCAGCTACGGTTATGGTCTTTGGTGTGGTTTCAAGTGATGGCCACATCATGCCACCTCACATCTTCGAAGTTGGCTTGAAAGTCAACACCTAAATGTACCTGGATGTGCTGGAGAGTGTGGTGATCCCCTGGTGCAATCAGGTGGCCGGTGGCAGCAGGACTCGGCGCCGGCCCACAAGTCCAAAGAGACCTAGGCTTGGCTTCAGAAGGAGTGCTACAACTTTGTACCCTTCTCTCACTGGCCCCCTCCTTCCCCCGACCTGAACCCACTAGACTACTTTGTTTGGTCATATGTCGAGAACATCGCCAACATGACCTCCCACAACACCAAAGCCAGGCCTGATCACCGCCATCCGCCGAGCTCCTGCTGGCGCTTGTGGAAAAGGCATGCTCCCAGTTCCTGATCCGTATCGAGGCAGTAATTGGGGCTGAAGGCGGCTACATTGAATAGATGTTAGCTCTACTACATAATAAAGTTACCTGAATTGAATTTTTTTTTTTTTTTTTTTTTTTTTTTTTCTATAAGTTTTAAAATAAAGCTGTAGTGTTGTTTTCTTTAGGACGATTTTATCGTTCCACCCTATACTGAGAATAAGGCAATTACATGTATGCTTTTTTTTTTAACCAGGCCATTGGCCTAATGAGTAGAGTGTTCATCAATGGTCCAGGAGACCGGGTTTCAATCCTAGGTCTAGTCATACCAAAGACTCAAAAAATGGTACTTGATGTTGTCTTGCTTAACTCTCAGCATTGTAAGGTAAGCATCAAGGGTAAAGTGGAGCTTGCCCAGTCAGCTGGGGCTGTAGAATACACAGACTGCACCTCTACAGAAGGGTAAGACCCCCCCCCTCATGAGTGTCCTGGAGATGACACTAAACAATCAGATGGTGAGGTTCCAGTGATGCTGGAGCTTTGGGGAATGCAGAGTACCTCTTTATTGCCATCCCTCCCAGGTCCACTCTGGCCCGGAGTGGTAACACCTGATATGGGTCCTATCTATGGGATAAATAGAACTAAACCGTGCTTCCTTCACTATACTGATTTTTGCATTTAAACTGCGTACTTATGCTTAACTGAACTGCTCGAAATAGAACTCTTTTGACGTCTAAAATGTGTACTTATGCTAATCTGAATTATCTGAAATAAAACTATTTGAGATTTAACTGTGTATTGCCCAGTCGGCTGGGGCTGTAGAATATACTGACTGCACCTCTGCAGTGGGGTAAGACCCCACCCCCACCCCAACAAGTGTCCTGGATATGACACTAAACAGTCTGATGGTGGGGTCCCGGTAATGCTGGGGCTTTGGGGAATACGGAGCACCCCTTCATTGCCATTGCTCCCAGGTCCACTCTGGCCCGGCGTGGTAGCACCTGATAGGGCCCTATCTATGGGTTAAATAGAACTAACGGTGTACTTATGCTAAACTGAATTGTTTGATTAAACTGAATAGCTTGAAATTGAAATATTTTTGACATTTACACTGCGTGCTTATGCTAAACAGAATTATTTAAAATAGAACTGTTTTTTGACATTGAAACTGTATTTATACTAAACTGAGTTGTTTAACATAGAACTGTTTTGACATTTAACTGTGTATAAACAAAATCTGTACTTACATTTAAATTGCGTGCTTATGCTAAACGGAATTATTTGAAATTGAACTGTTTTTCACATTGAAACTGTACTTAAAGTAAAACTCATGCTAAACTGAATTGTTTGAAATAGAACTGATTATTTACATAAAAATAGATTTGGCATTATATAACCTACAAAAGTTGATATGCAATGAAACAAACAATAAAGTGGCGCAATCCAGGGAAGGCGTAGTGTCCTCCCCTACACCTTGGTGTAGTAGCTATTGAAAAGGGAGCCTTTTGGTCACCCTCATCTAAGGTCATTAACTTTACTTTTTATATATATTTAATATTTATAAATCCAACCTCCTGACTTAAAAGCATGTATCATAGGTAAAAGAATGATAATCTCTTTGCATTTTGTTAATTCATTTTTAATCTGCATTCAAGTTCTCTCATTCAAAATATGCTGTTGTCAGATTTATTTTTAATTCAGTAATATACCGGTTGACTCTGAAAAATTGTTATTACTCAGATATTTACATTTCAAATGATATGAAATATTTTGAAACACCCTGTATATCTGGAAATAGAGCATTCTTCAATGAATTTGGATCAAATGAGAAGCAATTGGATTTATGCTTCTGTCCTCCATGTTAGTAAGGAGTGTAAGAATAAAGTTTTTATAGAGTGGGTTATTAGCTGGGGAAGGTTAGACAGCAGACCAATATATCTCTTCAAATTATCTACCTACCAGTTTAAGGTGTACAAGAGCGGAATTGCCAATGGCCCAGAAGACCTGGGTTCAATCCCAGGTCGAGTCATACCAAAGACTCAAAAAATGGTACTTGATGCCTCCTTGCTTAACACTCAGCATTATAAGGTACGGATCAAGGGTAAAGTAGAGCAATCCAGGGAAGGAGTAGCGCCCTCCCCTACACATTTGTGTAGTAGCTATCGAAAAGGGAGCCTTCGGGTTACCCTCGACTATGGTCGCCAACTTTACTTACTTATATACACACACACACAGGTTGGCTGAGTGTGGTCAAGGGCTACCCGAAAGCTCCCTTTTCAATAGCTACTAAACAGGTTCAGGGAAGGTTGCTGCTCAAATTTACCCTTGATCTGTACCTTATAATGCTGAATGTTAAGCAAGGAAACATCAAGTACTTTTTCTTAGTTTTTGGTATGACTTTACCTGGGATTGAACCCTGGTCTCTCAGACTATTAGCAAACATGTAATCTCAGTTTTTGTTTTAATGGATTTCTCTCTCTTTATGATGCACTCCTTATACTGTTATTTATTTTTATATATATATATATATATATATATATATATATATATATATATATAGCTTAAAATTATCTATTGTGTGTATTATATCTTTAGTGATTTCCCTCCTGGTTTGACCCAAATTCTTGACTTCAAGTCCGGCAATTTTTTTATTAATTCATTGAAGTATATTCTCTTAAACTATCAACCATGCATTTGTAACTTTGGACTTGTGTGACCTGGTTCTTTATTGTAGTGTTTCTGCCTTCCATCTGCTTTTGTAATCAAACACAAAGTATAAAGTTCCTGTGTTAGTGTAGAGTTGATATTCATAAGTCTATTGCTAACTTTTAAAAAAAGGAAGAAAAAAATAGTGTAAAAAAAAAAAAAAAAAAAAAAAAAGTCAGCAGAGGCTAGACTAGGCCAGCTACTTCCTCTGCAGAGGGAACAGGGTTAAGACCCACTCTTCCTCTTACACACAAAGAGGGGGGGGTCTTGGATGTGACACTAAACTGCATCTAGTTGTGAGGCTATATTTCTTGAGTTCTCTCTTTTGTTGCCATTTCTTCCAAGTCCAATAGTCTAGAGTGATAGTACTTGTGGGTCAAATAGATCTTTAAAAATTATCAAATCGGAGTATTTAATACTCAATAACTGTAAGAAAGTTATTTGTATTAGATAAGAATGGCTGGAATTATATAACTGTTCAAACAAATGATTAAATAGAAAATTATTTGAAACACTATTAATTCATGTACATTTATATTATCTGATAGGAATATTTCAAACTATGTGCAGATTAGTATTAATACTTGTTTTGAAGCTATAATTGTTTACATATTATTTTTATTAGTTACTTGAAATCATATAACTGCAAATTATTAGTCTTAGAAAGGAATATTTGAAACCATAGAACTGTGTGCAAACATATGATTATTATTAAATATCTAATAGTGTATAGATTAAGAATAGTTGCTTGAAGCTATAATTGTTTACTAAGGATTTTCATTAACTACTAGAAATTATTTCTTGCAGAAAAGACTTAGCATTAAATAACACAAGGGTTGACATACTATAAAACCAACTATCTACATTAATTTGTTTATATGACGATGGTAGCTATCCAGGATTGCCATTCTTTAGTAACTAAAATTTTTGATGCCTACAAACTTCGTCTATAACAGTGTCTTAGTATAAGATATTTAACTGCATTTTATTTAAATCTATGGATAACTAACATTCATGTATAACACTCACCCTGAACTTTAGACTTAGAAATTCTGGTGGGAGGGGGATTCTTACCTATTATATGCACTGACTTTTTTAGAATTAGTAGCAGCTAAATTTAGCATTTGTTTATCCAATGTTCATATTGACTAAAAAATAAGGACTTACACAGTTTCCATTATTTTGAAACAAAAATTTACAAAGTATTTACGACAAATTTACAGGCATGTTCACACAAAAATGCAATGAAAATAAGCATGGATTAGAAGGTGGGGAAAATATTAAACACATTCCTGTGGATATTTCTTTCCAAACTGAATAGTTTGGATTATAGAGATAATTTATTTTTGGTTATCTCACCCTGTATCGGTTGAAGCATGTGGCAGGAAAAAAGTTAATTATAGTTCTCACATACGCACCTGACTTTTGGGCTAAAAAATCTCTAAAAATAGTGCATCTTTATACACAAAAAATCACAGTAACCTGCTTTTAATAACAACATTTTAACCTAGAAAAGATTCTAGTTTTATGCTGGGTAACGAGAAAAAATGGCAATTCTATAGTTTTGAAAACCTAAGCAATATCATTGGTGTTTCTTCAAATTCTGAGATTACAAGATGGTAGGTATGCAGTTTTCTAGGAAGTAGTTTTAGCCAGGAGAGAAATTTCAAATGTAAGGAAAGGAATTGGGAGAAATTTAAATCTACACAAGTTTTAAATATAATGGGGATTATATAGCAATTCAAAATAATTGTGGAATTAAAGAAATTTAAGATTTCAGGTGTGGTGGGATGTTATCTGAGACTCTGAGAAGTACTGCTTTAAATCATGGAGAGAAAGCTTTCTGAAATTTATCGGATTTTTAAGATTATTTATGTAGTTGTTTGGTCTGTCTCTCTTTCTCTATCTCTGTCTCTCTTAACCGATTTTTTTTTTTTTTTTTTTTTTTTTATTATATAGAATAATGTATTTTTTTGGAACATTTTACTTAATTAGATCAGAAATAGCAACAGTTTAAAAAAGATTGAATTGGATGATTTCAGAAATAACTGTAAGAAAAAGAAATTAATGTATTTTTTGAAATTATCAGATGAATTACTTAACAGAATTTGATTTGTATATAGATATTGTATTAGATATGATCTGTGCAAAGATATATAAGGTTGGTGTAAGATAGTGAAAAGTGAAGAAGCATAACAAATAATATCTACTCATGCAGATTATTTAATGCTAAATCTTTTTTCTTTTTTTTTTTTTTTTTTTTTTACTCAAAACCTAGTGCCTTAAACTGTGATCAGTCTTGTTTCTCTCAATGTGGTTGACTCTCAGCCATTACACCTTTTAAGACAGTGTTGGATTTTGTGCAGAGGTGCAGTTGGCATATTCTACAGCCTCAGCCAACAAGACAATTATGGGGGTATAGAAATAAATGGGGGGGGGATAGAATAAGATTTCAAAACTTAGTTTTATCATGTTTCTTCTGCAACCATGAAATTGGGGAGTCCCTGTAGTGTAGTGGCTAACGTGCTGGACTGCAACATCAGAGTACGAGTTCAAACTCCAGTTGTGCCATTACATTCACTTTAGGACTAATACCCTTGGGAAAGGCATGAACTCCTTTTATCTCCCGCAAAGCTATAGATTAAATGGTATCGGTGCTGTTTTTTTTTTTGCAAAGATAGCTTTGGCATTAAATAATCCATGAAGGTTGCGAAAGCATTTTCCAAATCAACCATGAAATTTTGAGATGGAAGGAACTTCAGTTGTGTGTAGGTGTGATGAAAAAAAACTTACTAGTACTTCAAAATGGGAGGAAAGAATTGAGAAAAATCTGGCATCACAAGGAGAAGAGTGTTACCTGGGATATGTATGTATGTATAAGATTATGAATACCTAAAATTGTACAGTGACTGTTAGTGGTTACAAGTTTGTGGAGGTGCCCGTGGTGTAATTGTTATTGTCGTAGGAAATGAACACGGCGACACGAGTTCAAATCCTGGACGAGACTGATTGCATTTCACATAGCACTAATACCCTTGGGAAAGGTATGAATCCAATTATTCTCCCTCCAGCTATGGGTAAAAAGTAGGACAGACTAGGTTCTTTAGCCTTGGTTAGGCAACTGGTCTAGGAGAAGGAAAACTCTGAATTCAAACCTGTTAAACTCCGCTTAAAAATTGACCTTGTGTCATATCCTGCCTGAGCGGAGGGGTTGGTAAATAGGTTAGTGGTTACAAGTTCGCCAATATACTTTTATATCTTTCTTGTATATGGGTAGTAGGGGGGATGAGTTCTACCTGTGATAAAATCCTCAAGTGATTGATAGCCCAAAGAATTCTCAACACACATTATTATGTGTATGTATGTATATATATATATATATATATATATATATATATATATATATATATATGCAGCATTTCTTCATTGATACATACTTGATTGAACATTATTGGCATTTGTCTACATATTTTTTTGTTAATCCTTTCAAGTTGCCATACTGATCTTATGGTATTTGGCGGGAATTGGTTGATAAACAGTCTATAATTATTTACCAAGTACTTTCTGCCCAACCTTGGGCCATCATCAGGAAAGGATGTATTACAAAATTGATGTAATTTTGGTATATACATTACTACTTCATAAGAATGAGCGTTTATACTGGTGTATTGTGTATCATCCTCTCCTTCAAATGGAGTTTTGCAAAAAATAACATTGTGTCAATTTAAATTACCTTTAGGAGATTGTACCTCTGGAAAAATATATATGTCGGTTTAACCTCAACTACCCTATTGAGAAGACTTAGGATGCAGCGTTCTAATACCAGTTCTATAGCATGACATCTAAAAAAAACATTCATGCCTGACAACTGAATTTCAGAAAATTCTTACCAGGAAAAACAATATTAGAAAACAAAATAACAAGCAAAAACTATAGATTCTCAAGGTACTACATATTAGAAATATACAACCCAAACTTAATAGAATTCATTTTGAAACCAGTACTAATGTACTTAAATGTCTTTAGCTACTGAGGCTATTTATAGAAACAAATTTGAAAAGTAAATACTACACAATAGACCAGCATAAACACTCATTCTTACAAAGTAGTAATGTACATAGAAAAGTTACATCACTTTTGTAATACATCCTCTCCTTATGATGGCCCAATCTTGGGCCAAAAATACTTAAGAAATAACTAATTATGGAAGGTTTATTAACAAATTCCCACCAAATATCATTAGATCAATACAGTAAATCGAGTTTTAACAAGAAATCTCTAATATAAAAGCGTGCTTGATTAAATGATAGATACATTTTGTCTATATAATCTTAAGATCTTTTCAAGTTTCCTTATAAGTGTCTTGGTTTCAGGTTAGAATTGGTGGATGAATTCTAACCTGAAACCAGTTGTACACTGCTTAAAAATTGACCTTGTGTCACATCCTACGTGTAATGGAGGGGTTGGATAAATACAACCATAACACGTCTTACCACTCCAGGGCAAAGCACCTTGGGTGGTGTAAGGGTTAGCAAGCTAAACTAGTAAACCTTTACTTGTGAGTCTGAGTCTGATTGGGTACCCTTTCATATGACCTTGTGCCACATCTAAACAAAAAGCTTAGTAAATTACTATCACTGCACAGCAGAGTGAACCTGGAGGTAATGATAATGAAGGGGTTGATTCCATATTTCCCAGAGCTTCAGAAGTGGACTGTTGCCACTGGATATAATGTAATACCCAGGACACTCTTTGGGTAGGAGAGTAGGGGTCTCACCCCTCTGCAGAGAATGCAGTCCCTGTATTCTTGACCTTCCAACTAGGAGGTCCCATAATTTAAAACTCCTATTTAGATGCTATAATTATTTGCATATAAGATCCCTCCCCCCTAATTTTTAAGCCTAAATGCTTGAAGTCTCTCTACACAAGATCTTGTTTTTTTGGGGGGGTTCTAGCCACATGTTGCCATATTCGGACAATGTGACTGAAAAGAAGTTATATCTATGATCCCTTTGGTGTAACAAACACTTTTGTTTTATACTGCTACAGAGAAATAGCCATGGGAATATGTTTGTTTATTACTTGTTTCTTTTTTTTGTGAACTTTTACAGAAAGTTTAAATTTTCATGGAGACATTATGTTGCCTTTGCTCAAAATACTATATAAACTGTATGAATTTTTATTTTTAGTTGATACAAACCAGATAAAAAGTTCAAAAGATGCTAAATTTAGCAGCTACCAATTCCAAAAAATAATGCATATTATACTGGATATATTTTTCCAGAATTTCATTGCCAAATGTTGGTGGGAGGTATCATACACAAATGTATGTTGTATATAATTAATTATGGTAATTGTAGATTAATTTTATTGTTCTTGACTTTAACATGATTAACTCCAAACTATAGATAAGATTAACTCCAAACTATTATATATCTATAGATAGATAAACTACAAACTATTGACCAAGACGTTGGCCTAATGAGCAGTGTTCGCCAATGGTCTGGGAGACCGGGGTTTAATCCCAGGTTGAGTCATACCAAAGACTCAAAAATGGTATTTGATGCCACCTTGCTTAGCACTCGGCACTATAAGGTGAGGATCAAGGGTAAAGTGGACCAATCCTGGGAATGGAGTAGTGCCCTCCCCTACACCTTGGTGTAGTAGCTATTGAAAAGGGAGTCTTCGGGTTATCCTCGACTAAGCTCACCAACTTTACTTATAGATATTTAAGTTTAATGATAGTATCATCACATTTAAACTCTCTCTCTCTCTCTCTCTTATATATAATCTCAAATTCTCTATAATTATGGTTTATATAATTGATAATGGGTAAACATGCTGAAAATACTAGTTCTCACTAGATCGCCCAAGTTAAGTAACAATGAACTTTTCAGTACTTAGATGGGTGACCACTTAAGCAACAGTAAGTACTGTAAGCAACCTGTAGTCTGTATGCAATATCTAAGCAAACCTTAGTAAATAACATTATAGACTTTACATTGTTTATTGAGGATTATTATCATTAGCTCCAGGGAAGGAGTAGCGCCCTCCCCTACACCTTGGTGTAGTAGCTATCGAAAAGGGAGTCTTCGGGTTACCCTCGACTATGGTCGCCAACTTTACTTTACTATCATTAGATACTTGAAACTAAATAAATGTGCAAACAAATGATTAACTAGAAATAACAAACCATATAACTGTATGCAACTTATTTGTATCAAATGGGAATCTTCAAAGAGCTGGTCTATGCCAACTGCAGGCACATTAATGACTGATAAGGCTGCTGCAGGACAAGCCAGCAGGCATGGTTGCTGCAGGTGAAGGTCTGGTCAGGGCTTGATGGCATAGTATTGTGCTTTCCCTTCCTCCTGTACCTTTTATCTTTGAGAGCAGCTCTGCAGGTGCTTTCAAAAGAGGAGACATGGTTGTTAGCGAGATACCTGGTGTCTTGGTTCTCATCTAGGGTGGACCATCAGCAATCATTGATGTGACCAGCACCAAAAGATTTTTTCAAGCTGTCCTTGAATTGCCCCTCTGTCACAATGGCCTGTTGAGAGCTCACCACTCAATATAATCCTGGGATGGCAGTGATTCCCCATCCTGGAGGTGTCCTGTTCAGTATAGATCGGACTTGGGTTGCATGGTTTTAATGCTGGTGATCTTAGCTTTTTCATGGATTTCAATATTGGTGACGGTCACTCCAGTGGATGTTAAGGATGGTGTAGAGGCAGCATTGGTGGAACTCTTATAGCAATCATGGGGTGATAAGGGATCCATGACATATACAAGGGTGACAAGGATGACTTGATACACATTGATTTTTATTCCCTTCGGGTGTTTGTTGTACAACAGATAGGAATATTTGAGATATATATATATAAACTGTGCAAAAAACTTTTAAAAAAAAAGATGAAACGTGTAGATATAAAATATAATGAATGTAATTTCTAAGCTCTAGGCATAAAATAACCCTAAGCAGGTTGACATGCCATTAAAAGCAATTAACAATGAGTAAAATTTACTTTCATCTTTGTAATAATTTGTATTTATTATATAGTATTGGACAAAAGGCCAATGTTCATGTTATATTAACATAGAAAATTCTGATTAAAGAGGCAAAGTATGACATATTTTAGTGCTGACTGGATTATAGAACCTGCAACAAGTGAGCAGTTTTGGTATTTACTCCCACCTGAATTTAGAAGACACATCACCATTCTCAGTTTAACGCGAGTCATTTTTCTTTGCTGGCAACGAAGAATAAGAAAAATTGATTAGGTACCAAATTTTGGAAATGTTTGGCTTTTTTTTTTTTTTTTTTTTTTTTTTTTTTTTTTTTCTCTTTCAGATTTAGTATCCAATATTATTGTATGTATGTGGTTAAAAAAAAAAAAATGAAAAGGATTGTCAGTGGTTAGGAACTAGAGCAAGTATTACTGACAGGCATTGAGATAATGTATACTTCTAAAGACTTACTCTACTTGCTCAAAGGATGAGTATTCGTAAATTTATAGTATTTTTTGAGTTAGTAAAAGCCAGTTTATTCCTTGGTTAGAGCTATGTGAACCCCCCCCCACGCACACACACACACCTTACTAAGGGGGAAAAGCTATGATAATGGGCAAAAAGACAGTGAAAACTTTTTATTTCCACAAATTTTAATGAAATTTCAATGGCTTTAGACACACATAGGAAGTGATTATTTTCTTAATCATCAAAATTCTCTTATTTCTTGCAGTCAGAACGTTATTTTCCTCGTTTTCATATCCTAATTACTAATTAGGTCTTTATTAATGGATATCTTACCAAAAATGGTCATAAATTTTCCTAATTTATCATAAACTACATCGATTGTCTTAATGAAATTATTTTGTCAGCTATCTCCCCCACCCATGATTGTAGTAACACCACACTGTTTTTGTAAAGACTTAAACATTATTGGTAATATTTATGGGTGTCTTGATAGCAAATTTTTTTTTTTTTTTTTTTTTTTTTTACACTAAATATGTAAACATGATTTTAATTTTATGGCATTAGCATAATAATTCCCAGATTTTTGTTGCTCTAGTTGCACTATAGAAGCAGTGGAAAAAATATTTTAGTGCACTTCATACATAAATTCAAGAATGTATTTAAAAAAATAGTAAAGCATTTTTTTGCATATATATATATATATATATATATATATATATATATATATATACACACACACACTGCAAAAAATATAAGACCACACTCAAAAATAAAAGAAAAGATAGTTTACAATTTTTGAATTATGAAAATCAGATATATGAAAGATAAGGCATAAAGACAATTAAATTTTAAAGTATGAAGAAATTTCAATTTTTTTTTTTTTTTTTTTTTTTTTTTTATGTATATTAGCATTTATACTTAATTTTAAAATTTTGTTTTGACATATAAGACCAATGAGCAGAACTATAGAATATAAAGGCAAATTTTTTATTTGATATATTGTAGGTCTGCCGAAGGTGTTTTTTTTTTTTTTTTTCTCCATGCATTTAATATTGCATTTTTGAGTTAAGAAATTGCTGAGTACTGTCAGCTTTTCTATAGGATTGAGGTCTGGAGAGCATGCTGGGTGGTCAAGTCTTATCTTTTGTTCAAGCAAGTGCTTCTTTCTTATTGAAGCATTGTGGATAGCAGCATTATCTTGCTGAAAAATCCATTCTTCTCCACATAGACGACACCCATCTTGTACGAGAGATAAATCACTTAGCATCTTCACATAATCTGCTGCTTTTGTCGACCATTGACAAATTGTAGTTTAAGTTTTCCTGAAGATGAGAAGGCCCTCTAGATCATAAGAGATCCTCCTCCACTATATCTTGTTGAGTAATTCTCGTCTAGAAAATATTTTGTGTGCCAGTACTTCTGAAAGCCATCTGGACCAAGAAAACAACTTTTTGCCATTCTTTAGCACTCATGGTTTGATATTGACGAGTATATGCCAGTCATTTCTTTTTGTGCTTCATAGTTAACCTTGGACAATGAATTCTTTTCTTATGCTTAATTTTTTCTTGTTTAAATGCCTTCTAATTGTTCAAGTACTGCAAGGAGCATTCACTAGAGATTTCAATATTTTTGATGTTGATGAAATTTTCTTTTGTACTTTGAACAATTCTTCTCTTGAATTGTGATAATTTTTCTGGTCTACAAGTCGGTTTTCTTGTTCCATACTTATTTGGACTTTTTCAAGTAATTGCAGATAATGGTTTTACTGTGTCCTAAGTCCTTTGAAATTTTTAGATTTTCAGACTCCTTTCAGAACTGTAATCTCACCTTTGTCAAAGTCAGATCATTTAGTTCTTTTAGCCATTTATGTTTTTAGTATTTTAAGTATCACGGTTTTGATAGCCTTTATATTATGTAGATGATATATGATAATTTTTTTCAATTAAATCCTTTTTTTTTTTCTTTAGTTTTTATTGGTGGTCTTATATTTGTCAAAAATAAATTTTAAAATTTAGCTTAAATGCTAATATACATATAAAAAATGAATTGAATTTTTTTCTTATTTTAAATTTAAATGTCTCTTAACCTTATCTTTCACATACCTGATTTTCATAATTTAAAAATTGTAAACAATATCTTTTTCTTCATTTTTGAGGGTGATCTTAGATTTTTGTCGATGTGTATGTTAAACTGCAGAGCACAGTAATTATTTTTAAAATTTTTTTTTATTGAATAGATTAAAAGATGGTTATCAATGAGGAACGTAGGTTTGATGTTTCTTGGAAACATATTTATATTGTCATTTTCTTGTCATTGCACAGGCCTCTCTCTCCATTTTAATATTTAAGAAAATTTCAGTATATGTACTTATTTACCCTAACCCCTCCATCATCAGTAGGTTGTAGTTTGAATTCAGCTTTTCCTTCAAGAATAGTTTGCCTAACCAAGGTTTAAGAATTCAATCTGGCCTATTTACCCTTCACTAGAGAGAGAATAGAGATTCATGCCCCTTTTGTTAGGGCATAAACACAAAATGAAATGCAAATGGCCTCATCCATGATTTGAATTCTGATCAGAGAGATTCCATTTCCTATGACAATAACTATAACCGTTATGCTAAGTACGTCTCTAAAATACAGTACTGTCTGAAAGTTTTGGTTCATTTTTGAGAATAGTCTCGCAGTTTCCCTTTCGTTAAGAACTCCTATGAAATATGCTTAGGTATGGAAATGAGTCTAACCGAGCCAACATTTCATCTGTGGAAAAAAAAAAAAAAAAAATGTGTTGCAAAACATCCTCTTAAATTGGCAATTAAAAATTTTCAACAATTTGACTTTTGTATGGTATTCTATGTAGTGGAAAATTTTAAATAGTTAGTCTTTTTTTCGGATCCTCCTCTTAATCATCATGTCGTGCCTCCAGCTCAGATATCCCTGACCCTCTCTCGCCACTTCTCCCTATCACTCATCGCTTCTGGCAGGTCTTCTGGGCTACATCCCGTATCCTCACATAGCTGCTGTATGTATGTTCGATCTGGTCATCCTGCTTTTGCTTGGCCATATGCAGGGGTCCATAGGAGTACATCATCAGTGCTGTACTCCTAAGGACCCCCCTCCTCTTAATAGAAATCTAAAATGTATCAATAAAAACTTTGATTTGACTTTAAATCCACAATTACTGAATGTATAAGTCAATTGTTCATATTTCAAATGAGTATTGCTTGAACTTTAATAAGTTTCAAATCTAATTATAATCTGTTTGATGACAGAAAATAAGTTTAATTTTTAATCCAAATCTACTGCTCTATTGGCAAGGCTGACTGTATCTCCTGCTGAGGGGTAAGACCCTCTCAAAGGAGTGTCCAAAGTATGACTCTAAACTACATCTGGTGGTGAGGCTCCAGTCCTGGAGATTTTAGAAATGTGGAAAAACCCTTTCATTGGCATTACTCTCAAGTCAGTGCTGACCTAGAGTGGTAGTATTTGTTTGAGTTTCAGCTATGGGTCAAATAGAACTATTTAAAGATTATTCTGATTAGATAGGATTGGTTGGTTGGTTTTTTAGCGTATCCGGCCTTTTTGAGTGATTTAATGCCAAATTGTCATTCTGATAAAAGTTCAAACTATTCAGTTTAGTTTAAGTACAGATTTTTGTTTACACACAGTTAAATGTCAAAACAGTTCTATATCAAGCAATTCAGTTTAGCATAAGTACACAGTTTAATTCTATTAAACCCATAGATAGGACCCTATCAGGTGCTATCACTGCAGGCCAGAGTAGACCTGGGAGTGATGGCAATGAAGAGGTACTCTGCATTCCCCAAAGCTCCGGCATTACTGGAACCTCACCATCAGATTTAGTGTCATATCCAAGACACTCATTGGGGGGGGGGGTATTACATCTCTGCAGAGAAGCAGTCGGTGTATTCTACAGCCCCAGCCAACTGGGCAATGAGATTAGATCGGAATATATGGAACTATGTAACACTGCAAATGAATATAGATAAACAAAAAGGTACAATTTTAATAAAGGATCATTGAAAATAGTTATGGTTGTAATCAAACATTTAGAAATTAATCAAATTTCAGTATTAAATAACCCATAAGGAGTTGAATGAAAAAATGCAAAATCAGTTTCCTCATCATTGTTTAATTGTTGTTGGTCCCTGGCTCCAGCCAGGCCACCTTTGGGTGGATGAAAGTTCAATGACAAGCATAGCACTGGATCTTCGGGTTTAGTGAAGCTATAACCAGCAAGGTCATCTGGCATACATGCCCGGAGATTTGGCAATGGCTAGCATAGTTCACATTGCATTTTGTGATCTTATGACCAACATTGTCCAGTAGCATATGAGTCTCAGCTTGTGTGTGACTTCCCCCTCCTCAAATGCCACTATAAAATGGCCTCGTGTCGAGTCCTGTCTAGTGGTAGACAAGACAAATACCATTATTCTTCATTGTCGTCTCTAATTCTCGCAGCTGCTTCTTTCATGTCCTTCAAATCCAGTTCTTTTTGGAACATTCTGCAGAAGCAAAAATTTGTGCCCTTATATAGAGCCGAAATACCGGGACATTGGCCCAGCGGTTAGAGTGTTCGCCAATGGCCCGGGAGACCTGGGTTCAATCCCAGGTCGAGTCATACCAAAGACTTTAAAAATGGTACTTGATACCACCTTGCTTAACACTCAGCATTATAAGGTACGGTTCAAGGGTAAAGTGGAGCAATCCTGGGAATGGAGTAGCGCCCTCCCCTACACATTGGTGTAGTAGCTATTGAAAAGGGAGCCTTCGGGTCACCCTCGACTATGGTCGCTAACTATGGTTGCTATATAGAGCCGAAAACTCTTACGTAAAATGGGGGCTCATTTGCATGAGCACAATTTCAGCTCTGCTCGGCCACCTCAATGACAAGGTTCACACCTCTGGTCTTTTTGATTGACAGGGATGGCCATTCTCACTAATGGCAGCCAGTGATTCACTCTGCCTTTCACTCCTGCTATAAATTGATATCCCATTAAACAAATAGGCCAAACCTAATCCAAATTTATCAAATGCTCTCTTATCTAAGTTACATCTTCTATATGAGTTTTGCATATACCTTTCCATTATACATCAATGTATGAATTTTGTATACATCTTTTTGTGATGCATTGACGTAAGTTTTGCATATACCTTTCCATTATACATCAATGTATGAATTTTGTATACATCTTTTTGTGATGCATCGACGTAAGTTTTGCATATATCTTTTTAATGTAGTGTAAATAAATAGTTTGGGAATTAGTTGGCATCTTAAAGAATTCCTTGGAACAATAACAAATAATACACATTTAATAAGCTAAACTTCAGAATGTCTTGCTTAAAAACTATTAGATGTAATGAGACATTTTTTTGTGCTGAAGAAAAACAGTAAGAATCTTAACTCTTTCACAGGCAGATAGTTGGGTTTTTTTAAATCCTTATTTTCAGAAAATTTGCAAAATGAGTATGTTCTAAGTAGTCAATCATACTTATATTAATAGAAAAGAATTTCACTCTAGATAAGAGAAAGAATTAGTGGGCAGTGCTACAGGGATTTTAGAATTTTATAGAGAAAATACTGCATATATAAACAAATCTATTGCTGATCAGTTTTTTATATTTAGCAAAATAACCTTTATACAATCTTACATCCATGACCAACCTTAAGCCAATTGCACCCTCACCTAAGAGGGTCCTGCACCTCTCAGCTTGTCAAGTGCATACACCATAATGGGCTCAGCACATCTTAAGGGTGACTTTGCCTCCACCAATTTTTGTACTTGGTGGTTATGCATGTACCTTGGTCAACGAACAACCAATAGGAAAATGCTTTACATTAAGTTATCACTTACAAAAATGTCTGTCTGCAAAAGAGGTTAACTACCCTACAAATATTAAAATGACCTCATCTTTCAATCCTTTAATATTTTTTTTTCTTTTTTTAATTATATACTCCGGTTCAGTGGAAGAAGCTGACAACTAACATTAACTATGAATTAAATTGTAAGATTTATTTAATAGATACCCTCTTGTTATTTACTAAACTTTGCTTAGCTTGGCACAGTTCTGTGTGCTTACAGAACTTGCTGTTGATAATATTATTCATCTAAATACTGAACAGGCTGATTACTTTAAGTTCTTATGAGATAAAGTCTGACGTGACCATAAGTATTGGCTCCTAATAGAATTGTGAGAATTTATATTATTCCTTGTTGGGTGCAAATGAAAGGTTAATGAGATTATATAAACACCCATGAAAAGTAAATTAATAGCTAATAAAAATTTATTTAATTACCATTCTGTATATTGAGGTAGCATTTTCTCTTTTAAACATTCTAAAATGCCTATAGCACTTTGCCCATTAATTCTTCACTCTGACCTCCTAGTAAAATTCTTTTCTGTAAATTCCCCTCTTGCATCTTCTTCCTCCTACTCTTTATTTTAATGTATATGACGCTTGTGTTTGTCATTTCACTATTTGCTCACTGAAGATAGCTCCAGTTGAGGCTGAAAATACTTGGGATGGGTCATGGTGCCTTCTTAAAATGGTTTATGAATCAAAGCTATCATCATCATGGATTTCCCTGACTCTCTCTCGTGCTGTTCGTCTCTCATATTCATCACTCCTGGCAGATCTTGGGTATCCAACACTTGCACATCTGTGTGAAGGAGTCCATAGAGAATATCGCTTATGAGTTCTTACTTCTCCAGCAGTGTCCTGCATGTCTTGTCTATCTTATTTGGATGGTTTTAGAGATAGGAGGTAGGTGGCATACAGCTACTGCTTTGTAGGATGTTGCTTCCAGGATTTGTTCAATATTACTCATGGCATTCTCGTGCAATTCCTGTCTAGCTTTTTCAATCTACACTTAGTCAACATCCATGTGGTGCATCCATATAGCAGAATCGATATAACCTCTGCTTGGAAAAAAAATTGTATTTCATTTTATCAGATAGGTTTGACTTCCATATGATCCACAGCCATCCATCCCTTTGCTAGTTGCATATTGATGTCATTTTCAGTAGATGAGATACTGCTTCCGAGGTAGGTGAACTTGTCCACTAGTTTCAATAGCTGTCCTTCGCTTCACTAGTCACATATTGATGTCATTTTCAGTAGATGAGACACTGCTTCCAAGGTAGGTGAACTTGTCCACTCGTTTCGATAGCTGTCCTTCCCTTCACTCGTCACATATTGATGTCATTTTCAGTAGATGAGATGCTGCTTCTGAGGAAGGTGAACTTATCCACTAATTTTAGAGAGCCACAATTTAGTGTGGAGACGTTTCCTTTTAGATTAAAAAGCTAGAATAGGCAGACACCATGTCAGTCCTATTTAATCAAACCTCTTTTAATTACAATCGTACAAAACATGCCAAAAGAATACATGTGGTTTACACTTTATGGAAAATATACTTTTAGAATTAAACCCTCCTAAAATCAAATATGAACCAACTGAAGAAATTATTTATCACAAACTTGAGATTAAACTTGAATACTTCACTTAAGATGATGCAGTTCTGATAATAGGATGTTGATTACGTATTTACCAATACATAAAGTGTTGTATAGTATACTACACGTGTACAATTATACATGGGAACATAATCAACTGATAATGACGACTTCAGTAACTAACGAATACACTTCTTTATAAAAATATAAATCTCTCACACTTTATTTTCGAAAAGGTGATGTTTGTTGTGTGTGAGAAATGAGTGGAAACGGACTATACTATATTGACCCAAGTTCTTCTTCAACCATAGCAGCACTTCTTTGACATCTTGGGTTGCTCAACTGTGGGTCACCGAGGGCCGCAAAGCCCTCAGTCTGCAAGATGGTTCTCATGCTGGCATCCCGTTTCCAACTGACTCAAACCGCCCGGGCACCTGGTTATATTATTTTCTAACACCCACCTGCTTCCACCGTTCTTCCGCTTATTTACACAGGTGCATCTCTTGATTGACGGTTCGGTCGAGGGTCAATATATAACAAAAAGGAAATAAATTGTAGGCAAATTTACTGTTGGATAACAAAAATTACATTTAATAAACTGAACATGCTGAAAGAATAGACATAGCTTACAGTATATACTGAGGAAGTACCCATTGCGTAGTGACCTACATACTGGATGGCAACATTTTAGTGAATGAGTTTAAACTCCAGTTGTGCTATTTACTTCCAGACTTATACACTTGAGGAAGGTATGAACCCCTTTATCCCCCATCCCAATCAACTGGGGGCTGTAGAATACACTGACTGCATCTCTGCAAAGGGGTAAGACCCCACACACACACACACACACACACACACGTCCTGGATATGACACTAAGCAATCTGATGGTGAGACTCCATTCTTAAAACTTTGGGGAATGTGGAGTATCCCTTCATTACCATCACTTCCAGGTCCACTCTGTATAGAGTGGTCATACCTAATAGGGTCCTATCTATTGGTCAAATAGAACTTTGACATTTAAATTGTATGCAAATGACTTATGTGAAATTGAGTTGTTAGAAAAAGAACTGTTTGATCATTTAACTGTGTAAACAAATGACTGGTGTTCAATGGAATTGTTAATGATACATAGCAATACTTTGAACCATTTAACTGTATGCAAACAAATGAGTAATGTTAAATAGAATTATTAATATTAAATAATAATACTTGAAACTTTTTCACTGCGTACCTAAATTGAATTATTGGTATAACAAAATACTTGGAACCATTTGACTGTCTGCAAATGAATGAATAGTGTTGAATAGAATTAGTGTGAAATAGCAATACTTGTAACCACTTCACTGTGTGCAAACGAATAACTGATAGAATTAATAGTGTTAAATAGCAATAATTAAAACCATTTGACTGTAGAAACAAAAGCAATACTAGTGTGCAAACCAATTAATTCTAACTTATTTAAAAATGAAATCACCTACAAACTGTGTGTGCAAACAAATGACTGATAAATTGTGAATGTCATATAGCGGTACTTGAAACCATTCAACTGTGTGCAAAAAAAAATGAGCTCAGGCTCATTTAAATATGTTATCAACAAAATGTTTACAAATTTTATATTTGATATGTATAAAGAGGATTAGGGATTAAATAACCTACAAGGGTTCATATGCCATTAAACCTTCCCAAACCCTCTATCCCTCCAGCTAAGGGTTAAACAGTATCACTAATCTTTTATAAGGATGACTTTGGCATTAAGTAACCCATGAAAGTTGATATGTCATTAAACAAAGAAACCAAACCAATATATAGAATGTGTGGAAAATATAATCAATTTGATATGAAAAAAAACACAAGGTCTTAAGAGAATGATTATATAGTTGATTTGTCAATGTTAAAGTGTGTGTGTGTGTGTGTTTTTTTTTTTTTAACTTTAACCTTCCATCAAGGTATTTAATTATGTGATATATCTTTTTGAATTTTATTAAAATCAAATTTTCATTTCTTGAATGAAATTTAAAAAAGAAGTTTGGAATATTCTATTTCCATCAGTAAAGAAATTGAAGACTGAATTTTTTTTTTTTTTTTTTTAGCCTTTGACTATACAAATGCCATGGCTATCAAAGGATGTCAGCAAAAATTATCCTTTGTGTCCTATAAGTCGCATTCTGACATGATTATCAAATTTTGGCCACAAAAATCTGAGCTGCTGACTTCAGTGGTCTGTTTTTGTTTTTTTTTAATTTTTTTATCAGATCTGTAAACTGAAAATCTTGTTATTCTAGGCTTAATAGAAAGTATATGAAATACTATTTTGCTTGTTTCTGAACAGTAAAAAGTATATTTGCATTGCTGCATTATTGAAAGGTTTGCTTCTTTTGAACTCTAGCAAACAAACAACAAACCTCAGATTATAAATTTCAATATAAACTTATGGAGTATTCATAGTGTTATCTTTATGCCAAATTCTGGCTAAAATTTTTGGATGTTCATTGTTTCACTCTTGTAGTTTAACATTAAACTTCTGGTGATTTAAATCAAATTTCCTTGAAATAATCTTACTTACAGAAACTTTAAGCTACTCTGAATCCATTTTATTTTGTCAGATTTTTAAAAAAATCTTCTAAGTGGGTGGGTGTGTGTGTGTGTGTGTGTAATATATATATATATATATATATATATATATATTACAAGTGTTGGTTGTCACTAAATCACTTTGTTGGTTTGTGTCGAACCAAGTGCAATATAATATGGAAAGTGTTCAATATCTAAGATAGAGCTATTATATAATAATAAATAAATATATATTAGATTTATGAGATACACTGACTTTATGTCCGGTAAAAACAGCTAGCTGCATTTGTACCCTCACATACACTATATGCCACCCACACATACACACACAATAATATGCAACTATAACACACACACTCACAATCACATGTAAAGATTCCTACAAAATCCCAACCGTTTTTACCATATTTTTTTAATTTTCAATTCATTTTGTTAACTGCTTGATGATTGTTTTGTAAAAAAAACCCCATGAAACGCTGGGGTCACAGTCTAAATTCCATGGAATTAAATATATAAATCTAATATATATTTATTTATTATACACACACAGTGGTAGCTCGAGACTACTGAAAGTGGGGAGGCTGCAGTTTGTGAAAATACTTCTAATTAGTCATATTTAAAGACATGAATTTTTTATTAGCTATGTTTTATTTTCTGACTAGCAACCCCTGATCAAAAGCATTATAATCTGTCTTTTTTTTTTTTTTTTTTTTTTTTTTTTTTTATAAAGGGTTTTAAACTCGAAAGGTCAATCTCCCTTAATTGATGTTTTTATATTGCTTCTCTTGTTAGCATCCATAGAAAAAATATTGTCCAATGAAGAAATAAAAAAAGACTACAGTATTTTTCTGGTGTAAATACTTTATCTAATCCATCAAATTTGAATATTTTTACATTAATCAACCAGATTTCGGCCATCTGAAGTCAATGGAAGTGTTTAATCTATGATTGTCAATTTTTAAAATGAAACAAAGTTAAACCTGTCTTTTTTTTTTTTTTTTTTTTTTTTTTTTTTTTTTTTAAACCACACCACACCTTGAAGAAAAAAGCTTTTTTGTTTTCTGTGCTGGGTGGCTAGAAGACTAATATTGTACCTTTTTTATTCCTGCCTCCTTTATGAACTGAACAATATTTAAACAAAATCTATTTCTTCATGGAATCTTAAAAAAAAATGTAAAAATCATTCACTTGCACCTTTTAGTTGAATTAATAAAATGATGGCAGTGGGTGCATGACAAAACAAAAATTAATAAAAGGTCTTCAGAATTGTAAGTAAAAATATCTTATAAAGAAACCTCAACTTTTATTTCTTTGGATACTGAAAATTTTTAATTCTGAATATTAACTGATTTGGGGAATTTAAAAAGTGTTTTACTAAGTGCATGTTTTTTGTGTATACCTACTTATAAGGTACAAAAATAAGACAATTTTATTGAACCTTTCAAAAGCTCATATGGACCATAATTTTGGATTATTTTTTTTATTTTTATTTATTTTATTTATTTTTTATTTTTTTATTTTTTTTTTTATAGCAATGTTTGAAAAATAGATGAAGTTTGGATATTTTCTAACTTTATTAAAACCAATAACAGGTTTAAGAAACTTTTTATATTTTTGATTACACTATTTAAACTTGTGAGAATATTTAATAAACTAGCTCTATTGTTTATACACTATTGTTAGCTTTCTATGGCATGAAAGTGTTTTGTTTCCTCCCCTTTTCCTGTTTTGTTATATTCCTTTACACACACACACACACACTCATTCAAGAAACACCTGTAGTAATTTCAGGGTTTAAATAGGTTTTGCCAATCACTAATGCATTATTACCCCTTGCAGTTACTATCAGGACTCCCTCCCACATGTTTTATTTGCACCCCCCTCTTTGTTTTCTTTTGTCTTCAGCTAAATGTGAGGAGACATTGTCACTTGATTGGGTTGGCTCCCCTATCTCTGTTTTTGTTAACTACTTCTTTCAATAGCCATTCTAACTTGGCCACTTCATACTTCTTATATTTCTGGAATTCTGGTAATGTGTTGAAAAGAGCACTTTGTCTGTTTACTCTCCATCTGTAGCGTCTGCAGAATAAATCACTTGTTCTTATAAGGATTCATTCACTCCACTCGCTTTGCTGCTTATTACATTTTTGTTATTAGCCTGGTCAGGCTCTGAAATTTCTCTGTATGATCTTTGATCAGCTTTGCATACTGGCACAAAATGAACTGTTCAGCTTTATCAATCAAATAAATTTGAGTGAAACCTTTCTATTGAAATGCTGCACTGCTACTGCTTGGCATTATAAGTTAGTAAGATATATATGTATCATATTTACCAACCCCTCCACTCGGGCAGGATGTGAGATAAGATCAATTTTTAAGCAGAGTTTAACAGGTTTGAATTAAGTTTTCCTTCTCCTAGACTAGTTGTCTCACCAAGGCTGAAGAACCCAGTCTGTCCTATTTGCCCATAGCTGGAGGGAGAATAACTGGATTCATACCTTTCCCAAGGGTATTAGTGCTATGTGAAATGCAGTCTCGTCCAGGATTTGAACTCTTGTCCATTTCCTACGATGATAACCATTACACCACAGGCTCCTCCATTCATATATATATATATATATAGTGTGTGTTTTAAGATAAAACCTCTTAAACCACTCACAACTGTAAATATTGAATGTATGATGAGTGAGATTCCTATCTTTTTAGGCATAAAATAACTCCAGACTAATTGACATGGTGTTAAAATCTATCAACAGATTCATTAGTAGTTAGTGATAGTCAGTTTCCTTGTCTGTGATCAGTAAGGAAGTAAAACAAAATAGGCAAGAAACTAACAGCTACCAAGTGCCACTGACTCTTTACCCATGCTCTCCTTAGGTTTATTTATGCTTTATCACTGATATTAAGTTGCCCAGTCAGCTGTGGCTGTAGAATACACTGACTGCAACTCTGCAGAGGGGTAAGACCCCCCCCAACGCGTGTCCTGGATATGACACTAAACAATCTGATGGTGAGGTTCCAGCAATGCTGGAGCTTTGGGGAATGCGGAGTACCCCTTCATTGCCATTGCACCCAGGTCCACTCTGGCCCGGAGTGGTAGCACCTGATAAGGGTCCTATCAATGGGTTAAATAGAATTAACAGCATACTTATGCTAAAATGAATTGTTTGAATAAAACTGAATAGTTTGAAATAGAAATGACTTTTACAATTAAACCGTACTTACATTTAAACTGCGTGCTTATACTTAACTGAATTATTTCAAATAGAACTGTTTTTCGACATTAAAACTGTATTTACACTTAACCGAATTGTTACATACAACTGCTTGAATAGTTAGAAATGGAAATGTTTTGACCATTAAACTGTGTACTTATGCTAAACTGAATTGTTTTAAATAGAACAGATTATTTACATAAAAATGGATTTGGCGTTAAATAACCTACAAAGGTTGATATGCCATAAAACCCAACAAACCAACCAACCAACTGATATTAAGCACTTTATAAAAAAAATCTAGTTTGAGAAACACACATACAGAGGTTAGGATAGCATAGACATGGTCAAATAGCATATGGTGACTGTTAGTGTCTTGCCTATGCGTTTTCAGATGATCACATGTCATAAAATCACCAAGTACCATAAACTGTTTCTATGCTTTCCTAACTTAAATATACGAGGATCATTGAATGAGTTTCCAGACTTTTTTTCACATGGGCACTTTTATTGATAGTACACACATGAAACTCTAGTCCCCTTTGAATTAATCTCCTGCTGCTGCAATGCACTTGTACCATTCCAACAACTTCTGGAAGGCCCCATAGAAGTCCTCTTGTGTGAGCGTGTCAATGACCTTCGTCACAGCCTCTTTCATCTCTCAATTGTCTCATAACAACAGCCTCTAAGTTTTTCCTTGAGCTTAGGGAATAAGCAAAAGTCACAGGGAGCAAGGTCTGGACTAAAGGAAGGCTGAGGAACTGTCTTGATACCCATCTTGGTCAAATAGTCTGTAACAAGGATGGAGTTGTGGACTGGTGCATTGTCCTGCTGGAAATGCCACTGACCCAATTCCAATGGAATCTCTTCCTGAACTCCCTTAAAACCTCAACATAGTAACCCTAACCCTTTGGCCAATCAACTCTGGTGTATTGACTTCCTTACTCCTCCCACACCTCTTATCATCCCTCACAGACTCCCTGCCTTCCTTGAATCTGCCACTCAAAAACTGATGCTCGATTCATGCAAGATGGTCGAAAAGCAATCTGAAGCATTCCATACGTTTCTGTGGCATTTTTTCCAAGTTTAAAACAGAATTTTATTGCATATTGTTCTTCTAAAGTGTCCTCATGTCCAGATTGCATTTTTGAAATTCAACAGCTGTGACATTCAGGCTTTAGTAGGGTGTATTCCAATTGCTGTAGCTGTTGATTTGAACCTGAAATCATAAAAATTGGTCAATCATCTCATAAGATGTATAGCAATAACATACTGAATTTTCAAGAGTCTGGAAACTTATTGAATGCACCACGTATATACTCTCACCCAAATTGAGCACTGTATAAAAAAAATATAGTTTGCTATATTATATATTATTCTCATAAAATTGTGTTTGTGGTGGCTCTTATATTGTACCATTGGATTATTTCTGCAAATACCAAATAAAGTATCTGCTGATTTCTACACAAAGCTAATGATAGCTTGTCATATCTTGCCCTAATTGTACAACTGTCCTTCCAAATTCAGGCAAAATTGAAGAAAAATTTTTTTTTTTTTGTGTGTGTGTGTGTGTGTGTGTGCGCATGCACAATTTGGTCCCTCTCACAAATTTTCAAAGTATATCACTTTTCGCTGTTCTTTAAAAACTTATTTCATCAAAGCAGCAATTAATTTAAAATATGCCTTCAAATAATTACATACCAGCATTTCACTAAAAACCAACAAATCAGAAATTAGGTTTGCAAGTGGTCATGTGGATCCATAGATATTGCCCATCTGTGTGAATTTTGAATCTCACCAATTTTAAGTTATATAAACTTGTTTGTCCTCAACATTTTTGTTGAACAAACAAATTTAGTGACAATGATGGTGTGTGGTCTTTCTTATGGCTTTTGTTGATATTTTTCTTCCTTACTTCCAGCACGTCTCTGATTTTGTACTGAAACCAGCATTTGTCTATATAGATGTAATATTTGCAGCAGATTTGTGTCTAGCTTGCTAATGTCTAGTATGTATTTGTGGTGATCCTCCTCCTCTTTTTTTTTTTTTTTTTTTTTTTTAATCTTGTGCTTCATACTTGTATTTCTTTCCTCCTCTTTTCCTCAGGGCTGTTGCACAGCTGAATGGTTATGATTTTCAAGGTTCTATCTTAAAGGTAAGAGTTTGCCTCTTGGCTTATGCTATTCCTCGAGTTTCCTCTCTTTCTCTCTCTCTCTCTCTCTCTCTCTCTCTACACACACCTTCATACAAATGGGAAATCCAACCTTCACTTTTTCTTCCTATTCACTCTTGCATTTTATCTACTCTTCACACCCCTTTTATCCAAATGTGTTGTGATGATAATCTTTGCATTATGTCAGCTTTTAATTGCTTCTTTTAATCTGTAAGCATGACTGTTTTGAGTTGAGCACTATTCTACTTTGGGCTCGGGGAGATCACATCAACTACATATATAGCCCTGACTGTATCCCTTACAGAGGGGATAAGACCTAGATAGGACTCTAAACTGCATCTGGTGAAGCTCCAGTTTGAGAGATCTTAATTTCCATTACTTCCAGGTCCACTTTGACTTGGAGTAGTAGCACTTAAGGTCCCATTTATGAGTCAAATAGATCTGTTTGAAAATTACGCATTTGCTATGTTATGAATACTATTCCCTAAACTCAAGGCATAAAATAACCTTAAATAAATTGACATGCCATTAAAATCAGTCGGATATAAATAAGTCTAATAGCTTTTAACAACTTTTTTTTTTCTTTTCTTTATTGAAATGATGTAATCTGAAAAGATCTTCACCTTGGATTAAATTTGGTATGTTTTTATTACTTTTTAAGTTCAGGTACAGGGTATCCTAGGGTTCGGGAATTGGGGGTTCTATGGTTTCAGTGAGGAAGAAAACCTATGGTAACTTCATTTAATTAGCTCTTGAAACATAGTGCACAAATGATTCTTAGAAAATTTTAATATTTCTGTTTATATCCAAATTCTTTTCTCTTGATTGCTTTGTAGATAGCAATTAATCCTTTGACTCAAAAATGCCACTCTTTTTCTAAGTCTAATAGCATTATTAACAACTGTTAATAAAAAAAAAATTATTTTGATAAAGACATAACAATGACAAAACCCAATTTTACGATACATGTGTCAAATTATTTCATACATTAGTCTTTCTTGCATTTTGCTTAGATCAGAGGTCAGCAAACTACAGCCACTGGCCAAATCCAGCCCACAGGCTCATTTTGGCTAGTCTGCTACTATTTCATTGCAGGTCAGAAAATTTATCTTTTATAGGAATGGAAAAAAAAAAACTTCACTATCACCAAAAATTACAAATAGATTTTTTTTCTCTCCACTTATGCTTGAAAAGTCTAAAACCATTCTTAATCCAACCTGCTCTTGCTTCCCCCTTTTGACTTGGATGAAAACGGCTCACTTCCTTGACCCCTTTTAATATCTCAAGTCTTTGTTCTTTTCCAGTGAAATTACGTGGAATTAAATTTTGTTTTCAATCCACCATTTCAGGTATTGAGAAGTTCAATTACTAGATGCCTGTGACTAACCCAGTTTTTCTCAGCTGGGGTTCCTGGGGAGCCTAGGATTCTATTACAAATTGTTAGAGCTTCCAAAAAGCAAAACTCTTTATACATGTGATAATTGTTGGTGTTTTATTTTTTGTTTTTTCATTCTCCATATAAATATATAAAGTTTATAAAAAAAATAAAAAACAAACATGAATTTTATAAAATAATTTATAACCTAATAAAATATGAATAATTTTATGATTTTATAACCTAAACTTTTTTCTTTGTGTCTTTAGGTGAGAAGTGGGGGATCTTAGAATGTTCACCAACATAAGGAATTCTTCCTATACAAACTGATAATTACTTATTATTTAAGTAATGAATTAGTTATAAATATAATTACTTGATTATAATACATATTTTTTTAAATAAGGTAATGTTCTTCCTTCTACATATTTTTTATGCCAGGGTTTCTTGAGATATGAAAATTACTTCATGGGGTCCTCCCAGTTTAAGTGTTGAGAAAGGCCAACCTTGCCCTGAATGTGAATAAGATGTTAGTTATTATTAGGAATATGTCAAGGTAGATCTAACAAAGAACCACCAATTTTAATTTCCAAATAACCTTCAATGACTTTTACTGACTAAAAACAGTTTAGAACTTGGCTTTAAGCCAATCCTGGTGCCATTTTAGTTGTTTCCTCTAATTCATGAACACTGTCTTTGATCTTTTGATTTCAATGAATTCCTTAGTGATCATCGGAGAGTTCTATGTCTACATTAGGCAGTTAAAGAGCCACTTGAACTTAGCTTCTGACTAACCTAAATAAAAGGGTTTTCTAATGGATCAATATTCATTTATTTTTAGGTTGATTTTGCTGGCAGTCGGTCAAGGACCAATCGGCCCAACACAAATGGCAATTCAGGAATGATGAGTGCACAAGATTTGCCTCTCAGGTAATCTCCTGTTCCCTTCATACTTTTTCCTCCTCCTGTATTTCAATACAATATTGTTGGCTTTTTATGTCTAATTTTGGAATTTTGTTTTTAAATTGAGTAATGCTAAGACTTAGTATTTGATTTGTATTCATATAGTCTAGATTAAGAGATTAGCTAAATTTTTTAGACCTTATTTTTCTAATGCAGGTATTATTGGGGGAACAAAACTTTTGGCAAATAGGCCAGATTTTTTTTTTTTTTTTTTTTTTTTTTTTTTTTTTTTTCCAAAGTCTGGCCCATTTAACAAAACTCCTTTCCCCAGTGGTACCTGCATTGGAAAAAACATGTCTTAATGTTTGGCTTCTCCCTATCATGAAGTAAATGTTAATACTTAAAATCTGATATTTCATTTGTATTTATAATTAAAGAAAATTTTATTATTCAAGAGCTTATATATATTCACTGGTCTTGTTGGTTGATAGTTTTGGGCTCTTCAATGTAGCTTATGCTCACAAATGTGTATGCATTTAACTGTATATCCTGAGTAAGACATGAAATTGAATCTGTTATTGAAGGTTCAGTTCTGTAGCTTTGGGAAGTGTAATCACTTCTTTACTGCCATTACTACCAGTTCAATTCTGACCTGGAGTTATAGTACCTGTGGGTCAGATTTGCTTGAAAGTATTAGTATTTGATAGTACTTAAAACCATATTGAACTGAGCCATTAGCTGAATGAATTGAGTGTTCACCACTGGTCTGGGAGACTGGGGTTCAATCCCAGGTCAAGTCATACCAAAGACTCAAAAAATTGTACTTGATCTCACCTTGCTTAGCACTCAGCATTATAAGGTAAGGATCAAGGGTAAAGTGGAGCAATCCAGGAAAAGGAGTAGCACCTTCCCCTACACCTACTGAAAAGGGAGTCTTCAGGTCACCCTCGACTAAGGTCGCCAACTTAATACAAATTTATACCTAAGATATATGGTTTTAAGTTATATTAAGCTATAGCTGTCTGTAAATGATTCACTACTTACTTGAAACCATACAATTGCCCCCCCCCCAAAAAAAAATTATTTCACCATTAGGTAACCTAAAAATGGTGACCCAGTCAGTTGGAGCTGCAGAATACACTGATTGCATCTCTGCATAGGAGTAAGACCCCAACGAGTGTTCTGGATATGACGTTATACAATCTGATAGTGAGGCTCTAGTAATGTTGGGTTGTCCTCATGGTGTAATGGTTAAAGCGATGAACTGCGGAATCATAAGCGAGTTCGTACTCCAGTCGCGCTATTACGTTCACTTTTGGGCAAATACCCTTGGGAAAGGTATGAACCCCCTTATCCTCCCAGCTATGGGTTAAATAGTACCACTACTGTTCTTCTAGGAGAATGGCTTTGGCATTAAATAACCTACAAAGGTTGATATGCCATCAAAACAAAGAAACCATCAAACCATCTAGTAATGTTGGAACTTTAGGAATGCAGAATATCCCTTAATTGCACTTGCTCTCAGGTCCACTCTAACCTGGAGTGGTAGCACTTGATAGGGTTCTATTTATGGGTTAAATAGAACTGTTTTGACACTTAAACTGAGTGCTGACAAATAACTTATGTTAAATTAAGTTGCTTGAAATAGAACTGTTTGATCATTTAACTGTGTTAACAAATGACTGTTTAATTGAATTGTTAGTGATACATAGCAATACTTGAAAACCATTAAACTGTGTACAAACAAATGATTAATAGTAAGTAGAATTATTCATATTAGATAGAAATTTGTGAAACCCTTTAACTGTGGAAAAAAATGAGTTTGGGCTCATTTAAAAATGTTATCTAAAAAATTTAGAAATCATATTAATGTATAAAAACTATTTGGCATTAAATAGCCTATAATGGTTGATATACCATAAAACTAAGCCTAACAATGGTCACCATGCTGTAAAACCAACCAACATAATAAATTAGACTACATCCCTTTGGATGTGCTAGGGTCAGTTAAATAAGGACTATGGATGTACACATAGGTAAAACAAAAAACTTGGAGCTTGAAGTCCCTATTGCACAGGTGTCAGACTATTATGACCCTCCTCCTTTGATGTTGTAGAGGAGGTACTGTCATGAGTTTAGAATCCCCAGGACCAAGCTTAATTCATTTTATATTTGTCATGCCTGTCCTAAAACAAGATGGTTGTGGATACCTTCTGTTTTGAAACCCATTGTTAAAATTTATTTTGGGAGTTAGCAGGAAAAAATAAACCTACTGTATTCAAGTTTACTTGGATGTTCTTCACTTAAAGAGAGAAATGTCTCTTTCATATAAGAACTTTTTTTATGATATATCTATTACAGTGCTGGCATATGTAGTTGGATAACTTTGCTGTTCTGCCTCATAAACAGTCATCGTATTTCATTTTTTTTTATGCCCCCTCCCCAATTCTTTATTTATTTATTTATTTATTTATTTATTATTATAATAATTTTTTTTTTCTTTTTTTTTATATTATAGGATTTTAGTTGGACGAGAATATGTTGGTGCTATCATTGGGAAACAAGGCCAGACCATTAAACAGATCACTTCACAAAGCAATGCAAGGTGAGAAATTTTTAACACCAAATCTCTGCTCTTGTAATATATTCTGATAGATAAGTTTATTAGAGTATTTCATAGCACTGGAAATAAATACCTAAATAGTTTTTTTTTTTTTTTTTTTTTTTTTTAAGCTTTCCTCTTTAGAAACAAAAGATTATAGATATCTGTATCGAATAGGCTAAGAAGACAATAACCCTTTTGCCCTGATCCCTATCAGTCAGCACTTGTCCTACCCATTCAAATAAATATTACCTAAAGTTACCTCAATCTGTGTGTGTAATATATATAAATAAATTTCTGTCACTTGTGTTAATATAACCAAATGCCAAGTAAATGTACATTGATAATGTGTAAATCTGAACTGAAATACCAATTGCTGCCTTATGTATTGTTATATTCTTAAATAAAATCTAAAACTTGTTCTTAATACATACCTGACTCCCTTCTTCTCCAAACAAATGTTTTTTCTTTTTAAAGATTAGCCACTATTTATTCCAGTGCATTAAACCAGTTGACATTTGTGTTTGATTTTAAGTTTTCTTGTAGAATAGCAGAAATGTAGGTTTTAGTTGATTAATACTTTAATTCAAGATCATAATGTTAATTTTCAAATTGTATACTCTACATAATTCACTAGCTTAAAGTGTAAACATCGTTTTTATTTCAGAATAGATGTGCATCGCCCTCCAGATAACTCTGCACCAGAGACTGTAAGTATCCTGCTTAGGAATATATTGTATTACTTACTTGATATAGCCCAGTTGGCTGGGGCTGTAGAATATGCAGATTGCATCTCTGCATAGGAGTAAGACCAACCTACTTCCTTTCAATGAGAGTCTTGAACATAACATTAAACCATCTAATAGTAAGGCTCTAATCCTGGTGCTTTGGGGATTGTGGAGTACCCTTTCATTACCAGTACTCCTAGGTCTACTCTGACCTAGAGTGGTAATATCTATTAGTCCCATTTCTGGTTGAAATAGAACTATTTAATGGTTTACTATACATTAAACCATTTAACTGTGTGTAAACATGAATAATGGGGAATAGAATCAGTGTTTGATAGCAATATTGAAACTCTTTAACTGTGTGCAAACAAATGAGCTCTGGGTCATTTAAAAATGATGCTATTTAAAAATCACGTGCACACACACACACGCGTGTGTGTGTGTGTGTGTGTGTGTGTGTGTGTGTGTAACAGAATTTGGTATTAAATGACCTGCAAGGGTTATTTCATAAAACAACCATCCAACTTGATAGATATTGAAGTATTTTTTTACTAGCAAAAAATTATATCCACTCCTATATTACCTCCTCTTGTTATCTTTGTCTTCTTGGTTGATCATTTGTGCATGTATTTATTAGTAGGAAGGGCTTTTAGTCTTTGTGGGTAACTAGTCAAGGAGGAAGGATAACCCTAGATTAAAAACTAAAAGCTGGAATCACTAAGACAAGCCTGTTAGTTTTTAACTCTGACAACCCATTTGGTTGATGCAAACTTATTTCAAATGGACCTTTTAGAAATGTGGAGTACCCTTTTGTCATTACACTTGGGTCCACCCTGACCCAAAGTGGTAGTACCTGTTAGGGTCCCATCTGAGGTTCAAATAGAAATATTTCATTTTTTATACTTGAAATCATTTAACTGTGTGCAAACAAATGATTGATGTTAATTATTAGTATTATATAGCAAGTCTTAGACCCATTTAACTATGTACAAACTAATGAGCTTTAGATTGTTTAAAATCTTAGTAACAAATTATTCATTTACAAAACATATACATATAAATAAAATAAAAACAGGATTTGTCATTAAATGAACTGCAAGGGTTGTGATATGCTATTTAACACAACCAGTTTTCTTTTCTGCTTACCAGAAAGTCTTATTTCTCTTCTATAGTTGGTCACAATCAAAGGCAGCTCAGAAAGTTGTACAACAGCTTGTAAAGAGTTAATGAAAGTTGTACAGCAAGAAGCCAGTTCCCTAAACAGGTCAGTGATATTTTTGATCTTGTGTGTCCCATATTTTTTTCTTCTTCCATCACCTCTTTTTCTTACATCATAAATTTTCAGCTTTCTGCTAATTTTGAGTTTCCTTCTAATTGCACTATATATGCTCTGAATGTGAATTTTGTTATATACCTGCAAGGGAATAAGTGATGTAACAATAGCCATTCATCGAGCGCTCGCATAGATTTTGATATTCCTCATATATTCTATACAAGAATAATCCACACCCATTGTCTTTGGACACTGACTGGATATTACTTACACAAAATTGCATTAAAGTCTTTTTACACTATTACAACAGAGAGGGTAGAGAAAACCTAAAGTACTTAAATTATCAACTCCTTGAATTCTGTTATTTGAAGTTTCATATGGAGCACCCTATCCTTGACAGCCCAGTTGGCTCGGGCTGTAGAATATATCAACTGCGTCTCTGCAAAGGGGTAAGAACCTCCCAATGAGTGTGCTGGATATGACATGAAACAATCTGATGGTGAGGCTCCAGTAATGCTGGAGTTTTAGGGAATACAGAGTACCCCTTCATTGTCATTGCTCCCCGGTCCACTCTGACCCCGGAGTAGTAGTACTTGATCTGTGGGTCAAATAGAACTATTTGACATTTAAACTGAGTGCAAGCAAATGCTAAATTGAATTTATAAATAAAACTGATCATTTAACTGTATCTACAAAATGTTTATGAAGTGTGTGTATATAATTTTAAAACAGGATTTTGCATTAAATAACCAATGGTTGATATACCATAAAACCAAACTAAACAATCCTTGGACAGAAATGGACACACTAGAATACCCTTCCCATCATGCCCTAGACAACAGTATATAAGGGATACCCAGCACATGAAAGCATCTTTCTGATCTTTGCATAAACAAGAAGCTGTTACCAAGTGACATTTTGTTTCTATATTTTAAACCTTTCTATCCTCTTCCATCTGTTATATAATTTATTTACTTTTATTTATTTATTTTAGGACTTGTTCCTTAAGGGTGTTGTGTCCCAACAGTCTCTGTGGACGCATGATAGGTAAAAATGGAAGTGTGATCAAAAGTATCATGCAAGATTCAGATTCCCATATTGTTGTTTCAAGGTAAGAATTTATGCTTGGCTCTTAAATCTATATAAATAAAAATGTAAATGTTTGTTACTAACCGATAATCTCCAGTTTTATAGAACTAATTAGTTTAAAATTTTCAGAGAGCATTTTATTCGAATTCAGGAGTGTTTTTATATACTTATTAAAAATTTTTTTTTTTTTTTTTTATTGTAATATTTTTGGATAAGTCGTTTTTCTCTGACAAAAGCCGAACACGAAAAAATAACTTCCGTTTCAAAGAATTTTACACGTGATTTTTTTTTTTTTTTGCTTAGTCACTTTTACTTTCTTTTTTGGTTGACTTAAACAGAGACGCTAAACTTTAAACCATATTTCATTGGTTCAGTTGTAAGTAAATTTTTTTTATTCTAATGAATTGTTTACAAAATATTTTTTGTGTTGAAATTCAACGAAAGACATCCATTAAAAAGTTTTCTTTCTTAAACCATATTTCATTGGTTTAGTAATAACGAATTGTTTACTAAATATTTTATATTCTTTTTTCAATATGACATTTTTTCTCTTAAAGTTCAAACATCTTCTATATAAATAAAATGTAAATGTTTGTTACTAACCGATAATCTCCAGTTTTATACAACTAATTGGTTAAAAATTTTCATTGAGTATTTTATTTGAATTCAGGAGTGTTTTTATATACTTACTAGCTGTACCCAGCCATGCGTTACTGTGGCTCGGTTTGTTTAAATGGAAAGAAAAAGAAAATGCATGTTTCTAATATGTTTAATTTCTCAATACTTGGATAATAAGTATATAAAAACACTCCTGAATTCGAATGGTATAAAACTGGAGATTATCGGTTAGTAGCAAACATTTACATTTTTATTTGTATAGATTATCCAATTATTGGAAAATTAAACATTAGAAACATGCATTTTCTTTTTTTTCCATTTAAACAAACTGAGTCACAGCAACGTGTGGCCAGGTACAGCTAGTAGTCAATATATTCTATGTAATATTTACTTATCAATAGAGAGGTATTCTGTTTCCATGATTTTATATCCTATTCATGCAGTTAAAGATGATGGAATGCTGTGAAAGTTTATAAGTCTTAACAAGTCTTGATATTTATAGATTTTCTTTAATCCTCAAGATTTTTTTAGTTCTAAAAATTATTTTTGTATTTTAATGTTAAACTGGAAACTGCAAAACATTTAAAGTGAAGGCAGTAAAAGAGGAATCACTTATACAAAGTATTGTTTATCATTTAAGTTTTAAATAAGAAAAAAAAATTTTTTTTTTCTCCAATAGTTTTATTAAAATTTTGTGTGTGTATATATGGGGCAATTAGAAGGAAACTCAAACTTGGTTAAGTTGTCATTATAAATTTATTTCGCCGGAGAATGTTGTTATACTTTCCATCTTGTCAGATGACTTTTTACTTATTAGACTTGAGGTTGTGGAACAGCAAAACCTCAAGTCTAACATGTAAAAAGTCATCTAATGAGACGGAGAGTATGATAATATTCTCCGGCAAAATAAATTTGATGACAACTTAATCAGGTTTGAGTTTCCTTCTAATTACACTATATATGCTCTGAATTTGAATTTTGTTATATACCTGCAAGGGAATAAGTGATGTAACAATAGCCATTCATCGAGCACTCACATAGATTTGATATTCCTCATGTATTCTATACAAGAATAATCCACACCCACCGTCTTCAGACACTGACTGGATATATATATATATATATATATATATATATATATATATATATATAGTAAATTATGATGTATATATTTGTATTTAAGTCTGACAGCTGTTTCCTATTGAGTGCAATTCAATTTATTTAGATTAGTAGTTATAGATATTATTCGGCATTATTTGTATGTAGTAATTAAACTGGAATTTCTATGAATTCAGTTCATTTAATTTTCACTTTGATTTATTTTTAACAATCTTTAAAAAAAACAAAAAATTAGATACGTATATTAAAAACCAAACCTGAATTTCTTTTTAGTATCAATGATGCCAATGTTAACAATTACTTCATCGACCGAGTGATCACCATCAGTGGTATGCCAGAAGCAATGGCAAGAGCTGAAAAAATGATCTCTGAAAGGATGAAGAAATGTTTTGTTCAAGATGCACAACAAATGGCTGTAAGTACTAATCACTTCTTTCTTTCATTTATATTACATTGGCAACTTGGTTTTATAGTACTAATTCCCTTATAGTATCTCTGTATGCTTTCCTACCCACCATGAAGACTAACATCTTCATTATTTCTATTTCCCTGTTTTGTATAAAATGGTATAGTATTATCATTAAACACTAATATACTTTTCCTGTTTCTTTCACATAAAACCCTGTTGTATTAAGTGTTTCAAAAAGTCTTATATTGTTTGAAGTGTACAGGGTATTTCAGAAAAATTGCTATCATTTCCTAATTTAGTAATTGTTCAGATGATCTCAAATTTTAGTAGCATGTGTAGAAACAATTTTTAAAAAATCTTGTGTAAGGTTTAAATGTCTTGCCTTTTCTGATGAATGATTTTTCTTTCTGAATAACAAAACATTAAGCATAGAATTTTGAGTTGTTTCTAAACTTGCTGTTAAAATTTGAGATGATTTGAATGAGAATTAATCAGGTTATTAGATTATAAAATGATTTTTTATTACCTTGTAATATTATATACTAATATATATTCAGACTAGAGTTCCCATTTTATTATTCAAACTTAATCAGTTGTGTATCCTTGAGCTTTCTCATATGTAGCAGTTAATTACTTTATCAGAATTCCTATCTGGACCCTTGATTCAATCTGTAGGTTGTGCTTTTGCTTTTCTCACTTTTTTCCCTCCTCTCCTTACTAGAGTATAGGACTGCCTTGTTGGCAGGGCTTAGAATATGCTAACTGTATTCCCTGTAGAAAGAGGGTAGGTGTTCACAAAGGTAATGAGAACAGGTCTTGCTTCTATCACATGCTGTCTGAAAGAAAATTAGTCCTTTTTTTCCTTTGAATACCCTGATTTGTTGGATGACAATAGATTTAATTGCAGTGGTTTTAAAAGGCAATATTGCAGGCAAGGGGGATAATCCCACAAGATGTCCTTTAGCATGGACGAAGGAATAAAAACAATCTACCCCCTTGACTTAAAGGGTTCAGTTCAAAATTCCCCAAAGGTTACCATGTAAGACATCAGAATTAGGCCTGGGGTTACTTGACAACAACAAATAAGACAACACTATTCAGTGTATAATGAAATTATTGAAAATCTAATTTCTGTTGTATTTTTAAAAAAAGTCTTTGTAATGAAGTCTTAAGATTTTAGACTAATAAGGTTAACTTTGGGCCTTGTGCTACATCTTTGAATCTAACTTGAGTAATAGTGTGCCAACTTAAGACTCACCATCATGCTCTTTGAGGAACATAAAATTTTAGACTAATAACCACTCTAGCCAAATTGCATTCTTGGGTTTTAAGTCTAATTCTTTTGAAGAATTAGAAAGGCAATAAGTCTGCTACTATGTGCAGCCATACAAATTTTGACAGTGTTTTTTGTTTCGTTTTTTTTTTTTTTTTTTTTTTTTTTCCCTGCATGCATGATGGGATATTTGGAACACCCAATGTAGTAAAACTACAGGAGACAAAACACTACCTAAAATATTTTAAACTCACCAAATTCAATTTGGGCAGTAATCTTTGCTCAGAACTTCTTTCTTTTCAGGGGGGTTTCAAATGAAAGGGAACAAAGAGGGATTAGATAAATGATCTGCTTCTACCCTTTAAGAATTTGATTTAGTTTTGCAGGATGTCTTTCTGCATGATCATGTTTGTTATCAAAGAGTTCTTATGTAGTTGCAATGTGCAGATGTTATAAACCTCGTTGTGTTGATCTTTGGACATTATGAGGTCCCTCTTTCTCTCATGTTGAACTTTGGATATTATAGCCCCTGCTTTGTGTTGATCTTTGGACATAATGCCAATCCTGAGGTGTTGATCTTTGGGCATTAAAGGGAACCCTTGTGTTTATCTTTAGACATTACTCCCTTCAACCTTGGGTTAATTGAATTAAAGAAAGCAATGGGTAGGGGGTTTATAGTGTTTGGTGAGTCCTTAAAAAGAAAAAAAAAAATTCCTACTTTTCATCTCCCAATTCTTAGAATTCATATCTGACCATCAATTAACTCCAGACAAAATGGGTGTACATCTATCAAATGCATTCCCACAGCCATGTGTGCAGGTTGAAAACTGTACAATACATTATTTACATTCCAAATAATTGAATGTATAGATATCTAATAGAATGGAGTGTTTTATTTTTATATATATAATTTTTTCTTTAAAGAAAAGACCGGTTATTTTAGGATTATAAATTTATTTCCATCCTGTTTTGTGTTTCTGATGTAAACAAAAAACACGAAGAAAAATATAACAGAACTTCTTCAGATCTTATGGATAAAATAAAACAAAATAGATGTTGGGGGGGGGGGGTAGGAAGAGAGGTGAAGAGTTACCTCCTCGTTTTATTAAACTTCCGTTTTTTTATTTACTTATTTATCTACCAGGAAAAATTTAAATGTTCAGCTTTTGAATGATTTTCTTATCCTGAAGGAATTACTCCCAACTCTGGTTTAACTGGACCGAATAATACCTATATATAAAGCTTGTCAGATTTGATAAAGCTTTTCCAGACAATGTATGTAGCATAGTTGTCTTTGCTGTATCATATTTCATTCAAAAAGTATGCCTTGTCTTACACAAACCTTCAATATAAAAAAAATTACCTTGGTTCATTTGCTAAGCTTTGGTTTATTTAATGGTTGTCATCAAATTGATAAACAAATATTGATTTTAATATATAGCTTATTTGTTTTTAAGGAACTCCAATCAATAAAAGTATAGTAAATTAGGATATCATAGGTGTTAAATTGGCATATCATGTAACATGTAACAACCTGTCAGTTTTAAGATAATTTGGCATCCTTGCTTGTGAATTTAATCTTGTAGCTCTATTAAATATCTGTGTATCTTATTTTATTTTTTTTTTTTGTCAGTGATGTGGAGATGCTATGCCAGTGTGCCTAAATATATTCCAACCAACATTGGTAACAGCGTGTGGTTTTAATGTATACACCCGAGTTATCTATTAATAAGTAGGAAAAGTTTTTGTCTGACCTCAATTGGTGAACCAGTCCAGTTGGCTGGGGCTGTAGAATACACTGACTGCATCTCTGCAGATAAGACCACTCTCCACGAGTCTCCTAGCTATGACGCAACAGTCGGATGGTGAGGCTCCATTCCTGAAGCTCTGCGGAATATGGTGTACTCTTTCATTGCCATGGCTCCCAGGTCTACTCCGACCCAGAGTAGTAGCACCTGATAGGGTCTTATGTATGGGTCAAATAAAACTCTGGTATTTAAACTATGTGCAAACAAATGATTTATACTGAATTGAATTGTTAGAAAAAAAACTTATTTAACTGTGTAAACAAATGACTAATGTCTAACTAATCAAATTGTTGGGGATACATAGCAATACTTTGTGCAAATGAATGAGTAATATTGATTAGAATTATTTATGTTAAATAACAATACTTGTAACCACTTCTGTCTGCAAACAAATGATTAATATCAAATAGAATTATTAGTATTAGATAGCAATAATTGAAACCATTTAACTGTGTAGAAACACTAGCAATACTAATGTACAAACAAATTAGTTCTCATTTAGAAATGAAATTACGTACAAACTCTTCACTTACAAATCATGTGTATCCATTTAACTGTGTGCAAACAAATGACTTATGTTAGATTGTCACTTTTACATAGCAATACTTGAACCATTTAACTGTGTGCAAACAAATGATAAATAGTTAATAGAATTATTCATGATAGAAATACTTGAAACCATTTAACAGTGTAGTTTAAAAAAACACTCAATTAGAAATATTATCTACATAATGTTTACTAATCATTTATATCTAATATTTATGTATAAAGATGATTTGGCATTAAATAACCTACAAGGGTTGATATACCATGAAACCCAACCCAACCAAATCATATATTTAATAATATATGTATGAAGATGATTTGTCATTAAATGACCTACAAGGGTTGATATGCCTTAAAACCCAAGCAATTGATCAATTAATGGTACTAAAAAGAAAAATTTTTTCCTTGTGAGGAAAAAACTCTTATGAAGCTTGGGATCTTTATCAAACAGTAGAAAACCATTTTGCAGTTAAATGTAATTGTCCAGAATTTCAATTTCTTTAAAAGAAAAATGTAATTTAAAAGAAAAAAAATCTAGGTGTGCTTAGTATAATGATTATCAGGAATGAAATTTGTAACTGAAATTGAAATCTTGGACAAGACTAGTTTCATTTTATATTAATACTCTTGGAAAGGCATGAATCCATCTGTTCCCTTCTTCCAGCTATGACTAAATAGTTGGGCAGACTGGGTTCTTTCGCTTTGGTTAGGTAGCCAGTCTAGAAAGAAAATTTTAAATTCAAACCAGTTTTTCTCTGCTTAAAGACCATCTACATACTACTTATAGTTGAGGGGTTGGGTAAAGTAATTATTCATGTTTAATTAAATGTCACTAATTAGGTTTATTGGTAGTTCTTTAAGTTGGACTTATAACTAAAATTATTGCGTAGTTGAGACTAACGATCTGAACCAGAACTGTTTCAAACAATAAATCTAATGATAAAAGAAGCTAAAAAGAAATTAAAATACAATCAACGTATTAAGAAACATGTACACAATTCAATAAAATATTTACATTTAAAAAAATAAATAAATAAATAATAATTATAATAATAATTCTAGACAAATGTACATAATTTTGTGTTCATTATTCTTTCAAAAATATGGTTAAAATGTATTAGTGTTATTTTAAGGTTTAATTACTGTATATACTTGTAATGAAGGACTTTTAAGCTCAAAAACAAGGAGTCATTACAAAAGATGTTTTTGTTCCAAAACACCTTTTTGTGGCTAAGAATTAGGGGTCATTAGTTATACAAAGTTGTTCATTGATAGAGTATAAAAGGTATATTCATTAGTTTTACCCGACATTGGCCTAGCGGTTAGTGTTCGCCATTGGCCCGGGAGACCTGGGTTCAATCCCAGGTCGAGTCATACCAAAGACTCAAAAAATGGTACTTGATGCCTCCTTGCTTAACACTCAGCATTATAAGGTACGGATCAAGGGTGAAGTAGAGCAATCCAGGGAAGGAGTAGCGCCCTCCCCTACACCTTGGTGTAGTAGCTATCGAAAAGGGAGCCTTCGGGTTACCCTCGACTATGGTCGCCAACTTTACTTACTTATATTAGATTTACTCTCTTTCTCTTTGCACATTACATTGTTTTATATCAAGAACTGGGTTATCAAATGTAAAGGGGACCTTATCTAATGTAAGTGAATCTGAAGGCAACAACAGTAGAAAACCTGGCAAATATCAAAAGGATTTTGTGAATTAAGTCGGCTCACTTGAATTTCAGAGAAGAGAAATTACTATAGTCATACTCTGCTCTCTCATTAACTAGTTCACAGCTTAATGACGTAGAACAGAATACTACTATATGAAAATTTTTCTTCCCCAAAACTGACAAATTAGCTGACTGACTTCCTATAAATCAGGAAAATCTCCAAAGAATTTTTTTCTATAGTTGACTTGAGACTCGCTTATTTTGGATATGGTCCACTTTACATATGATAATCACAAGGACAAATACACTTTTGTATGTTTGTTTTTATTATAACTGTCAAATACCTTGGATGAATTTTTCTACTTGCTCTGATTCTTACAAAATTGATTTTGTTATATGCTTATTTCTGTGTTTGTCATAATTTTTTTATATTATTCATGTTGCACAATGGACTTTATTGTATATATTTATTTCTTATACAGTCTGTCACATCTTAATTAAATGTCTTTTGTTTGTCTGATATTCCATAACTTATTCTGAGCTTTCGGCACCAAATTTTCTGGAATTAATGGGATCCTGGAGCATGTTTTTAGCAGATTAGTTTTTGCAAATTTTCAATCTTAGTTCATGTTTTTTTTTTTTTTTTTTTTTTTAATTATTAAGTAAATATCTACCTAAAATAATATTTAAAGTAAATGTAAAGTTTAAAAATATCTACCTGAACATTTTCTTGCTTAAAACAATTTATAACTTTACAAATCACTGAAAAATCAAGTTAAAAAGGTAACAGTTCTGTTTACATTTTTTAGTTTAACAATACCCACCAAAGAACTAAAAGCATTAACCTCTCTGATATTAAGTCATCAAAAAAATAGAAGTGTTACATTGATGGTTATTTCACAATATTGCAAAGTACTCAAATTTTAAAAAAACTAAAAAAAAAAACCCTTTTGACTTCCACTTGTTATCCAAGAGTTCATATTGAGGTTTTTCAAATAAGTTCTGATTTTATATATATATATATATATATATATATATATATATATAATCCATGTTCTTTTACTGGGGCTGAAAGATTTCATTTTAATTCCTTTGCAAAAACTACTTGAGGTTGTTTTGGTTTCTTCTACATAAATTCAAGATTTCTACAGCATATCTTAAATCTAAAAATATCACCCCAAATTTCCTTACATAGATGAGAGTAATAAGACCAGTGGGTTAAAAATTTACCTTTGTAAGCTGGCCCAGTCAGCTGGGGCTGTAGAATACACCAACTGCATCACTGCAGAGGGGTAAGAGTCCCTCCTCCCCCAACAAGCATCCTGGATATGATGCTCAACAATTTGACTGTGAGGCTCCCGTAATGCCGGAGCTTTAGGGAATGCTGAGTACCCCTTTATTGCCATTGCTCCCAGGTCCACTTTGGCTCGGCATGGTAGCAATTGATGGGGTCCTATCTATGGGTTAAATAGAACTAAACTGTACTTATGCTAAACTGAATTGTTTGATATAGAACTTTTTTTTATATGTATAAAAATAGATTTGGTATTAAATAACCTACAATGGTTGATATGCCATAAAACCAAACCAAAAACCTTTGGAACTCCCACCATACAAACTAAAGTCTTCATTCTTTCTTTCTAGATTTTATTTACCAATTACAACTTTTTCATAGTCATTATTTAAGTTACTAGTATTTTTATATACTGGTACTAACTTCTGTACACTTAGGCCATTTAAGTTGCTGATGAGCCACGTACTTGTCTCTCTTTTTTCTTTTTTTTTTTATTCTTAAAACCTTATTACAAGATCTGTGGAACAATACTTATTGATTTTGCAGATCCCCCTGTGGTCCCAGACATGGTTTGAAAAACACTGGCTTATATATAGATAAGTGATCTCCCCTTATAGATTTGATCTACTGATTATAACTTGAATGTTGTCATTACATTATCAAGTAATCAGTATTTTGATATAAAACCTATTCCATACCTTATTCTTAAGTAGGCCTCCTCTCTCTCTCTCTCTCTCTCTCTCTCCACTACTTTGGAACTAAGCTGGTTAATTTTTCACCTGTCTTGTATGAATGCTTGAAAGTGTGGCTGGTTTTATTCGAGTCTTCACCACTATAAATTTGTGTCAGCAATTTTATGGTTCACATCTTTTACTAGAACATTTGGGCCCTTATAAGGTGTAATGGTTATCGTCGTAGGAAATGGACACGGCGACATGTGTTCAAATCCTGGACGAGACTGATTGCATTTCACATAGCACTAATACCCTTGGGAAAGGTATGAATCCAATTATTCTCCCTCCAGCTATGGGTAAATAGTAGGACAGACTGGATTCTTCAGCCTTGGTTAGGCAACTAGTCAAGGAGAAGGAAAACTCTGAATTCAAACTTGTTAAACTCCGCTTAAAAACTGACCTTGTGTCATATCCTGCCCGAGCGGAGGGGTTGGGTAAATAGGATAAGCTGTTCTACAGCTACTATGATAATTACCAAATGTTTTTTTTTTTCCTCCCACACTTTTCTATATCCTTACATAACATGGTGTAAATAGAATTTTGTTTTGATTCTGAAAAATGAAAATTATTCAGCTGTTAAGCTTTAACTTAGTTCATGGTTTTTATTGCTGTTGATATATGAACACTCATATCATGTAACCTTGTGAGATCTCGTGTCCGCCAATGGTCAGAAAGACCAGGGTTGAATCCCAGGTCGAATCATACCAATGACTCAAAAAAAAAAAAAAAAAAAAAAAAAGTACTTGATGCCACCTTGCTTAGCATAGCACTATAAGTAAAGTGGAACAATCCAGGGAATGGAGTAGCGCCCTCCCCTACACCTTGGTATAGTAGCCATTGAAAAGGGATCCTTCGGGTCACACCATATGCTATATACAAACTAGGCCTTTGCCGACTATTTGTTCACCAGCTTTTATTGTGTGTAGTGGGACTCCTAATTGGTTAAAATTAAAGTTGCAGAAAGTTACATGATATGCGAGTTACATCCACCTATTTTTTTTATTTTATTTTATTTTTTTTTTTTTTGTTAGTTCTAATGCTGTAGAGTTTGTTAATAACTAATACCTAACAATATCCATTTTGATTGTCTAATGCTCCACTAGAAATAAAATTCAAATATCATTGGTTAAAAAGTAAGGAACTTTTTTTAAAAAAATGTTAGTTGTACTTGTTCATGGGTGATACTGAATATGTAACTTTTTTCTTTTTTTTTTTTTTTTTTTTTTTTTTTTTTTTTTTTTCCCCCCTCTTAATTTTCAGAGTTTATAAGTTTATCATAAAATGACTTTTCTACTAATAAAAATTCAATGACATAATTTAATTCAATGGCAGATTTGATTTTCTGATTACTTTTTTAGATGATGTAACCTGTAATTTGAATAAATTATATTAATTTTCTAATTGTCCAGAATAGATCACTGATGAAATGTCTTTGGTAATGTACCAAAAAAATACAGGAATGTAATAGTTACTTTGGCTCTCCAGATACAAAGTAAGTTTCAGTGAATTATTTTTTATTAATGAATAGTCACACACAATATTTGTCTATCACATACAAGTCAGATTTAAAAAAACAAAAAAAAAAAAACTACTTCTCTCCGGAGAAAGTTCATGTGGCATAATGACTATGTTGGACTGCAGCATTATAGTGAGTTTGAACTCCTGTTCCACTCACTCATACCCCACCCACCCCCATCCCTCAGCTATATATTAAATAGTCTCACTATTGTTCTACAAATATTTAAGTAACCTATGAAGGTTGATATGCCATTAAACAAAATTGCCAAACCTCTCTCTCTCTCTCTCTCTTATTGTTGGAAATAAACATGGCTACCAAAGTTCAAATCCTGGACAAGGCTGTTTGAATTTCATGTAGCACTAATACTCCTGGGGAAAATGTTTGAATCTAACTATTCTCCCTCAAGCTATAGGTAAATATTAGGGCAGACTGGGCTCTTTGACTTTGGAATGGTAACAGGTCAAGGAGAAAGAAAACTAAATTCAAACCAGTTAAACACTTTAAAAATTGACCTTGTGTCATATCCTGCTTGCGTGGAGAGGTTGGATGAATATGTACACCTCTCTCTCTCTCTCTCTCTCTCTCTCTCTCTCTCTCTCTTGAGACTTATTGAAATTTCATTATAGTGACTTACTGGTATTTTGCTGTGAGTGGGTTGTGGGTTAAAAAATGACTCTCAAGACATTCTTAGACATTATGATTAGAGAAGTAAGAGGCTTAGGTAAAGAAAATGCCTGACTTTTACATCATAGATGTAAATTTTGAGTATCTAGCTCTTCATAGACAGAAGGGAGACAATGACTAAAACTTAAATTCAACATCGTCTTATATTCCTGTGTAATTTTGTACATCACTGCAGATATTTCATCAACATCGTATTCTGGACAGGCATTGTTAATTTTAATGCTAATATTTGAAGGCATTTATTAAAATGTTAACTTTTTTTTCCCCTTCTCTATCTTTTTTTTTTTTCTTTTTTTTTTTTTTTTTCATATAGTCCATAACCATTCCGATGTATTTTCACTTTTTTAAAAATATTTTTTATTCTGATTACTACTTTAGCCAGTGTGACAGCATTATCCATTTTTTTTTCTTTTTCTTTGTGTGGTGAGTGTCCCAATAGCACCCCCACATGTGTCCACTTATTGGTTGCTGGCCACTGACTTTAATGTTCTTCTTCTTCCCCTATGTATTTTTCCAGATCCCACCATATATGTGTGATCCCCATAATATGCCTCTTGGAATGGTCAACATTGGCTTCTCACCTACAGAGCTGGACCACCTGGTAAACTCCACCTCCTCCTCCTCTTGCCTTGCTGCTGTCACTACCACCATTCCTCCTCTTCACTAACCCTAACAAATAAGCAGCAACAACAGAAGCACTGATTAATTAATAATAATCATGGCTAAACTGTTGATTTTATTCTTTCATATCTTCCTCTTTTTCTCTTTCTGCACTGTTTTCTTCCTTTTTAGTCAATTAACAATGTATGTATTATTAGCCTTTTTAACTAAAGGTTAAAATAGATGAATGTTTTCCCTATATCCTATTAGGTTGTAGGTACTATGCTGAATAATCTCCTTGATAGTATTCATTTACCTAACCCCTCTACCACAGGCAGGATGTGACACAAGGTTAAATTTTAAGTGGAGTGAAGCTGGGTTGAATTCCGGGTTTTCCTTCTCTTAGACTGGTTGCCTAACCAAGGCTAAAGCATCCAGCCTGAACTGGGCAAAATGCAACACAAGGTCAATTAAGTGGAATACAGCTGGATTGAACTGTTCTTCTCCTAGACTGGTTGCCTTACCAAGGCTAAAGAACCCAGTCTACCATACTATTTACTAATAGCCGAGGGGGAGAACAGATGTATTCATGACTTTCCTAAGAGCATTTGCATTAAGGGAAATGCAAGTAATCTTGTCCTGGATTTAAACTTGCATAACAGATTCTGTTCACACCTTGATAGTATCTCTCAAGGCAATCTGGCTTATTTGGTGGAAATGGTCTATTCCTCTTTCATATTAAGTTCATTGAGGATTACCATGCCGAATAATTCTTTTCCATGGCTTTTCTTGAACTTTAAGAAGCTAGTTTTATTTTATATATCAATTATACCATACAATTTCTCTGCATTGTTCTCATTATAATACTATAATTATATTACAAATGTATAGAACATGACATTATCATCAAAATTTAATAACATAAGTTTATACCTGTTTTTATAAAATAAAAATGTATACCTTATAAAATTTATACCTTTTTATAAAATGAAAATGTATACCTTATAAAAATTTATTCCTTATGAAATAAAAATGTATACCTTATAAAAATGTATTCCTTTATAAAATAAAAATGTATACCTTATAAAATTTATATCTTATAAAATAAAAATGTAACAGAATAAGTGTTCTTCCAAAACTCAAGACATAAAGGTTACCACTCTGTTGATAAGAATATACTGTTGCATTCTTGCCAAAGTGTTGACCCCCCCACACACACACACACGCGCTAAAAAAGATGGGGGCTGTGTATGACACTTAAAATGCATCTGATGGAAGAGACTCGAGTTTTGGAGATCTGGGGAGTGTGTGGTACTCCTTCATTGCCATTATTCCCAGATCCACTCTGATCTGGAATTGTAATACCATCAATTGCTTGAATAGATCTCTTGAAAATTATTTGTATTCAACTGGACCAAGTGCAAAAAGAAAACCTTGACTGCACAATCTAAATAAGATGAATATAAAATGTGATTTCAAAACCTCTAAGAAATAAAATAAGCCTAGATGGGTTGACATGCCATTATAAGGTTAACAATCCTAAATATATTCCAAGGGTACTGTCTGTGAACACCACCTGCTGAAGAACAGTTTCATTTTCATTAACTTCAAACAAATAAGTTGTAAAACTTCTAGGGTCCAAGATAAAACTTAGTTATTTACTAAGCTTAGCTTAGTTGTAGCACAAATTCAGTAGTATGGGACACCAAGTGAGAATCAAACTCACTAACAGTTGTCTGCTAATCCAGCTTCTTAATCATGAAACCATACCAGGTATCTAATATGAGGAGGTATAATTGATTGTCAATGTTATTACCAACAGTTACTTAGGGATCGGACTTAATCGTCCTTCCAAGTTTTTCACAAGTAAATTTATGAAATCACTGGTCATTTTCAATGAAGTTATTTCACACCACCAAACCTTTCCTATCAAGTGTTAGTAGTCATAAGATTTTTAACATTAAAGGAATTTTATGATAATCTTAATATCCTGTATTATACTTTTCTAAATTCGTAAATTTGACTTTATGGTGTAAATTATAACATTTTTTTTAATCGGAAAAAACATTTTTCATAATTTTAAAAATGAAGCTGGTCATTTTTTAAACTTTTTTAAAAAATTTAAAACTTCAATTAAAAACAAAAATGATTTATTAAAAAAATTTAATACCAAATAAAATTCCAATTTAATACCAAATAAAATTCCACTTTAATATCAAATAAAATTACAATTTAATATCAAATGATATTGCAATAAATACTTGGTCCAATTTTTGTCCGTTCTATTCAGTGTTCAGATTGCCATCTTTTCTTGTACTAATTTTTTTTTCTTTCTTAATATAAAATTGCAAGTATTTCAATTCTAACTTTTTTCTTTTTCTTTAATAGGTTTATTGCAGTTACTAATATCTACTTACAATTCTTTTGGTAAAATTTAAATGAAAAGTTTATATTTGGACAAAGCTTTTATTGATGAGGTCATTCTTTCCTTAATATCAAAATGAAAATTGTGGACTGAATTGTGAGATGTATATTGTGATAAATACAGACAGGGCTTATAAATATGGAAAAGTAGAAGACATGAACAGATTGATGGGAAAAGGATTAGATGTAAAGGTACTACCTGGGAGAAATTTAAAAAAAAAAAAAGATAGGTGTATGAATAGTTTAATGGAGATAGAATCAATTATATGGTTGATATAAGCAACTACTATTCCTTATAATAGGAAGGTTTCCCTTAGGGAAATCTGTCTTAGCCTAATAGACACGTTCCTAATTCTGGATTGCGTTTATAGTGAAAATAGTAGATTGAAAATAAGTCTGGTTTGTTAGGCAGGAATGTTTCGCTAAGAACTTGCTCTTAATCCTGTTTAATTCTAAATAAAACAACTTTGAGGCTTGAGAAGAGGCTTTTCTGATGTGTTTATTCCTTTCTGTTTCTAGTTAGGTGATGTGAAATTATTGAAATCTTTTGTCAGTACAAAATAGTACAAATCCTTCTGGATTATTATTTGAATATGAAGTGTTGTATATTCAAACCTTGCAAAACTTTTCATATTTATTACTTTGAATTACAGGAATACTTAATTGTCTATCTCAGTTGTTAGGAATATCTCCTCATATATATATATATATATATATATATATATATATATATATATATATATAATCCATGGAAAATAGTCTGCAACCCTAATATGTATTAATTTATTAATATTATATAATAGCTCTCTCCATATATTGCACTTGGTTCGACACATACCCACAAAGTGATTTAGTGACAACCAACACTCTTTTTATATATATATATATATATATATATATATATATATATATATATATATATATTTACCAACCCCTCCGTTCGGGCAGGATATGACACAAGGTCAATTTTTAAGCGGAGTTTAACAGGTTTGAATTCAGTTTTCCTTCTCCTAGACTAGTTGCCTCACCAAGGCTGAAGAACCCAGTCTGCCCTACTATTTACCCATAGCTGGAGGGAGAATAATTGGATTCATCTGAGACTTAAAAAGCAATCATATCACTTCAAAAAGCTCAAACCAGATGACAAGGGCAGAAATTGGTTGACTTTATCCTACAGGGCACATGAAAGACCAAGATCTTGGGAACGTCTTCAGAAGCATTTTTTCAGACAGGATCTCTCACCGCATCCACATTGTCAGGACATTTTGCAGTCAACTTCCTGCCAGATTTGGGATTTTCTGCCTTCTCGTTGAGGTGGTTTGGATAGAATGAATTTAGAAAGATGCCATACATTTCCACAAGTACTTTCAACCCTAAAAGCCATCTTCAGGAGAGCAAATAATGAAATGACAAACACTATATATATATATATATATATATATATATATATATATATAAAGAATAAGTGGAAGGGGGGAATTTATAGAAAAAAGAATTTTACTAGAGGTAATGATATAGTTTACAATCATTGATTGAGCATGTATTTAAGTTAAGATAGTGTAGATTTTGTCAATGATGCATTGAACGCCAGTCTCCTGAACTATTGGCAAACACTGATTTTTTTTTTTTTTTTTTTTTTTTTTTTTTTTATTTATTTATTTATTTATTCTATCCAACTTAAAACAACTCTCTGGTTTTGTATGTTTCGGACAAGAATTTCCTGTTTAGACCCATCCATATTTAGGGTCTACAACTGGTTTGAATTCCATTTTCATTCCCCGAGACCATTTGCTGTACTAAGGTTAAAAACTCGGTTTTCCTTACTTTTTAACCCAAAGCTGGAAAGAGAATAGTTTGATTCATGCCTTCCCTTCTGGTATTAGTTCTATGTAAAATGCAAACAGTCTTGTCCAGGATTTTAAACTCTGTTAGATGAGTTCATTACCCATGAAAATAAACATATGCCACCATTGTCATGATAAACATACAAAAAAAATCTGGTCATTCCAAATAGTTAAGAAACCTTTCACTTGAAGTAACTTGAAAAAAGTATTAAGATTGCTGGGTGCCCATCAGCTGCAGTCACAGAATACACCAACTATCTCTGCAGAGGGTAAGACTCCTCCAATGAGTGAGAACTGTATATGTATAAAAATAGATTTGGCATTAAATAACCTACAATGGTTGATATGCCATAAAAACAAACTAAACTAAGATTGTTGGTGTTCAAGAAATTAAGACTCTTAAGTATCAGAGGGAAGGAATTTTTATTTTTGTGTGCTTCCATCGTACAATGGTGATTTATTTTTCTAGTACACACACATACACACTCACACAATGAATTTTTGGAAATTAGCTTAGTTAGTATATAGAAATATAAGTTCCAGCAGAATGATCTCAGGTTTTGAATGTAAATAAAAATAAAAAAATTTTAATGTAAGGAGATTATTTATCATTTTATTATCATCACTTTGTTTTAAATATCACATTATCAAAATGCTTGCCCTCTTGAAGCCTCACAGCACTTGCCTAGTCATTGCCTCTGGTTTTGCTGTGATTCCATGACAAAAATAAAATCTTTCTGTTGTCTGCAGTCATCATTTTAAAGACTTTGAGCTTCCAGGAATTCCCAGGGGAATAAAACTGGTAAGTGAGTTGGCCATGATAGTCACTATTTAAAAAAAAAAAAAAATCACAATGTTCACTCTGCCCTGTCAGCTGAGGTTATATAGAATATACCAACTGCATCTCTCCAGAGAGTTAAGACCCCTCTCACACACACACACACACACACACACACACACACACACACACACACACTTAAGCAAGGCTACTTGTTGGCTGTGAGTAGCAACCAGTGATGCTTGAAAATAAAGTCCAGGTGGCTGAGCAGTCCATGACCAGGCAACTGAAATGGTCACATGACTTGCAACCTTTCGCTTTGGCCCTTATTTGGCTAGATGGATAGTCAGAAGCCCAATCTGATAAATCGACAGGTCATGTTGGCCCTCTTTCAGATTTTTTCAAAAATCTGAATCAGAAGGTGGTGGTTGTTGGGTCGATCATGTTGAGGAAAGACCCATACCTCTTTCTGCCTCTGAGTGAGTATTTTCTTGGGATTGAATGAAAATCCAGGAACACAATGTAACTATTATCAGTTTGAGTATACTCTGCATATCTCCAAGTGGAGCACTATGGTGGGTGGGGGGAGTATTGTCAATGAAGCTCAAAATATATTTTTATGGCTTCTGGGGAGGGGACAGCAAAAAGATCCTACTATGAATCAGGTTCAGATCATGAAGAAATATACCCCAATTTTTTTGTGCTTGAAGTACATCTTATAAAACTATCTCCATTTGTTATAGAAAAAAAAAACATTTCTTTGATAATTACTCCCAAATCAGTCAAAAATGGAACCATTAAAACAGAGGTTGTAACAAAAAAAAAATTTCTGAATATTTTGCTAAAATTGGGGGAAAATTCCATAGTATAAGCATAAATAGTTATCTGCATGAGAAACTAATCCATTCTAGAGGTGTGGTAGGGAACAAAAATTTATCCCAATGCTCAATCACAAATAATAAAATAAATGAACTCAAAGAACAAAATATAATAGATGTCATCAGAAAATTAAATCACTCAACATTATTACTTAACTTTTAACAATCCAGAACTTCATCTGAAATATTAAATTGTATTTGTTAACAAAAGTGGAAAAGTATATACCAAATCCCAGAAGGTACCACAATTGCCAAAAATATGGACACTTAAAAGAATTTGTACAAGAAAATCAGTATGTATGAAATATGGAATGCACAAACCAGGCCATACAGAAGAAACTTGTAAAAGTAATTTAAACTGCTGCAACTGTAATGAAAGCCACAGAGCAAACTAAAAAAAACTGCAAAATTTGGGAAGAAGAAATTAAAATCACCTAGTATACTATTTTCCAGAAGCAAGATGACTTGTGGAAATTCCTTTCATTGAACCAACTTTAGTAACAAAAAACAAACTCCTCCAAATCCAAATGAAAACCAAGTAAATTCTCAAATAAAAACACAAATAGAAGATTTGATAAACCAAATAAATGAACAATGAACCTCCTTCCCCGGAAAAAAATACTGGGGGTGTCCCCATGGTGTAATGGTTAAAGCGATGGTCTGCGAAATTGTAGCATGCGAGTTCAAACTCCAGTTGTGCTATTATGTTCACTTTCAGACAAATACCCTTGGAAAGGTATGAACCCTCTTATCCTCTCAGCTATGGGTTAAATAGTACCACTACTGTTCTTCTAGGAGAATGGCTTTAGCATTAAATAACCCATGAAGGTTGATATGCCATTAAACAAAGAAACCAAACCAACCAAAAATACTATAAAAAAGAAAATACCAGCTACAAAAAGTAAACACAGATCAACTTTAAGAACAAAGGAAAAAGACAATCAAAAAAACCACGCCACCCCCACCTAATCAAAACAAATTAAAAAAATATAGAGAGCAAATGGAAACCAAAACAGACTCAACACCCACAATCCAAAAGCCTCAAATAAAACCCATGGCTCACAAAATAATACAGTGAAATATAGAAAATCTTAACCAGACCAGATTTATAACAAAACAGAACACTGAGTATATAAGCATTCATGACAAAATACTAAAATACCCACAAGATAATCCAATAGAACTGTTGTGGCTACAAAGCAAATTACAATGAACTAAAACCTACCACCATATGCCCGCAAGAAACCTTCAAAATAGCAATGAAAAACCATTTATTTAAAAAAAAATAAATAAATAAAAAAAAATATGACTATATACATAGTACTGGACTAAGAGCTTTGGGTGGAGTATCAATCCTAATTATAAAGAATCTCTCTCTCTCTCTCTCTCTCTCTCTCCCCCCCCCGACCCCCAAAGTAAAATCAACACCCATTTGCAAGCAATTACAGTCTCGGCTACATTACACAAAACTGTCTTCATTTGTTCACTATATTTTCCACCTCATGACCCTCTAAATGAAAAAGAGCTAAACAACTTGATAAAACAACTCCCTAAAACATTTATCTTGATGGGGAAACTTTAATAGCCACAATAAACAAAAGAGGCTTGACCCTTGAAAAAGAAATTGCCAATAACACCAATTTATGCCTCTACAGTCAAAAATCTTGGCCTTATGTTGACTGATCCTTGGATACATTCTCTGCCATAGGCCTAACCCTCAGTGACCCATCCATATTCATAAACTATAACTGGAGTTATGCAAAGGCTCCTATGGCCATGATTACTACCCAGTAATAGAAAATTCGGAACTACAAACAATTCCAAAACCCCTATGATGGAATTTAAAAAAAAAAAAACAAATTGGCAATCTTACAAAAAAAAAAAAAAAAAAAAAAAAAAAAAAAAACTTTCTTACCACACTAATCCCAGAAGCAAATACAAATAAAGAAGAATCCATAATACACCCCTCATTGTCATAGCCAACAAAATATCCCCCCAAACCATAATATCCCTAAAGCACAACAAACCATGGTTCACAGGAGTGCAGTCATAAGTGAACATCAAGCAACCCTCAGGAAATACAAAAAATTTCATCAGAAAATCTTACCAAATATAAACGACAGAGCCAAAACTAGACATTCCATCAAAGAAGCCAAAAGATCGTCTTGGAGAACCTTCACCTTAAAAATAAACTCTAATACCAACCCCAAAATAATTTGGAACTTTATAAAGAAAATATCAAATAAAAACATCAGCAGTCTGATAAATCACCTCTTTCAAGAAAATGCTAATGTCACAAATGAAAAATATATAACCAACCTGATGGCAGATAATTTTGCTCAAGTGATATCCACAAAAACTATTCCAATCGATTCATTTCAATTGAAACCAAAGAAAATAACATAATAAAATTCATCTGACAATACTGAAAGCTATAACCAACTCTTCACCCTAATTGAACTCTGTAACTCAATATCAAAATCCAATAACTTGGCCACTTGTCCAGATGAAAATCCACTACACCCTCCTCAAAGAACTTCAAACAATATCCCTGAAATATCTTCTAAATATATACAATATCTGGATCTCTAGCAACATCCCTATCTTATGAAAGCACACCACAACCATCTCTATCCTCAAAAAACAAGATCCCACAAACCTTACCAGTTATAGATTTATAACTGTTCTTGTAAAACTCTCGGAGATGATCAAACTAAGATGGTTTGATTCAAGGGATCATTTCAAGCTCCTCTCAAACCCACTAAGTTCAGAGCCAAAAGAAGTACCATAGACCAACTAGTTCAAATAGAAACCCTCATCTGAGAAGCATTCATTTAAAAGAAAAAAAATAGTTGCAGTCTTTTTGACCTTGAAAAAAGCCTATGGCATGTCGTGGCCATATGGCATACTCAAAGATCTTGGCCTATAAGGCAGACTCCCTGTTTTCGTAAAACACTTTCTAGAAGACTGAACTTTTTAAACCTGAGTAAATAACACATTCTCTGAACCAAAACCACAAATTTATATATGTCAGTGTAGCACCCTATCTTCTGTCCTCTTCCTGATTAAAATTGATATAATGACCTTCCCTTCCTCAAATCAACAGATTACTATGATGACGAGTTCCTCATTTCTTACAGCTCCAAAAATATGGGAACCATAAAGAGGAAAATCCAACAATGTATCAACAAGATATTGAAATGGACTAGGGAAAATGGATTCAAAATCTTAAATAATAAAACCAAATGCATGCACTTCTGCCAAATCCAAAAAATGCACAACTACTCTACTAAATGGTACTGAAATACCTATAACCCACCAATACAAATTCCTAGATATTACTCTTGATTCAAAACAATCTTTTTAATCCCCCATATTAAACACATCAAATGCAACCAAACCATCCAACTTGTGTAAAATTAAGATATAATGCCGGGGATTTTAAATAAATTAACCAACAATGTAAAAATTATGTAAGCAAGTTAATATATATATATATAATCTCCATCTGTCATAAATAGTAGGTATAGAAAATGTTATTGTAGGTAGCACTTATTTGGTCTTGCTAACATGTGTAGGTTTTTCTCAAACCTATTTTATAATCCATTAATGATACACAAAATTGTGTGTACAGTGTAACTTTTTTTTTTTTTTTTTTTTCTATACATTGTCTTCCTTATTGTACTTGGCAAACGTGTGTGTCAGTCTTGGAGTTTTTCACAAAGAATACTTGTAGTTACTGAAGGCGAAAAATTTAACTTTCTTTGTCTGGGGACCTTCCAAAAATAATGTATGCATATTCATTATATAGAAAAAAAAGTTACATCCCATTTGTGGGGCATTGAAGGGATCTAAAATAATGTCAATTTTAGTATTTATTTCATAATGATTCATCTTATCTTTATTTTCCTTTCTTGTTTTAGGGCTATTGCAAATTTACTGTCACATGTCCTTATAACATAATCAAAATCTTACAATCTCAGATGTTTTATTGTATAAAATGCCTTTAAGAAATTTAAGAGCAAATTTTTCTTTATTTGTCAATTTGGTAAATATCTTTTATCAAATATCATTTTATTCCTGTTTTTAAATTTGTGGAAAGGGAAGGAACAGAAAATATACTTGAGATTTTAGAACGTTGTTCTAAATTGAATCCAGTGTATAGTAGACAGAATCATTAACTTTATAAAATTTTCCTGTTCGTGAGAGAAAAGGAAAGCACTCTCCCCTACACTTTGGTGTTGTAGCTATTGAAAAGGGAGCCTTCGGGTCACCTGCAACTAAGGTTGTCAACTTTACTTTACAGTGAGTGATTGACTCCAAAATAACTTTAAAAACTGTCTTAGATGCTGTCAAAATATGGTAATTAGAAATAAATATCATTCCTAATTGTCTCTACTTTATATACCTACTCAGATATAATATCTGACAAGATGGTAAGAAATTGTACTGTGAAAACCTTTTAAGCTAGTGTTAAAATTGTTTTTCCTGTATAATATTTTACTTTTCATCAAACATTTTCTTTTCACTATTTTAAAACCTTTCTAGTTGTTTTAAAAATCCCCATTTAATGAAAAGGTGTGTATATATGTATACATGTGTGTGTATAAAATATATGCCTTTCTCTATAAGATTTTTATAAGTATCCCTGATTATGCAATAAAACCCTGTGACCATAGATTTATCATAAAAACATGACTAACTAAGAAAAGATAAAGATTACAATAAGATAAATTTTGTGTTGTAAAAGTATAAAAAATTACCTTTTATTCCTTTTGAAACATTTTTTTTATCTCTTGTATAATGAAATTTAAAAATTAAACTATGTAAAAATGGGCAGTTGTATATTTTCACTAACCCCATTCACATATCAGCCCTTGAATATAGTCTCTCATGTTTTTGTTATATGCTCTTGAGTTTGTTTTTGTTTTTTTTGTTGTTGTTTTTTTAAGCAATTTTTAAAGATAAAAATAAATATTTTCACTTCATTTTAGACATAAACAATTTGGAAATTATACTTTTTGCGTAGGAACAAGAAAAATTTGTAGCATAGTGTTTTCAATATGTTGGGGAGGGGGGGGGCACATTCTTTATTAAAAAAATTTTCCTCTTGTTATAATTAAGTGCAAAATTTAAGAACCCCCTCCCCTCAATTAATTTAGTGATTTTTCTCTTTTTAATGTAATTTTTATCTTTGTAGTATCAGCCAATGCCTTTAGGTCTGCCAGCATTTACTATGATGCCGGGAATAAATAACTTTGCTGGTTTACGGCCACCGTATCAGCCTTATATGGTAAGTTTCTTTAATTCAATTTCTTTTATAACCAATAATAAAAGGTTTCTTTTTAAAAAGTTGTAACTTTGTGTCTTTTTGTTGACTCTTTTTGGTTTGTTTTATCGATACTGTTGGGATACTCTGGGTAACTCCTAATTATACTCCCCCTTCCCTTTTTTAAGTTTTATTTTATCCAGTTTTTTTCCCCCCCACATTGATTCTGATATTTGTATAGTTATATTTTTGTCCAGGGGTTTATAACAAAAGAATAAGACCACCCTCCAAAATAAAGAAAAAGATATTGCTTACAATTTTTAAACGATAAAAATCAGATATATGAAAGATAAGGCATAAAGACAATTAAATTTAAAATATGAAGAAATTTCAATTTTTATATATATTAACATTTATGCTTAATTTTAAAATTTTGTTTTGACATAAATAGAAGACCAATGAGCAGAACTATAGAATATAAAGGCAAATTTTTATTTAATATTTTATAGATCCGCTGTTAGCTTTGATAACCTTAAATTCGGCAAGATATACTATCAACTAGTTTCTGAAGTTGAACTAAAGATATTTTTTCCCCAATGGATCTAAGAATGCGTTTTTTGTTCAGGAATTGCTGAGTACTATCGATCTTCTTTATAAACTTTAGCAACCATCAATCCCCATAAATTTTCTATAAGATTGAGGTCTGGAGAGCATGCTGGGTGGTCGAGAAATCTTATTTTTCAATCAAGCAAGCACTTCTTTGTTATTGATGCATTGTGAATAGCATTATCTTGCTGAAAAATCCATTCTTCTCCACATAAACAATGCCCTTATGCGAGCGATAAATCATTTAGCATCTTCACATAATCTGCTGCTTTGTGTCGATCACTGACAAATTGTTGGCTAAGTTTGCCTGAAGATGAAAAGTTGCCCTCTCCCCACATAAAATAAAATAAATTAAGAGATCCTCCTCCACTATTTTTTGTTGACTAATTCTCTTGAGGAAATTTTTTTAAGTGCCATCTGGACTGTCTAAACTGAGTTTTTGTCCAAGAAAACAACTTTTTGCTGTTCTTGAGCACTCATGGTTTGATATGGACGAACATATTCCAGTCGTTTCTCTTTGTGCTTCATAATTAACCCTGGATGATGAATTCTTTTATGCTTAATTTTTTCATTGTTTAAATGCCTTCTAATTGTTCTAGTACTGCAAGGAGCATTCACTAGAGATTTCAATATTTGTGTGGATAATTTTTCTGGCCTGCTAGTCGGTTTTCTTGTTCCATACTTATTTGAACTTTCCAAGTAATTGCAGATAATGGTTTTACTATGTCCTAAGGCCTTTGAAATTTCTGAGATTTTCCAACTCTTTTCAGAGCTGTAATCTCACCTTTGTCAAATTCAAATAATTTAGTTCCTCTGGCCATTCATGTTTTTAGTATTTTAAGTATTATAGTTTTAATAGCTTTTATATTACGTATGATAATTTGTTTCAATTAAAGTGCTTTTTTTCTTTAGTTTTTATTAGTGGTCTTATATTTATGTAAGAAAGATAAATTTTAAAATTTAGCATAAATGCTAATATACATATAAAAAAGGAATTGAAATTTCTTATTCTAAATTTAAATGTCTCTTAACCTTATCTTTGAAATATCTGATTTTCATAATTTAGAAATTGTAAACAATATCTTTTTCTTCATTTTTGAGGGTGGTCTTATATTTTTGTCCAGTATTTTTACAATTATGACGCTGCATAAATAATTATCCCAGGATGAGAGTTCATTTTTATGCACATGTGATGTTGAGGGCAGTCTGGCATTTGACCCTCCACAAAAATAAGTCTTAGTCAAGACTCCTTTTTTGGGCATATGGTAAACTGGCAAATAATGTGGGGGTTAATTTGGGGCTAGACTGATCTCCGACAATGGCAAGGGGGTTTCCAATTCACTTTCACATACCCCACCAAGTCCCTCGTTTTCCTACCCCCTCGGATAATGAAAAACATGGACTTCAAGGTTAGAAAATATTAACTGTAGTCAAATTTCCAAAATTCCCTTGTAATGTTTTAAGATGAATAAGACAGTGAGAATTAATGAAAGCGATACGAAGCTGAAATAGATATGTCCAAAAGAAGGCGACTCGATAGATAAATAACACAACCAAAAGATGTCACCATAAGGGTGCATTTAAAATATAACAAAGTTGTAATAGGTGACGACCAAACAAATAAGATTTAAGAAAGGGTTCCTTTTTCTTTTCTCTTTTTTTAAAATACCGGCTATATTAATCCAGCAGGCAGTATCAAACATAAATATCTCTCAACAGTCCTTTTCTTCTTTCTCCTTTTTGCTTTCTTTTTTTCTTTTACTTGAGAAAATGCTTAAGTTGCCGGGCTGAAGCATATAACAAAGTTCATTCACTAATTTACTGTTGATGAAACAGAATCCTTTCAGTTTCTCTTTCTTTTTTGAATACATATAATTCCAATATTTAGGAAGGATAGAAGGAAAAACAATTTAAGTTGTAGTACTTATCTTTGCCAAGGCTTAATTTTCAGGTTCCTTTCTTTTATGGGCGAGTGACATCCCCCTGAATCAGCGCCTTTTCTGCTGACTTCTTTCCAAAGATTCTGTTCAACTCTTTTTACAGGGGATTCCCCAGAGTTGGCTAAATTGGCATCTATCTTTTGACAATGTCTGTCCAGAACTAAACTTTTCCAAATTTCCGCCAACGAAAAAGATGGCATTTGGTCTATGGGCCAATCATTTGACTTTTCCTTCTCCCATGATTCCTGAATGACGTGGATTCCATTCTTTGTTTAATAGGCTGCAGGTCATGGAGTGCGATGAATTGATTTTCATTCTCCTACCGTTTTAGCTGTCAGTCTTAGTGACTGTTGATTCTAACACAGAAGGGTAGGGGGAATCGACCTCCCTTTCCCTCTCTCAGTAGCATACCAAGTCACAACAATATCAATTTGAATTCTGTCAAATAAATTGGCATAAAAACAAAATGTTGATTTCCAAAAAAAATGCTAAGACTGAAAATGACCTTTTGAATGTTTTTTTTTTTTTTTTTGTTTTTTTTTTTTGCCTGTGTACATTCCACTGTGGCATTTTTCATTCATATTTGGGTACAAAATTTTTCGTGTGATACATAAAAAAATAAATAAATAAATAAAATAATGATAATAATACACAACTTAGTAGTGCAGGATAACACTGTCTGAAACTTTATTTTAAATTTTTTTTTTTTTTTTTTTCTGTTCCAGCAAGGTGGCAATTGGTACCCAGGATTCTGCAGTCTCTTACCCAGCCCCCAATTACCCCAACAGCAACCGCAGCAACCTGAAGTTACCTACCTCTATATACCAGAAAGAGCTGTTGGCTCCATCATCGGAAGTAAAGGCATTAATATACAAAACATCAAAAGAGAATCAAATGCACGGATAAAGGTAAATCCAATATTCTTATCCATATCACTGTGCAAATTTGTATCAAATAGAAATATTCTATAACCGTGTAAATCGTTTTATTAAAGAGAAATTGTTACTTAAAACCATATGTGTTGCCCAGTCAGCTGGGGCTGTAGAATACACTGACTGCACCTCTGCAGAGGGGTAAGACCCCCTCATAACAAGTGTCCTGGATATGACACTAAACAATCTGATGGTGAGGTTCCAGCAGTGCTGGAGCTTTGGGGAATGCGGAGTACCCTTTCATTGCCATCACTCCCAGGTCCACTCTGGCTTGGAGTGGTAGCACCTGATAGGGCCCTATCTATGGGTTAAATAGAACTAACAGCATATTTATGCTAAACTGAATTGAGTAAACTGAATAGCTTGAAATAGAAATGTTTTTGACAATTAAACCGTACTTACACTTAAACTGCGTGCTTATGCTTAACTGAATTATTTCAAATAGAACTGTTTTTCGACATTAAAACTGTATTTACACTTAACTGAATTATTACATATAACTACTTGAATAGTTTGAAATGGAAATGTTTTTGACAATTAAACTGTGTACTTATGCTAAACTGAACTGTTTTCAATAGAACAGATTATTTACATAAAAATGGATTTGGCGTTAAATAACCTACAAAAGTTGATATGCCATAAAACCAACAAACCAAACCAAACTTTAAAACCATATGTAGGAATTAGTAATATTAGGTAGGAATTCTTTTTAAAAAACCCATAAAACTGCAAATTGTGCTGGAAAATCATGAATTTATATTGCTGTGCATTGAGCTTTATGAAGATTTTATGGCTTAAAACTTTTACGGTTAGTTTTTAATCATAGTTTGTGAATGTAGATGTCTTTTTAATCGAATTGTGATTATGTATTTCAGACTTCCAATGTCATGAACAGAAATTATTTAATTAAAGAAAGCGTTCAAGTCATTCTTATTTCAGTAGTGGAAGACTAGACATCATAATTTAATCTGATCTCGCATCCCCAAAATGGAGGAACTAAAGTACACATTCAACATATAATGTTATAGGATTTAAAGAATGTCAAAAACTCTACTGAAAAAAAAAAATAAAAGAAAATTTCTAGGGTTTATGGTCAAAATGTCAATATTGATTGCTAAGTCTGAAACTAGTTGTCAGTTTCATTCTGTCAATGTCATGAAAAGATGAATCCAGACCAGGAAAGTTATCAGACCTCTATCAAGACGCTTGTAGAAAATTGAAATGCAATCCATGCAAAAGTACTCAAAAATTAGCACTCGATTCCAACGCATCCCAATCTACAATCTGCTGCTGCTTGAAAAAGATAGGAAACATGAGTGAATTTGGCATTTGGGATCTTCCTCCTCCTCTGAGAAGGAAGATTGCATATTCAAGGCATTAAGTCTTCTTTTAAGGTACAGAAAGAACTTGTTTCTCAAGATTATTACGGGTGATGAAAAATGTCTTTTATGACATTGTCAATGCAATAGGTAGTGGATTGATGAGGATAAAACTCTGCAGTTTAACCTAAAGACATAGCTTGATGGAAGAAAGGTTATGCTGTGTGTATGGAGGGATCAGGGGGGTATTAATTATTTCAAGTTTTTAGTGATATCACTCAATACAAAATTAGACAAATAATAAGGGAATGAATGCATCTTTTAAATTGTGCATGAATAAAGTATATTTGATTAAAACAGAAAGTGTGAGTGTGTACATCCCATCCTGTTTGTTGTAGCATATGTGACAGAAGGTCAAATTGAAACAGTTTAATAGGTTTGAATACTTTTCCTTCTCTTAGGCTGGTTGCCATGCCCAGTTCAAATAGCCTAGTGTATCCTGGTAATTACCCGTAGCTAGGAGAGTATATGGATTCATAACTTTTTCTGAGCAATCTCATCCAGTATTTCAACTCAAGTGACCATATCCATTTTCTACGACAGTAATTTTTAAACCATAAGTCTGTGTGTGTGGACATGCGCACACAAACGTCACATGTATATAGTATTCTGTATAAGTGTCCATGGTGTAATGATTATCATAGCTAGAAATGGACACAGTGACCCAAGTTCAAATCTTCATTGAAGCTGTTTGCATTTTACATAGTGCTAATACATTTGTGGAAAGGTATGAATCCAACTATTTTCCCGAGAGTAATAGGAAAATAGAGCAGACTGGTCACTTTACCTTTGCTGTGGACAAGTCCTGTAGAGTAAAAACTCAGAATTCAAAGCTGTTAAACTCCACTTAAAAATAAAATTGACTGTCCCATATTAGGTGTTTATGTATATGTTTGCGAAGAGAAGTTTTCAGCATGAAGGAAATATATGCAGAACCAACATTCCCCTGGGGTTACGTAAGAAACGGTTACTGTAAACACGTAATATCATCAGCGGCTGAGAGTAAACGCTTTTTTTTTTTTTTTCTTTTTTTTTTTTTTTTTTTCTTTTTTTTATATCACAAGCTGCACACCAAAGATGAAGATTAATGTCCAATGTAGTCTCTGCTCTTAATTAATCTGTCAGGAGTGACAGTACTGCTATGAGCTTTCGAAACTCTATCACCCCTGGTTGGTGGCTGATGAGGACAGGGTATCGCACATAGATTCACACATATGATGAAGTGTGTGTGTGTGATATATATATATATATAGATCAAGGAAAGAAATAGTGGTAACTTCGACACCCCGATAGGAACCTTTGATGGGGCCGAAATTTGTGAGCTCGTTGGGTGTGTACTATTGTCTAATATTAATAAGATAATGGACCCTTATAGGCACAGACTATATCATGGCGGTGGCTTAACTATTGTGGCTCAAAGTACACCTAGAAAATGTAATATTAGAAAGAGATTACATAGGCTGTTTGACGAATATGGATTCAAATTAGAGATACAGACCTAAAAATTGCTGATTATCTTGATATTACCTTAAACCTTTATAATAGGACTGTATCCCCATTTAGAAAAAAGAATCAGAATCTGCATAATGTTGATATGGGATCTAACCATCCCAGCCAAAAGGCATTGAGCATAGGCTTTCCTACTAACTCCTCTAATAAAGACATTTGAACAGAGCAAGCAGGATTATGAAAGATAGTGGTTATAACGTTAAACTTGCATATAAAGATAGTAGGGAAGGAAGCAATACACAAAAAAGAAAGAATAGAACTAGGAAGATCCTACGGTTCAATCCTCCTTATAACATGGAGGTGATCAATAATTTAGGTAAGGAATTCTTTAAGTTATTAAAAAGAAATTTCCCCACAACAGACCTACTGCAAAAGATATTTAATAAAAATAGTATCAAATTAAGCTATAGTTGTATGCCTAACATTAATAGCATAATAAATTAGGGTAATATAACAAAGCTTAGCAAAGAAAAACATAAGGAGACCACCAAATGTAATTGTAGAGATAAGGCTACGTGTCCCCTTAAAGGCAAGTGCCAACAGGAATGTGTGGTATATAAAGTGGAGGTGTATAGTGGGGGAACTGTGTAGTAGTAGTAGTAGTAGTAGTAGTAGTAAGGATAAAAAAGAATTTAAACTTAGGTACTACAATCATAGAACTAGTTTCTCCCATGAAAAATATAGGCATAGTACCAGTTTATCTAATCATATGGGGGAGATTAAAAATAAAAAAAGGAATAGATCCATATTGAAATAGGAAGTTATAAAAAGATACCGCAAGTATAGAGCCGACAAAAAAGATTGCATGTTTTGTAATGAAGAGAAGTTAGCCATAGCTTCTTACTGTAGTAAGGATATGTTGAACCAAAGGTCGGAGGTACTGAATGATTGTAAACATAAAAGGAGTTGGCTCCTTTATAATTAGAGTTTGTTTCTATGTATTTGTCTTGGATTTGGTAGGTAAAGGTTTTTTGTTTTTTGCTTTTTTTTAAAAATTTCTGAGTAATAAACTTAAATAAAAATTTTTTTTTTTTTTTTTAATGCAAATTTTACGGTAGGTGGGTTTTTTATTTAATAAAAATAAGTTTTCTCCTATTGTCGTTAGTCGGTGCTAGGTACCCTGAGGAACCGTTTTAGGCAAAACTGTTGTAGAATAGTTCTGACTCTCGATTTAATTTTTTTATATATATATATATATATGTGTGTGTTGTCAGTTTGGGTTTTAATGGTTTAACTGTTAACTCAGTATAGAAAATCTTGTGCATTAAAATCATGTTTACATGTTAATGAGGCAAATTACAAAGGCTTTTTTTTTTTTTTTTTTTTTTTTTTACACCTTGTTTTAAATGCAGACAAAATAATCTGACATTATTCATTGTCTGCTTTTTAATCTAACGGCCCATTTTTTATTCCTGCTTATTATTTACCTACCTATAATGTTACGTTTTTAGAGGGTAAAAATGTAAATTTAAATATTTATAAATATTTCTATCCCCAGAAGTGTGGTTGGTTTTACACTATAAACAGAATGCTTTGTTAGTAGTATAACAGTTTATAGCTTTAAGCAAAATTGTTGTGACCTAATACATGTAGATCAATGTCAAAATCAATCATGTATGTATATGTCATGCTTGAGACTGTAATACTTTTTCAATCATATGAACTTATTATATGGTCTCATTTCTACAGGATCCAATTAGAGGCTATTGAATATATTCACCAGATATATTTATAGGTGATTGTTTGATTCAAATGTTGACTTTTCTTCATTTTATAATTTATGACAGTTAAAGTTGTGTCTAAAATCCAATTTTGTATATGTAATGTAGTTATCTCCCTTTGTAGATATTACCTGCCACTAAAGAAGGTGAGGACAAAAAGAATCCTGTTATAGCAATGGAGGAGAGAAAAGTAATAATTGTAGGAAACTCTGACGCTCAGTGGAAGGTAAATTTTTTTTTTTTCCTTTCTTCAAACTGGACACTTTCTAGAAGTTTTGAATTTAGCTGACTACATTTCTTATGACAAAGCTTTGAGGGTTTGTTATTTATACTCACTCTGAAGCTTTTCATACTTCCTCTCTGTCTCTTCCTCTCTGTCTCTTCCCTCCTCCCTTTTCATGTTATCATTAGTAAGATGTTGTTGGTGACTTTGGTTGAGGTTGACCCAAAGGCTCCCTTTCAATAGCTACTACACTGAGATGTAGGGGAGGGTGCTACTCCATTCCCAGGATTGCTCACTTTACCCTTGATCCTCACCTTATATTGCTAAGTGCTAAGCAAGACGGCATCAAGTACCACTTTTGGTATGACTTGACCTGGGATTGAACCTCAGTCTCCCAGACCATTGGCGAACACTACTCATTTGGCCAATGGTCCGGGTTATCATTAGTTCTTGCTATATAAAACTGTTTTATAAAACTTTTTTTTTTTTTTTTGTTAAAGTAAACATATCATTACTATCAGTTTGAACAATTACATTCTGCAATTTGAGTTAGTTTTGGAAATAATTATGTAAGGTTACTTAAGGTATGAAAAATATTGCTAATGTGCATTATTTTGCTCTCTCTCTCTCTCTCTCTTTCTCATATTTGTATTTATTTCTTGATGTGTGCATTTGGTTTCATTCTGCCAAATTCAACCAGCATTAAAAAGCACTTCTTAATCAAGAGGAAATTTTGGCATTGACAAGTAACAACTATTCATTTATTTTGTGTAAATCTTGCTTTTCAATTTCCTTGCAATCTAATTAGACCTGTGTTGATAACTCACAACTACTTCCCCCTGGCATTGAGGACTTCATTAAACCTCACCCCACCCAATTAAAAAAAATATTCTCATTGAGTTTTTCATTCATTATTATTGGCTTAACTGTCTTCACACTTATCACTTTTCCCCTTGAAATATATTAATTGAACAAAAAGAACTCATCTTAGTAATTTTTATCTGGAAATGACGTATCACTCCTAATACAAGTGTCAAAAACTTCACTGTATTATTATAAATGTATTTGTGGATATATCAAGTGTTTTAATTTGTGCAGATCTTTATTCCAAAGATTATTTCCTAGACCAGAATGTCATTTTAATGACTCATTATAAACAAAAGTAAGTAACTGGCTCATTGGCCTAGTGGGTAGTGTTCGCCAATGATCTGGGCAGACCTGGGTTCAATCCCAGGTCGTGTCGTACCAAAGACTTTAAAAATCGTACTCAATACCTCCTTTCTTAACTCTCAGCAATATAAGGTATGTATCAATGGTAAAGTGGAGCAATCCAGGGAAAGTGTTACATAGCCAGATATGGGTACGTGAAATGTACATAGAATGTTTGTAACACATATACATTGGACATAGGACTCCCGAAACACGAAAAACACTGACGACTTCTTAGTTCAGGTACGAAACTTTTTATTACCTTTTTGAGTTTAAAGGTTCTTCGGCATAAGGAGAGAGATACACATTCTTTCTACTCTGGCTTTTCCATCTGCCCCCACAACACGTGTGGCACCTGCCATAAGGCCTCGCCAGCTAGCAAAAGTCACCCTTCTTCGGACTGCAAGACTCAACTCAACTGACTTTTTTCAAATCCCCCCAAATCCTCTGCGCATGCTTCTGGTGCATGACGACATTCGCACTCCCTAACTCCATCTGGACTATTGTGATATCTCCACTCCGCGCGCATGCATGTGGACATCTGTGCTCATGTTTGCACCTAGCTAACCCATGCACTGAGCCGAAACTACTAACTAAACCCAAAGGCATAAAACGAAATCCCTCAGCCATTATATTACAAAAGGAGTAGCACCCTCCCCTACACCTTGGTATAGTAGCTATTGTTAAGGGTGCCTCAGGTTGCCCTAGACTAAGATCGCCAACTTTACTTGCTTTTACTGCTACCAAAAAAGTTTTGTAATGATAAGATATAATTTGTAGGTGCACATAGTGTTATTGTCCTTGGACCTGGTGACCCATGTTCAAATCCTGGACCTGGCTGTTTGTGTTTCACATAGTCATGAAAAAGATGTGCATCTAACCCTTTGGCCTCCAGCTATGGGTAAAAATAGTAGGGCAGACTGAGCTTTGGAGTGGCAACCAGTCTAGGAGAAAGAAAACTTAATTCAAACCTATTAAACTTCACTTGAAGTAAAAATGAAAAAAAAAAATGACCTTGTGTTGCATCCAGCTCATACAGAGGGGTTGGTAAATAAATATATTGAATAAATAAACTGTGTAAAAATGTTTTCATTAATCAAAATGTGCTTGATAAAGGCCAGTAGAGCAGGACAAAACCTAAAATGAATTTGTTTATAGATATTTTGTTATGTAATATCTATATTATAATGAAGATGTTTATAGATATTATGTAATTATATTATGTTTATAGATATATTCTTCACTCCTCTAGCAATCCCATTACTATCAGTTGTATTAAAAAAGATAACTGACAGTATCAAGACAGCCAGAGGGGTGAGTCAGTATCTATTCATTTTAAGCTACTGTTTGAATATATACTGAAAATTTGTTTGGAGAGTACTTATTTATAAATGGTATTGTATATTGTGGATAGTGTCAACTGAGCAAAATTCCATCAAAAGATTGGCCATGGTTCATATTAATATGTATTTATTCCCTGAGAGGTTGTTTTAAAAGATACTGTAAAATGGACTGAGATCACTCCAATACAAATAACTGGGGATATTGTTTGTTTTTTTTGTTTGTTTTTTAAGTTATAATAATCCATTTTTTAGAGCTGACTGTACTGATTGAAAAGAAGGAAAAAAAAAAAACCTTTTAGATTTTAGTTAGATATTTAAAAGATAACAAATTTATTTAATTTTAGGCCCAGTTTTACCTCTTTGAAAAAATCAGAGATGAAGGTGTTTTTGGTAAAGATGACGTTAAGTTGAGATCAGAAATAATGGTTCCTAGGAGTATCATTGGACGTATCATTGGTCGAGGAGGACAGAATGTAAGTATTCATTATTTTAAAATACATATGTATGCACAGACACACACACACACACACACACACACACACACACACACACACACACACACACACACAACACTGCCCTAGTTTTTACTTGAAGTAAATCCTTGAAAAAAAAATCTAAATGCTGAAAATAAATTCTATTTCATGAAATTTTCCCCTTTTTTTAACCTGATTATTTTATGTTTTGATTTCTTTTAAGACCAAAAATAGATTTCTATATTTTGGTGTGCTCATTTATCAATACTTGGGAGCTCAGTCGGTTCAGGCTGTAGAATACAGACTGTCTCTCTACAGAGGGGGTAAGACCCCCCCCCCTCCAATTTAATAATCTGATGGTGAGGCTCCAGTAATACTGGAGCTTTGGGGAATGCAGAGTACCCTTCCATTGCCATCATGACATTTAAACTGTAGGCAAACAAATGACATGCTAAACTGAATTGTTTGAAATAGAACTGATCATTTGACTAAACAGATGATTATTTAATTGAATTGTTTGTGATGTATAGCAAAACTTGGAACCATTTAACTGTGTACAAAAGAATAAGCTCATGCTATTTTAAAAATGTTGTCAACAGGATGTACTTACAAATCATATGTAATATGTATAAAGAGGAACTGGCATTAAATAACCTACAATGGTTGATATGCCATAAAGCCAAAACAAACCAGTACAGTTATTTTTAGATGTCCTCAATAATAACTAGCGATAAAGGAAACAAATTTGAAATGACTTTGACAAAATAGTTTCTGGATACTGACAGCTCAAAAGAAAGAAATATCTATTTGATGTCCTGACTCACTGATAGGATTGAGTTGCCATAAATTAGAATTAAAATGAAAATTTTCATTATTCAAATTTTCCCATTGGCTACAAAGGGTTAATTCATTTAACCTAAGAAAAATTAGTCTGTTATAAAAGTTGACTTGGCATATAATACCATCAGTAATGAATAACAGTATAAAAAGGATTTACCCAATATTGCAGAGAGTTGACCATTAGTATCAGTCTTTTGAGGAGAGTGGAATTGGTTTATCTCCAATATTGGATTGTGTTTTTGATTTGTAACATTAGAGTTGGTTGTTAGTTTCTTTTGTTGTTCCTTTGCAATGAGACCATTTTGAAGACCTTATTTGTCACTTTCTACGTCATTGTTTTGGAATTACCCCCTTACCAAATAAATTAACCTAAGATTTTGAATGATTTTTACTGATAGCATCTTTTTAATCTAGAATTTTTTTTCTTTTCTACTGCCACCAGCTTCGAGAAATGCGTCGTGTGAGCCGAGCCGTAGTAAAGCTGCCAGATGACTTATCTGATGAAGAAGTGCCTGTTTCCATTATTGGAAACTTCTACTCAATTCAATCAGCTCAACGACGGATCCGAGACCTGATGGCATCTGCCCAGCACAACCCTGGTCCATCCCAGCAGCCACAGGGAAGTCCCCTTTCCCAAGTACCTCCAAATGCCACCCACCAAAACAGGCCAGCTCCCCGAATCGTGCCAAGGGAGCTGGATGCGAAGTAAGACTAGTCCTCCCCCTGCCTGCCATCTTCCTGCACCCTTGTCTGACCACTACCACCACCACTCCCACCCAGGGGTGGCCAGGCACTGAAGGAGGCACCATCACCAAGGAATCACTTCACTCATTCAAATTTTAGGAACTTTATTTCTTTAGATGTTTTGTTTCTTAGTTTGTCTTTTTTTTTTTTTTTTTTTTTTTTGTCAATTCATTCAAAATCCTCTACTTTACAGTTTTTTATGCCATTATTCTTTCCTTTGGTCTAAATTGAACAGTTAATGCTATCTCTTTCTCTTGTTCTTCTTTATTGCAGTCAATTAGTCACCGATGAATTTTATTTGCTGAGTACTTTGAATTCTATGGAGAAAAAAAAAGTTAAGCTCTGCATTTAGCCTAGGTAGAAGTTGATTTCTATTCTCCAGAAAGTCTTCCCTCCTGAAATAACAAGGTTTTCTATTAATAATCACAAAAAGAAAGAAAAAAAAAACTCAATTTCCTTAATAACATACATCAATAAATATATATAATCTCAAGAGTGCCTCCAAATTGTTCTATGTTAGGCACCTCTATCTTTAAGTTGTACAATATGTACAGCATTGGACAAAAAAGTGAAAAGGCTTAACTATTTTGATTATTGCCACAAATTTTAATCCAACTTCTCAATAGCTTTAGACACACAAAGGAAGTGATTATTTTCCTTGATTATTGTTGTTAGTCATAATTTTCATAGTGCAAGTTAAAACCACAATAAGGGTTACGTGAAACAATTTCTTTAGGCTTTTTTCTGTATTATTGCATTGTACAATATGAGAAATCTTCTCGTTTCCCAATGAAAGCTTGCATTATGAAAATAAGGTCTTAGAAGAAAAAAGGTTTGACTTTTAGGTATCTCTAATCAGGCTTTTAACCTGCACTGAAAAAAATTTTTCTGACACCCAAAAAAAAAAGTTGGGGGGGGGGGACTTTTAAAAAATTCTATTTGCTACAACAATAAACAAGGAAAGTAATCACTTATGTGGGTCTAAGCAATTGAAGTTTGATTAGAATTTATGGAAATAATGGAAATTTTTTTTTTTTTTTTTTTTTTTTTTTTTTTGTCCAATACTGTAGGCTAATAAAAATGTGAAGAACATAGACTGCTATCCTTTTGGCTGATAAGTCTCAAATTTACTCATCTTGTAGCAATTGTAATCTCTTAATTTAAGAATCTGTCCGTCTTTATGTTACCAGGCATGAACAACTTTACTGGTCATAACTCTTAGTGCCTATAGTTTTTTGCGGTTTTTTCTTTCTTCAGTGAATAGTAGTCTGCCAGTAAATAAATGACTTCCCTTTACTACTAGATTATCCTCTTGCCTTCTATCCCCCTCTTCTCCAAATGTTGGCAGGTAACTTTTTGGACAGGCGCTAAGGAATAAAATTCAAAGAAATAAAAATTTTAAAAGTTCATATGAATC
>OY757941.1:49451002-49461002 GCA_963585895.1 Sepioteuthis lessoniana | reverse complement strand
GGTAGAAATATAAAATATGTACATTCTATGCCAGAGAATATTCATGAGGGTTTAAAAAAAAAAATGTAAAATAAAGCAAAACCTTAAAATGCAACCCCTGGTTTTAAAAAAAAAAAAAAAAAAAAAAAAAATGGGTTGTACCTATTGAGCAGGTAGGGAATGGAGGTAGGTGAAGTTGTTTGGAGAGGTATTATATACTGCCAATGTGGAAAAGAAGGAAGGGGCTATCTCTCCACCCTCCTCCTGTCCACTGCCAATGTCTAGTCCCAAGATGGTAGTGGTGGTCAGTCCGGCCAATTTGTGTGCCCTCCACTGCCCTTGGGTCTTACTTTTCTTCCAGCATGTGAGCCCACATGGCAGACAAACAGACAGGTAAACACCCCTGACACAAGTGATGTGTAGTGGGTGAAAAAGACTCCTTTTTCTACCATGGAAATAAATTATTAAATTCTATTTCTTTTGCTTTTTGTCTTTATTTTAAATTACATTGCTCAGCAATTTTTTCACCCCTTTTCAAGGTTATATATATATATATATATATATATATATATATGGCAGCTGTCTATTTTATCAATAAAAATTCTCTCCTCCAAATGTTCAGGCTAAAAACTGTTCCTCAATTGCCAACTTTATCAATGCTAAAGTAGCAAAAATATTCAATTGACATCAATTTAAGAAGCTACTCAGAACTTTACTGAATGGATGTAGTACAAAACTAACCATGAATCAAACATGCTTTTCATAGTTGTATAATGAATGACTTAGTATTTCTTGTTTTTAAGATGAAAAATCTAAAGTATTTTTGTAGGTTAGCATAGCCAAAATATAAGGGTTATTCATTACACACAATTTGATTAGACAACTTTGTGATTTAAAAAAACAAATTTGGAGTCATTCTTCAGAGTATATATGGTAAGTAAATTCCTTCATTAAGTTGGAAGTCAGTTAAATAACCAAATGCCTGAAAGATGAATTTAGCAACAAATCAATAGTACATCTTACATTTATATGGGCACCTCCATGTTGTATGAAGGTTTGCAAGCTAGATTATCAGATCATTGGTGAGTTTGATTCTCATGGCTGCTCCATACACCTGGCCTTGTGCCATAGCTAAGCTTAACTAATAACAATATATCTTTCTAAAGGTCACAAAATGAATCCTTTTGATTGGCTCTTTAAGTTTTGTTAATCAAAATTGATTCCATATTTGGAATTGCCCCCACCCCCTACACTGACTTTAAAAACGTTTTCATATTGGCAATACAGTTACTGTTGATCTGTGCTATATAACTTGATTTTACTAGATTTAATTTCATTGTGTGCAGAGTCAAATAATGATAGCACCGGTTCCAATGAGACTATCAAAGTTAACCAGCATTTTTTCCCCTTCGACGGATCATAGTCGAGGGCGACCCAAATACTCCCTTGGACGGGGCACTACTCCTGGATTGCGCCACTTTTCTTTGATCTGTACCTTATAATGCTGAATGTAAAGCAAGGAGGTATTTGATACCTCTTTCTTTTCTTTTCTTTTTTGTCTTGAGTATGACATGACTTGAGATTGAACCTCAATCTCTCAGGTCATTGGCCAATGGGAAACCAGTTTTATACTTAAATGAGTGATCAAAGAACTGTTACTGTAAGCAAAATGGAGTCTGCGTAAAAGATTGTCATCATCATCATAAAATAGCCTGTCAAACCTTGGCTTGAGATCAACTCATGTTTGTAAACTAATGTCGATGATGGCCATACATGGAATGTTTTCATCTACCCCCACCTCACCGAATAGCCCTTCATTACTATTGCTCCCAGGTCCACTCTGGCCCAAATTGACCTGATAGGGTCATATCTATGAATCAAATAGAACTGTTTGATCATTTAACTGTGTGTAAACAAATGACTAACAGTAAATAGAATTATTCATATTAGATAGAAATAAGTGAAACCGTTTAACTGTGGGGGGAGCTATGAAATATGTTTAGGAATCATATATATATATATATATATGCATTAAATCAACTACAATGGTTAATATGCCATAAAGCCAAGGCAATCTTCTTCCTCAACCACTTGTAAAAACTTACAAAAATTTAAAGTTTGATTAAGGTATGATGGTTGGCAGGACTCAAACTTTGCAGTGGTAACTTTTAATACATATTTCCCTAGCAACAATATACCAAGACTAAAATAGTAATTACCAAGAGAGAAATAAACAAAGTGTTAAGGTCTTTCAAATACTCCCGCTTGACATTCAATTCTTTTATTCCAATGGTCAAAACACTTGAAATTTAATGTGGTGTGAAGGGCATCATCTTTCTTACGTTCTCCACTGCCTGAAATTTTCCACTTCAGATGTATTTATAGTTGGTGTTGCTGTTTTGAATAGCTGTTTAAAAAGTACATATATTTATCCAACAGATCCACCAAGGGTAGGGTGAAATCCGAAGTAAAAAGTTTTTAGTGGAATAAAGTCGATTTGAAATCGCTTTTCCCTGGGCTGGTTACATAACTATGGCTAAAATAAATTCCAGTCTGCCCTATTTTTTTTCCATAGCTTAGAAAGAAATGATGAGTTCATGCCTTTGTAAAGGCATGAACACAAACAGCCTTATCCCAAATTTGAACTTTACTTACCAATTTGATTTTCGATGCTGTGGATGTAATTTATTACTTCTTTTTTAATATAATTCATTTGTACAGTCCAGTTTTTTTGTGCGTGAATTTTATATATTATATATAAAGGTAATCCAGGTAGGAGAGACTTATTGTTTAGCAAAGTCGACACTATAGCGTTTCGGTTCTAATGAACCATCATCAGGACTATGAGGGATGATATTAGTGATGTTAAATCAACGATGGATGTGCAAAATATAAAAACCTAGGGAAAATTTGTATAACAAGGAAAAGTTGGCCGTTTGATAAATGAATCAGCGTTTGTTGTTTTAAATTGAGTCATTTGACTTTGCTTCTCAAAAAATATCTCCTACCTGGATTACCTTGTTATCAATTTTTCTTTACACATTGTCGGATTACAATCCATTATTTACTTCCATATATAAATATATATATATATATATATATATCTCTTTTAAAAACTTTATTGGAAGGTGGGGGGGTAGCACTTTTCTAAAAGTTACAATATGCCACCACTTGAACGGACATTAGACTATATTGTTAAATTACTGTTTGTGACCCATTGGCCTAACGGTAGTGTGTTCACCAATGACTTAGGAGACTAGGGTTCAATCTCGGATCAAGTCATAACAGACTCGAAAAATGGTACTGGATATCTCTTGCTTAAGTCAGCATTATAAGCTACGTTGCAAGGGAAAAGTGGAGCAATCCAGGAAAAGGAGTAGCGCTCTCCCCAACACCTTCGGGTAGCCCTCCCCTACGTTCGACAACTTTTACTTACTTTACAAGGTACTACCTGTTTTACTTATGCAGAGGACAATTTTATCAGTCGCCAACTTGCGTGATAAAAGGCAAAGTGGTCCAAACATTACTACCCAACTGAATCAATGATGTGAAGAAAATGTCAACATCCACTGAGGAGAAGACTGTAACGCTGGTCTAAATGCCAGAATTGCTGTCAAGAAACTGCTGTTGAAGCCAAACAATGTCAAAAGCTCCAGTTGGCTAAGGTGCACAAAGACTGGACATCAGAGCTGTGAAATAAAATCTGATGGACTGATGAATCAAATAAATCTTTGGTTCAAATAGGAGGGTTGATCTACGGCGAATAGTGTGTGAAGGAGGTTCAACTTCTCTGCATCATTCTAACCGTGAAGCATAGAAAAAGCTCTGTTGGGGGGGGTGAACTTTCCCAAATGATTTGCACCAGAGGAAGGGCAAATTCAATCAGACTAGCTATCACGTACTCATGCAAGATAATGATGCAAAGCATACTAGTAAACTCTACATTAAAAGCCAAATGGAACAGCACGTCCTTCAACTGACTTTAATCTCATTGAAATAGTGTGATGTAAATTGGACAAAAAAAAGTCGGAGCTAAATAACTTACAAGTGCGGCTCACATCTGGCAATTCTTTCAAGAAAGCTGGGTAGAACTATCTTCAGTCTAACTCTAGTCTTTGGTGGAAAGAATACCGAGATTCTGAAGCAATGATTGTGGCAAAAGCAAGTCATTTTGAGGAAGAAAAAGTTTTTAAAAAATTTTTTTTGTCTTTTTAGTTTAATTTGTATTAAATATGACTTGTTGCATTAAAAATAACACTTAGGATGAGAAATATAAAATTGGGTGGGTGACCAAATACTTCAGACTGGGAGAATAAGTAATATATATATATATGTGTGTGTGAGAGAGTCAATATATTTGTACAGGTATATAAATATATAGTAGCGTCCAAAACTAAGGGACAAAATTTTAAAACCTAATATTCGTTAGAAATAACAACTGTGAAAAGCTGAAATTTTGACAACTGGTAGTTGTTATCATCCATAATAACATACTAAAATTTGAATCATTTGCAAAGGATAGAAAAAGAATTATAACAATTATTTATTTTCAAATTTGGAACGTCCAAAAGTAAGGGACAAAATTGAGAAAAACAATGTAAACAGCCAAAAAACAATAAAAATACATGTACAATCAATATTTAGTAAATGAGCCCTTGCTCTCAATAACAGCTGCACATCTTCGACTACAAGAACGAATCAGTTCTTGACAATCCTCGATACTAATTTTAGACCATTCTTCTTGAAGCTTCACCCACAAATCCTCCGTGTTAGTGGGATTTCTTTCCATAACTTTCACTCCTAAGGTCTTCCAAAGATTTTCTTTTGGATTTAAGTCAGGACTTTGCGGTGGCCAATCCATAATTTCGAAATCTTGCTCGCTAAGGTAACTCATTACCACCTTTGCCTTGTGACATGGGGCATTATCTTGCATAAAGGTAGCCCTTTCGAAACCTGAATTCTGTATGACTGGCACAACATGATCTTGAACAATGATTTTATAGATCTGCGCGTTTACACGAGTTAGTAACCGGACAAGAGGTGTTGTACCTTGGCTAGAAAACATTCCAAATACCATGACGCTTCTGCCCCCAAACTTGACAGTTTTCTTAGTACACTTTGCACTTAATCTTTCACCAATATGTCTCTTTACATTGTTTTTTTCCATCATTTCCAAATAAATTAAACTTGCTTTCATCACTGAAAAATACTTTTGCCCAATTTTCATATGTCCAAATTACATACCTGTTTGCAAACTCTAATCTCTTCTTCCTATTCTTCGAACTAACAAGTGGTTTCTTCCTTGGGGTTCGATTAAACAGCCCTATTTCTTGCAGTCGTCTAGAAACAGTCTGTCTTGACACATTAACACATGAGGTACTATTCATAACTCTTTTAATTTCTGTGCAAGACTTAAAACGGTTCTTTAATGACATACACTGCATTATTCGATCTTCTCTTGCCGAAGTTTTGCGGGGTCTGCCGGTTTTAAAAGCACTATTTTGCCAGTATCATTGTAGGATTTACCAACCCTGCCTACAACACTCTTGGAACGTTTCACTTTCTCTGAAATCTCTCTAATGGTGTGCTTTTCCTTGTGTAGCTTCACAATAGCTTGTCTCACAGAGTAATCAAGTTTTTGGCGTTTCACCATGGTGCCGGCTGATGCAACGTTTACAAATGACTAAGTAAGACTTATTCTTTAGAGGAAATCAAAACATTTGAATATAGCATACTGTTTACATTGTTTTTCTCAATTTTGCCCCTTACTATTGGACGATCCTATTTTGAAAATAAATAAATAAATAATTGTTATAATTCTTTTTCTATCCTTTGCAAATGATTCAAATTTTAGTATGTTATTATGGATGATAACGACTACCACTTGTCAAAATTTCAGCTTTTCACAGTTGTTATTTCTAACAAATATTAGGTTTTAAAAGATTGTCCCTTAGTTTTGGACACTACTGTATATATATATAAAGTGTGTAGTTTGGCAGCAGTCTTTCATTTAGGCATATTTGATTAAATAATAGACACATTTTGTCTATATCATTTTATTCAGATCCTTTCATGTTTCCTGATAAGTGTCTTGGTTTCAGATTGGAATTGGTGGATGAATTTACCAAAATTGTCCTGAGCTCTTTCGAACCTTTCATAAGCCATCATCAGGGGTTACTTGCATGTATAAAGAGGTTTTTAAAAGAGTTTTTTTTAGGTTTTTTATAACAAAATTACGTAAACGCAGAATTAGATAAAACTGAGATGCTGATGAATTTTCAAAAAAAGAACGCTATCATCGGAAATAAAATGATATCAAGAAATATGAAATATTAAAAAAAAACAAAAAACTAAAGGCATTTCAAAACATTGTCGCTATTTTCAAAATTATTGATTTTAGGTTTTGTTTTTATATGTAGGGCTTCTAGTCGTAGCTTAATTTCGTGTGCTATTATAGTGGTGTTTTCAACAAGAATCTTTCGAAATTTGAATTTGGGAATAGAATGGGTTTTAAGATGTAAGGCCATGGAGCCTAAATCATCAAGTAAGACGTCTTGAAATAGTCATAGTGGTAAGACCAACATACATATTATCTTCTTTGGAGACACAGTCTCTCAAGGGACATTTGAACGTATATATTACGTTTGACCTATCAAGAACTTCAGTGGAGGGGGGAGAATTATTGGAAATAATTAGGTTGGAGTGTACTATAGCCACAATTAACGCCATATAATGTTCATAACGATAGAACATAGGAATCTCGAAATTCGAAAACACGTAACGACTTCTTTTTCAGATACGAAACCTTTTTATTCACTTTGAGTTAAAGGTTTCGACGTAAGGAGGAGAGACACAATCTTTTTATGCTGGCTTCTTCATCTGGCCCCTATCTCGTGCGGCACCCACGGCGCGCGAATTCATCTCGCCTCAGCGAGCCCCAAAAGTCGACCGTCTTCGTCCAGTGTCTAGTCTCAACTCTCTAACTTTCTTTCAATTCTCCACAAATCTCTGCACGCTTCCGGTGCGTGACGTCACTCGCACTCCGTCACCCGTTTCGTCTCGGACTATTGTGACATCTCTGAGTGGCACCTTCGTCCGCCCGCGCGCGCCCGCATTAACACTTACATCAATGTTTGCACCTAACTAACCCATGTGCTGGGCCGAAAGGTTCTCAGCCTAACTAAACTCAAAGGCATGAACCGAAATCCCTTGGCCATTACATTACAGGAGGTTTTTAATTTGTTATTGTAAATGATAAGTCTTACTTTTTTGGTAGGGGCGATAGAGAGAACATTTTTTATAAGTTTTTTTAGTATATGTTCATCTATCTTATAGTTACTATGAAATTGGTTTTTGTTGTAAAAGGTTTATTGGTTGTTTATGGTTTAGGTTATTGTCTAAGTTAGATTGTTCCGGTTTATCAATGAATTGTTTAATTTCGGAATCAACAATGTAGTTAGGAAACCCATTATTAATAAGGGTTTGTTTTATATTTTTAAGCTCGTTCAGAAAGATAGTTTGAAAGGAAGATAGTAGTTTAGTTTTGGAAATAATTGTTTTCATGATTGTTCTTTTATAACGGAAAGGGGCATTCACTATGGAAATTGCGGGTGCAGGGATTAATGTTGGTAGGTTTTTTACATGTGGAGGTGGTAAATTGGTCAATATTGCTTGTGTCTATTAGTATACCAATAAATGGGATTTTATTGTTGATATTGATTTCTTGTGTGAAATCGAGAACAGAATTATTTTGAAAGGTCTCTGGCATTATGTTAACTTCATCAGTGCTATTAGTGAGAAGTTGAAAACACAACTATAATAGCACACGAAATTAATAAGCTACGACTAAAAATCCTAGAAGCCCTACATATAAAAACAAAAACCTAAAATCAATACAATTAATTTTGAAAATAGCGACAATGTTTTGAAATGCCTTTAGTTTTTTTTTTGTTTTTTTTTTAAATATTCCATATTTCTTGATAATATTCTATTTCCTTTTATAGCGTTCTGTTTTTTTAAGTTCATCAGCATCTCAGTTTTATCCAACTCTGCGTTAACGTAATTTAGTTGCGTGGTGCCTTCAATAAGTTCCCAGACTTTTTGTACAGGCATTTAAAATTCTCGTAAACTCTTGAAAATTCAGTATGTTATTGCTATTCATCTTATGAGATGACTGACCCATTTTTAATTCAAATGAACAGCTACAGCAGGAATTGGAAAACACCCTACTAAAGCCTGATTGTCACAGCTGGTGAATTTCAAAAATGTAATCTGGACTTTAGAAGAACGATAAACAATGAAATTCTGTTTTAAACTTGGAAAAAATGCCATGCAATAAAATCTGGTTCTACTGCTATGACCAAGAGACAGAGTTCCCAGTGGAAGCATGCTGGCTCTCCCAGACCCAAGAAGGCCAGACAGAGCAAATCCACCCACAAACTTTTGATGATCCCTCTTTTATGACAGCACTGGCATGATCTACATGCACTGGGTTCCCACTGGACAGACAGTCAACAGGGGATACTATGTTGAGGTTTTAAGGGAGTTCAGGAAGAGATTCCGTCGGAAGAGGCCAGCACTCTTCAAATCGGGTCAGTGGCATTTCCACCAGGACAATGCACCAGTCCACAACTCCATCCTTGTAACATACTATTTGACTAAGATGGACATCAAGACAGTTCCTCAGCCTCCCTATAGTCCAGACCTTGCTCCCTGTGACTTTTGGTTATTCCCTAAGCTCAGAGGCTGTCGTTATGAGACAATTGAGGAGATGAAGGTCATTGACACGCTCACACAAGAGGACTTCCATGGGGGCTTCTACAAGTTGTTGGAACAGTATAACAAGTGCATTGCAGCAAGAGGAGATTACTTCGAAGGGGACTAGAGTTTCATGTGTGTACTATCAATAAAAGTGCCCATACGAAAAAAGTCAGAAAAATTATTTAATGATCCTCGTATGTTATAAAAAACCTAAAGAAAAAAACTCCTTCAAAACTTTTTTAAAAAAAACATTCGTTATACATGCAAGAAACTCCTGATGATGGCCTATGAAAGGTTCGAAAGCACACGCAACAGTTTTCATTAATTTATCCACCAATTTCAACCCGAAATCAAGACACTCATCAGAAAACTTGAAAGGATCCTAATAGAATTATATAGACAAAATGTATGTTTGTATATATATATATGTATAAATGTATACATGTATACATATGTAAAAATGTATACATATGTATATGTATATATATGTGTGTATATACATGTGCGTGTGTGTCTGTGTATATATATAAATATATATATATTTATATGAGTGTGTGTATATATACGTGTGTATATATACGTATATGTATATATACATATGTATATATATGTACGTATGTGTGTATGTATATATATATATATATATATACGTATGCATATATATGTACATATGTGTGTATATATATGTGTGTGTGTGTGTGTGTGTGTGTGTGTGTGTGTGTGTGTGTGTGTGAAAAGTGCACAACCTACTATAATAAGAGGTCGGAAATGGAACGCTAAATATGCAGTGGAGCCGGCAGAATCTTCCCTCAAAATGAAAGAAGTAATCGGGTCTGTGGCAACTGGGAGAGCCGGACTTGGTCTTCACTCACAACGGTGGTTGTCAAAAGAGAACACAAAGAATAAACGGAGAAGGGTTTCGGAAGGGATTCATCATTTTGAGGAAAGCAAACGTCTTGCCATATCTGTGGCGCCAACAAAAAAAGGTGCATGGACTAGGTGGGAAAACACCAATGACAGGACCATCACATGGAGCAACATCAAGCAAAGGAAGCCTAGACAATTAGGTTTCCTCATTAAGGCAGTTTATGACAGATTACTTTACACCAGTAAATTTAAAACTTTGAGGGTTAAGTACACCCAACCTTTCCAAAACATGTGGGAAAATTGCTAATCTCAAACACGTTCTAACTGGATGTCAGTATTCCCTAAGAAGTTACATGTGGAGACATAATGAAATCTTTAGGATTATTGCTGAGAT
>OY757941.1:49358502-49443502 GCA_963585895.1 Sepioteuthis lessoniana | reverse complement strand
TGCTTGTTCTCCTATCTGTTTCTCTAGTTATGACCCTACGAGAAATGCTTCTTTTAAGTCTATGTTAGATTTAATGCACAGCCTCAAGTATAAGGGCCCTTGGTAAGGATTGAACTTGCTACTCTTAATAATGGTCAGCGAGACTAACTTACTCTCCGACATCCCACAGGGTTGACATAGCTGCGGTGATCAAACTACTTTTTATCGTAGCACAGCCTTTGAACCCTAATAGTTCTTCCGTTGGCCGTATAATTCTTATATTTTAAATGTCCCCACTATCATGGGACAGATAATATCAAGAAACGTATGTCACCTTTGAAGCTGTAAATAATAGGACGGACTAGGTAAATAGTAGGACGGACTAGGTTCTTCAGCCTTGTTGAGGCAACTAGTCTAGGAGAAGGAAAACTCTGAATTCAAACCTGTTAAACTCCGCTTAAAAATTGACCTTGTGTCATATCCTGCCCGAGCGGAGGGGTTGGTAAATAGTACCTTTGAAGCTGTGAAAAAATTAATCGTCCATTATTTATAAAAAGGCAGTCAAACATTGGAGGGGCTGGTTAGGGGAGAACTAAATTGAACCTAACCGGACATTGGTCTTTGACGTCATATTATACGTCATCTATTGTTTAAATAACTCCACCCAAAGTCTACTTTATCAGCAGTTAGACTGAAAAAGAGCAATAACGAAGTGACCGGTCACTTGATTGTTACTATAACACCAGCACCTGTTGATCGGATCAATAAAAAAAATGAAATAAAAAAAAAAGCTTTTAATTCCCTACTCGGTGGCATATTCCTCATCCGGGTCCCGCTGCTCTCTGACGTCAGCTCCATACATGGGTCAATAGCGTTTAATTGTTTTGGATAAATAGAACGCTTCACGCAAATCTACATCTAACCACTTATCTTTGAGCGTATTACTAAAAGACGTGGGGAAGGGTATATCAGCTGACTCATCCGGATCGGCGTTCTCAGATCCAGTTCTTATTTAATCGTGGGGCCGCTTACGTCTTCGTGTTGCCGCTTGCGTTTCGCTCACTCTGCCACCCTTCCTTTTGAAAGCGGAAAGGTACAGACTGGAGATATTGAAGCAGCTTGATAATTCTTTTCTAGTTTTTTTTTATAAGAAACATTAGCCTGAAATGATAAGAATTGAAGGAACAAGTACTTCTCCCCCAAGACAAAAATGAAGTCTGTTATAATGACCCTCGACCGAGCCGTCAATTAAGAGATGTGGCTGTGTAAATAAGCGGAAGAACAGCGAAAGCAGGTGGATGTTAAACAATAATATAACCTGGGCACAGACTGTTCGAGTCAGTTGGAGACAGGATACCAGCGAAGTGAGACCCAGCGGCAGACCGAGGGCTTTGGGCCCTCAGTGACCCACGGTTGAGCAACCCCAGCCAAGATGAGGAAGAAATGCTGCTATGGTCTCGAGAAGAACTTGGGTCAAAATAACAATCTGTCCCTGTCTCCAACTCACCTCTCACACACAAGAAACATCACCCTTTCGAGAATAAAGTGTAAGAGATATATTTTTATAAAGAAGTGTGTTCGTTCGTTCATTGAAGTTCGTATATTATGTTTGATTGTGTTTCCGCTTATATTTATATTTGTATACGTATACGTGTATATGTATGTGGTCATACATGTCTACCAGTAGAAAATGTTCATCATCCTCAAGATGTGACAACAGCATGGATTCCTTTGACTCTCACTTTCTCTCTTTTTCTCGCCACCAGTCCCTATCGGTCATTGCTCTTGGTAAGTCTTCTTGACGGCATCTAGGGTCCGTACAGAGATGATCACGCGCGGCAGGAGCTGAGCTCGGTGAGTTTTTTTTGGTAGTTGTTGTACGAGGAGATACTAGTTTGCATATAGGGAGAGCAAGAAGACCTTTCAAAGGTACGCTAAGAGTTGGTACGAAGTCGTTTGCGTTTGACATTGTACTAATTCCCTTAGGAAAGATAAATCCGACTACTATACTCCACCGCTACCAGCTATGGATAAATATAGGGTGTCTCAATATACACGGGACCCATGTGACTGCTAATAACTCTACTGATAATAATGTAGTGTTCTTTTCAGATTTGAAAATAGTATACTGCAACAACTATTAATCCTCAATCACAATACCTTAGACAAAAGGGGGGAAAATATTTGCATCACTACTTATCATATTTACCCAACCCCTCCGCTCGGGCAGGATATGACACAAGGTCAGTTTTTAAGCGGAGTTTAACAGGTTTGAATTCAGAGTATTCCTTCAGGAACTTCAGGAACTACAACAAAAATTAAACGAAGATTTATCAATCACGATTAATAAATGTAAACGCTTTATACATATATATTAAATATATATGATTTGGTTTGGTTTAGTTTTATAGCATATCAACCATTATAGGTTATCAAATGCCATACCTTCTTTATACATATATATTGAATATATGAAATTTGGTTTGGTTAGGTTTTATGGCATATAAACCATTGTTTACTATTTAATCCCAGATCCAATTTATACATGTATATTAAATACATTTGGTTTGGTTTGGTTTTATGGCATATCAACCATTGCAGGTTATTTAATGCTGAATCCTCCTTATAAATATATATCAGATATATATGATTTAAAACATATTCTGTTGATAACATTTTAAACGTGTCTAAGCTCATTCTTTTGCATGCAGTTAAATGGTTCCAAGTATTGCTATGTATCACTAACAATTTAATTAAACATCAGTCATTTGTTTACACACAGTTAAATATTTTCAAGTATTGCTAATTAACACAAACAATTCAATTAAATATCAGTCATTTGTTTACATACAGTTAAATGATCAAACAGTTCTGTTTCAAACAATTCAATTTAGCATAAATCAACAAAATTAAATGTTTCCAAGTATTGCTATGTATCACTAACAATTTAATTAAACATCAGTCATTTGTTTACACACAGTTAAATAATCAAGCAGCTCTATTTGAAACAATTCAGTTTAGCATACGTCATTTGTTTACACTTAGTTTTAATGTCTAACAGTTCAATTTGAACCATACATAGGACCCGTGGTGTAATGGTTATCGTCGTAGGAAATGGACACAGCGACACGAGTTCAAATCTTGGACGAGACAGATTGCGTTTCACATTGCACTAATACCCTTGGGAAAGGTATGAATCCAATTATTCTCCCTCCAGCTATGGGTAAATAGTAGGGCAGACTGGGTTCTTCAGCCTTGGTAAGGCAACTAGTCTAGGAGAAGGAAAACTCTGAATTCAAACCTCTTAAATTCCGCTTAAAAACTGACCTTGTGTCATATCCTGCCCGAGCGGAGGGGTTGGGTAAATAGCACTCCGAGCCAGGATGGGCCTGGGATGGCAATAAATTAACACTTCCCATCCCCCAGAGCTCCTGTATTACTGGATTTTTACCATCAGATTGTTTAGTGTCATATATCAGGAATCTCATTGAGGCGGGTACCCTCTTCAGAGATGCAGTCGGTGTATTCTGCAGCCCCAGCACTGTGGTATGTTTGAGTCAGGATTTAAAATCAAGCAAAAAAGGAGTGTGGAGAGACAATAAGTAATTGTCTTCCCTTTAATGTAGGCGTGTCTTTGTAAGCCACATGTACATTGATCACGTGAAAGACGACTTCTCTTTATCCTTCTCTTTGTTTCCATTCTTTGAACAGATAAAACCTCTCTTCTCACCTCGCTCTTGGGTACTTTTCACCTCTGTTTATTGAAAAGAAAAGAGACTTGGTCTCCATCTTCGGTGAAGAATTTTATTTCGCCTTGTATTTGAAATGAAGACCGCGGTTTCTTTATGCACAGCTCTTCATGGAAGAAAATGCTCATTTTATCTGTTGACACTCTCAGGAACCCGTTCGGGCTCCGCAAAGGAACAATGGCAGACTTGAGGCCGTAAGGCTCCCAGTTTCGGCTGGGTTACCTCCGGGTGGGCAAGCTGCAACATTGACTCCTTTGTCCTCTTTGTATAGCACTAGACCTTGCTGTCTAGTTCAAGCTATAACCCGGCATCCGTGCCCGGACCCACATTTGGGTTCGTGAAACTGCTTGCCTCATTAGACCCACATTGCACTTAGTGGGTCAATGAGCGGCACAGACCAACAGGGTTCGAGTCTTGGCTCGTTCCCGACCTTCCTCTCCCCTTTAATCGGCCTTCGGGCTTTTGACCTTGTGTCAAACCTTGTCTGGTGGGTGGCATTGGCAAATATTGCTCATTTTATCTCTTTGGACCAAGTTTGTGTATTGTTTATAATATTCCTATGTATGCGCTACATATTATACGTTTTATCATTAAGGTTTTTCGGACTATTGTCTTCATCTTTATTGTTATTTCCACAACGTTTCCTCCGATATGTCCTCCGGCCTTCTTCAGATGTTTGTCGAACTCGGGAACCTTCACGGAACTTTAAACTACGTCCTCTATTGAAAACACGGGGGTCGCCTGTTCTGATTCCGTTTGCCATAACCAGGTACAAGTGTTAAGTATTCCTGTATATTGCTCGCCTGTAGTGAGGATTGAACCTGCAACCTTCAGATGATTGTCTTCTTAGAAGCTCAGGGAACCAACGCCTATAACCCTTACGCCATGGGTCCAGCCTTCTTCAGGTGCCCTCGGCGCAGCGGATAGAGGCGTTGAGTCTCTACGGTTCCAGGTGAGCATTGTCAGAAGATAGCGGTTTCAAATCCTACCCAAGCCGGCCAGAGGTTCACTTGGTCAAAAAACGTGGTGCGATAGACAACAACTATGGAAGGCAGTAATTCCTGGGGATACGGTTACAAGACTCAGCATTCCTATCCGAGGTCGCGGTAAATCACCTGAAGAAGGCCAGAGGTGAAATTTGGCCGAAACGTAATGAAAGAAGAAACAACACAAAAACTACCAAGATGAAGACAAAAAGTCCGCAATAAATAAAAAATCAATTCACAGATTAAGAAGCCTCATCTCAAAGTGATTCCAATTAAAGACAATTATTTTATATTCATTCAGTGTTTTCTCATCGTCTTTAAATTTTTTATGGGATATGAATCTGTGATTTACTTATATACAGGGTGATTAAAAATAACTGTTAACACCCTTATGGGAGTGCCTTTATGACATAATTTGAAAAAGTCTCCATATTTTCACATCTCTGTCAGCACATTCTCGTGATTACAAAAATAAAATAAATTCAAAAAGTGCAGAAATTCCTAGATGCCCCAAACAGGAAGTAGGGGCGGTGCATGCCCAGAAAAAAAAAACATCCCCGCGCAAAAGAGAAATTCTACCTCACTTCAGCCTCCACCGTAGCACTGAACAGATCCTTTTTCATGCGACTGCTAGCAGCAAAAATATGTGCTGACTAGGTTTTGTAGCCTGATATCTAGTCATGTCTGCTGTTAGCAAGCCGACACTGCCGAAACAAACATTATAAAAAAAAACAACCACTGAACATGATCACCGAGTTCGGACAAATCAACCACCATAACGACTAGTACATTTCAACGCATTATTTGGGAGACGTGACTGTTCTCTAATAGTCCAGGAAGACATCTCCTCGCTACAGAGTAGCTGTGTGAAACACAAAAATAAGTGCTTCTTTTTTTTTTTTTTGATCTGTTGACAGTCTTGATATTCAATTTTGGAGAAATTCCTCTTCAGGAAAGAAGAAGTCTCCGTGGCGTAGTGGCTAACGTATCGGACCGTAACATCGTTGTAAGCAAGTTCGAACTTTAGTTGCACTATAACCATATTTACCTAACCCCTCCGCTCGGGCAGGATATGACGCAAGGTCAGTTTTTAAGCGGAATTTAAGAGGTTTGAATTCAGAGTTTTCCTTCTCCTAGACTAGTTGCCTTACCAAGGCTGAAGAACCTAGTCTGTCCTACTATTGACCCATAGCCGGAGGGAGAATAATTGGATTCATACCTTTCCCAAGGGTATTAGTGCTATGTGAAATGCCATCAGTCTCGTCCAGGATTTGAACTCGTATCGCCGTGTCCATTTCCTACGACGTTAACTATTACACCATTAGTCGCACTATAATGTTCACTTTCTAACTAATGCCCTGGGGAAAGGTACCAACCCTTTATATCTCTAACTATTGGTTAAATAGGACCTCTATTGTTTTTCCACAATGATTACTTTGACATTAAATAACGCCGGAAGGTTGATATGCCGTTAAACAAAGAAACCTCTCAACAGTTGAATTGGTTACTGTTAAACACTTTAAGTACTGATATTGAAGTAAGATATTAATTTAGCTTATTGCAAATTGTGGTTAAAACAACGAAGATGAAGATTAATTATCAGAGATAGGACAAGATTGAAAATTTGTAGGTCCCTGGGCAATTTTTCAAAAAGGGAAAAGTTAAAGAACTTTTCAGTTTACTTTTATAAGTTTAACCACAATTAAATTCAAATATTATTCTGCGTAATTTCTTGGAAATAAATTTTTCAAAAAAAAATAAGTCAAATATAAGTTGTTGAAAGCTTCGTTTTTTCTGAGTGTTTCGCCCTGTTGGCTGGGGTTGTGAATATGCCGACTGCACCTCTGCTGAGGGGTAACACCTCCCAACGTAACGAGTGTACTGGATATAGCATTAAAATGTATCTGATGTTGAGACACCACTTCTGGAGCTTTGAGGAATGTGAAGTACCCTTTCATTGCCAGTACTCCCAGATCCACTCAAACCTGGAGAGCTAGTATTTGTTATGGTCTCATCTATGGGTTAAATAGAACTCGTGTGCTGGATATGACACTAAACTGCATCTGATGGTGAGGCTCCAGTTCTGGAACTTTGGAGAATGTGAACTACCCTTTCATTGCCAGAACTCCCAGGTCCACTCAAACCTGGAGAGGTAGTACTTGTTAGGGTCTCATCTATGGGTTAGATAGAACTCGTGTGCTGGATATGACACTAAACTGCATCTGATGGTGAGGCTCCAGTTCTGGAACTATGGAGAATGTGAAGTACCCGTTCATTCCCGGTACTCACAGTTCCATTCTAATCCAGATTGGTGGTGCCTTTTAGGGTTTCATCTATGGTTTAAATAGAACTGTTTCTATTTGATTGTGTGTAAACAAAAGATTGATATCAAATTTAACCTTTTTTGTTAAATAAATAAATCCTTGTGCTATTGTCGATGTGTTGTACATTTTTAGCTGTTTAATCGTAGAAAATTTTTTCTCTCCAGTCACATTGATTATCATTAAAAACAAAGAAATTCTTCATGCTATTTCAACATTTGAAAATGAAGAAGTTAATAAACTGTTTACTACGAAGGTCATAGTCCCCTGAGTTCAATCTGGCAGAGGCCCCTAAGCTACTGCCCCTAAAAACCATGCTTTAATCCGATATTGATTCTACATACAGTACCATTATACTATTGATATATTTGGTGATAGGGAAGATGTTTTAGTTGGTTGGTTGGTTGGTTGGTTGGGCTTTATGACATATCAAACTTTGTGGGTTATTCAACGCCAAATCCATTTTTATGCAAACAGTCAGTTCTATTTCAAACAATTTAGTTTAGCGTGAGTACACAGTTTTATTGTCAAAAACATTTCTATTTCTAGCTATTCAGTTAAATCAAACAGTTCTCATTCAACTAATTCAGTTTAGTATAAGTACAGATTTTGTTTACACACAGTTGAATGTCAAAACAGTTCTGTACATAACAATTCAGTTTAGTGTAAGTACAGTTTTAATGTCAAAAACAGTTCCATTTCAAACAATTCAGTCTAGCATAAGCACGCAGTTTAAATGTAAGTACAGTTTAATTGTTAAAAACATTTCTATTTCAAGCTATTCAGTTTAGTCAAACAGTTCTAATTGAAACAATTCAGTTTAGCATCAGTTTGCAGTTTAGTTCTATTTAACCCATAGATAGGGCCCTATTAGGTACTACCATTCCGTTGCCAAAGTGGACCTGGGAGCGATGGCAATAAAGGGATACGCCGCATTCCCCTAAGTTCCAGCATCACTGGAACCTCACCATCAGATTGTTTAGTGTCATATCCAGGACACTCTGCAGAAAGCAGTCGGCGTATTCTACAGCCCTAGCCGACTGGGCAAAGCTGTTTTAGTGTAACCTCTACTGCCCAAGGGCCAATATAAGCATTGGTATATCTGTAATACACTTGGCATAGTGGGTAGAGACCGAGATTCATGGTACTTGATATCTCCTTGCTTAACACTCTTATACTTGCTTAACACTCTTATCTTAACACTTATAAGGTACGTGTCACGTGATATCCCACGGAGACGATAGAAATAAGATTAATACTATCCTCCCGTTGGAATGAACAGTGGCAACCCGTCAAAAAAGTGACCGTTAAGGAAGAATGTAGGTCACAGAGGGGATATCAACAGATGTTGGTACTTAGTAACCTCAGGTCGCCGGACACCAGGGAGAAGGAGGGAGAAGCCAAATGATTGGCTGGGGCCCTAAAACGGAAGTGGCACCTTCTCCCCGTCGGCGAAAAAAACGAGAAGAAATGTTAGTTATTGGAAGGGGCTCGTGGCAAACAGACCCATAGCCATTACTCCGGGTGAAGAAGACAAAAACATATCTTGGACACGAGGGACCCAAGTTCTTCAAGCCAGTATTTAAAATAGCATAAAGTCTATTAGCCCGTGAAAGAAGAAAGATTCTCCAGTGGAACCCCGTCGAAAAATAAGATAAGTAACTTTGGGGCTATTTCTCCTTTATACCCAAATTTTATATACCACCCTCTCTCTCTCTCTCTCTCTCTCTCTCTCTCTCTCTCTCTCTCAATTTGAAGAAACACGAAAGAACAGGAAAGAAAAGAAAGACATTTATGTTCATGGACTGTTCAATTATTATATGTTTTGACACTTAGAAAATGTATCTCTTTGTATAGTAAAGGATTCATGTATTTTAATGTCACCACGTGGTCTAAGTTGTTCTTTGCAGTTCTGCTACGATTTGTTGTGTCACATTTCCTTTTCAGCTTCTATTCGCCTTATGTTATCTTGCTTAGAATTGTCCTATTAATTCCTTTAAAATATCACACGGGAAACCGGAGTTGCCGACTACAACAATATTAATATTATTACGACTAAAACCTATAGGTCCATATCTTCTGTTGTCTAGGGGAGCAAGTTTAGTGGCCTTGGTGGGTGTGTGGATAGTGTGAAATGTGGAACCCCTTGCCAGCGGCGGTCAGTCTGGCCCTAAATTAATCCTTCACGTAATATGCCAGGTCTTATATGCCTGAGAGAAAAACTCTGAACGAGGACTTATTCTATAGGGGATCAAGTGCCAACCTGCCCCGTCTTCACACGTGCAAAAATAAAGTCCCGTTTTGGGATTTTAGTCAATTTGCCGTCACAGACTTAAAATGGTGTCTCGTCCGGAGATATTTTAATCCTTTATTCCCGGCCTCAGATTTAAAATGGGGGCTCGTTACCGGAATTATTATTATAAATAATATTTATTGCTTGTGGTCGTGTGACAATTCCTGCCGTCTAAATCTACCCTGGGAGACCGTGAAAGAAAAAAAGGAATATTGTCGAAACAGTCAAATTACCCGTTGATATAACTGTTTGGAAAAATTGAAGAAAAATGGAAAAAATAGAAAACTTTTTAAAAGAACCCTCCATGGAAAAGTTGGAGAGGCTGAGAAGAAGCGAGATAATGAAAATTGGCGAGAAGCTTGAGTTAAATGTTCAGAAAACTATGAGGAAACATGAACTCGTTAGAAAAATAGCCGAGCACATGGTGGACGAAAATGTGTTCGAAGAAGCAGCATTAGAGGAGCTACCAACGGAAATAATGAGAATGACTTCAGAACAAATTGAACTGGAGAAAATTAAAATACAAGCCCAAATGGAACTACAGAGAAATAAGATGGAACTGGAGAAAGCAAAAATTCAGCAAGAAACAAGGTTGCGAGAAGTCGACTTGGCAATAAGAGGACGCGAAGGAAGCCATGACAGTTTCGAAGTAACGAAGCAAGCGAGGCTTGTCCCAAAATTTGAAGACGCCAACGTGGACAAATACTTCTCACTTTTTGAGCGAACTGCACTCAATCTTGGGTGACCAAAGGAATATTGGTCAATGCTACTCCAGACTGTACTGACAGAAAAAGCACAGAGAGCATATGCAACTCTGCCCACAGAAAATTGCGCCGACTATGATTTGGTGAAAGCAGCGGTTCTAAAAAGCTTCGAGTTGGTTCCAGAAGCTTATAGACAGGAATTCAGAACACAGAGAAAAGCAGAAAACCAGTCTTATGTGGAATTTCTGCGAGAAAAGGAGAATGCGCTGGATAAGTGGTGTGACTCTAAGAGGATAGACGGAGACGCTGAAAACTCCGGCAGCTAATATTAGCTGAAGAATTTTTAAACTGTGTGCCAGAAGAAGTCAGGGTTCACCTAAGTGAAAGGAAAACCGACGTGAACTACGAAATGGCCGCACTAGCAGACGAGTACATCCTCACACACCGAAAAACGAAGGAAAAACCGTACACGGGAAGTAGAGTGAAATTCAAAGCAGAGTTAAGCCCAGAAGGAAAACCTAAGGAAGAAAATAGAAGGACCTTCCAAAGTAGCAGCAGAAGAGTGGTCGGCTACAAATGTGGAAAGGCTGGACACATAGTCATAAGGTGTCAGCTAGGTAAAGGTCCTGAAAGAAACCGAACCCAGCCGAGAAAACCACAGGGAGCTGTCACGACCGCTAGAGTAGACAAGTCTTATCGACCCTGGACGAAAAAAGGGATAAGAGGCCAACATGGAGGACCAGTGGAAGTATCAATTTTACGTGATACAGGAGCATCTCAGTCGTTACTTCTACGAAATAAATTACCTAAAGGGGTAATAGAAGCAACACGTGAGACTGTGATGATAGAGGGTATTGGCGGAAAGAGGGTAAAAATACCGCTATGTAAAATAACCCTTAAGTCCCAGTGGAAAAACGGACCAATTCAAGTTGGTGTGGTAGATAAACTACCTATGAGAGGAATCTCCCTCATACTGGGAAATGAGATTGAAACAAAAAAGTGTCACCCGTGTAAGATGGCGAAGATGAGCGCCAAAAATGAAGAAACCAAGATGGCGAGAATGAACGCCAAACATGGAAAGAAGATGGCGAAGATGAACGCCAAAAATGGAGAAAGCAAGTTGGCGAAAAGTCACAATTTTCTATCTGGGATTTTTATTTTGACATCTGTGAACGACACATCCTCCCTGAACGCGCGTTAACACCTGCGCTCAAGTTTGCACCTAACTAACCCATGTGCTGCGCCGAAAGGTTCTCAGCCTAACTAAACCCAAAGGCAAGATATATAAAACGAAATCCCTCGGCCATTATATTACAACTATGGTTGTGGCTCTTGTTTGAGTATAAAGGTGTGTGTAAGTCTTGTCTGAGAAGTAATACATTTCTGCAAGCATAACAACCACAGTGTATATAGTCTCGAGTGCTTTTGAAAATTTGAACACTAAGACTCTCTGGAAAGCAAGATGACTCTTTGGAAAGACAAAGTGACTCTTCAGAAAGTTGGAGTGACATCCTGGAAAGACAGGAATTTTAACAAATATGGATAATACAATGAAAGAAAAATGCCCTCAGGATGTCTGTAGCGGGGAGGGAGAATATATCACCCATCTTACTTGCTCATACGGTAACGATCTGGATATGTACCCGGCTACAACGTGTGATTGCGGCAGAAAATTCAACTGCTTGCGAGGATCACGAATCCACAAGGCGCGCTGGTGCGAAGAACATAATTCTTCTGCCGGAGAATGTAAATCGATTGATGGGCCTATGAATCAGGTTTACCCCCACAGTATTCACGAGCCCATTGCTGACCATCAGCATCCTGGAGACATTTTTTGCAAGCCAAGAATTTAGTGGCCCAAGGGTAATCAGATAGCTACCTGGACTAACTTAGACCAGGAGCTTTCTTTTTACTCACCACCCATCTTGAGGGCCCATTGATCAACAAATAAAATCTTTTAGCGGAATTATATATAACGTTTGTCTCGAGTGCTTTTGGGCAGTAACGCATAAATGAAAGAAAACGAATCGAAAAGATAACGGATATAGAAAGGATTTCAACACGAATGTTATACACGTGTAACCACCATTCTCGTGTAATTACGCAAAATCAAGAAACGGTTGCTATGACATCTAACGGCCGTAAGTAAACGCCTTTTTTTTAATCACAAACTGCACCAAAATGAAGATGAACGAACGTCTAATGTAATGTCCGCTTTTAGTTGATCTTGTGTATACATAGATTTTTTTAAATACCCTATCCGGTGGCAAAAGCTGCTCGGTAGCGCCAGGAGTGGCAGTACCGCCTTGAGCTACCGAAACTGTGTTATCACCCTGGTTGGCGGCTGATGAGGCTAGGGTATCGCACGTGCTTCCACACGTTGTATGATGAAAAAAAAAAAAAAAAAAGCATGTCAAACATCTTCCACTGTCAAATATTTTCTCATAGAATGTAAAAATTTAGCTCTCATAAAAATAAGTAAAGTTGTCTCCCTAACTCGAGGTTGACCTGAAGGCTCCCTTTTCAATAGCTACTCCACCGAAGTGTAGGGGAGGGCACTACTCTATTCTCTGGATTGCTCCACTTTACCCTCGATACGTACCTTATATTGCCGAGTGTTTAGCAAGGAGGTATCAAGTACTATTTTTTAAGTCTTTGGTATGACGAGACCTAGGACTGAACCCTGGTCTCCCGGACCATTGGCGAACACTCTACCCACTTGGCCAATGAGCCGGTAAATCTCATAAGACAATGTTTATCAATTCAAATAATATGAAGGAGTTATTCTAAAATGTCAACATGGATGACATTTTGAAAATCATACCATGAATTATAAACGTAAATAAGATCAATATCATATCATCATCATGTCGTTCCGCTAGCACGGATATCCCTGACCCTCTCTCGCCACTCCTCCCAATCGTTCATCGCCTCTGGCAGGTCTTCAGGGCTACATCCCGTATCCTCACATAGCTGCTGTATATATGTTCGAGCTGGCCGTCCTGCTTTTGTTCGGCCATATGAGGGGTCCATAGGAGTACATCACTTATGAGCTCGTCCCTGCTTCTCCAGCAGTGACCTTCATGTCTGGACCGTCTAACTTGGATAGTTTTCGTGATGGGAAACAAGTGGTCGTATAGTTGTTGCTTTGTGGGATGTTGCCTCCATGACTTGTTCAATATCGCTCGCAGCTTTTTTGTGTAAGACCATATAAAGAAATTATTCGAAAACAACCCGAGAGGATTTTGAAATATCGTCAAAACTAAAAAAAAATAATTAAGAAACAATTCCACAGAAATATAAGTATAAACGTAAAATATAAGCGATTTAGGCATAAGATAACCCCGGACGGGTTGATTGATTGATTTTAACGGCATGTCAACTCATCTAGGCTTATTTCATGCATAGAGGTTAGGGAATGGCGTACGTGTATATTTACATTTTTTCTGAAGTTTTTGTGATTGTTTTTTTTTTGGCACATGGTTATATGATATCAATGTTCTCAATTTAATTTAGTGTGCCTTTATCGAAGTCCCAAACAAAAGGACTATTTTTTGTAGAAAAAGAAACCAAAAATATTACAGGTATTTGCTATACCTAGAACAACAGAAATTGATTGATCCTGTTGAGAGATTATCGACAGATTAGATTGGTGAATTGGGAAACCAAAACAGTCTTGATGAATAACTAAAAACGGTTTGTTAATATTGCACATTTGGTACTGAAATTAGTAGTGGTAATTCGTCTCTAGGCTCTGTGAAACTGTAATACCACCTATTTTCTCCCGATTAGGCCAGCTCGTCTATAGGCAGTGTGGAACTGCAATACCACCTATTTTCTCCCGATTAGGCCAGCTCGTCTATAGGCAGTGTGAACTGCAATACCACCTATTTTTTCCCGATTAGGCCAGCTCGTCTATATTCAGTATGGAACTGTAATACCACCTATTTTTTCCCGATTATGTCAGCTCGTCTATAGGCAGTGTGAACTGCAATACCCCCTATTTTCTCCCGCTCAGGTCAGCTCGTCTATAGGCAGTGTGGAACTGCAATACCACCTAAATTCTCCCAATTAGGCCAGCTCGTCTATATTCAGTATGGAACTGTAATACCACATATTTTTTCCCGATTAGGACAGCTCGTCTATATTCAGTGTGGAACTGCAATACCCCCTATTTTCTCTCGATCAGGTCAGTTCGTCTATAGGCAGTGTGGAACTGAAATACCTCCGATTTTCTCCCGATATATAACGAAAAACATAAGAATTGTAAAAGATATTTAATAATATTTTCAGCAATCCTTAAAATTAATGACAATTGTTGGCCTCACAAATAAAATAATGCTGTATATAGAACTGTCTATTTCACAATTCCAGTGACGGGATATTTGCTTGGTTATGCTCTTAATCAAGAGACAAGTGACCCAAAGAAAGGAAAAGTATTACAGTTTACGCAGTGTCGATCTGCTTATCAGTGAGGGGGGGGTTGTGTTTTTGCGTGATGCTCAGGTGTTATTTGCTGTATTCATTCAAAAGAATATTATCTATTCATTTATCTATTTCATCTACAATTTATCACTGAATGTGATGAATTGTTGATGATGATATGGTTTGTTGGGGTTTTTTCCTTCAAATTAAAACGAGAATGGATTTTATTCTTTGATATGATGGACTAGATTATTCTATGTGTAAGTGTTGAATAGATGTTTTGTATTTTTATCATACTTTTTGCACTCTTTCTCTCTCTTTCTCTCTCTCTCTCTCTATATATATATATATATAGTCATTTAATAATCTTTTTTGCTTTCATGCAGCACAAGGCCGTCTGAATGGGGTACCTAATGAGACTCGAACTCTCTCGTAAAGGTTTGCCTTCCACACCTCTCTCTCTCTCTCTCTCTCTCTCTCTCTATATATATATATATATATATATATACTGTATTACTCAGCGTGTATGTGTATGCTACACATTATGAATTTATATATTATCTGGAGCAGCAATCCCACCTATTAATGTCGTAAGCCGCTACTGGAAACTCGAGAGGCAAATCAAATTATCTGATGAGACACCAGGTCACAGATTCACCGGCTCAACGAGGTTTTTCCCGGTAGACCAGCAGCACAATCCATCCTCAATTAATCACCGTGTTCTGCTCTGAAGTTTGTTTTTGTTTTGTTTTGTTTTTTCGACTTGGACTGAAGAACAAATTAAAAATCTCAATAATACAGAATCGAATAATCTAAAATAAGTTCTGATGGTTTAATAATTGATAAAAATCATCGACAAGTTTTCCCAAATTGTAGGCATCTACTTTTTCATAGCAGGGTGAGTCCGAAAGAGAACGGAACAGATTTCAAAACATTTTGACTTTATTTGACAGCCAGAAAAATGACAGGATTTGAGTGTCAATGTGTTTGTCAAAAAGATTAAGGAGTTAGGTGTGGCCCCGATGGTGTATGTATGGAAAGACTGATAAAAAAAAACACAAAAAACAAACGTCTCAAATCTAAATATAGACAAGCTATGGTAAAGATGGTGGAGATTGCGAGAAAGACACAGAAGCTTTGAGAAAACTTGCTGAAATTTAGTTTACTACTATTGCTTTGTGAGATTTGTCCTGCTTTTTATTTCTACCATGATAAGTGTTAACATCATTTTTCTCTAAGCGAGTTTTAAAAAAAAAAAAAACGCTTTAACTTGGTTTTTCAATGAACTGAGTGACAGCAAGTTTCCTTAGGTCTCTATGTAACATATTGACCTCCGACCCAGCTGTCGATCAAGGGACAGGTGCATCCGGTTTAAGATATCAGGTATAACCTTGACTGTGGACGGGTTGAATAGGGTGCAGATGCGATGCTCACAGGAAGCAGGTGGATGTCATATAATGATATAACCCGGTGCCACAGGAAGTTCAGTTAGTTTGGAGTCAGTTGTTGCAGTTCGAGGTAGTGAGAACCCAGTCTCAGCAGAAGGCTGGGCCCTCAGGGTCCCCGGTTGAGCAGCCCAGCAAAATGAGAAAGAAGTGCTGCTTAAGACGGAGGAACTGGGGGTCAATATGTTGCGGTCTTTGTTCAGTCTCCAACTCACCTCTCATACATAACTCTTTCGTAACCCTTTCGCAACCATTTCGAATACAGTGTGAGAGGTATATTTTTCTAAAGAAGTGTGTTCGTTCGTCATTATTGTGTTGACTATGTTTCCGCATGTATATGTATACGTATAGTTATATCACGGCTATACAACATCTAGACCCCAGCAAAATAATTTAAGAGAGCATTCTCTTAGTTCTAAGTGTCTGTCTGTCTTCGTGGAACTGTAACTTAGATTTTTTTTGTATTGTTGGTCTTTTATAAAAGAATATTCTTTAATTCCTGCTTTTGACGCGTGTGTTTCTATTGGTTTAAATCATTTTTTATATATTGTTTTTTTAATTCTTTTATGAATTGGTTTTAAAAAAAATACAATTGAAATTAAAGAAGATCGATACACGATTAAGTCTAAATATGACTTAATGCCAGCAGTGTTCTGCATGTCTGGTTCGTCTAACTTGTATAGTTTTCGTGATGGGAGGCAAGTGGCCGTATAGTTGGTGTCTTGTGGGGTGTTGACACCAGGACTTGTTCAATATTGCTCTCAACATTCTTACGCAGGACACTGCTGGAGAAGCAAGGACGAATTCATCAGTGATGTACTCCTATGGACCCCCGCATATGGCCAAGCAAAAGTAGGACGACCAGCTCGAACATACATACAGCAGTTATGTGAGGATACGGGATGTAACCCTGAAGACATGCCCAAAGCGATGAACGATAGGGAGAAGTGGCGAGAGAGGGTCAGGGATATCCGTGCTGGCGGCACGACATGATGGTGATGATGATGAGGATGATGATTTAATAAATAAGGAGAAATCATTGTCCAAACATTAAAATGATGGCTCATATGATTAATAATGTTAGAAGTGAAATTGTGCTAAAACTGTTTTATTAAAAGTTTTTAATGAATTAAAATAAACACGACCATAAACATATAAACATAACCTATAAAACAATAACATGAAATTTTTTTGAAAACGTTTACTTAAAGAGAATTTTATTCAGAACTATATTTCAGAGAGGGCATGGGAAACCTTTCTTGAGACGGATGATCTCAATTCTTCCTTTGACCTCCAGTTCCCCCAATCACTTTTCCAGGCCTTTGGGGATCATTCTGAAGGCGCCAGCTACAATTGGTATCACTGTCATTTTCATGTTCCGCAGTTTTTTCATCTCTCTGGCCAGATTCAAGTACAGTGGAATCTCGGCTGTCAAACACAATCCGTTCCAAAATTATGTTCGACTACCTATTTGTTCGAAAACTGATTTAATGTCGTTCGGCCAAGTTCGTGTTTCCCACGGCAATCATTCACGCGTATTTCATTTTTATCGGCTCGACTTGTGGGTTCGAACTCCGAACATTTGTTCGATCACTGAGACATTTTTTACTCAGTTTTTTTTTGTCGAACTTTGAATTGTTCGACTTGAGAGTCGTTCGATAACCGAGGTTCCACTGTATTTGTCTATCTTTACGTTTTATTTTGATACCGGCTCATTGGCAAGTGGGTAGAGTGTTCGCCTAATGGTCTAGGAGACCTGGGTTCAATCCCAGGTCGCGTCATACCAAGCAATATAAGATACGTATCAAGAGTAAAGTGGAGCAATCCAGGGAAAGGAGTAGCGCCCTCCCTTACACCTCGATGTAGTAGCTATTGAAAAGGGAGCCTTCGGGTCGCCCTCGACTACGGTCGCCAACTTACATTTTATTTTCACCCTGTGGTCCGCTAGTACATCAAAGTCCAACATATGATGTGCTTTTTTTCCCGTTAATTAATACTGGGTCTGGTCATCTGACTAGACAATTTTATGCGTGTCATTTTCTGCTTTGTGTATATACCACTTGTTTGCACGGTCAAATTTTAATCTCTTGCGCAATTCCCAGTGGATCACCTTTCCCACCCAGTTTTAAACTGGTTTTGTATTCTTTATGTGCCATTTTACTGCATTTGTCCATTACGAAATTAACTGTCTTATCTCTATCTCCACTTAACTTATTATATTGCCTCTTGCGAGTTTTTCACACCAGCATTATCTGATAGCCTTTCACAGGAGTTTGGGTGATAGCAAGTCTCCTCAAGTCTCCAGAAACAACTTACTTTGTGTTCGCTGAATAGTCGAATTCTTCCCTAGCAAAATGGCCTAACAGGAAAATTCTAGCTGCTCCTAGCTAAGACCTAAGCTACCCGACGGTAAATGAAGTCAAAAAGAGGCTCGAGGCGAAAAGCCAAGATGCCAGCAGCAAAAAGAGAAAGAGAAAGTCAAAGAGACCAGACTGCCCCAGGAGACCGGTTATATACCTGCAAGGAAGGCAATAACGGTTCAACTTCAAAATAAGCCAATGGCATTCGAGCAGTTATTTACTGCCGAATTTACAAAATTCCAACAGATTTCCAATTCCTCCAATCTCCTTTACAAGCCTTTGATGATTATTCCAAGTGCACAAAGGTCTGGTCTTCTGATTAGGCGATCCGTTTATATCTCCAAATCTCAGAGAATTTTTGCGTGTCATTTTTTAGGACAAATTCTGGTTTGTGTATATGCCATTAGTCAGTATGATCAAATTTTAATCTCTTGCACAATTCCCAGTGGATCACCTTTCCCACCCAGTCTTAAACTGGTCTTGTATTCCTTATGTGCCATTTTACTGCATTTATTCATTACAAGATTAACTGTCTTATATCTGTCTCCACTTAACTTATTATTATATTGCTCTTTGTGAGTTTTTCACACCAGCATTATCTGATGGTTTTTCACTGGAGTTTGATTGATAGCAAGTCTCCTCAAGTCTCCAGAACTCTTCTCAGTATTCTGGCCTATCTCAACAATGCTGTAATAATTATCATACTCCTTTGAGAGTTCTTCACACTTGATGGTTTCCCACGGGGGTTTGAGTGACAGAAAGTTCCTTCAAGTCTCCAGGACTCTTGTCAGTATTATGGCCAATATTATTACTGCTGTAGTCTGGGTGGTCTCCACTTGTCCTCTAATTTCTAAGTTCCTTTACAATCCTTTGCAGATTTTTCAAAGTGCACCAATTACAATTGGTATCACCGTCATCTTCATGTTCCATAGGCTTTTTAGTTTTCTAGAAAGGTCTAGATATTGATATCTCTTTTCGCTTTCACTATTATTATTATTATTAGCAGCAGCAGCAGATAAAACTTCACCCAACCAGCAGAGTTTTAATCTAATAAAACAGAACAATGTTTTGTGAGGACTCATAAGTTCATTTAAGTCGTTGAAAGGTTAAGGTTTATATAATGTTGATGATCATTGCTTGTACGACAGATATAAACAAACAAACTATTTCTAAAACTCTTGCTTTCCAGTGATCGGGAAAAAAAGTCATTACTATGGTGTCTAGTCAGGAAATTTTTCTTCTACATCCTCACTTTATACTGTTGTCCAAAAAGTTTAGTTAATCTGACAAACAAAAAGTAAAGATCTACTTTAGGATTATATTTTTTATTGTAGATCAACGCCCTCATTAAAAACTTGAAAAGTTTTGGAATTTTCAGAAGTCAATATATTCAAGGACCCCATTAGTAACCAAAGAAAATTTAGCGACCACAGTTCTAATCATTCTCTAGTTTATTTGCTTATCGACATTAAAACTTTATTTCTGGGTTTAACGATTATTTGATGGGCGAAAATTCTACATGAAACCAATATAAATAGTCGCGTCTCCCAAAAGAAGTTGTTAAAATATATTTATCATTTCCGATGGTGGTGAGTTTAAAGTCTGTGGTTATGTCCTGTGCGTTTTTTTAGTAATATATGTTTCGGTGGTGTCGGCTTGCTAGCAGCAGACATGGCTAAGTGTCAGGCCACAAGACCCGATCAGCACATGTGTTCGATGCTAGCAGCCGATAGAAAATAGTCCTTTCAGCCTGAGCGGTACCGCTGAAAAGAGGTAGAATTTCTCTTTAGCGCCGGGAATGTCGTTTCTTTAAGCATGCGCCGCTCCTACTTCCAGTCAGGGGTTTCTGGGAACTGCTACATTTTTTTAATTTATTTTATTTTTTTCTTTTTCTATTTATTAATCTCCACAACTCCCTGAAATTTAACAATATAAGTACGTGCTGGAGAACAAATTATAGCAAACCTTGTCAGTATTCCGGCACTCTCCTAAGTATTCTATATGATTTTAGTAATGCTGCATCCTGATGTGTTTTCTTTCATTTGTTCTTTTTTTTTTTTTATCTTTAAGTTTCAATTCTTCTAATTGCATTACAAGGCTCTTCAAGACTGTTCAAGATACTCCTACAATGATTTGTATAAGTCTTACTACACATTTTTATGTTTTCTGGTAAGCTGAATTTCAAAATCTCAGAGTTTACCTTCTTTCTCAATGACACATTATAAAATTCCCATACAATTGCACAATTCTCAGTGGATCACCTTTTTTCTCTTGTTATGTCTATTTTTATACAATTTCACAGCTAATTTGCAGTAGTTGCTTATCATATGATCATTCACTTGACAACTAGATAATAATTATAATAATAATAATAATATGGAACATGAAGGTGACAATTGTACCAATTGTAATTGGTGTGTTCGGAACAGTAACTGAAGGATTACTAAAGGGACTGGAGGACTTCGAAGTTGGCGGATGAGTGGAGATCATCCAAACTACTACATTATTGAGAACGGACAGAATACTGAGAAGAGTCATGGAGACTTGAGGAGACTTGCTGTCTCTCAGACTCCAATGAAAAACCATCAGCTAACGCTGATGTGAAAAATAATAATAATAACAGAGAACTACATCTAGTGATAGTCAACAAAGAAAAAGAAAAAACGAGCACCTGCTGAACGTCCTGACAGACCACAGAGTAAAATTAAAAGAAAGCAAAAACAGAGATAAGTACCTAGACCTTGCTAGAGAACTAAAAGAAAAGGCTATGTAATATGAAGGTAACGGTGGCACCGATTGTAATTGGTACACTTGGAATACTCCTGAAAGAATAAAGAAAGAGACTGAAGACTTGGAAATAAGGGGATGAGTGAAGACCATCTAGACTACAGCATTATTAAGGTCGGCCAGAATACTGAAGAGAGTCCTGGAGACTTGAGGAGACTTGTTACTCAAACTCCAGTGAACATCCATCAGTTAATGCTGATGTGAAAAACTCTCAAAGGAATAAAATAATCACAATAACAATGGCTATAGAATGCGTAGAAAGAAAGAAAGAAAATAGAAAATGAAAAAAAGTGGCACCTTAAAACTATCATCGAGCCAGAAATAGTGGGAGCCCTGGGTATAATCAAGAAAGGGACCGATAAACACATTTAACAAGATACCCGGCAGTCCCAGCCTATATGAAAGGCGAAAAAATTTACACCTTTCAGAACTGCTGATATCCTTAGAAGAGTACTAACAATACGACTGAAAAATATCAGAAGCAGCCAAAAAATAAATAATCATGACTTTCCCTCACTCTAGCACAGGTTCGTTTAAAAATGTTATCTAAAAAATGTGGTTAGAAATCATATATTTAATATATATGTATAAAAAGGATTTGGCATTAAATAACTTACAATGGTTGGTATACTAGAAAACCCAACCAAATCAAATCATATATATTAAGTATATATGTATAAAAAGGATTTCGTATTAAATAACCTACAATGGTTGGTATGCCAAAAAACCCAACCAAATCAAATCATACATGTCTAATATAAATGTATAAAAAGGATTTGGCATTAAATAACCTAAAATGGTTTATATGTCATAAAACCCAACCAAACAAAATCATATATATTAAGTATATATGTATAAAGAGGATTTGGTATTAAATAACCTACAATGGTTAATATGCCATAAAACCCAACCCAACCAAACCTTGACCCTTATGTCGCACAGCTTTTTCAGTTCTCTGGCATAGTCCAAGTATTTGTTGTGTAACGTTAGGGCGGAATTCAAATGTTGATTTGGTCACCTTTACCGTTATATAAACGAAAATAGAAAGAAGACAGAAATATCAAGTTTCCAAGTTTTATTGTTCAGCTGGAGGCAAAAGGAAATTGTCCAAGCTCCTGGTTATGTGAAGAAAGATGCAGAAAGTTATGTCTGATAAGAGTGGGGTTGAAGACTAGCAGGACTCACGGCATTATTTGTTGACGAGTGAAATCCTCGGGTTTGAAATGAGCAACACAAAATGTATCAGACTAGTGTGTGTGAACGTCGCACACAAGCAACTAGTGGTACAGTTATTCATAAACCAAGGAGAAGTTAACAGTTCTCCTCATGAATACTTGGAGTGTTGGGTAAATGTTTGCTCTTCTTCAAGCCGGAACAAAAAGAAAATCCTCAGGGTATGTGGCCTGAATCTTTGGTTATCTGGAGGAGTCGGTCAGCACGTCTTGGTCCCTCGGCGAAGAGAAATGTAGAAAAGGAAAAGAGCGCTTTTCATTGGCTAATATTTAGCCCCGGAAACCGCTCCGGGCTGAATGGCCAAAACCACACAGTCAAAACTCTAACGTTTTGACAATGTATGTAAAAAGCAAAAATCATGGGGTGATTTATCGGTGAACCGAAACCCAACATGAAATGGATTTTTCTGCCTGACTCAGCAATTCACAAACTGTGCAAAATGAACAAAGTTCTTTCTGCTACAGTAGTCTATCTTTTCGCTTTCATTTATTTTGATTCCGTGGTCCACTGAAACGACAACATCCACAAGACGACAAATTCCCCCCCCCCCTCTCTTAAATTAACATTTGGTCTGGTCTTCGGAGCCGCGGTTACGCAATCCGTCCGTAATTCAAGATCCTTGAAAATTTTATGCATCTAATTCTCTTGGAAGGTTTCTTGATTGTGCATATACCATTTGGTAGTATGATTAAATTTCAATTAATTGCGGTTGTAGAATATACCGACTGCTCCTCTGCCGAGGGGTAATACCCCACCCAACAAGTGTCCTGGATATGACACTAAACAATCTGATGGTGAGGTTCCAGTAATGCTGGTGCTTTTGGGAATGCTGAGTACCCCATCATTACCATCGCTTCCAGGTCCACTTTAGCCCGGAGTGGTAGTACCTGATAGGTTCCTAACTATACCTCAGATAGAATTAAACTGTACATATGGTAAACTGAATTGCTTGAAATAGAACAGTTTTGACATTTAACTGTGTGTAGACAAAAACTATACTAAACTGAATTGTTTGAATTAGAACTGTTTGACTAAACTGAATAGCTAGAAATAGAAATGTTTTTGACAATTAAACTGTGTACTCATGCTAAACTGAATTGTTTGAAATAGAACTTATTATTATAAAAATAGATTTGGCATTGAATAACCTACAAAGTTTTATATGCCATAAAACCCAACCAACCAACCAAATTTCAATCTCTTATACAATTCCCACTTTTGCTATCTACTCAGTCGTGACAAGTCTTGTAATCCTTTGTGTTGGTTCATGTGTTTCTCTACAATCTGCACTTTCTATTCTACATTTTATCAATGAAGAAGCTGGACAGCAATTACACAAGAATGTTGCGAGCAATATTGAACAAGTCCTGACGGCAACACCCCACAAGGCATCAACTATACGGCCACCTACCTCCCATCACGAAAACTATTCAAGTTAGACGAACCAGACATCCAGGACACTGCTGGAGAAGTAGGGACGAGCTCATAAGTGATGTACTCCTATGGACCCCCACATATGGCCGGACAAAAGAAGGACGACCAGCTCGAACATATATCCAGCAGCTATGTGAGGATACGGGATGTGGCCCTGAAGACCTGCCAGAGGCGATGAACGATAGGGAGGAGTGGCGAGAGAGGGTCAGGGATATCCGTGCTAGCAGCACCACTTGATGATGATAATAATAATAATAAGCGATGCAGCAAATTAGTGCAGAAAGAGTATAAGACTAGACACGACTAGGTGGGTAAAGTGATCCACTGGGAACTGTGCAAGAAATTTTGATTTGACCATACGAACAAATGGTATATGCACCACATAACATCTGTCCTAGATAATGACACACACAAACTCTTTGGTATCACTTAATCTCGGCCAGACGACCAGACTTTATAATAATCATCAACAACAAAAAAGAGAACTTGCAAAATTGTGGACTTTGCTATCCCGGCTGACAACCGAGAAAATTGAAAGACAGTGAACAGAAGGATAAATACCTCGACCTTGCTAGGGAATTGAAAAAAAAAATGTGGAACATGAAAGTGACGTTTATACCAATTGTAATTGGTGCTCTTGGTACAGTCATCAAAGGGTTAATAAAGGTACTGGAGGACATGGAAATAAGAGGACGAGTGGAGACCATCCAAACAACTGCATTATTGAGATCGGCCTAAATACTGATAAGAGTCGTGGAGACTTGAGGTGATTTGCTATCACTCAACTCCAGTGAAAGACTATCAGCTAAAGCTGATGTGAAAAACTCTCAAGGAGTAAATAATAATAATAACAGCAGCAGCGACATAAGAGACATTATTGATGTAAAACTAATAATCACTTGGGAATTTAATAATAAGAATTTTCTAGCATTAATGCTGTAACCATTATTCTGAATAAGGATATTTTTATTTATTATCAGCAAGGGAATTTGGAAGAGTTATAACTTGGCATTTAATCATGAGAAATCATCATCATCATCATCATCATCAATAATAATAATAATGATTCTGAAAAGAATTGATATGAACTAGAAGACTTTGAGCGCTTAATAAGTGATAAAATAGCAACAATAAAAAAAGTCCCTCAGGTTGTGAGGAGATTGATTTAAACGTATTATTGTTGCTATATAATTGATCTACAATAACAAAAAGAAACAAATACAGGTACAATGCAACAGCAACAGCAGCAGCAGTAGTATTAGTAGTAGTAGTAATCGTATTATTAGTAGTTGTTGTTATTGCTGCTGCTGCAACAGCAGCAACGGGAATTGTAGTAAAACGTTGTAAAAGGAAAATTTTCAGAGGGAGATATAAAATGAGAGAAATTGGGAGGCGTAGCCATTCCTACTTTGTGTATGACTGAAGGTCAAGGTCACTCTTCCATACTTGACAACGCTATCATCATCATCATCATCATCAGCCCTGTATTTGCAAAGGCGTCATCATCATTATTATCATCAACAGCATCTTTAGCGTCATTCATTGAAGAAAGCTGTATTCCCGTACAAATTTACATGCTAGTGTGTCAGACCGTGGCCTCCACGATATATATTAGCAACGGTCACGGTCAGACGCATCGTGTGGTGTAAGCCTGTAGACCAATGTTAGTGAGTTCGATTCTCTATTGGTATCCTCCCCCATATTTCTTGCCTAGTGCCCAATCAAGTTGAACCTCGTAAATGACTACGTGTTCGTGTGTTAATATTATATTTACTCAAGGTAACTTAGTCTGACACTAGGCTGCAATAGTAAAGCGCCTACAAAAGTTCATACTCACTACAAGCAACAGTCTGGTAGTAGGATACACTGGATTATTAAGCCTTGATAAGGCAACCAGTCGAGAAGAAGGAAAACTCTAAATTCACACCAGCCGTACTCCGCTTAACAAATTGTCTTTAATTTGCATTCTGCTGATGGCGGAGGGTCGTGTAATAATACAAAAAAAAAACAGTCTGCGAGTTTAAGCCCCTAAACATCGAGCTATAGCGTACGCTACTTAGATATGTATGGTACATGGCTACTATATTGGAGCACTCGTTAGACTAACAACAATTTGTGAGATAATTATCTTAAATTCTTGTATACAGTAAACAACCATTACCAATTTTACTCAGTCTTGTACATGGTCAACACAGTTGAGCACCCAGCGGATTAAGCTTCACCAGTAACAGTCTGTAATGCTCGCAAACCATTAGTAGGGTTGTCAATCGTTGTTCAAGCAACATTTTTCACCATCTTAAAGTCCAGATGAAGGTTTATAAAAACGAAACGTTTAGTAGCTAACATCTGCTCCATAGTAGGCATTCTATGAAAATTAGTATAATCATTTAGAATACATTGTTTTCCTATTTTCTTCTTACACTTAAAAGCTAGCGTCTGCTTTGTAGCAGGGATCTATGAAACTTAGTCAGATCATTTGAAATACTTTGCTTTTTAATTTTCTTCAAAACCTTACAAGCTAAATTCGGCCTCGTTGCAGGCATCCTATGAATCTTCGTCGGTTTGATCGTTTGGAATACTTTGTTTTTCTATTTTCTTCAAACCCTTCCCAGCTAACGTCTGCTTTGTAGCAGGCATCCTATGAAACGTAGTCAGTCTGATCATTTGGTATACTTTGTTTTTCTATTTTCTTCAAACCCTTCCCAGCTAACGTCTGCTTTGTAGCAGCCATCCTATGAAACTTCGTCAGTCTGGTTATTTGGAATATTTGTTTTTCTATTTTCTTCATATTCTTAGTAGGCACCTTATGAAATCTTTCATTCGGTAAAGCTTCATCTGGCCCAGGGACATAATAGTGGAGCCCCCATAAGGATCAAATTCATGGTATATTTGGGTGTATCAAAGGGTTTTTTTACTACTTTTAACAAATTTTTACTCTAAAGTTCTTTCGTAATTAGGCAAATTGGTTGTCTTGCCCTGTTACCTTAAGAAATGAGTAAGACAAATGAGTGGACGAGAATATTGAGGAGTTCCCAAAACTTTAATGTCAGCTTGAGAGATAACCCTGTACTGTGAGTCGTACAAAGGGAAGAAAGCAGTTGCGGATTTTAGAGCAGGAATAAAGCATCCATCTTGAAGTTTTGAGAACCAGTTGGTCTAAGAGGAATGAATAAAGGATAAAGGAATGGTCTTCTAGAGAAAACAATGGTCCAAAAATTGAATGCGCTCTTCCCATGTTGAAGTTGGTCTTTTCTGCTGCTTGAATGAGTGAGGAAGAGGCTAAGAGTGCGTCAGCGCGGCCTTTTATATTATCCGGGAAAGTCATCCGAGTAGAATGGCATAAATCATCCTCATTGGACAAAAATATAAATCGAAACCTCAACGGTCAAAATAATTCCTGCGCTAAAAAATAAATTTGAAATTATTTCTTTCTGCTACAGTTCATTTCTGGTAAAAATCTAAAAACTGCTTATAACTTGTTTTTTTTTTTCTTCTCTTTTCGTATTTTTCTCACCAGTTTTAACTTGTGGTCTTTTACTGGAGACTGAGTGATAGCAAGTCTCTTCGAGTCTCCAGGACTTTTCTCAGTATTCTGACCGATTTTAGCAATGGTGTGTTTTGAATAATCTCGATTCTTCTAATTTCAACTCCCTCCAGTCTCCTTTACAAGCCTTTGGGGATTGTTCCAAGTGCACCAATTACAATTTGTATAACCGTCACCCAATGTTCCACAGTTTTTTCAGTTCTCTGGCTAGATCTAAGTATTTTTTAAAATCTTTTTACTGCCTTTCATTTTTACTCTTTGGTCCGCTGGAACAGCAAAATCCACAAGATGAAAAGTCCTTTTTTCCTTATTAATTATCACTAGGTTTGGTCTTCTGATTTAAAGGGAAATAATTGATAAGGCCCACATACGGAAGGTTAATAAGATGGTTTACGTATGCTAGTCGTTTTTTAGTATACTATCTTCCTCCAATTACCATGTGTTCAAAAAGTAAGTTTTAAGTGCCAACTACGTTGACGCCATCGTAGCAGAAACAGACATAGCAGTCAACCAAGTCTGGAGAAGTAGAAGAAAAAGAGAGAGATAATTAAAAAAAAAAAGGTATAACGAAAGGTAAAGACAATGCTAGTACTACTTTTAACTGGTAGTAAAAATGACGACTATATTTCTAACAACAAAATAACAGTTTTCCCATAAAAAGTAATTTATTTCCAGAGAAGTAAACAATTACACATAGAAGTTAACACCGGCAAATTGCATATGTTTCCATATGCGATTTGAGTTATGGACTCAACTTTTTTTTATACAAAACAAAATATAAAAGATATGCAACGAAATGATATAAGTTGGTGACCATAGTCGAGGGTGACCCGAAGGCTCCCTTTTCAATAGCTACTACACCGAGGTGTAGGGGAGGGCACTACTCCATTCCCAGGATTGCTCTACTTTACCTTCATCCTCACCTTATAATACTGAGTGCTAAGCAAGGCAGCATCAAGTACCATTTTTTGAGTTTTTGGTATGACTCGACCTGGGATTGAACCCTGGTCTCCCGGACCATTGGCGAACACTCTACTCATTAGGTCAATGGCCCAGTAATGCAATGAAATGAAGTAAAGAATGTAAATTTTAGAAAAAAATACGGAAACGCAATTGCAATTTTACCGTAACTTATTCTTCATTGAACCGTCAACTTATTAAGAGTAATTTTACAATTTTTTTTAGTAAATACCTTCGCTGGGTATAATAATTCGAGAGTTAGTTGTCTAAATTTCTGAGGAGAAGCTTGTTGATTTTTATCATTAAGGTTTTTCGGACTATTGTCTTCATTTTATTGTTATTTCCATAACGTTTCGGTCGATATGTCCTCCGGCCTTCTTCAGGAGTTTGTCGAACTCGGGAACCTTCACGGAACTTCGAACTACGTCCTTTATTGAAACTACGAGGGTCGCCTGTTCTGATTCCGTCAGCCATAACCGAGTACAAGTGTTAAGGACACATGGCGTAACGGTTATAGGCGTTGGTTCCCTGAGCTTCTAAGGAGACAATCATCTGAAGGTTGCAGGTTCAATCCTCACTACAGGCGAGTAACAATACAGGAATACTTAACACTTGTACCCGGTTATGGCCAACGAAAAAAGGGTAGGGTCTCATTTATCATCAGACACAATAGAAGATATCCGTAGCGTAAGGGCTAAAGTGTTGGACTGCGTGCTCGAAGTAAACGAGTTCGAATTCCAGTTGCACTATTACGCTCACTTTCGAGCTAATACCAGTGGGAAAGATATGTAGTAGTCACAGATATATTTTCTCTCGCGAATCAATACCCATCGCCAAGCGATTTGGCCACACACTGACCAATCAGCGGACAGAGCGCAATGATTCCATTTTCCTCTAAAGAACTATTTTTTCTAGCCCTTTTTGGAAGTCGGCCAGCAGAGCAGAGAGTACTTGGCAAGCAGAGAAAAAAGACATCTTTCTCTCCTGTCGCCTGCCACGGGACGCTCCAGCATTGACGATCTTCCCCGAAGATAACTGCCGCTACCTGCGACACCCAAAAGAACTTTTCTCACTCTGACACAAGTCTACTTTCTATCATAAAAATAAACCTTTCGTTGTTGTTCTTCAAAGAGGTTTTCTTATTTTTTTCAGTGCTACATAAACAACTACAAATTAACTTAAAGTGTATATGAACCAAACAATACACTAAATGGTGATCCCGACGTGATCTGAACACGCAACCTTCCGAACTCCCTCATCCTCCCAGTTATGGGTTAAACAGTATCATTGTTGTTCTTCTATAAGGATGGCTTTGATTTTGAATAACCTATAAAGGCATATTTACCATTAAACAAAATAAAACCAAACCAATCAATTTCAGTGATAGCCATTTTCACAATTAAACTCGTATTTTCAGCCATTGTTTGCGAGGAGCAAACAGTACACTTGCCATATACATTTGTGTGTGTCAATGTATTCATACGAATGAATTTAAAAAAGTATTGAGACTAAAGCTGCATTTACTAAGTCAGAAATGAACAATGAATAAAAAATTCACTTCTTTGTAAATAAATCCTCTTGGCATCCGGTAAATTCATTTCAGCAAGTTTTTCATTAGACGAAATAACTATGAGACTTTTCTTTTGATATTGTATGAGGCTACATCGTCGTATTTCTTCGTATGTCCTCCACGTCGTCGAATATGATCCTTGAAATGAACTTTCTGTTTTGGAAACAAACAAAAACAACTCTCTAGAAGCCAGGCTGGGTGAATATTCAGGATGCTGTATCTATACAATGCTGTGTTTTGACAAAAAGATTTCCTTAAATAAAGGATCGATATTGGCTCTCTCTCTCTCTAAATTTTTTTTTTCTTCTTCAAATTGACCAGTTTAGCTGGGGCTGTAGAATACACCGACTGCATCTTTGCAGAGGGGTAAGACCCCTCCTCCAAACGAGTGTCCTAGATATGACATTAAACCATCTGATAACAAGGCACTAGTTCTGGAGCTTTGGGGAATGTGGAGTACCCCTTCATTGCCATTACTCCCAGGTCCACTCTGATCCGGAGTGGTAGCACCTGATTGGGTCCTATCTATGAGTCATATATAACTTTGATATCAAAATTGTGCAAACAAATGACTGATGTGTAAGTAGATTGTTAGTGCTACATAGCGATGTTTGAAACTATTTAACTGTGTGCATATAAAACTATTCATGTAAGATAGCAATATTTGAAACCATTTAAATGAGTGCAAACAAATCATTGATACTGCAAAGAATTATTCGTGTTAGAATATTTGGAATTATTTAACAGTGTGCCAACAAATTGGCTATAACTCATTTAAAAATTAAGAATATACTTATACTAACATTGGTCCTTAGTGGGCGGGGACTCGACTAAATCAACCCAATAACATATATAACTAAACTGCAGGGCATTCAAACGACGAGTGTGACAGGACATCATTTTCGTTGTGGTTGTTATCAGCCGAAGCCATTTTTACGCACACACAATTTGTATATACATGATATGAAGATAAATTGAAATGTTAAAAATTAAGAGACAGCTTCCTTATAAAGTCTACAGGGTGTAGAAGTAAAATTAAGAATATTCTAGTATAATAATAAATGATTCTATAATAAAACACGATTCATTTTAATAAACGAACAAAATAAGACAGACACAAAACAATAAATTTACTCAATATTGCTGCCATATTTTTTTCTTCAATTATTGTATCAACACGCCTTCGAAAAGATTTGCATGCCTTCAAAATAAATTCTTCAGACATTTTATTCCATCCCTCCTCAATAGCAGTCTTAAACCAATCAATATTTGGATGGGAAGTTGCATTTGTTTTCTTTTCTAATACGCTCCATGTAGCATAATCAAGGGAGTTAAGGTCTGGACTTGATGGAGACCATGAAGAAACTCCAATTATTTAAAAAAATTTTTTTGGCTTGGTTTTCGTGTTAAGTAATTCATAGATTCTTTGTTGTTTCCTTTCTTGCTCACTCATATTGGGCTGAATTTGATGTAAAAGTGCTTGAATAATAGAGCTAATCATGAAAATTTAGATTTATCGCGTTTTTGTTTTTTTTAAATTGGACTAATCAGATTTTTTAAAAAAGTTTTTAAAATTATTCCATATTTTACTTCCGCGCCCTGTAGCTCCTTACTTTGCCGAAACAATGGCGGATATGTGCGTATGGGGGTCAGTGAATTAAACAGAGACCAACCGATGGTTCCTGTATCCAGTTTCGTAGTGGTGGTGGTGGGTACCTTATCTTGCTTGAACAAACCATCATCAGCGGAAACACGACACAAATATAGAGGTGTTTATCGGGTGTGTATTGAAAGAGTGACATTCCGGCAGAGTAGCAAAGCAAAATCAGAGAGAGGCTCAGTTGCGTAATGGTTAACGCACTGGACTGCAGGCTCAAAGTAAGCGAATACAAACTCCAGCCACGCTATTACGTTCGCTTTTAGACTAATACTAGGTATGAACTCCCAAAGAATTATTTGTGTTAGATAACAATACTTGAAACTGTGTCTAGAGTATAGCACCAAAGTACATCTGACGGTGAGACTCCAGTCTTGGAGTTAGTGGAATGTAGATTGCAAGGAATATTTAATCAGTTTCTATACATGAAAACATTTAACTGTACAAACGAATGAAAACAGTTGAATAGAATATATATATATATATATATATATATATATATATATAAACAGGATTTGTCATTAAATAACCTACAATGGTTGTTATGCCACAAAACACAACCAACCAACCTAGAAATATACAAACATAGATAGATAGATAGATAGACATGAGGAGAAATTCTTCGAGGCGTAATAGCTTTGGTACTAGACTACAGCCTCGATGTAAGCGAATTAAAACTCCAGTTCCACTATTACGTTCCCTTTCGGACAAATATCTGGAAAAGGTATGGACCCCTCCATTTCCTTAGCTATGGGTTAGATAGTATCACTGCTATTCGTCTACAAAGATAGCTTTGACATTAAATAACCCACGAAGGTTGATATGCCATTAAACAAAGAAGACAAATCAAATTTTACGCTATGCATCATAAACTACTGTAAACAATGAAGGAGTTAAAAAAATCTGCTGTTTTTTCTTTAATTGAACAACTCAAAGAAGAATAATGTCCATAATTTGGTGGTCTGCTTTGGAAATGAATAAATTTATATTTTCTTGGTTAGTTTTATCAATTAGTGTTAACTCTTACGCTATGAGTACATTCACTTTCGGGTGAATACTTTGGGGAAAGGCATGAACCCCCTAAACCCGTTAGCTATGCGTTAAATAGTATCATTTCTGCTTTTCTGCAAGTTTGGCTTTGGCATTAAATAACCTATGAAGGTTGATATGCCATTAAACAAAAAAAAAAAAAAAAAAAAACAACAAATTATACGCTATGCATCCCAAACTACAGTAGAGAATGAAGGAGTTTAAAAAATCTCCTGTTTTTTTTTTTAAATTGAAACAAGTCAAAGAAAAATAATGTCCATAATTTGGTGGTCTACTCTGGAAATTATGTCCCGTGGCCCAGCGGTTAGAGTGTTCGCCAATGGCCCGGGAGACCTGGGTTCAATCCCAGGTCGAGTCATACCAAAGACTTTAAAAATGGAACTTGATACCACCTTGCTTAACACTCAGCATTATAAGGTACGGTTCAAGGGTAAAGTGGAGCAATCCTGGGAATGGAGTAGCGCCCTCCCCTACACCTTGGTGTAGTAGCTATCGAAAAGGGAACCTTCGGGTCACCCTCGACTATGGTCGCTAACTTTACTTTTACTTTACTCTGGAAATGAATGAATTTATATTTTCTTGGTTAGTTTTATCAGTTAGTGTTAGCTCTTACGCTATGAGTACATTCACTTTCAGATGAATACCTTGGAGAAAGGCATGAACCCCCCCCCTAAACTTGTCAGCTATGCGTTAAATAGTATTAAATAGTCAAAGAAACCAAACCAAATGAATACCTTGGAGAAAGGCATGAACCAAAGAAGAATAATGTCCATGATTTGGTGGTCTGCTTTGGAAATGAATAAATTTATATTTTCTTGGTTAGTTTTATCAGTTAGTGTTAACTCTTATGTTATGAGTACATTCACTTTCGGGCAAATATCTTGAGGAAAGGCATGAACCCCCTAAACCGGTTAGCTATGCGTTAAATAGTATCACCGCTGTTTTTCTAAAAAGATAGATTTGATATTAGCACAAAAGAATGACCTTATGGAGGGAGGTTCAATAAAAATCAAATAATGAGCAAAGTTTATATGCCATTAGACAAAAAACAAAACCAAAACTAATATTAAAAAAATCAAACGATTGGCATGACAAAAGAGGGAAAATTAAGAAAAAAAAGTTCAAAAACGTAACATGTATATTTCCTTAAAGATGTTTAGATTTATACAAATTATACATTATCCGTATTATTTCATTCAAAAAGTACGGATGGTCCTACAAAAAGTACGACTGGTTTAACGAAAAGAGTATACCCGGTCCTACAAAAAGTACGGTTGGTTTAACAAAAAGAGTATGCCTGGTCCTATAAAAATATATGATTGTCCCTACAAAAATAGTATGGCTTGTACAAAAAAAGTTTGGCTGGGCCTACAAAAAGGTTTAGCTGGTCTTACAAAAGAGTACGGCTGGTTCTACAAAAAAGTACAGCTTGTCGAACAAAAAAGTATGACTTGTCCAATAAAAAAGTATGAGTGGCTCTACAAAAAAGTACGTTTGGTTCTACAAAAATGTTTCACTGATTCAACAAAGAAAATATGGCTGGTCTAGCAAAAAAAATTCAGGCAGTTCCGACAAAAAGTACGTCTGGTCCAACAAAAAAATGTACGGCTGGTTCAACAAAAAAAGTACAGCTGGTCCAACAAAAAAAAAAGTATGGCTGTTTCCACAAAAAGTACGATTAGTCCAACAAAAAGTACGGTTGGTCCAACAAAAAAATCTATGTCTGGTTCAATAAAAAATGTTTGTCTGATCCAACAAAGAGAAAAGTATGGTTGCTCCAACAAAAAAAAGGTACAGCTGGTCTAACAAAAATAGTACGCCGAGTACAACAAAAAAGTCTGACTGATCTAACAAAAAGTAAGGCTAGTCCAACAAAAGAATACGGCTGGTCCAACAAAAAAGGAAATTACGGATGGTCCAACAAAAAAAGTACAGCTGGTCTAACAAAAAAGTACGGCTGATCCCACAAAAATGTATGGCTGGCCCAACAAAAAAAAGTACGGCTGATCTAATGAAAAAGAAAAGTACAGCTGGTCTTATTTGGTTTTAGGAAATCCAATCAATAGAAGTATCATAAATTAGGGTAGGTATTTTCATCTACTAAAGTGAGTCGAAAGTTTTGCAATATTTTGGTAAAGAGAAGTACGGTTGATCCAACAAAAAAGAAAAGTACGGCTGGTCCAACAAAGAGAAGTACGGCTGGTCCAACAAAAAAGAAAAGTACGGCTAGTCCAACAAAGAGAAGTACGGCTAGTCCAACAAAAAAGAAAAGTACGGCTGGTCCAACAAAGAGAAGTACGGTTGATCAAACAAAAAAGAAAAGTACGGCTGGTCCAACAAAGAGAAGTACGGCTAGTCCAACAAAAAAGAAAAGTACGGCTGGTCCAACAAAGAGAAGTACGGTTGATCAAACAAAAAAGAAAAGTACGGCTAGTCCAACAAAGAGAAGTACGGCTAGTCCAACAAAAAAGAAAAGTACGGCTGGTCCAACAAAGAAAATTACGGTTGATCCAACAAAAAAGCAAAGTACGGCTGGTCCAACAAAGAGAAGTACGGCTAGTCCAACAAAAAAGAAAAGTAAGGCTGGTCCAACAAAGAGAAGTACGGTTGATCAAACAAGAAAGAAAAGTACGGCTAGTCCAACAAAGAGAAGTACGGTTGATCCAACAAAAAAGAAAAGTAAGGCTGGTCCAACAAAGAAGAAAAGTACGGCTGGTCCAACAAAATAAGTAGAGCTGGTCTAACAAAAAAAGTACAGTTGGTCTAACAATAAAAATGTATGGCTCTTCGAACCTTCATCCAAATAAACAAGTCTTCACCACTAAGAACAATCATCTGTGTGTTTCATTTGTTAACCTTTGATTCATTTAATTGTGGTCATCAAATTGATTGACGAGCATTTATTTATTTTAGTTTCATTGCTTATTTATTTGGTTTTAGGAATTCCAATCAATAGAAGTATCATAAATTAGGGTAGGTATTTTCATCTACTCAGGTGAGTCGAAAATTTTGCAATATTTTGGTAACGTGAGACATCATTAGGGAGCTTCAGATATTTTTGCTGAAGATGACGAACTACGCTGGACTGTGAGATGCTAAGCTTGCTGGAAACTCTCTGAATGCTACTCGCTGGTTTTGCCTCTATGGCTTGGAGCATGAGCTAGAAATCCACCATTTTAGGCCTACATGAGCTTGCGTGATTGTCGAGGTTCTTGCAACCCGAGCATAATTTCTTGAACCATCTGATTACCTGTATTCTGATCAACTGCACCTTCACCTTTCGTGCAACAAATATTTTGATTCCATGGCGTAATGGTCCAATTCGAACTTGTAAAGCAGAAGTTACCGAATTAAATTTTGTTGCATGTTCATTTGTGCGGCTTTCTCATCACACATAATCATCATCATCATCAAGTGGTGCTGCTAGCACGGATATCCCTGACCCTCTCTCGCCACTTCTCCCTATCGTTCATCGCCTCCGGTAGGTCTTCAGGACTACATCCCGTATCTCCACATAGCTGCTGAATGCATGTTCGAGCTGGTCGTCCTGCTTTTGCCCGGCCATATGTGGGGGTCCATAGGAGTACATTACTTATGAGCTCGTTCCTGCTTCTCCAGCAGTGTCCTGCATGTCTGGTTCGTCTAACTTGGATAGTTTTCGTGATGGGAGGCAGGTGGCCGTATAGTTGGTGCTTTGTGGAATGTTGCCGCCAGGACTTGTTCAATATTGCTCGCAGCGTGAATCAATGCACAATGTATCAGTCAGTGCACCAACTATCACAATACTACCAACCACAGCGAGTATCTTTCCACGGCTTGAACTGCTTCGGTCACGTAATATATGCACACAACGAAAATATTGCAAAACTTTTTACTCATCCTACTATGATTGTTTCCAAAGTAGTTTTCCCATTTCAGAAGACTTTATTATATAGCGTAGGCATAGGAATAAACCTATGCCTACGCTATAAAATAAAGTAGCTATATAATAAAGTAGTTATCCCTATGCCTACGCTATAAAATAAAGTAGCTATATAATAAAGTAGTTATCCCTATGCCTACGCTATAAAATAAAGTAGCTATATAATAAAGTAGTTATCCCTATGCCTACGCTATAAAATAAAGTAGCTATATAATAAAGTAGTTATCCCTATGCCTACGCTATATAATAAAGTAGCTATATAATAAAGTAGTTATCCCTATGCCTACGCTATAAAATAAAGTAGCTATATAATAAAGTAGTTATCCCTATGCCTACGCTATAAAATAAAGTAGCTATATAATAAAGTAGTTATCCCTATGCCTACGCTATAAAATAAAGTAGCTATATAATAAAGTAGTTATCCCTATGCCTACGCTATAAAATAAAGTAGCTATATAATAAAGTAGTTATCCCTATGCCTACGCTATAAAATAAAGTAGCTATATAATAAAGTAGTTATCCCTATGCCTACGCTATATAATAAAGTAGCTATATAATAAAGTAGTTATCCCTATGCCTACGCTATAAAATAAAGTAGCTATATAATAAAGTAGTTATCCCTATGCCTACGCTATAAAATAAAGTAGCTATATAATAAAGTAGTTATCCCTATGCCTACGCTATAAAATAAAGTAGCTATATAATAAAGTAGTTATCCCTATGCCTACGCTATAAAATAAAGTAGCTATATAATAAAGTAGTTATCCCTATGCCTACGCTATAAAATAAAGTAGCTATATAATAAAGTAGTTATCCCTATGCCTACGCTATAAAATAAAGTAGCTATATAATAAAGTAGTTATCCCTATGCCTACGCTATAAAATAAAGTAGCTATATAATAAAGTAGTTATCCCTATGCCTACGCTATAAAATAAAGTAGCTATATAATAAAGTAGTTATCCCTATGCCTACGCTATAAAATAAAGTAGCTATATAATAAAGTAGTTATCCCTATGCCTACGCTATAAAATAAAGTAGCTATATAATAAAGTAGTTATCCCTATGCCTACGCTATAAAATAAAGTAGCTTGCAGGGACAGGTATGCCACGTGATCACTCAGGCATGTGTAGGAGAATGTGAAAGTTGATATAGCAAAACAACACAGATACTTTAGTATTTTTCTTTAGGGTTTATAGTTGACTCGCTACTGTGAGTTGTCCGATAAGAGAGAGTGAAAGACTGGTTAATACTTTCTATCAAAAGGTCACGGTTCCTCTTAGGATAAAACTTAAGCCCGACTTCCCTTTACGCCGGTCACTTCAATTCTGCCTTTTAAATGAGGGTTATCCTCTTACTTCCGCCTGTTGTGTCGGAGGAGAAACGTATCTGTTTCCGGTAGTTCCGCACCTGCGCAGAAGATTTGGAATCCCCTTTTTTTTTCCGAGGCATTTTTAATAACAACGAGTGTTTGGGCCTTGCTGTTCGAAAACTGTTTTTTCATATTTATTTATTTATTTATTTATTCAATTTCAATTATCTATGGGGCCTTCAATTACGTTACAATTGTTTATTGATTTTACCGATACTTTTATTGACTTCACAGTCGTTAACACCATTAAAATATAATTGTTAGAGAAAATCTATCTTCTTTTTTAAACAATTAAAATCACCCTGTCAGTTGGGGCAGTAGAATACAGCAACTGTACCTCAATAGACGGCTGAGACCCTTCAACGAGGCCACCTGTTGGCTGGGGTTAGCCACTCGTAGTGTTTCAAGATGGTATTCTACTGTCCGTAACACAGCAACATTCCATTTTAGCCCTTACCGGGCTAACCAAGCGGTCGACGAGGCCCAATTTGATCAGTCGGCTGATTATATCAAACGCTTGCACCTATATGATTGTCTCGGCCATATTCTTCAATTTGTAGCAGAAAGAATTTCATATTTTTGTTTGGCACGTAATTTAATTCGACCGTTAGGGTCGATGCATAATTTTACCCAATCAGGATGACTTATCCTATTCTCCCGGAGCATCTTTCCGGGCAGCACAAACTGGGGAAATCTGCCAAACAGTCTCTTTGGCTGAACAACTTTGTTCAGTGCAGACGTCTCACTGTCTGCTCTTCAATAGCAGCGGCAGCATGGACACAATGAGGGAAGCCGTCTAATTTATGGATCCCTTGCGTCTATTTCTCTTAGACCAAGGGATCCCAGTTGAATATGAATTAGATAAATTCAATACGCCACACACAGGGACAACATTACGTCACCCCCAAAATTGGCTATGTCGACGGCGATGCAGAATTCCGCTCCGACACCTAGCGTTCCTGGCGTTTGTGGAAGGTAGAATACCCCTTTATTGCCAGAACTATATGGTCCATTCTGAACCGGAGATATTTGACTCATAAATGAGACCTGTTGAGGTCTCATTTATGAGTCAAATAGAACCGTTCAATCATTTGCTTATGACTATTATTATCATTATTTGAAACCATACAACTATGTGCAAATTGTTTGTATTAGATAGGAATAATTGATAAATAGAATTATTTACACTAAATAACTGCACTTGAAACCATTTAATTGTGTACAAACAAACAATTAATATTAGATAGAACTATTAGTGTTAAATAGCAATATCTGAAACTATGTGCAAACAAATGATTAATACTTAATAGAATTATTTGTATTAGATAGCAATACTTGAAACTGTTTATAATTATTAGTTAGTAATACTTGAAACCATTTAACTCTGTGCAAACAAATTATCAATATTTAATAGAATTATTACTATTAGATAGCAATACTTGAAACCATTTAACAATCGAAACAAATGAGTCCTGACTCGTTTAAAAATAATGTTACCTCCAAAATATTCGCTTACAAAACATATATATATATATATATAGGATTTGGCATGAAATAAACCATAAGGGTTGATATGCCATAAAACACAAACATCCCAAATCAAACAATCACAAGTTGACAATGTAGTAATTGACTAAGCTTTTTTGCTTAGATGGGGCACAAAGCCGTATGAATGGGGCACTCGGTGAGGCTCGGACTCACTTGTGAATGTTTGCTAGTCTAGCTAGTTAACCATTACACCACCCGAGTTGAAAATTTAAGATTTTTTCAGTTTTTTGTTAAGTTTTTGACTATATTTTCCTTACGAACTTAAAGATGGTATTCGACCCATTTACAAGTAGATCATTTTCGTTTCCTTATAGAGTGGGCGAATTATTTGTAAAATATATGGTAAGTTTAAAGAAGTAAATTTATCACATATAAAAAAACCCAAAAAACATGATAATTGTTTCTGTTATTTGATGTAATGACATGCAAGTTACGTAAAGTAAAGTGGGCGACCGTGTTCGAGAGTGACCCCTAGTCTCCCTTTTCGATAGCTACTACACCAAGGTGTAGGGGAGGGCGCTACTCCTTTCCCTGGTTTGCACCACTTTACCCTTGATCCGTACCTTATAATGCTGAGTGTTAAGCAAGGGGTATCAAGTACCATTTTTGAGTCTTTGGTATGACTCGATCTGGGACTGAGCCCAGGTCTTCCGGGTCATTGGCGAACACTCTAACCATTATTCCAATGATATGCAAATTACTGTAGTGACGTGCTAATTATCGAACGACATGTAAATTACAGTAATCCTACAACAAATGCAAATAGTGGGGGCTTCTAGCGATTATATTTATCCAACCTCCCACGAGGTCAGATTTGACACGAGGTCAGATTTGACACAAGGTCATTTTAGGGGAGCCATACCGAATTGAGATTCATGCATGGCCGTCACAAAAATGCTTGATCCCGTCGGCATTCTCCAATTTTGGGTGCCTCAGACGCCAAGCAATGAACTCAGCCCTGCAAAGCAGATATTGCCTGCGGGGGAAAACGGCTTCCTGGGACAAGGTGGTCAGTTTTTCACTCACCTGGCCAATAGACCGTGAAGCGATAATATTTGTCGCAGCCTCCCACTAGACAGGACTTGACACAAGGTCAAAAGCCCAAAGGCCGATTAAAGTGAGGATAAAAGGGAGGGGAAGGTCGGGAACGAGCCGAGACTCGAACCCTGCTGGTCTGTGCTGCTCATCGACCCACTAAATGCAATGTGGGTCTAATGAGGCAAGCAGTTTCACGAATCCAAATTTGGATCCGCGCACGTATGTCGGGTTATGGCTTAAACTAGACAGCAAGGTCTAGTGCTATACATAGGGAATAGAGGATGCAGCTCGCCCACTCGAAGGTGGCCCAGCCGAAGCTGGGGGCCTTTCGGCCTCGAATCTGCCATTGATTTCGATCACCCATCCGGCACGAATGCCAGACGGCCCAGCCAAAAGGCCGAGAAGCGATATTTCTATACATTAACACTGAATTGGTCAATGAACCGAGTGTTGTATCAATGACAAGCATAGATTCATATTGCATAGGACCTCCAGGTCTGGTGAATCTTTAACCAACAAGGTCACCTGGCTTCGTGCCGGGAGACTTAACAAAGGCTAACATAGTTTACATTGCATTTGGTGATCCGATGACCGGCAATGTCCAGCGAGCACGAGTTTCGGCTCGTACTCGACCTTTCCCTACCTTGCCCAGTCGGATGGGGCTGTAGAATACACCGACTGCTTCTCTGCAGCGGGGTAAGACCCCCCCCCTAATGAGTGTCCTGGATATGACACTAAACAATCTGATGGTGAGGTTCCAGTAATGCTGGAGTTTTGGGGAATGCAGAGTACCCCTTCAATGCCATCGCTCCCAGGTCGACTTTGGCCCGGCCTGGTAGCACCTGATAGGGCCCGATCTATGGGTTAAATAGAACTAACAGCATACTTATGCTAAACTGAATTGTTTGAGTAAACTGAATTGTTTGAAATAGAAATGTTTTTAACAATTAAACCGTACTTACATTTAAACTGCGTGCTTATGCTTAACTGAATTATTTCAAATAGAACTGTTTTTTCGACATTGAAACTGTATTTACACTTAACTGAATTGTTACATATAACTGCTTGAATAGTTTGAAATAGAAATGTTTTTGACAATTAAACAGTGTACTTATGATAAACTGAATTGTTTTAAATAGAACAGATTATTTACATAAAAATGGATTTGGCGTTAAATAACCTACAAAGGTTAATACACCATAAAACCCAACAAACCAAATCAAATCAAACATTTCCCTACCCAAAATCCCCACTACAGAAAAAAAAAAACTTCTGTCAAATCCTGCCTGGTGGGAAACATGGATAAATATCTTTACATTGTGCTAATGCAATAAACTGCAAAAATGTCGCCCCTCCTGAGTACTGTTGGCGACAAAAATGTCGCTCAGTCCGCAGAAGGTTGATTTCAAGATTTTATTTCCCATAATTGATGAATACTGGTGGGTCAAATCTCAGAAGGCTAAAGAAAAATTAGCATTCAGGGAACATATCTACCAACACCTACGATATTTTTTTATATTTCATATTTAATAAAAAATAAAGTGTGTAATTTTTAATGCAATTTTTAGTCACGTCCAAATTTGTATCGCTCCTCAGTCATTCTTTCAATATTCATAAAGCATTGTCACTTACTATATTACTCAATTTCATCGGGTGCCTCATTCATACGGCCTTGTGCCATATCTAAACAAAAAGCTTAGTAAATCATATCACTCGAATGAACTTATTCAATACACTGAATACGTTCAATCGAGTGATATGATTTACTGAAAAGTTCATTGACTGACCAAGATACTCTCATGGAATAATTTTTTTTTCAACATAGACTCCCTTGTGATCCATGCATTTCTTGTATCGATGTTGAGTGGTCGGATCCCATTGGTAAAAAAGTCAACAGTATATATGACGTCATCATATGAACTTTTCAGCTCACCCTCATATGTAGATACGAGGATCGACTGAACAGTTCAAAGGCCGACCAAGATACTCTCGTGGAAAGTGACAAAATAAGGTTTATTTTTCAACATAGAACTTCTTACGGTCTGCACAGTACTCCCATCAGTGTTGCAGTGCTTGGATCCAATTGGTAAAAAAACATCAACTGTTGTCATGACATCATCATATGAGCTTTTCGGCCTGTGAACTTTTCAGTCCACCCTCGTATGTCACATCAATCGAAATACCACAATGTTGAGGGTGCCTAGAATATACTGACTACATCCCTTGCCGAGTGGTAAGACCCTCCTAAAAAAAGATCACATGTATGACACTAAACTGCACCCAAGGGTGAGGCTCTGATTCTGGAGCTTTGAGGAGTGTGGAGTTACTCCTTCGTTACCATTATTTGCATGCAATTAATCATTGAAAATGTTGTTATCCCCATCAAACATTTACAAATCCCTGTAGCGTAGTGGTTAACATACTAGACTACGACTCCCTAGTAAGCGAGTTCAAATTCTAGTCATTCTGTTACGTTCACTTTCGAACTAATACCTTTAGGAAAGATATGAATTTGTGGGGTTTAAAAGGGCTTTTGAAGGTCAGGGGCTAAGTGCAAGGCTGTATTGCCGTAAGATATCTGACTCCATATTTTGGTTATATTATTTTACCCAACGTTGACTAGCCGGCGCAATGTCTTGTCCAAAGAAAGTCCAAAAGAAATATACAAAAAGAAAAGATAGAAATAGATAAGAGACGAAAACATTTCTTCCATACTTTCCTTTATTTACTTGGTGAATGGACTAACCAACGCTACGTCCCAAGACGTAGCGTGGTGCCCAAAGCACCAGACAGCAAAATGATGTTGTTGGTTCGACGGACACTGCCTGACAAGACCCGGTTTACAGAAAACCTGAGTATTTATCTCTCTCCACCGGCTCCAAATTCGCCACTCCAAAATCCTTCTAATCTTGGCGCGACCGCTTCCCATTGGCTAATCTACTTTTTATTATTTTTCTTTTTTTCTGATTTTTAACCGGATGGATGCGTGGAGCCTTATGCGTGGCGACGCGTTTATACATTTTGTATGTGGCAGCCGACGAGTCAACATCCGGTTGGGAGTTTTATTGTTAATCGCCTAAATCCCCACAAATTCCAGCTATAGGTTAAATAGTACCACAATAGTTCTTCTACAACGATGGCTTTAGCATCAAATAACCCATGAAGGTTGGTAAGTCATTAAACAAAGAAACCAACGAAATTGTATTTTACAACTACCTTGACACAAATTATATTAGGGGAGTCTCTATTGAGTTATGGCTAACATGCTGAACTACAATGTTGTAGTAAGCAAGTTCGAATTGCAATTGTCACGTGATATCCCATGGAGACGATAGAAATAAGATTAATACTATCCTCCCGTTGGAATGAACAGTGGCGACCCGTCAAAAAAAAGTGACCGTTAAGGAAGAATGTAGGTCACAGAGGGGATATCAACAGATGTTGGTACTTAGTAACCTCAGGTCACCGGACACCAAGGGGGAGAAGAGAGAAGCCAAATGATTGGCTGGGACCCCAAAACGGAAGCGGAATTAAATAAGAAGGTTAATTTTTGAGCAAGGCTCGTGGCAGACAGACCCATAGCCATTTACTCTGGGTTGAAGACAAAAGAATATCTGAGACACGAGGGACCCCAGGTTCTTCAAGCCAGTGTAAAAAATAGAATAAAGTCTATTAGCCCGTGAAAGAAGAAAGATTCTCCAATGGAACCCCGTCGAAAAATAAGATAAGTAACTTTGGGGCCATTTCTCCTTTATACCCAAACTTTATATATCACCCTCTCTTTCTCTCTCTCAATTTGAAGAAAAACAAAAGTCAAGAAAAGACATTTATATTCGTGGACTGTCCAATTATTATATGTTTGACACTTTGAAAGTGTACCTCTTTGTATAGTAAAGGATTAATGTATTTTTATGTCACCACGTGATCTAAGTTGTTCTTTACCGTGTCTTCTACGAATTTGTTACCTCATGCTTCCTTTTCAGCTTCTATTCGCCTTATGTTATCTTGCTTAGAATTGTCCTATTAATTCCTTTAAAATATCACACGGGAAACCGGAGTTGCCGACTACTACAATATAATATTATTACGACTAAAACCTATAGGTCCATATCTTCTGTTGTCTAGGGGAAGAAGTTTAGCGGCCTGGTGGGTGTGTGGATAGTGTGAAATTTGGAACCCCTTGCCAGCGGCGGTCAGTCTAGCCCTAAATTGGTCCCTCACGTAATATACCAGGTCTTATATACCTGAGAGAAAACTCTGAACGAGGACTTATTATATAGGGGATCAAGTGCCAACCTGCCCCGTCTTCACACGTGCGAAAATAAAGTCCCGTTTTGGGATTTTAGTCAATTTGCCGTCACACAATGTTGTTGTAAGAAAGTTCGAACTGCAATGTTGTTGTAAGAAAGTTCGAACTGCAATGTTGTAGTAAGCAAGTTTGAACTGCAGTCGTACTATTCTGTTCACTTTCTCGGGAAAGATATGAACTCCCTTTCCTCCTGGTTACGGGTTTAATATTATAAATGTTGTATACAGGGAAGAACAACAACAACGCTAATGAATAAAAATATAATCTGCCTCTTTTGTTTCCTTGAATTACCCGAAATGATAGAGTGAAGGAGAGTCGAAGATGGCTGAGATGTACACACAAGGCGAGATACTTATCCTCGGAGAACTGCTTCTTGTTCGTTTTGCTTTCGGGAGACTGGTACAGGGCTACATCAAAGCATTGAATCATCTTCGTTTCTACTCGTTTCTCTACTTGTGCGAGTCTCGTCGGGGCCATCTCAAGACACCGAATCATCTTAGATTCTCTTCACTTCTCTGCTTTCGTGAGTCTGGTACAGCCCAAGCTTTCTCTACCTCTCAACCCTGGACAGTCTGGCGCAAGGCCAGCGTCCAGAGTGGTGTAACATCTAGTAGCTCTTCTGTTGGTCTTCGTTCTTCGTTTGTCTCTCTGGGTCGAAATTTTATCTGGTTTATCTAATTTCTCGGATTCCCACGCAATTCTCGTGGTCACACCCCCACCTACACGTTGCGCATGAACACGCCTCCTGTCTTGCATGCCACCCACGTAACTTACTCGGCATTTCCGCAGTATTCTGTTTACTTTAGGAAACAGATGTACATCCTATCATGTCACCCTCGCAGCCTATGAAGCTTGTCAAAGGGATCTTTCCTGTTTTACTAAAAAGATGGCTTTGACATTAAATAACCCACCAAGGTTGATATACCATTAAACAAAGAAACCAAACCAAATAAATGAATCAAATTTCGGCTTTAAAAAGCCCATTACGAGCTGGTATTCTGCTTAAAAAATCAACCTAAACCTAGAAAATTTATAACAAGCAGAAGTCGACTGTTCCTATAAATCTCAGATCTGATCCAAAATGGAACATTGCTATCTCATTTGGGCAGTCAACTTTCGGTACGTGCTATCAATGCTTAACACAATCGCTGGTACTTGTGGTAATTGTGTAACTTCTTCAGCATTTAAAGCAGACAGGGCTCTTCCGCCTCGGTACAATAATCGATCAAGAAGAAAGAAAACTTTAAATCTAAACCAGCTGTACTCCGCTTAAAAATGGCTTTGTGTCCCATTTTTTCTGTGGCACATGGATTATGTAAATACATACGACTTCAACCACATTGGTATAATGGTTACAGTGTTCGCCAATGGTCCGGGAGACCTGGGTTCAACCCCGGGTCGAGTCATACCAAAGACTCAAAAAATGGTACTTGATACTACCTTGCTTAACACTCAGCATTATAAGGTAAGGATCAAGGGTAAATTGGAGAAATCCAGGAAAGTAGTAGCACTCTATCCTATACCTCGGAGTAGTAGCTATCGAAAAGGGAGCCTTCGGGTCCACCTCGACTACGGTCGCCTACTTTACTTAGTCTGACAAAAAGTCAAAATTTTAGAGTATCTTACAAGAACCAAACTACCTATATTATCAAATTAGCTAGTTATTTGTTTCCATGCAGATACATGATAAAAACACTCCTATAAAATGCTAATAGTTTATACACAATTATATGGTCTAAGTACTTACCTGGCCTCGGCTGGGCCACCTGGCATTCGTACCGGGTGGTATCAAATCCTGCCCAGTGGGAAGCATGGATAAATATCGTTATACATGTTATATTTTGACCTTCGACCCAGCCCAAAAATGCTATTCCAAGGTGATACACCGGAAGGAAGTGACACATTCCAATGGCCAGTAATCGAAAGAGATCGCGTGGGCGGATTAAGGCTTATGATATGGGACAAGGTGAAGGTCCCATTGTGCCACTACAGTGATGCACCGGAAGAGAGTAACCTCTGAACTGCATGACAGTTATTTCCGCTTGATGACGATTAAACATTCGATTTCAAAGATCCAGTGGGCGATCATGTGGGCGTTGAATTATTATTTAACTCAGTTGAGTTCGGGGTGCCAAAGCAGTTGCCAGGAGAGTTCCAGACAGTATAGACCAGATGTGGTAGGGAAGGCCACACCCGACCGAGGGGGCCCTCGGAAACCCCCGATGGAGTGGACCCCAACATCAGGAGATTAGGAAATACACAACGTGACGGTCATAACAGTGGGGTCAAAATATGAAGTTTATGTTCGGTCTCCAGCACCCTCTCACATGCAAACTTTGAACAACCCTTTCGAACCCTTGCAATAAAGTGAGAGGTGAATATTTTTCTAAAGAAGTCTTCCTGCGTCCTTCATTCCTGCGTTTTCCTTCATGCGTCTGTCTTTGATATTGTGTCGTTGTGGTGCTGAATGATGATGTAGATGACTATATAACATACAGTCTAAAGTAACTTTTACTATTTAATGAAAATCATTTGTTTGCACACAGTTTCATAGTTTCAAGTATTCTTATCTAACAGTAATAATATGCAAGCAATTATGCCTTTTCAATTAAATAATAATAATAATAATGCATTCGTGATGTAATGGTTACAGTCATAGGAAATAGACAGAGCGACTCGATTTCAAATCTTGGACGATACTGTTTGCATTTCCAGTAGCGCCTATGTCATTGGCAAACGTATGAATTCACCTATTCTCGCTCTAGCTATGGCTAAATAGTAGGTCAGACTGGATTCTTCAACCTTGGTATGGAAACTGGTCTAGGAAAAGGAAAACCCCGAATTCAAACAGGTTAAATTCCGCTTTAATCAAAATTGACCTCATGTCATATCCTGGTTGTGCAGAGGCAAACGGATCACCTAATCCCAGCCAGAAGACCAGACTTAATAATAATCAACAACAAAAAAAAAGAGAACTTGCAAAATAGTCGACTTTGCTGTCCCGGCTAACCACTGAATAAAACTGAAAGAATGTGAAAAGAAGGATAAGTACATCGACCTTGCTAGGGAATTGCAAAAACTGTGGAACATGCAGGTGAAAATTATACTAATTGTAATTGGTGCGTTTGGAACAGTAACTAAAGGATTACTAAAGGGACTAGAGGACTTGGAAGATGGCAGACGAGTAGAGACCATCCAAACGACAGCATTATTGAGAACGGCCTGAATACTAAGAAGAGTCCTGGAGACTTGAGGAGACTTGCCGTCACTCAGATTCCAGTGAAAAACCATCGGCTAACGCTGATGTGAAAACCTCTAATGAGTGAATAATAATAATAATAATAATACGTGGGTGAGTCAAAAAGTAATGCCTTTTTCTTTAGTACAGGGATAATTACTGAAACAGGAACATGTATCATACATCAAAATAAGTTAGTCCTCTGTGAATCATATCCCTACTTCTCAACATAGTCGCCGTTTCTCTCAATAGTACAAGGATTGAATAATGAATAAAAAAAGACAATAACATAAAAGATAAAATAAATAAATGCAAAAGTAACGGTTTCCGAAGAGGCCACTGACAGGAAGCGAAATCGGTTCATGCCTAAAAAGAGAGGCTTCCTTGCCAAAGAGAACCTCTAGCTCAGAAGCCTTTACCACCCCGGCTGAGACGGAAGCACCTATTTCTCTTGGCTGCCAGTAGGGAACGCACGTGCTTGCTGAGTCCCGAGGGCTTAGCAGCTCGTTGTACCTCCTGCTAGTATCAGCCTCTGCTAAACGTACCCACTGACCACTGAAATACATGGTGAACCCTCGGACTTACATTGGGAATTGAATTACCACGACTAGAAAATCCGGCGAACACTTGCGCGCGACATATGGAAACGCTGGGCAGCTGTTTCGACCTTATTAGGTTTCATCAGCAGCGTATACCGTGAACTCCCCCACTGGAGATCGAACCAGCGACCACAGAATGCAGAGCCAAAACTCTACCACTGACCACAAACCCACATCGCACACAGGTGATGCCAAATCAACTAGTCATGGTAATTGCGCGGCCAATCAACCTGAATGTGTCTTGCAAGTTACATCCGTACTCTTTACAGAGGACACGGTCATCTCCAGGGCCACGTCTTCCCAGGGGGATTGGAAATACGCATCTGCGTAATTATTATAACCTCAAGATCACCGTATACGCTGCTGATGAGACTTAATGAGGTCGAAACAGCTGTCCAGCGTTTCCGTACGTCACGCGCAAGTGTTCCCCAGATTTTCTGGTTGTGGTAATTCAATTCAAAATATAATTCTTCTCCTTGAAAAAAAAGAAAAGAAAAGTAAATGTACATCTTTGCCCTCTGTAAAGAGCACGGATGTAACTTCCAAAACACATTCAGGTTAATTGGCCACGCAATTACCATAACTAGTTCGCACCATAACTAGTTCGCATCCACTAGGCTAATGAGTCGGTCGATATTTCTATTATTTCTATAGCCAAGTATTTCTATTTAGTTATATCATAATTATATTATTATTTAATGATAACCATTTGTTTGCACACAGTTCTATGGTTTCTAGTAACTAATAATGATCTTTTGTAAACAAGTATAACTTCAAGATGATAAACATTATCCCAGTGACGAGGAAGTGAAAACTACAGTGAAGAAATGGCTTAAAGAACCGCCATAAGAATTTTATGAGGAAGGGATACATGCTCTTATTCAAAGATGGAACATTGTTATTGAGAGAAACGGTGACTATGTTGAGAAGTAGGGACGTGATCCACAGAGGACCAATTTAATTTTGATGTATGATACATGTTCCTGTGTCGGTAATTATTCCTATACTAAAGGGAAAGGCATCACTTCTTAACTCAACCCCGTATTAATAGCTTTAAGTAACTTTTATAATACAAATAATACGCAAAACGTTCTTTATACAAATTATTTACGGGTACATGCTATTAAGTATTTCCCTCTCATACTAATTCTAAATTTAAGGTTACAAGCAATACCAGATTATCCTACGCATGTTCAAGTAGATAATAATATTGATTAAATGAGTGATCGATTGGTTTTAACGGCATGTCAACAAGTCTGGGTTTATTTTATACCTAGAGGTTTGGAAATTGCGTTCATTGTACTTTTATAATTACATTTTAGTGTTGTTTCTTAAGAGTTTTTTCTACACGGTTATATGGTTTCAAGTATTTCAATTTAATACACATGATTTGCACACAGATCTCTTTGATAAATAACGGGGACTCTAACAGGTACTACCACTTCGGGTCAGAGTTGTCTTGGGAGTAATAGCATTGACAGAGTACCCCAAAATCCCCAGATCTCCAGAACTGGAACCTTGTAGGGGGACATGTATGTATTTGATTTGGTTTATTTCAGCTGATGTGCATCCGTATTTTACGGGTATTGCTCTCAAAATTTATTTCCGCCACAAATACAACACAAAACTTTACAATCGCGTAAAAGAAATGGAATAGGACACAACGAACATTAAACAACAAACAATTTAATGTACATAAAACAGAATGTAAAAACAAATAAAATACATGATGTGTGAATGGCCTTTTGGAAAATAAAGTTTGGCAAGAAGAAAATAAATTTGTTTACACGTGTGTGTATGTTTCGATGTTAACTCAAGTCTGTAAATAAGTCGTTCTTACTTACATTAAGTTCATATTGTGTTCATAGCTGGAGGGAGAATAATTGGATTCATACCTTTCCCAAGGGTATTAGTGCTATGTTAAATGCAATCAGTCTCGTCCAGGATTTGAACTCGTGTCGCCGTGTTTATTTCCTACGACGATAACCATTACACCACGGGCACCTCTTCAAAACTGTGTGTTATTTATACCCTACTAGTGGATCAAAGAATCGTCCTAAAATTTTGGCGCGTAGACATTTATTGACCAATCAGATTTGTATTTTACTATTTTATTTTAGAACCTAAAAATTTTCTGTTAATCGACTTCCGATCCTATTTTTCTAGGGTGTTCTATTCTATGTTTTTAGCTGATTGGTTGAAAAATATAAAAATGTAACTTAAATGCTAATGCGGTTTTGATCCTAAATTTCTAGAATGTTCTTAAGTATGTTTTTATTGCTTATTTTAAGACTAGGAAAATGTGTATCCTATAACCTCACCACCAGATGCAGTTTTTTGCCATACTCAGCTAACCTATTTGGGGGTGAGGATTAACCCTCTATAAGATATAATGCATTATTCATATTTTACTCATTTTAGTCAGATATATTTTGACCAACAACAAACCTGGAGATCCCTTTTTTTTTTTTCTTTAGTTTTAATATTTGTATATTAATTTACATCACAGAAAAACGAACAGCCCAGACAGGTAGTAGTATCTCCCCGCTGTTGTTTTTTAAAAGGCTAAACGCTTTTGACGAGAGAAGAGAGGGTTTTTTCTTCTTCTTTTCTTTATAAATACAAACAACATGTCTTAAGTATATCAAACTGTTGTTAACATTATGTCAGACACCGTCAGCAACAAAAATCATTGCTACGTTATACAATATACATAAAAAAAATACACACACTATACATTTATAGAGGCATATAAACGCTTGCGTACCACAGATAACCTTAAGATACACACCTACAATTTCTTTCTTCCGTAGCGAAGGGAGAAGATATGGATTCGTGCTTTGAGTATGCAAAATTTACATTGACTACATTTAACTTTACCAAAAAAACAGGTATGTATAAATGTAAGTATTTATCCAATCCCTCAACCAAGAGCAGAATGTGGCACAAGGACAATTTTTCGGCACTGTACTTTTGGTTTTGAATTCAGAGTTTTCCTTTTCCTAGACTAGTTGCTTTACCAAGTATACAGAACCCCGCCTGCTCTACTCTTTACCCGTAGCGAAGGGAGAAGATAAGGATTCGTGCTTTTCTTAAGGGTTTAGCGTGAAGGAATATTTGTTATTGTTAGCGAGTGAGAAGTGTTAACGTGCGTGTGTGTGTTTACGTTGAGTTGTTTCCTCGTTAAGTTTGTAAGGTAATGAAAGGAGAGAGAAGTTCCAAGATGTACGAAGTCGAAATGTTTTTAGGAATAGTTTTCATTTGCAGCATGGAAAATATAGTTTGCGTTTGTGCTGCAAGTCTCGTGGAAAAGGAATGAAGTAAAGAGACGAAATGGAGATATGATAGACTTGAGAAAGCAGCGCGTATCGTTGGATGTGCGAGGGATTGTGTTCGCCGTAGTTTAGCGAAAGTCTTGTTTGCCGATGGAGGAAATAAAACTTTGGAGTCACCGTGAGTTTTGTGTGTCTGGTGGTTTTGGGGAGGGGCGTGCGTGTCTCCGTTAATGTTGCCCAGAGGTGAAATGAGAGCTAGGTGCCGGGAGCGGGATTAGGCATCGCATCGACATAGCCAATTTTGGGGATGACATAAAGTTGTTCCTGTGTGTGGCGTATTGAATGTACCTAATTCATATTCAACTGGGATTCCTTGGTCTAAGAGAAATTAGACGCAAGGAATCCGTAAATTAGATAGGTTCCCGAATGTGTCCATGCTGCTGTTGCTATTGAAGAACCGCCAGTGAGACGTCTGCACTGGGCGGCGTTGTTCAGCCAAAGAAACTGTGTTTGGCAGCTTACTCAATTTCTGCTGCCCGGAAAGGAGATCCGGTGTAAATAGGATAGGTCATCCTGATTGGGTGAATTTATGCGTCGAATTAAATTGCGCGCCAAACCAAAATTCCTTCTGCTACAAGGGCATTAGCGTGAAGTGAAACCACAAACAATAGCTACAAGTGTAAGACTTACATCCTCAACCCAGATCAGATTAATCTTCAGTCATTTGCTTCATTGTTCATCGATCAGTGAGTTAAGTCCCAAAATTACAAATCAGCTCTCGACCATAATTGGCACGTGGCATGCCGACGCCTTCTTAGTGGTTGGGAAAGGGAAAAACTAAAGAAATAAGACCGGTGGCTGAATTATAGCAAATTGAAGACATAATTTTGGGACTTAACTGTTAAGTAAAAAAAATAATGCAAACCCCCGGTCAAGTCATACCAAAGACTCAAAAAATGGTACTTAATGCCTCTTTGCTTAACACTCAGCATTATCATATTTACCAAACCCTCCATAGCACTAATACCCTTGGGAAAGGTATGAATCCAATTATTCTCCCTCCAGCTATGGGTAAATAGTAGGGCAGACTAGGTTCTTCAGCCTTGGTGAGGCAACTAGTCCAAGAGAAGGAAAACTCTGACTTCAAACCTGTTAAACTTCGCTTAAAAAAATTGACCTTGTGTCATATCCTGCCCGAGCGGAGGGGTTGGGTAAATATGATATATAAAGTAAATTTAGATAAAATTAATGTAAATTTAAATAGGATTCTATTTTGTACAAGAACCAATTTGTTCATCTCTTCTTTAGAACCAAACATCTCAATGCTTTCTCAAAAAAAGTCATTAGAAAATTAAAGTTTTTCAATAATATTTAGACTAAAGTTTTTTTTAACTACCATAAAAAAGTTAAAGTTTTTTTTGTCTCTTTTAAACATTATATATTAATTAAATTTGGACTAAGTTTTTACAGCCCTGTCAGATGGGCTTATTATACGCCGACTGCATCCTCTGCAGAGGGGTAACACTCCTCACCAACGTGGGTGTCCTGGGAATGACATTAAACTTCATTCAAAGGTGAAACTCTACTTCTAGAGCTCTGGGTAATATGGAGTATCCTTTCATTGCTATTATTGCTATTACTCCCAGATCCACTTTGATCTGGAGTGGTGATACTTGTTGGGGTCCCATGTATGGGTCAAATAGGACTGTTTAAACACAACTGTTTTGCGTATTATTTGTATTATGAATAGTTACTTAAATTTATTAATACAAGGTTGAGTTAAGAAGTAATGCCTTTCCTTTTAGTATAGGAATAATTGTTACATAGCAATACATGAATATGTGAAATGTACATAGAATGTTCATAACTTATATATAGATAACATAGGAACCCCGAAACACGAAAAACACTTACGACTTCTCAGTTCAGGTACGAAACTTTTTTATTACCTTTGAGTAAAAGGTAATGCGACATAAGGAGAGTGATATACAATCTTTCTATGCTGACTTTTCCATCTTCCCCCCACCACCACGCGCGGCACCCCGCCTCAAACTACTGGTCTGATCTCGGCGAGCCCTGAAAGTCAACCGTCTTCTTCGGACGCTAAAACTCAACTCACTAACTTTTCTCAAATCTCAGCCCACGCTTCCGGTGCGTGGCGTCACCCAAATACCCTGGTCCTATTTCCTATCTGGGATTTTTATTTTGACATCTCTGAATGACATATCGTCTCCGCGCGTGCGTGAAAACCTGCGTTAATATTGCAACTAACTAACCCATGCCCTAAGCGAAAGGTTCGAGGCCTAACTAGACCGAAAGGCAAGATATATAGAACGAAATCCCTCGGCAATTATATTACATAATTACCGACACAGGAACATGTATCATACTTAAGTTGGACCTTTGTGGATCACATCCCTACTTCTCAACATAGTCACCGTTTCTCTCAATAACAATGTTCCATCTTTGAATAAGAGCATGTATCTCTTCCTCATAAAATTCTTATGACGGTTCTTTAAGCCATTTCTTCACTGTAGTTTTCACTTCCTCGTCACTGGGATAATGTTTATCATCTTGAAGTTATACTTGTTTACAAAAGATCATTATTAGTTACTAGAAACCATAGAACTGTGTGCAAACAAATGGTTATCATTAAATAATAATATAATTATGATATAACTAAATAGAAATACTTGGCTATAGAAATAATAGAAATATCAACCGACTCATTAGCCTAGTGGGTAGAGGGTTCGCCCATGGTGCGGGAGACCAGAGTTCAATCCCAGGTCTGTTCATACCAAAGACTTTAAAAATGGTACTTGCTACCTCCTGGCGTAACATTCAGCATTATAAGGTACGTATCAAGGGTAAAATGGAGCAATCCAGGGGAAGGAGTAGCGCCCTCCCCTACACATCGGTGTAGTAGCTATTGAAAAGGGAGCCTTCGGGTTGCCCTTCACTACGTTCGCTAACTTTACTTAAATAGAAATAATTACTCTAAACCACATAATTATTAGTATTAGATAGGAATACTTGAAACCATACAACTCTATGCAAATTATTTGAATTAGATAGGAATAATTGATATCATATAACTGCGCGTAAAAAATTTCTAAGAAACTACATCAAAATATAAATATAAATGTACAATGTCCGTAATTCCCTAAACTCTGTGAATAGAATAACCCTACACGGATTGACATGCCGTTAAAATCAATCGATCAATAAATGTAAATAGGGGAGGTATTCAGTACAAGCACCCGTAATTTGATTTTTTTTTTCATAAGGCCACATACGGCTGCAGGTTCCCTACTCCTGTACAAAACTAATTTTATCAAATATCGTCAGAACTTTCTGTATTTCTTTTATCTGCCAATAATTCTGTCTGTCGAGGCCTCTGATAAGGGAGTTTCTTGATGAAATAGGTGTCTTCTGTGGAGACAGGTTGCAAGTTCGATTCTTATTGGGGGCTACTTATTAGTTCCGATTTTCAGTTATAATTCCTAATTCATTACTGTTGTTGTTGTTGTTGTATATTATTATTTTCATCATCATCATCATCATTATTATTTTATTTATGTCTAACACAACAATCGTTACTGCTGCTGCTGCTAAGTGGCTAACCACAATAACTCCCCTCAACCCCCACCCCGTTTTCGTCAAAGAATTGTGGATGCAACGTTGTGTTATGACTAGTGCCAGTGGTAAAGAACCAAATCGCACATACATACACACACATACATACATACACACACACAGAAAACATTTATTATTTTGTCTGAAACGTCTTTCTCCTTCTTTTCACTATTCAATGTGTTGATGATGACGCTAAAGAAATTGGAAGCCGCCCTCGCCAGCCTCTAATGTATGTAAAAATGTGTATTATTTTTTTAAATTCTTGTTTTTATGTACTCTTCATTATTCATATTTTACTAATTTTAGTCAGATATATTTTGACCAACAACAAACCTGGAGATCCCTTTTTTTTTTCTTTAGTTTTAATATTTGTATATTAATTTACATCACAGAAAAACGAACAGCCCAGACAGGTAGTAGTATCTCCCCGCTGTTGTTTTTTAAAAGGCTAAACGCTTTTGACGAGAGAAGAGAGGGTTTTTTTCTTCTTCTTTTCTTTATAAATACAAACAACATGTCTTAAGTATATCAAACTGTTGTTAACATTATGTCAGACACCGTCAGCAACAAAAATCATTGCTACGTTATACAATATACATAAAAAAAATACACACACTATACATTTATAGAGGCATATAAACGCTTGCGTACCACAGATAACCTTAAGATACACACCTACAATTTCTTTCTACCTACCAGACACACATACACATATAAAATAAATTTTACATACACAGGTTCATATATGCACTGACGAGAACCGGACGACTACCTATGTCTACCAAATTTACCGAGCTATACATATTTAAACGTAAATTCTTACCATACTTATATTTTTTACCTGTCGCCACACTAACGTAATTGTCTAACAGGCTTGAAAGATTAATTAATTTTAATAAATACCTGAACTTAATTACTTGAAGCTTTAAAAATATCTTTTCGCAATAAACAATAAAAATAGGTATTCATTTAAATTTACTGATTATTTCTTTTACTCGGCATATATTTAAAATATTTACAGCTAAAAAAAATCAAAGATAAATTGTATTGACCACTTGAAGTAAAATACCTCTGAATATTTGTCAAAGACCAATATTCCCTGTATGTGGTGTTGTTTTTTTTTTTGTTTTTTTTTATTAAAGGAAAATGAAACACGTTCATTTGTCCTCAGTAGAAACCAGAAAGTAATATTACATCTTTTTACTGACCAACTAGATTTTTGTCTTATTTCAGACCGACCAGACCTCACACACTTAAAAGAGAACCAAGTATTCATTTTATTTTATTTTTTGTTTTTATTTTTGTAGTAGTACTCAAGATAGTTGGGCTCTAGACTGCTACGTATCTTTTATGACTAAAATAAACAATCTTGCTTCTCAAACTAATATGAACCAAACATTATGAGTCAAGAATTCATCCAAAATACTTTTAGTTCCCTCGGCACTATGAGAAACCATTCATTAAATGAACATTGGCTTTTCTCCCTAAATACCAGATCATTGGGTACTAAATTTAATTCACACAAAGGCTGCTTATATATATATATATATATATATATATATATATATATATATATATATATATATATATAAACTAATACATGACGAATTTTTGTGAAGAACCAAATGGTATCAGTCATCCTATCAGTGTCAGTCATTAGTGCACCCACTAGAAAGAAGGGTTCGACATTTTCAGGGGATCAGTTTTAACGTTCCAATTGTGACTAATCATAGAGGAAAAAAGAAAAAGAAAACAAGGGTTGAGTTGACTAACCCGTACATACAGACTTTGATACTAAGCCAAAATCAATACGTATAAAATTAAAAATTATAATTGAATCACCACTTTTACTTTTTATAGCATTCATTATTTTTTAGTATGGTAAAAAAAAAATCTTGCTTGCGGTTTCATTCGATTTTTTTATTGCATTTTTTAAAGACTGCAAATCAACAAGAGAGGGACCATAAATAGGATTCTTTTTTTTCTTTTCTTTTTTTCCCTAAACTTCAAAGATTTCCTCGCATTGTCTCTTTCATTATTTAATCCTTTTTCCTTTTTTTTTTTTTTTTTTTTTTTAATATTATTTTAATTTAAAAAGAAATTTTACTGTGCTTCACATTAGAAAAAAAAAAAACGGATTTATATTAAGTGAATTTTTTTTTTTTAATTGAAACAAACGAATTTTTAAAAGCAAAAAAAAAAAAACGGCCGTAAACAACGACTTTGTTTTTCCCGACTTGATTTCGGCACTCTTTGCGACAAAAGTAATCACGTGACTAAAAAAAGGAAAAAGAACCTTTTTTTCTGCTAGATGCTTACAAAAATGCCGGTATTTTCTATTATTACAAGGTAATTTTTGTGGTATATTTAACCAAGATCCATGTTTGTTTGTTTTTTTCCTTTCTCCTATCTTGTTAAATTTGTTATGTTTCGAGAAATTCAATACGTACTTATAAGTAAAGATTTAAATTCAATTTATTCACACATTCATTAAAAATTAGAAAGAAAAAGAAAGAAAATACGCTCATAGAGAAGAAAGAACTAATATTGATTAATTTGACTATATTTTTCTTCAGTTCTATTAACGCTAAAATGATTTTTTTTTTTCTGTCCCACTATTTAGCGTACGACTCTGTTTAATTTGCAAGTGCTTTTCTTATTTTATTTTGCTTAGAAATAATTGTTTTTCTTTCATACTGTGTAATCCACAATAGCAATTATTATTATTATTATTATCATCATCTTTTTTCTTTGATTGCAGTTAGTGCTTATCGGCCTGCGTAAGAGCAGGTGGTTGTTTGTTGTTGGAGGAAGATCGGGAGAAAGAGAGAGAGAGAGAGAATAAAACGAAAAAGGCTTGGCGTGCTGCAATGTGTTGAACCTAAAACCGAGAGGGCAGGTCTTCATCATCACCATCACAGCTACTAAATAACAAGGAACCACTAAAAAAAGAAAAAAAAGGAGGAACACAATAATCCAACTCAGAAGCTTGTAAAAAGGAAGTAGACCAGTCACTGCCCTACAATAAACAAAACAAAACGCACTTCAAGTGGACATTAGATTTAAACACGATAAAAACGGAGAATCTAACAAAAATCCTTTTTTTAAAGACCCTTTTTTTACTTCATGTAAAGAAAACATTAGTGGTTATTATTTAAGAAAAAAAATATATAAACTTAAGTCTACAGGAGATATTTTAATTTCCTGTAATATTTTTCTGACCATTACTGTGTTTAAAAGAAAGAAAAAGGTATAGTGAAGTTAAGGAAGTAAAATTTACATAAAGAATATATGTACGTGCGATATAAGTAAGAAAAAAAAAAGAAGCATGACCGACGTATATAAGTAAAAAGAAAAAAAGTGCTACTTATGTTGGTCAGTTTGTGGTAGAAAAAAAAAGTGACGGAAAAACGGGGGAGAAAAAGACTGACCAACCAGACTAACACCTAAAGAAGAGCAAAATAATCAAAATGGTCAAGCCACCGAACGAATCCGGTACATACAAATTGGTCGTAGTCGGAGAAGGAGGTGTTGGGAAATCTGCATTGACAATTCAGTTCTTCCAGAAATTGTTTGTTCAAGACTATGATCCGACCATTGAAGATTCTTATATTCAACACGAGGAAGTGGATGGCGTGTGGTGCGTCCTCGATGGTAAGTAGAGACATGATGGAGGCCTTTTTCAAGCAACTCAAAATGATACTACTTTGTTTAACAGATTTTCCTAAAGATTTTTTTAAACGTAAAATTGAGATCCTAATTTTTAAAACTCTTTCCCTATTTCCGCTCGCAACCATAGGAGCTGTTTTTTCTAGCCACCTTTTTTTTCTTCTTTTATTTTAACACATTTTTTTTCTTGGGATTTGCATTTTCTACCTTTTTTAAAGACGGTTTCTATGATAAAGTTGTTAATAGATAAATAAATAAATATTAAATAGTTTTATGATAATAATTATAATAATGGAATAACTGTTATGGTGTAATGTTAACAAGCTAGATTAGCAGACCATTGTTAGTAAGTTCAGTTCTCACTGGGTGTACTTTCTGGCCTAGTGCTAAAATTAAGCCAAGCATAGTAAATGACTATCCTATCTTGTTGAACACCAATTGTTAGTGAATTCGATTCTCACTATGTGTTCCACATTAATGGCCTTGTGCTAAGCTAAACTTAATAAATGAAAAACATTGGTTATTGAGTCTGGCCAGCTGCTCATTGTTAGTGAATTCAATTCTCACTGGGTGTCCGATACTTCTGCCTTTGTGCTGAAGTAAGCTAAGCTTAGTAAATAAAAACATTGATTACTGTGCTGAAAAAAAAGTATAGATATGATGAAGGTCTTTTCCAAGTAACTCAAATTAATGTGACTTCGCCTAACGGATCTTCACTAAGATTTTTGTAGTTCTAATTTTAGGCGCCTGATTTTTTAAAGTTTCTCCGCTCCCCTCCTTTTTTCTGCTGATCTTAGGTGCTGCTTTTTTTCCCCCAGAAACTTAAAAACAAAAGTTTAACATAATAACATTTTTGTTAAACGTTTGTTTTTAAGCTTCCGCATTTTTCATCTTTTTAAAGGCAATTTTTATGATAAAACTGCGAATAAATAAATAAATAAATTTTATCACTAATAACAACAACTTAAATATTATGATAGCATCTCTCGCATGGTATAATGATTAATAAGCTAGACTAGCAGTCTATTGTTAAGTGAGTTCGATTCTCACTGAGTACCGCATACTTCTGACCTAGTCCTAAATTAAGTCAAGCGTAGTAAACAATCCTTCTGTCTTGTTGGACATCTTGTGTAGTGTAACGGTTAGTAAGCTACACTTGCAAGCTATTGTTAGTGAACTTGATTCTCACTGGGGGGTCCCATACTGTTGGCCTTGTACTAAGCTTAATAAACGATGACATTGCATAGGCTATCTAGGCTAGCTGATTGTGAGTTCGCTTCTCACTGGGTGTCCCATATTTCTGATATAGTGCTACATTAAGTTAACTTTAGTAAACAACTACCCTACTATCTTGTTGGCCACTTCAAGGTTAACAAGCTTGACTACCAGGCTACTGGGAGTGAGTTTGATTCTCACGGTGTCCTCTATCTTGTTGGGCACCTCATGTAGTGTAAGACACCCCACCCTAACGAGTGTTCTGTGTATGATACTAAATTGTATCTGATGGTGAGGCTCCAGTCCTAGAGCTTTGGGATATGTGAAGTACCCCTTCATTGCTATTACTCCCAGGTTCACTCTGAAAGGTGTGGTAGTACCTGTTAGGTTACCATCTGTGAGTCAAATAAAACTGTTCAATTTTTTCGCTAGGGATTATTATCATTATTATTATTAGTTATAAAAAAACCATACATCTGTGTGAAAGTTATTCCCATTAGAAATGGTCGATGAATAGTATTACTAATGTTAAATAGCAATACTTGAAACCATTTAACCGTGTGCAAACAAATGAGCTTTGGCTCATTTAAAAATGTTACCTGCAAACTATTTGCTTACAAAACAGAATTTGGTATTAAATAACCATTAAGAGTTGATATGCCATTCAGCCAAATAACCTAACTTTCATCACTCTTAGACATTCTCATTTTGTTTAGGCATGTCAACCTGCCTAGGGTTATTTTATGCCTAGAGATTTGGGAATTGCATCCATTGTACATATATATCTATGTTTTTAGTTTGTTTGTTTAATGGCATATCCATCCTTCTAGAAGAACAGTAGTGGTACTATTTAACCCATAGCTGGGAGGATGGGGAGGTTCATACCTTTCTCAAGGCTATTTGACCAAAAGTGAATATAATAGCACAATTGGAGTTCAAACTTGTTTACAACGATTCCGCAGTCCAGCGCTTTAACCATTACACCACAAGGACCCCTCCCCATATAGTTTTAGTGCTGTTCTGTCTGAAGAGTTTTTTTGCATACAGTTGTATGTATTCCTATCTAACACAAGTATTCCTAACACAAATAATTTGCATACAGTTGTATGGTTTCAAGTATTCCTATCTAATACTGATTCTATGGTTTTAAGTGATTATTTCTATATAATGATAGTCATTTGTTTTCACACAGTTATATCATATTGGTTTTGATTTGGTTTCTTTATTTAATGGTATATCAACTTTTATGGGTTATTTACTGCCAAAGTCATTCTTGTAGAAGAACGGTAAATAGTTAAATTGGCAACCATAATCAAGGGCAACATGAAGGCTTCTTTTTCAATAGCTACTACACTAAGATGAAGGGTGAAGGTGCTACTCCTTTCCCTGGATTGCTCCACTTTACCTTTGATCCTTACCTTATAATGCTGAGTGTTAAGCAAGAAGACATTAAATACCATTTTTTTTTTAATCTTTGATATGATTCAACCTGGGATTGAATCCCAGTCTTCCAGGTCATTGGCAAACACTCTAACCATTATGCCAACTGGCCAGTATGAGACTTGGTAGTAACACTATTTAACCCATAGCTGAGGAGATAAAGGAGTTTGTCTTTCTTTGGGCATTAGTCTAAAAGTGAATGCAAAAGTGCAACTAGAGTTCAAACTTACTTAGTACAATGTGTTAGTCTAGCACATTAACCATTACACCATGGAGACTCCCCTGGTATCAAATATTCCTATCTAATACAAATGATTCGCTCACAGTTGTATGGTTTCAAGTATTCCTATCTAATACTTATAATTATATAGTTTCAAGTAATTATTTCCATTTAATAATAGTCATTTGTTTGCATATAGTTTCTGATTTCAAGTAATTAATAATAATAATCCTTTGTAAACAAATATAGCTTCAAGTAACTATTCCTAATGCAAATAATTACTGTTATATGATATCAAGTATTCTTATCTAATACTACTAATTATATGGTTTCAAATAATTCTATTCATTAATAGCCATTTGTTTGAACGCATAAGATTTCAAGTTGCCCAGTCGGCTGGGGCTGTAGAATACACTGACTGCACCTCTGCAGAGGGGTAAGACCCCCCCCCTCACGAGTGTCCTGGATATGACACTAAACAATCTGATGGTGAGGTTTCAGCAGTACTGGAGCTTTGGGGAATGCGGAGTACTCCTTCATTGCCATTGCTCCCAGGTACACTCAGGCCCGGAGTGGTAGCACCTGATAGGGCCCTATCTATGGTTTAAATAGAACTAATAGCATACTTATGCTAAACTGAATTGTTTGAAATAGAAATGTTTTTGAGAATTAAACCGTACTTACATTTAAACTTCGTGCTTATGCTTAACTGAATTATTTGAAATAGAACTGTTTTTCGACATTAAGACTGTATTTACACTTAACTGAATTGTTACATATAACTGCTTGAATAGTTTGAAATGGAAATGTTTTTGAGAATTAAACTGTGTACTTATGCTAAACTGAATTGTTTTAAATAGAACAGATTATTTACATAAAAATGGATTTGGCATTAAATAACCTACGAAGGTTTGATATGCCATAAAACCCAACAAACCAAACCAAACCTAAGATTTCAAGTGACTCATAAGAATGTTCCTTAGTAAACAATTATAGCTTCAAGTAACTATTCTTATTATAAATAATTTACTGTTATATGATATCAAGATCGGGGTTCAATCCCAGGTCTAGTCATACCAAGAACTCAAAACATGGTACTTGATGCCACCTTGCTTATGCATTATAAGGTAAGGATCAAGGGTAAAGTGGAGCAATCCAAGGAATGGAGTAGTGCTCTCCCTTACACCTCGGTGTAGTAGCTATTGAAAAGGGAGCCTTCAGGTCACCCTCAACTAAGGTCACCAACTTTACTTACTTACTAATAATGATATGATTTCAAGTAATTCTATTCATTAATAGCCATTTGTTTGAATACAGTTATATGGTTTCAAGTGACTAATAAAAATAATCCTATGTAAACAATTATACCTTCAAGTAACTATTCTTAATATAATTTACCGATATATGATATCAAGTGTTCCTATCTAACAATTATATGGTTTCAAGTAATTATTTCTATTTATTAATAGCCATTTGTTTGAACACATCGTTTCAAGTAACTAATAATAATGATCCTTAATAAGCAATTACAGCTTCAAGTAACTATTCTTAATACAAATAATTTACAATTATATGGTTTCAAGTAACTAATAATAATAATCCTTAGTAAACAATTAGAGTTTCAAGTAACTATTCTTAATACAAATAATTTACAATTATATGGTTTCAAGTAACTAATAATAATAATCCTTAGTAAACAATCAGAGCTTCAAGTAACTATTCTTAATACAAATAATTTACAATTATATTTACTGCATTCCCACATCAATAACACAATGATGAATGTGAATACTGCAGATATTAACTTCAACCAAATAAAGAAGTATCATTGAATAGTGTCAATGTATTAGATATTGGTTAAAACAAAACCTCTGAAATGAAGCTATTCATGTAGTGGTTAACGAGCAAGTCTATCAATTACTACTGATCTGTGATTTTGATCCTCAATGGGTGCCCCCTCTACTTGTACCATATCTAAGTTATGCTTTTTTTTTTTCTTTTTTTTTTTGTAGGAAAGGGAGGATGGTGTAATGTTTAGTAAATTATTTTCGCTGACTATTATTTATATGTTCTGGTTATTATGCTACTCTGCATCCAATGGTAAGGCTTCAGTTTTAGAGCTCTGATGAATGTATAATCACTCTTTCATTGCCATTACTCCCAGGTCCACTCTGACCTGGAGTGGTAGTACCTGTTATGCTCCCATCTAATGGATCATATTTAAATTGATTTTGAACTATATGTACTCTTGAAACATATTTTAACTAAGCAATGAAGTTTTTAAAATGATTGAACTTTATCAACATGTTGGCTCTTAAAATATTAATATTGCAATTTGGTTAGAGTTAATTTAAGATATATAATTATTAGATAATAATTATTAAGAATACTAGAAACCGTATAACTTTGCAAACAAAAATTATCATAATCATTAGATAGTTACTTGAAACCGTATAACTTTGCAAACAAAAGATTATCATAATTATTAGATAGTTACTTGAAACCTTATAACTTTGCAAACAAAAGATTATCATAACTATTAGATAGTTACTTGAAACCATATAACTTTGCAAACAAAAGATTATCATAATTATTAGATAGTTACTTGAAACCATATAACTTTGCAAACAAAAGATTATCATAATTATTAGATTGTTACTTGAAACCATATAACTTTACAAACAAAAGATTATCATAATTATTAGATAATTACTTGAAACCGTATAACTTTGCAAACAAAAGATTATCACTATCATTAGATAGTTACTTGAAACCGTATAACTTTGCAAACAAAATATTATTATAATTATTAGATAGTTACTTGAAACTGTATAACTTTACGAACAAAAGATTATCATAATTATTAGATAGTTACTTGAAACCATATAACTTTGCAAACAAAAGATTATTTTAATCATTAGATAGTTACTTAAAACCATATAACTTTGCAAACAAAAGATTATCATAATTATTAGATAGTTACTTGAAACCATATAACTTTGCAAACAAAAGATTATTATAATCATTAGATAGTTACTTGAAACCATATAATTGTGTATAAATTATTAGTATTTGTTGTGGACTAATGTTAATAAAGATAACCTTTCTTTGATGAGAAAATTGCATCATTTCCTATAGTATTAGATAGGAATACTTGAAACTGTATAATTATTTGATTGTTGATTTTTAATGGCATATCAACCTTCTTGGGTTATTTAATGCTAAATCCATCCTTTTGGAAGAACAGTAGTAGTACTATTTAACCCATAGCTGTGAGGATAAGGGGGGGTTCATATCTTTTCCAAGCGTATTTGTTCGAAAGCGAATGTAATAGTGTGACTGTAGTTTGAATTCACTTATTATGATTCCTCAGTCCAACACTTTAACCATTACGCCATGAGGACACTCTTTACTGGAAACCATACAATTGGGATTAAATTATTAAAAGGAAAAAGAAATATTTGAAATCACATAACAGTGTGCAAAATAATTTTGATTATTATGAAATAGTTACTTGAAACCATGTAATTGTGTATAGATTAATAAAACTAGATAGAAATACTTAAAACTATATAACTTCGTACAAACATTATTATTATTATTATTGTTGAATATAATTGTATTTAGATTTATACAATTAGATAGAAATACTTAAAACTATATAACTTTGTACAAACATTATTATTATTATTATTGTTGAATATAATTGTGTTTAGATTTATACAATTAGATAGAAATACTTAAAATTATATAACTTTGTACAAACATTATTATTATTATTATTGTTGAATATAATTGTATTTAGATTTATACAATTAGATAGAAATACTTAAAACTATATAACTTTGTACAAACATTATTATTATTATTATTGTTGTTGTTGAATACAATTGTGTATCGATTAATAAAACTAGATAGAAATACTTAAAACCATATTTTTACTATGTGCTAATAAATGCTTATCATCATTAAATACTTGAAAATATAATTGTGTTTAGATTATTAAAATTAGTTTGAAAATACTTGAAATCTTCTGATTGTGTGCTAATTACTTATGTTAATAATTACTTGCATTTATAATTGTTTACAAATGATTATCATTAGTTATTTGAAACCATATAATTGCTTACAAAAACAAGATTAACTTAACCATTAAATTAACTCAAGAATGAGTAACATACTGTAAAAATTGAATAATTGTTGACTGTTTCATCTCTTAAAAATTCAAGATAATATTACTACAAGTGGAAATAAAGCAATTAAAATCAAGATGAAAGAAATTCTAGTCAAAAATGAATAATGGTTGATAATGTTTGATGTAATGAAAATTCAAGATAATATTACTACAAGTGGAAATAAAGCAATCTTCCATTAACACTGTTATGTTATTACTAATTTTACTCCATTTTATTATCTGTGATTTTTATGACGACTCTGTTGCGACACATTCTTCCTACCGTTATTTTCTTTTGGTTTTCTGCTGTGTTAAGTTTAGTAACCATTCCTGGTTAAACTAAACTTAAGAATAGTCAAAACTTTTTAGTATTCAAATTCACATTGATGACAACTCTCAGATCAATGAGGTTTTCTTGATAGTACAAATCTTCTCTTCCTCTTAAACATTTTATTGGGTGACATGGTACAAGTAAAAAAAAATACTTTCTCTAAACCAACCTCTTATGAATTACTCAAGATAAAAGACTAAAGGGCACCAACTGCTCTACTTTTGTCCTATAGATGTGGGTAAAAGTGGATTCATGCCTTTCTTAGGGACATTAGTATGAAGAAAACATAAATTGTTACTCCCAGAGTTTGAATTCTGTTCACCAATTCTATTCTACGTGCAATAAACTGGTTTGAAAACTTTATATTTACTTTCTTTTTTTTTTTCTTTTTTTTTTTTTTTTTTTTTAAATAAATAAAACAACTTTCAAAAAATGAAAAATAAAACCTCTTTAAAAAAATTAAATACTTCCTCCTTTTTTGTAAATTAATAAAACCACTTAAAAAACATTTTTGTTAGATAATTAAAACTACTTTTTTAAGAAAATAAAACCACTTGAAACATTTTTAAACTACTTTTTAAAAAAGATAAAATCACTTTTTTTCCCCTATTTTCTTTTTAATGAAACCAAATTGAAAAATAAAATATGATTCTAGTAGGTAAAGTGTCCACCAATGACCTGTGTTCAATCCCAGGTCGAGTCATACCAAAGACTCAAAAATGGTACTTGATACCTCCTTACTTAGCATTCAGCTTTATAAGGTACATATCAAGGGTAAAGTGGAGTAATCAAGGGAAAGGAGTAGCGCCCTCCCCTACACTGCGGTGTTGTTGCTATTTACTTTTACTCGCTTCCTATAAAAAAAAAAGAAAAGTAAAACCACTTTTTTCTTTTTTGAAATAATTAAAACCAATTTATATATATATATATATATATATATATATATATATATATATATATATATATATATATATATAAAAACCACTTCTTTTCCAATAGATAAAACAATTCTTTTTTTGATAAAAAGATCACTTCTTTTTTTTCTTTTTTTTTTTTTAATTAATAATTTTTTTTTTTTTTTTTTTTGTTTAAATAAATAAAAACATTTTTTTTTTTCATTCCTATTTTAAATTTAAATGACTAAAATGCTGGAATGTTGATTATTTTTAAATCATCGAAGGAAAGATTTTTGTCCTCAGAGACATTTTTCCCTCTTAATGATATACAAAAATAGTTTTGATTTTGGTGATTGCTGTTGCTTTATAGTTTTTGTGGAATTTTAATATCAAAGAAAGAAAGAAACCGGAAATAATTTCTATGCACAATCATTAATCAAAATCTAAATAAATCTTTAATGTGTCCCAGTGCATAAGAATTTGGCATATTTTGCAGTTTTTGCATATTTGAGAAAATGTTGTGGAAGAATTTTGGATTATTTGACCATTCCCTAGAGTAATTTATTTTCAGAATCCAAAATAACAATTTCAGTTTGGATAAATTATTTTTTGCTTAAAGTTCACAGATAAAAATTGTCATTAGTCCAAGTTAAAAGCACAGTAACTTGAAGCTGAATCATTTTAGATTTTATTTTTCTAATGCAGGTATCATTGGGGAATGAGAAATGGACCAGGCTTTGGTCCGTTTGCCAAAACTTCAGGTTACTTTTACCGAGCTTTTAACCTGGACAATATTGTTCTATGAGTTATTTTTAATAGTATCTTCATTTTTCTTGTTTTGGTCATATAATATTGGTCAGTGTGTCATCTGGTTTTTTTTGTTTTTTTTTATATCATCTGAAGTTTTGTAAAATTTGGATTAGCGTCCCCATTAGTGGTAACTTTGATCACATAATGTTGGCAAGTATATTTTTTGACATTCTGAAAGGAAATATATTATTACTCTAGGTTGTTAGACTCTTTCATATTATTGTTATTTCATTACTAGTTTTATTCTGCTTAATGTTGGATTTTATCATAACATTCTGAGTTGATAAACCCTTCATTATTACTAGTTTTATTCTATATTCTTATTGTTGGATTTTGTCATAAGTCTGAGTTGATAAACCCTTCATTATTACTAGTTTTATTCAATCTTTTTTTTTTTTTTAAATCCCAATTCTCTGGATTGATACATTCTTTATTATTGCTGCTATTTTATTACTAGTTTTATTCCATCTTCTTATTGTTGCTTTATAAGAACAGTGGGTTCATAAACTGTTCATCATTACTATTATAAATCAATGTTACTGTTATTGCGTTAATAATGAAGCATTTCCCCAAAAAGATTACTTCTGGCTTCAAGGTTTGATATTGACCATCCTACTTATAGTGTAATGAGGAAAATACAGTGTGGGGGTACAATTCCCCATAGCTGAGTCATATAATTTTCCTAAAGTCAGGAGATTTTGGTTTTACTTGTGACAACCTTGTGTGGCGTAATGAAAAGCAATGGAATAAAACTAGCAATAAAATAACTAATAACAAAGAGTGTATCAACCCAAGGTGTTGAGATAAAAAGCAACAATAATAAGATTTAATAAAACTAGCAATAATACATCTGTGATAATAAAGAGTATATCAACCCCAGGTGTAGAGATAAAAAGCAACAATAATAAGATTTGATAAAACTAGCAATAATACAGCAGTGATAATAAAGAGTGTATCAACCCAAGGTGTTGAGATAAAAAGCAACAATAATAAGATTTAATAAAACTAGCAGTAATACAGCAGTGATAATAAAGAGTATATCAACCCAAGTTGTTGAGATAAAAACCAAAAATAAGATGACATAAAATGAAAATAATACACAGGAAACCCCATATTTTTGAGGCACCTTTTATATAAAGTTTTATTTATATATTTATCAATTTTTCTTCATTTAATTCATTAATGTTTTTTGTTTTGGTTTTAATTCTTGAATTTTTTAAATAAACAAAAAAATTTAAATCGTAAAATAATTTTAAATGAATTTTTATTTTTTCATCTTCACTTTTATTTATTATTGTTTTCTGTTTAGTATTTATAAAAATCTTGTTCTGTTTCATTTCAGTATTGGATACGGCTGGCCAAGAAGAGTTTAGTGCTATGCGAGAACAATACATGCGCACAGGAGATGGGTTCCTACTTGTTTACTCTGTCACAGACCGACATAGTTTTGAGAGTATCAAAAACTTCCATACCCAGATTTTACGGGTGAAAGACAGGTAAGAATTCAGGTTGTCCCCTGTAAGTTTTTGTTAAGAATAAGTAACCCTTTTGCAAGCAGAGTGACATATTTGTCGTTTTTTGTAACTCAATGTAAGGAATTTTTATATTGGCTACTCATTGACCAACTCAATCTTAATCTATAGAAAATAATTTGATTACTCTACAAGGATTTAAAAAAGAATTATCTGCCTGCAAAAAGGTTAGGAAAATTTTTATTTATGGTTCAGTCAGTTTATCATCAGTATTTGGAATTTGTTTATAAATAGGAGGTGTAATCAGAATATATTGAGACTGAAACTTAAGACTTAAAAAATTTTAAATCTAGAAGAAAATATGTTCAGCTATGTGACGAGAGAAATCATGCACGTGGCAGCTCAAAGCGTGCACAAATATGTCTGGCATGTAAAATGAGATCAGGGACAGAGAAACAGGCGGTTAGGAAGATCGAACTCACATCCTCTCGATCATGAATCGTGTTTGACATCACAGCTACCTACACGCTGGTGCGCATGTAAATTACTACATTGTACGATTGACCTGGATGTGGCGTTTTGGTATGATGATTAAAATCCTACCTGAATGCATGAGAGACAGGCGTTTGGAACAAGTCAAAGCGACACAGGATGAGTGATGAACTGGGGCGAAGGACTGCTAGAAGACTGTTGCCGGAAAAAGGGATATTTTTCAGCGTAGAAATTTGGCTGTTCACCTTCTATTAAGGAGAAATTGATTCCACATATTCAGTTATGAGAGACTTCTTTCTGTTGCTGAGGAGGCATACCATCCACACACACCCTTTTATTATAAGCTAAGCAACTTATATAATGAAGAGATGATGTTTTTCTTCTTTTTTTTTTTTTTTTTTTTAATGAAATCGCAAATCAGGAGAGATCTGAATCCTGCTATATAACAAGACTCCATGGTGTAATGCTTATCGTCGTAGGAAATGGACACGGCGACATGAGTTCAAATCCTGGACGATACTGATTGCATTTCACATGGCACTAATACCCTTGGGAAAGGTATGAATCCAGTTATTCTCCCTCCAGCTATGGGTAAATAGTAGGACAGACCGAGTTCTTCAGCCTTAGTGAGGCAACTAGTCTAGGTGAAGGAAAGCTCTGAATTCAAACCTGTTAAACTCCACTTAAAAATTGACCTTGTGTCATATCCTGCCTGAGCGGAGGGGTTGGTAAGGGTTTATAACAAGAGTGATCAAAGTTTCCACCTCTGGTCTGATTACTGATTCCCTTTTAGTTTAAACTGGCAATGTAAAATGGTTGTCACAAAATAATGAAGTATTATGTGCACATGAAAATTTATTTGAGTTGTTTGTCATCCAACAAAGAACTAAAAAGCAGTTGGACTTGCAGCAATGAACAAGAGCAAATATGGCAGACAAGAAGACACATGGAAAGTGACATAAGGCAATAGACAAGAAGCCTCACCATCAGATGCAGTTTAGTTTGCTGGGGATGGGCGGACTTACCCTTTTGCAGGGAATACAGTCAGCATATTCTGAATCCTAACGACTGTATATAAAGAGTGTATTGCGTAAGAAACAATAATAAGATGAAATAAAACTAGCAATAAAAGAACAATAATAATGAAGAGTGTATTAAGCCAGAGTTTTGAGATAAAAAGAAACAATAATAAGATGGAATAAAACTAGCTATATAATAATAATAATAATAATAATAATAATAAACAGTATATCTAGCCAGTTTTGAGATAAAAAGAAACAATTATAAGATCAAATAAAACTAGCAATAAAATCACAATAATTATGAAAAGTATATCGACCCAGAGTTTTTTTATAAAACTAATAGTGTAATGATCCAGTTAAGGATTGTGAGAAACTGAGAATAAAACTAGAAATTAATCAATAATAGCAGTAATAATAATAATTATAATAATGGTTTGGTTTCTTTGTTTAATGGCATATCAACCTTTTGTGGGTTATTCAATGCTGAAGCCATCCTTCTAGAAGAGCAGCTGTGATCCTATTTAACCCATAGCTGGAAGGATAAGTAATGATAATAACAACAACAATGTAAAGTGTATCAACCCTGAGTTTTTTTTTGTTTTTTGTAATAAAAGCAACACGGTAATGATCCATTAAAGGATTGTAAGAAACCAAAGATAATAATAACAATAATAAATCAGTTTTGGGATAAAAGCAACACGGTAATGATCCATTAAAGGATTGTAAGAAACCAAAGATAATAATAATAATAATAACAACAATAATAAATCAGTTTTGGGATAAAAGCAACACGGTAATGATCCATTAAAGGATTGTAAGAAACCAAAGATAATAATAATAATAATAATAACAACAATAATAAATCAGTTTTGGGATAAAAGCAACACGGTAATGATCCATTAAAGGATTGTAAGAAACCAAAGATAATAATAATAATAATAACAACAATAATAAATCAGTTTTGGGATAAAAGCAACACGGTAATGATCCATTAAAGGATTGTAAGAAAGTGAAATAAAACTAAAAATTAAGTTAAATAATGACAGTAATAATGATGATAATAATAATAATGATAAAAAAGAGAGAAATTGCAGAATTGTGGTCTTTGCTGTCCCAGCTGATTACAGAATAAAATTGAAAAAAAGGTGAAAAGATGGATAAGTACCTGGACCTTGCTAGGGAATTAAAAAAACTATGGAATATGAAAGTGACAATTATACCTATTGTAATTGGTGCTCTTGGTACAGTCACCAAAGAATTGGTACAAGGACTGGAGGACTTGGAAATAGTAGGATAAGTGGAGACCATTCAAACTACTGCATTATTGAGATCAGCCAGAATACTGAGAAGAGTCCTGGGGAGACTTGAGGTCTCTCAGACTCCAGTGAAAGACCATCAGCTAACACTGATGCAAAAAACTCTCAAGGAGTGATGATGATAATAATAATAATAATAATAATAATAATAATGAAATGTGCATCAACTCAGAGTTTTGAGATAAAAGCAAAATAGTTATGACCCAGTAAAGAAAACTAGAAATAAAATTAAATAATAATAATAATTATAATGATAATAACATTAACGAAATGCGTATTGAGCCAGAGTTTTGTGATAAAAGCAACAAGGTAATGACACAGTAAAGGAAAATAAAGCCAAAAATTAAATAATAGTTTCAGGGAAAATTTATAATATGCAACAAAATGCCAAATGCAGTTTATATGGAAACAGAATGAATCAATTACAATCAAATACCCTTGGGAAATGTATGAACCCCCTTATTCTCCCAGCTATGGGTTAAATAGTACCACTGCTGTTCTTCTAGGAGAATGGCTTTGGCATTAAATAACCTACAAAGGTTGATATGCCATTAAACAAAGAAATCAAAGAAATACAAGACTAGGCACAATTGGGTGTGCATAATGATCGACTGGAAATTGTGAAAGAGATTAGAATTTAATCATACTACACAAACTAGAATCCATCTAAGTAAATAACATGCATAAAATTCTCTGGGATTTTGAGATGCAAATAGATCCTCACCACATCCTGACCAAAAGACCAAACTTAGGGTTAATTAGCAAGAAAAAAAGAACTTGACATCTATTGAATTTTTCCGTTCCAGTTGACCACATAGTAAGTAAAGTTGGCGACCTTAGTCGAGGGTGACCCGAAGGCTCTTTTTTCAATAGCTACTACACCGAGGTGTAGGGGAGGGCACTACTCCATTATTGAAAGAAAGCAACAAAAAAAAAGACAAATATGTGGACCTTGCCAGAGAACTAAAAAAAGAAAAATGTGAAATATGAGGGTGCCTGTGATGCCAGTTGTTGCTGAAGTACTTGGAATGCTCCCCAAAGTACTGGAAAGGGAATTGGAATAGTTGAAAATCATTGTTGAAATCAGCTAGAATACTGAGAAAAGTCCTGGAGACTTTAGGAGACTTGCTGTCACTCAGACTCCTGTGAAAGCCCACCAATTAATGGTGGTGGGAAAAATTCACAGAGTAAAATAGTAATAATGAAAAGTTTATTGATCCATAGTGTTGGGATGAAAAGCAACAATGATAAGATGGAATAAAACTAGTAATAATAATAATAATTATAATAATAACAAAGAGTGTAACTATTTTATTTGTTTAAAGTATGTCTCCGAAAAATAAAATGCTCTTTTACTATTTGATAAGAATTGTTTCATATATCTGTGACTTGGTTATTTTCAACGAGTCAAAAAAAAAAAAAATGCCAGATGAATATCTATTCATTTTTGCCAGGGGTTATATCTGCGTGTCCTTACATGAGTACTTATATATCATCATTTTATGAGTGTGTGTGTTCAAGTTTCTAAATATGATTAACCTCATTTTATGCGACCACTTTCTTACAGTTTGATGAGGGTCAGTTAGTGGCATTGGTAGAGTAAGTCACAGTCATAATTAATAGTGGTCAACAGCGAAGAACTTGTTTTTAAGAACTAGTTGGTTACCCACTGGTCATTTCCTGTCATAACGATTTTCAGCCTTTCCCCATCTCTTCACCCCGGTCCACTTCATCTTCTGTCATTTTTTCTTGACTCGGCCAATAGCTGCTATTTTATTCTATAAAGTCAAAATTTAGAGTTGATACTAAATTCTTTTGTGATCTTATTACTAGTTTTATTGCATCTTATTATTGTTGCTTTTTATCTCAACGCTCTGGATCAATACACTTTTCATTAATACTATTTTCTTATTAATTATTAGCTGGGAGGATAAGGGGGTTCATACCTTTCCCAAGGGTATTTGCCCGAAAGTGAACATAATAGCAGGAATGGAGTACAAACTTGCTTACTACGATTCTGCAGTCCATCACTTTAACCATTACACCACAAGGACACCTCCTGGAACATGAAGGAGATGATGATACCAGCTATAATTGGTACACTAGGAAGTCTCCAAAGGCTTCGAAAAGAGACTGGAGAAATTGGAAAGTAGAGAAAGCATCAATACCACAGGATTAAGATTTGCTAGAATACTCAGCAGAATCCAGGAAACCTAAGGAGACTTGCTGTCACTCAGACTCCAGTGAAAGACCACTGGTTAAAACTGGTGTGAAAAAATTCACAAGGTTGAAATAATAATGATCCAGAGTAGTTTAATAAAAAGCAACACGTATAAGATGGATTGGTTTGGTATGATATTATGGCATATCAACCATTGTTGGTTATTTAACGTCAAATCATGTTTTTACATATATATTAAATACATGATTTGTAAACACATTTTGTAGATACACAGTTAAATGATCAAACACTTTTATTTTATTTTAATTTCTGCTTTGATAAAGTATAATTCATTCATTAATGATTTAACAATGAATTAATTTCAATCTGTAGTATATTTGCCATAATTTTTAATCCCTTTTTGCCATTTGTCAGGTAACTTGGTGATACTTCTTGAGTAAAATTTAGCAGGTTTTGAGCTCAATGAGTTTTCCTCAAATGTTTTCACCTGATCATTTTGAGAAAAAATTTTTTTTGTCATTCAGAGCATTTTGAAGAGAACGAAAAAGATGAAAATCACTTGGTGCAAGGTCTGGTGAATATGGTGGATGAGATAGAACAGACCATTCTAAATCCTTTTTTTTTTTTTTTTTCCTGCATAATTTTTTATGAATATAGCCTTACGTTATCAGGGAGAAGCACAATGTTTCCTCCATTGATGTGTGCAGGGTATTTTCTTTTAATGCTCACTTTTTCTATCTTTTTCAAGTGGCAGCAGATTGTTGATTCAGATGTGTTGAGGTCAAGTGCTCATTCTCAAGCACTTCTGCATGGATTACATTTCACCAATTCTCTTAAAGCATTTTGATCAAGATCTGATGAGCATCCTGGTTAGGGTTCACTTGTCCATAATGTTTTGTTACAAGTGGACACTTTTTCACTACTGAAATAAGAATAACCGACAAAGGCAAACTTTAATCTGGTAATTTGTGGTCGCATTTAAAACATTGGAAGTTTGAAATGTGTAGTAAAAACTCGCTATTAAAAAATAGAAATAATGACTCAATCCAATATGTGTTTATCTTTTTGTTCTGTTTAATTTTCACTCTGCAGTTTGCTGAAACAGCAAAATCTACAAGATCCCATTGTTTTTTCTTGTTAATTAACACTAGGTCTTCTGGTTGAGATTGGGTGATCCATTCATGTTATTATTATTATTATTAATTTATCACTAGATCACATTAGGTTTTTTTTTCTTGTTAATTAACGCTAGCTCTTCTTCTTCTTCACCACTAGATCACATTAGGTTTTTTTCTTAATTAACGCTAGCTCTTCTGGCTGGGATTGGGTGATCCATTAGTACTATTATTATTAATTTATCACTAGATTCCTTGCATCCCAACACTCTGGGAGGAAGGGATTCCCCCTGGCACAGTGGTTAATGTGCTGGACTGTAACATAGTAAGCAAGTTCAAACTCTCCTTGTGCTATTGTTCACATTTTGATTAATGCACTTGGGAAACGTATAAACCCCCTTAAACCATTTTCCCCAGCAGTGAAGTTCAATAGCAACACTCTTCTTCTACAAGAATGGCTTTGTTATTAGATAACCCACATTGCTTTTTTTCTTGTTAATTTACACTAGGTCTTCTAGCTGGGATCAGGTGATCCATTCATATTATTATTAATTTATCACTGAATCACATTGCTTTTTTCTTGTTAATCAACACTAGGTCTTCTAGCTGGGATCAAGCGATCCATTCATATCATTATTGTTAATCATTTATCACTAGATCACATTGTTTTTTTTTTCTAATTTATTAACACTAGATAACCCACAAAGGTTGATATGTTGTTAAACAAAAGAAACCAAACTAACACTTTGGCTAGAAACATTATTCATTCTTACTATTATTTGTTTTACTCTTATTATTGCTACTTTTTAACACCAAACTGTGTGAATACACTGTTTATTTTTATTATTATTTCATTACTAATTTCGTCCCATTTTACTTTATCAGTCATGGTGGGAGCGATCCTTGTGGTGTACTTGTTAAAGTGACGGTCTGTGGAATCGTAGTGAGTGAGTTTGAAGTCCTATCACGCTATTACATTCACTTTCTGGACAAATAGCCTTGGGACATGTATGAACCCCCACATCCTTCCAGTTATGAGTTAAATAGTACCACTACTGTTAGTCTAGAAGGATGACTCTGGCATTAAATAACCTAAGAAGGTTAATATGCCATTAAACAAAGAAATCAAACCAAGCCAAACTTTTATCAGTCTCTCAGTAATTGTGAAATTTGCAGATATATTTCATATGCTAAATGTAACAACAGTTATGGAGCAGAGGTAATATTATACAATTTTCTATCATAGTATTATGGATTGAATAATTATCATTATTATAGTGTTGCTTATTATATATCAGTGTTTTAATGTTGGAAATATACTTTAGCTATCGATGGTAATATCTGGTTTTATCATTTGTGGTCCTCCATACTATCTCTTCCTTTGAGATACCTCTATGTAAATTTAAATACTTTCATCACCTCTAGTTAGGGAAAGTTTTCTATACGTATAGATTATGAAAGACCATTTAAATTTACTTTCAAAGACCAACTTGATACCCATTTGACTTTTTGTTGTATAGCCATGATACAAACTATACAAATATACAGATGCAGAGGAAATACAAAACACTGACGACTCTCCATTGTTCAGGTACGAAACATTTACTTACTCCTTGACTTTAGTTTTTCGACACGAGGAGAGAGAGAGACACAATTTTTACTATGCTGACTGTTCCTACATCGCCCACAGTCAACCGTCCAGCTGGACTGGCCCAGCCCAGAGTCAAATCTCAGCTAACTGCTTTTTCAAAAATCACTAAATTCTCAGCCCATCGCTTCCGGTCATGACGTCATTCACACCCCAGTCCTATTTCCTATCTGGGGTTTTTATTATGACATTTGTGATTGTCATATCCTCTGTGTGCAAGCGTGAACTGTACTCAATGTGTGTGCACCTGCACTAATAACCGAATAGTTCAAAGCCCAACCAAACCGAATGATAAAATATAATTAACGAAAAATGATTTTAAAAAATCATTCCGTAATTATATAACATTTTGAACTGAGTCAGTCACCGATTGACAAATATTGGCTTTGTATTAATTGTTTGAATCCTTGTTGTTTCTTATTAAAATATTCTTAGTCAATACTCTTTTCCTTATTATAATTATTGTATTTTTAATTCTATTCAATCTTCTATTGCTTTTCATCATAACATTCTGGGAAGAGAGACTCTTCATCATTGCTATTATTCTATTAATAGTTTTACTCTATTTTTGTTGTTGCTTTTTACTTCAACACTCAGGGTCAATACAGTTTTCATTATTGCTATTATTTTATTGCCTTCTTATTATTGTTACTTTTTATCATAACACTCTGAGTTGATACACTCATCAGTATTATAGCCCAATCGACTGGGGCTGTATAATACATTGACAGCATCTCTGCATAGAGATAAGACCGACCCCCTCCAACAAGTGTCCTGGATATGACACTAAACAATCTGATGGGTCCTATCTATGGGTTAAATTGAACTGTTTGATGATTTTACTGTGTGTAACCAAATGACTGATGTTTAATTAAATTGTTAGTGATACATGACAATACTTGGAACAATTTAATGATTAACCACTTCAATGTCTGCAAACGAATAATTTATATTGAATAGAATTATAAGTGTTAGATACCAATAATTGAAACAATTTAACTATGTAGAAACAATAGCAATACTAGTGTGCAAACAAATTAGTTCTGATGCATTTGAAAATGAAATTGCCGACAAACTAATCTCTTACATATCATGATTAGTTGCTTACACAAAAGGAAAATACTATTACTAGATTCACCCCATGTTCAAAATGACAGTGTTTGCTGCTTCAAAGCCATTATATTAGATAGGTCAATCTGTCATCAAAATTCCTTAAAACTGTCAACAGCTATTGAGGTTCAATACTCAAAACAGTAAGCCCAGTCAGTTGGAGCTGTAGAATACACCGACTGTATCTCTGCAGAAGGGTAAGATACACCCCCAATGAGTGTCCTGGATATGACACTAAATAATATGCTGGTGAGGCTCTAATAATGCTGAAGTTTGCGGCCTGCAGTAGTAACACCTGATAGGGTCCTATCTATGGATCAAATAGAACTGTTTGGTATTTAAACAGTATGAAAACATGCTAAATTGAATTGTTAGAAATAGAACTGTTTGATCATTTAACTGTTGAATAGAATTATTAGTTTTTAATACAGTACTTGTAACAACTTCATTGTCTGCAAACAAATGATTAATGTTGAATAGAATTGATGGTGTTTGATAGAAATAATTGAAACCATTTAACTGTGTAGAAACAATAATAATACTTTTGTACAAGCAAATTAGTTCTAACTTATTTAAAAATGAAATTACCTACAAACTATTAACTCACAAATCATATATATATCCATTTAAATGTGTGCAGACAAATGACAGATGTTAAATTGTCACTGTTATATAACAATACTTGAAACCATTTCACTGTGTGCAAAAAAATGAACTCAGGCTTGTTTAAAAAAATTTATCAACAAAATGCATTTACAAATCATATTGTCCAGTCAGCTGGGGCTGTAGAATACACCGACTGCACCTCTGCAGAGGGGTAAAACCCCACCCCCATGAGTGTCCTAGATATGACACTAAACTATCTGATAGTGAGGTTCCAGTCATGCTCCCAGGTCCACTCTGGCCCACCATGGTAGCGCCTAATGGAGCCCTATCTATGGGTTAAATAGAACTTATGGCATGCTTATGCTAAACTGAATTGTTTGAAATAGAAATGTTTTTGACAATTAAACCGTATTTACATTTAAAATGCATGCTTATGCTAAACTGAATTATTTGAAATGGAACTGTTTTTTTGACATTGAAACTGTACTTACACTAAACTGAATTGTTTAATATAGAACTATTTTGACATTTAACTGTATGTAAACAAAATCTGTACTTATACTAAACTGAATTAGCTCTGCTTGACTAAACTGAATTGCTTGAAATAGAAATGTTTTTCACAATTAAACTGTACTTACATTTAAACTGTATACTTATGCTAAACTGAATTGTTTGAAATAGAACTATTTTTTAAAAATGGATTCGGCGTTAAATAACCTACAAAGGTTGATATGCCATAAAACCCAAACAAATAAACAAACAAATCATATATATTTAATATACATGTATAAACATAAAAGTAAGTATAGTTGGTGACTGTAGTCGAGGGCAAGCAGAAGGCTCCCTTTTCAATAGCTACTACACCAAGATGTAGGAGAGGGTACTACTCCTTTCCCTGGATTGCTCCACTTTACTCTTGATACATACCTTATATTGCCGTGTGTTAAGCAAGTAGATATCAAGTACCATTTTTAAATTCTTTGGTATGATGTGACCTGGGATTGAACCCAGGTCTCCCAGACTATTGGCGAACACTCTACCCACTAGCCAATGTATATACATAATTTAGCATTAAATAACCTACAAGGGTTGATATACCACAAAACAAAAGCAAATCTTCATTATTACTATTATTTTATTTCTAGTTTTAACCAGCTCATTGGTCTAGTGGGTAGAGTGTTCACCAATGGTCCAAGGAAAGGAGTAGTGCCCTCTCCTACACCTTGGTGTAGTAGCTATTGAAAAAGGAGCTTTCTGGTCGCCCTTGACTTCGGTTGCCAACTTTACTTGCTTACTTATTACTAGTTTTATTACATCTTTGTTTTTTAGTTTATTATCACAACAGTCAGGGTCACTATAGAAGACACCCCTGATAATCTAAATCTGTTCTAAGAAGTGAATAATTGTTTACCATATTTACCCAACCCCTCCGCTCGGGCCGGATATGACACAAGGTCAATTTTTTACCAAACCCTCCACTCGGGCAGGATATGACACAGGGCCAATTTTTTACCAACCCCTCCGCTCGGGCAGGATATGACACAAGGTCAATTTTTTTACCAACCCCTCCGCTCGGGCAGGATATGACACAAGGTCAATTTTTTTTACCAACCCCTCTGCTCGGGCAGGATATGACACAAGGTCAATTTTTAAGCGGAGTTTAACAGGTTTGAATTCAGAGTTTTCCTTCTCCTAGACTAGTTGCCTTACCAAGGCTGAATAACCAAGGCTGCCCTACTATTTACCCATAGCTGGAGGGAGAATAATTGGATTCATACCTTTCCCAAGGATATTAGTGCTATGTGAAATGCAATCAGTATCGTCCAGGGTTTGAACTCGTGTCACCGTGTCCATTTCCTACGACGGTAACTATTACATCACGGGCACCTCCACAATAAAACAATGAATAGTTGTTTACACCTCAAACGATAACAACAGTTATTTGTTAAAACTAAATTTTACATGTTATAAACTCTCAATTCAGATAATTGTCTGCCTTTGTAGAAAATTTAATTTTGATAATGATGATGAATATTTTTTGTTTTCTTTAATGTGTCTAATGTCTACTTTCCTTCCAGGGACTCCTACCCTATGTTGCTGGTTGCTAACAAGGTAGACTTGGTCCACCAGCGGAAAGTCAGTGAAGACCAGGGGAGAGAACTTGCCGTTCAACTTAATGTAAGTGAAGCCCTGTTTAATCTCTGTTCTATTTGCAGGGGCTAGAATACACTAACTGCACCCTCTGCTGTAGGGTAAGACCTCTTCCCTGCCCTTCCCAATGTCCAGAGTATAACACTAATTTGCTAATATTTTGTATGATATATCCAAATAGAAAACCACAAAGGCAACTGCATTTATTCAAAGTGATACAAGTTCAAATCTTGCCAAGAGTTTATCCTTGATTATTTCTGATCAATACTCTTAGTAGGTGTATTTGAAAACCATACAATTGTGTATAAATTATTTGTATTAGATAGGAATACTTGAAACCATTAAACTGTGTGCAAATTATTTTTATTAGATAGGAATACTTGAAACCATAAAAGTGTATGCAAATTATTTGTATTAGATAGGAATACTTGAAACTTTCAGACAAATACCATTGGAAAAGGTATGAGCTGCCTTAACCCCCTCCCCACCCAACTGTGGGTTAAATAGTATCAGTGCTGTTCATCTGCAAGAATGGCTTTGGCATGGAATAACCTACAAAGGTTGAAATACCTTTAAACAAAGAAACCAAACCGAATTGAAATCATGTAAGTGTGTAAATTATTTGTATTAGATAGGAATGCTTGATACCATTTAACTGGTTTAGTTGGTTTTGAATTCTTTTTCTTCTCCTAGACTGGTTGCCTTACCAAGGCTAAATTTAATATAATTAGGAACTTTAATTAATTAATTTAGTTAATTATTTTATTTTAATGATAAATTGTGTGCTAGCTAAAAACTTTGAGTTTGTAGTTGCAAGTTTTTGAGTTGGAAAGGTCAAAGTCCATTGGCCTTGTTTTTGTGCACATGTCACACTGGATGTCAAAATAAAATGTGATGGGTTTGTTTTGAAATCAGCTGTAAGTGAAATATTTAAGATAAACATTTGGGTGGATGTCAGCTGATATTAGCTATGATGTGCCACTGGAAAGTTTTAGTGATTACATGTCATTAACATATTAGTTAAGAGAATAATTAGAAGAAAATATGTAAGAAGATTTCTAAGACGCAGTCAGCCAGCCAACATGACCGGCAATGCTATATTAAGAGCTCAGTCTGTTCTACTATTCAACCATAGCTGGGGAGAGAAGAAAAGGGTTCAGGCCTTTCCCAAGGGCATTATTGAAAAATTGAAATGTAAACAGCCTCATTCAGGATTTGAACTTGGTTTGTTATATCCATTTCCTAAACTGATAATTGTTATGCCATGCTACTCTGGAAAATGTTAATGTCCCAAATCCCACAGGGAAGCACAGGTTCACAGCCACCCCATGTTTGATAGTGCTCTGGTTTTGTTGCAAGTATATAACATATATTTATGGGGTGGATTTGCTTGCTCTATACCCTCTTTGACTTTAGTTTTTTCCATCTCCTAGACTGGTTGCCTTACTGAGGCTAAAGAGCCCAGTTTATATATCTGTTGCTGAAGAGAGGGTTTCATTCTTTTCACAAGACCATTAGCATAAAAGTGAAATGTAAATGGCTTCATCCAGGATTTAAACTTGGTTTGGTTTGGTTTTATGGCATACCAACCATTGTAGGTTATTCTATGCCAAATTCTCCAAATACATATATATTAAATACATTTGGTTTGGTTTTATTGCATATCAGCCCTTGTCAGTTATTTAATGCTAAATCCTTTTTATGCATATATATATCAAATATATATGTGTTGTATGAAGAGTAAATAAAGGATTAAAATCTTTCTCGTTAAACAACGTACATAAATTCTATACAATATTCCTAATAAGTCAAATGACGTAATTTAAACATCAAACGCTGATTTGCCAGTTAAACTGCCAACTTTTTCTTACTATACATATTTTCCCATAGGTTTTTGTATTTCACATTTCTAAACATCCATCATTAACTTAAAATTATTAATATCACCCCTCATGGTCCTGATGATGGTTCAGTAGAACCGAAACACTATAGTGTCGACCCGTTAATAAATCATTCCTTCCACTTGGATCGTTGTTATCAGTTTTTCTACATATGTGTTGTATACAATATTTTAACTTTATTACGTGTATACAAATATAAATCTACACGGGAACATAATCAAACACAATGACAAATTTCAATTAACGAACGAACACACTTCTTTATAAAAATATAATCTCTCACACTTTATTCTTGAAGGGGTGATATTGGTTGTGTGTGAGAAATGAGCTGGAGACAGAGAAAGACTGCTATATTGACCCCAAGTTCTTCTTTAACCATAGCAGCACTTCTTTCTCATCTTGGCTGGGTTGTTCAACCGTGGGTCACTGAGGGCCGCAAGCCCTCAGTCTGCAAGCTGATTCTCATGCTGGCATCTTGTCACCAACTGACTCAAACCGTCTGTGCCCTGGTTATATAATTGTCTCACGCCCACCTGCTTCCGCTGTTCTTCCGCTTATTTACACAGGTGCATCTCTTGATTGACGGCTCGGTCAAGAGTCAATATATAACATATGGTTTAGTTTGGTTTGATGACATATCAACTATTGTATGTCATTTAATGCCAAATCCTTTTTATACATATATTAAATATGATTTCTAAACACATTTTGTAGATAACATTTTTAAACAAGCCTGAACTCTTTTTTTTTTTTTTTTTTTTTTTTTTTTTTTTTGCACACATTTAAATGGTTTCACTTTATTTCAAGCATTTCAGTTTACTATAAGTACACAGTTTTTGTTTACACAAAGCCTACCAGACATTGGCATAATGGTTAGAGTGTTTGCCAATGGCCCAAGAGACCTGGGATTGAACCCCAGTCAAGTTATACCAAAGACTCAAAAAATGGCACTTGATGCCGACTTGCTTAACACTCAGCATTATAAGGTACGGATCAAGGGTAAAGTGGAGCAATCCAGGGAAAGGAGTAGCACCCTCCCCTACACCTTGGTGTAGTAGCTATCGAAAAGGGAGACTTTGGGTCACCCTCGGCAACGGTTGCCAACTTTACTTACTTTAAATGTGAAAGCAGTTCTATTTCATACAATTCAGTTTAGTATAAGTACATAGTTTAAATGTTAAACAGTTCTATTTGACCCATAGATAGGATCCTATCAGGTAATACCACTCCGAGACAGAGTGGACCAGGGAGTGATGACAATGAAGGGTTACTCCACATTCCCCAAAGCTCCAACATTGTTGGAGCCTCACCATCAGATTGTTTAGTGTCATATCTAGGACACTTGTTGGGGGAGTCCTACCCCTCTGCAGAAATGCAGTCAGTGTATTCTACAGCCCAGCTGACTGGGCCAATTTAAACTTGACTTGTCTTGTCCATTTCTTAGGATGTGGTGGAGATCTCTGTGGCGTAGTGGCTAATATACTGGATTGACATCATAATGAATGAATTTGAACTCCAGTTGTACTGTTACATTCCCTTTCAGATTAATACCCTTAGAAAAGCTATTATCTACTATATTCTTCCAGCTATCGGTTAAATAGTACCACAAATGTTCTACTCCAAGGATGGTTTTAGTATTAAATAACCCATGAAGGTTGATATGCCATTAAAGAAAGTGACCAAACCTTCTAAATAAGATTAAATAATTGTTTTCTAAATAAAGTTCATTCGATCATTTGTTGGCCAAGTAGAAAAAGAAGAGGTAAGAGCGTCCCCATTGTATAGTGGCTAATGCAC
>OY757941.1:48627834-48640802 GCA_963585895.1 Sepioteuthis lessoniana | reverse complement strand
ACTTGCCTCTTGTCAAGATTGTCAATAGATGTAACATCTTTTTATTCTTACTACTGCTGGGGCCAGTAAGTTAGAGTTTGCCCAAGTGCAACCAACATGTCAGCCACCAGCGAAACATTTTTGTAAAGAATTTGTCGATAGGACAGAGTGCAAGGAGAAATGGGTTCATGCTATTCCCAAGGGCCGTGCAAATTGAGCACAAACTGCCTCGGCCATTGGATAGGTTTGCTAATTCTATCTTTCATGTTCATGACTGCCACAGTTGTAGTATATCCAGATATGGATATGTGAAACGTACATAGAATGTTCATAACATATATACATAGAACATAGGAATCCAGAAACACGAAAAACACGTAATGACTTCTTAGTTCAGGTACGAAACCTTTATTACCTTTCAGTTAATAGGTTTCGACATAAGGGAGAGAGATGCACAATCTTTCTATGATGACTTTTCCATTTGCCCCCCATCACGTGCGCACCCGCCACAAGGCCACTGGCCTGGCTTCGGTGATCTAGCGAAAGTCAACCGTCTTCTTCCGAGCCAGGAACTCAACTCAACTCAACTCTACTCAACTCACTTTTTTCAAAATCACCAAAATCCTCCGTGCGCGCTTCCGGTGCATGACGTCATTCACATCTCCTGGTCTCTCTGGGATTTTATTTTGACATCTGTGAACGACACATCCTCCCCGCACGCGTGTCAACACCTGTGCTCAAGTTTGCACCTAACTAACCCATGTGCTGAGCCGAAAGGTTCCCAGCCTAACTAAACCCAAAGGCAAGATATATAAAACGAAATCCCTCGGCCATTATATTACACGGTAACTCGATTTAAAGAATTGTACGGAAAAAAGAAATGTTTTTATTTTGGGGTTTTTGTAGCCTTCTATATACAATATGGACTACTCACGCTCAGAGGATTTCGCTTATATGGACCACTTGCATATAATGGGTTCCATTTATATGGACCACGAGTTCTGGCCTATATAAACATCCGTTCTCTTTAAATAGATTAGTATGGGGTTTCGTATTCGGCTTCTTTGTTAAATGGCATATCAAATTTCATGGGTTATTCAATGCCGAAGCTATCATTATAGAAAAACAGTAATGGCAGTATTTAACCTATAGATCGGTGTATTTAAACCTTTCCCAATGGTATTAGACTGAAGGTGAACATAATGGCACGACTTGAGTTTGAACTCAGCATCAGATTGTTTACTGTCATATTTAGAACACTCGTTGGGCTGGGGGGACTTACCCCTCTGCAGAGAAGCAATAGGGGTATTCTACAGTCCCAGCCGACTGGGCAAGTATGATTTCATGTATTCCTATAAAATACTAATATTTTATACACAATTATATGGTTTCAAGTATTCCAATCTAATACTAATAATTTATGCACAATTGTATAGTTTCTAGTAACTATTTCTATTTAATGAAAATAATTTGTTTACAAACTGACAAATGGCTTCAAGTAACTAATCACAATTTTTGGTAAACAAAATATAGCTTAGAGTAACTATTATTTATACAAATAATTTACACAGATATATGGTGTATATATATATATATATATATATATATATATATATATATATATATATATATATAGTATATCAGTTATATGGTGTGTGTGTATATATATATATATATATATATAGTATATCAGTTATATGGTATACATATATAGTATATCAGTTATATGGGATATATATATAGTATATCAGTTATATGGTATATATATATAGTATATCAGCTATATGGTATATATATATATAGTATATCAGTTATATGGTATATATATATATATATATATATATATATATATAGTATATCAGTTATATGGTATATATATATATATATATATATAGTATATCAATTATATGGTATATATATAGTATATCAATTATATGGTATATATATATATAGTATATTAGTTATATGGTATATATATATAGTATATCAGTTATATGGCATATATATATATATATAGTATATCAGTTATATGGCATATATATATATAGTATATCAGTTATATGGCATATATATAGTATATCAGTTATATGGCATATATATATATATATATAGTATATCAGTTATATGGCATATATATATATATATATATATATATATATAGTATATCAGTTATATGGCATATATATATATAGTATATCAGTTATATGGTATATATATATATAGTATATCAGTTATATGGTATATATATATATAGTATATCAGTTATATGGTATATATATATATATATATATATATATATATATATATATAGTATATCAGTTATATGGTATATATATATAGTATATCAGTTATATGGTATATATATATAGTATATCAGTTATATGGTATATATATATATGTATATATATATAGTATATCAGTAATATGGTATATATATATATAGTATATCAGTAATATGGTATATATATATATAGTATATCAGTAATATGGTATATATATATATATATATATATAGTATATCAGTTATATGGTGTATATATATATATATATATATATATATATATATATATATATAGTATATCAGTTATATGGTATATATATATATATATATAGTATATCAGTTATATGGTATATATATATATATATATATATAGTATATCAGTTATATGGTATATATATATATAGTATATCAGTTATATGGTAATATATATATAGTATATCAGTTATATGGTATATACTATTATAGTATATCAGTTATATGGTACTATATCTAAAGTATATCAGCTTACTATGGTATATATATATACTAGTATACTCAGTTATATGGTATATATATATAGTATATCAGTTATATGGTATATATATATAGTATATCAGTTATATGGTATATATATATATATATATATAGTATATCAGTTATATGGTATATATATATATATATATATAGTATATCAGTTATATGTGTATATATATATATATAGTATATCAGTTATATGGTATATATATATATAGTCTATCAGTTATATGGTATATATATATCCATAGTATATCAGTTATATCGTATATATATATCAATAGTATATCAGTTATATGGTATAAATATATATATATATATATATAGTATATCAGTTATATGGTATATATATATCCATAGTATATCAGTTATATGGTATATATATATTCATAGTATATCAGTTATATGGTATATATATATATATATATATATATATATATATATAGTATATCAGTTATATGGTATATATATATATAGTATATCAGTTATATCGTATATATATAGTATATCAGTTATATCGTATATATATATAGTATATCAGTTATATGGTATATATATATATATATATAGTATATCAGTTATATGGTATATATACTATATAGTATATCAGTTATATGGTATATATATATATATAGTATATCAGTTATATAGTATATGTATATATATATATATATAGTATATATATAGTATATCAGTTATATGGTATATATATATTTATATATAGTATATCAGTTATATGGTGTGTATATATATATATATAGTATATCAGTTATGTGGTATATATATATATATATATATATATAGTATATCAGTTATATGGTATATATAGTATATCAGTTATATGGTATATATAGTAAACCTGTTATATGGTATATGGTATATATAGTAAAACCTGTTATATGGTATATATAGTAAATCAGTTATATGGTATATATATTATATCAATTATATATATATATATATATATATAGTATATCAGATATATGGTATATATATATATAGTATATCTGTTATTATATATATATATATATATATAGTATTTCTGTTATATGTGATATATAACATATATTATATCAGTTATATGGTGTATGCATATATATATATATATATATATATATACATAAAGTATATCTGTTATATGTTATATATAACATATATTATATCAGTTATATGGTGTATGTATATATATCTAGTATATCTAGTATATGTTATATATAACATATATATACTATATATATATATATCATATATATATATCAGTTATACGGTATTGCGTGTTCCTATCAAATAAGAATAATTTTCAAATAAATTTATTTGACACATAGGTTTTAGTTACATATAAAAATGATAAAAATTTTATGGAAACATATCGTATAAAATGCCTGGTTAAGTAGATCTCGTGTATAAGTCGATTTTTGATTTGTGAACACGAATTCATTAATTTATGGAATCTTTGAATCCAAGTATTGCTGTCTGTCCATTCAATTTGTTTTGAATTCCAACCTTACATAATTATTACTCATTAGTCTACACAACTTTTTTTTGCTAAAAAATTAGGTTTTCAACGTTCGAATTTTACACGTGTATACATAATTACTTACTTACTGGAAAACGCTCTTAGTGTGACGATTATCGTCTGAGAAAATGGAATTGGTGACCCAAGTTCTAATTCTAGACTAAGCTGTTATCGCTTCACTTCGCACTAATACTTTTGCGAAAAGCATAAATTCATCGGTTCTTCTTACCTCCCTTCCCAGCTATAAGCAAAATTGTAGGGCAGATTGGGTTCTTTAGCTTTGGATAGGCAACCAATATAGGAGGTGGAAAATTCTGAATTCAAACCAGCTTTACCTTGCTTAAAAATTTGTCAGGTGTCATATACAGTGTAACCCTGATATAAGAGACCCTGATATGAGAGCGTTTTTTATCTGGTCCCAAATTAGAGCCTGTGTTACCAAAACAAAATAGACCAGACCCCGGATATAAGAGACTTCTCCGGTCCTGACAACTCTCTTATATCGGGGTTACACTGTACTACCCTTGGCGGAGGACTTGGGAATACCTATATAGTTACTTACTAAGTTTAGTTTTATTGTAGGTCAAATCCAAATGTATGGACGACTCAGTGAGAATAGAACTCGCTAATATTGTTCTGCAGACCTAGCTTGTTAGCTATTTGCACTATGAGAGGCACTCTAAAATATACCCGACCGTAGTTGAGGGCGACCAGATGGCTCCCTTTTCAATAGCTACTACACCGAGGTGTAGGGGAGAGTGCTACTCCTTTCCTGGATTGCTCCACTTTACCCTTGATAAGTACCTTATATTGCTGAGTGTTAAGCAAGTTGGTATCAAGTACCATTTTTAAAGTCTTTGGTATGATACAACCTGGGATTGAACCCAGGTTTCACGAACCATTGGCGAACCCTCTACCCACGAGGCCAATGAGAAGTATTTTATTTTGAATAATAAATCAATAAACAACTGACATTCGTAAATGGTAATTTACGAAGCTCTTTGCTTCGATGTGGTACAAGGCCGAAAGAATGGGGCACCCAATGTGACTCGAACTCACTCGTGTAGGTTTGCTAGTCAAGCTTGCAAACCATTACACCACCTCCAGCTATGGGTAAATAGTAGGACAGACTGGGTTCTTCAGCCTTGGTGAGGCAACTAGTCTAGGAGAAGGAAAACTCTGAATTCAGACCTGTTAAATTCCGCTTAAAAATTGACCTTGTGTCATATCCTGCTCGAGCGGAGGGGTTGGTAAATATAATTACACTACCAAAGGTGCCCTACTGACATTCGTAAATGGCTTTGCACCTACCGCGCATGAGGTCCCCGTATTAAAATGACCTTGTGTCAAATCCTACCTGGCTGGAGGTTGGATAATTATCTTGTATATGGCTTTTGTCCATTATGTTTATTCTCAGCCTGTTAGGAACGTTTAATTTCTGACCTATCACAGTTTACTTTTCCTTTATTTTCTGATTTTATACACAAATACAGTTCAGGCCACAATTTGTTTAATTTGCTATTTAATAAACGTAATATTTCCCTTGCTTCTCGAAATACCTAGTTCTTTAGTGCAAAAAAAAAAAGGGATTAAAGTATGAAATAAATAAATGGAGGGATGGTGGAGTAGTGCTAAAGTCAGTGGGTAGCTATAAGAAAAAGCCATGTCTAGTAGTATCGAGGGAGATCCAAAAATGCAGTTCGTTCGATTCGTTGAATATTGTCTCACTTTTCCACACCCTATTGCAAGAATTGGCTGTGTCTGTATCACTAATCTCGTGCGCAGTGTGTCCAGTTGCTTAATAGGCATATATATATAGCGCGCACGTGTCTGTGTTGTTTTAAGAGGGAGTATTATGGACACACACGTGTGTGTCTGTAATACCTCCCCTCTTGATACAAAGTAGACACGTGGATGATATATGGGTGAGTGTATGTACATGTATATATATATATATATATATATATATATATATATATGTGTGTGTGTGTGAGTGTACGTCGTCGTCTTAGTAGTACTACTACTACTACTACTACTACTACTACTACTACTACTACTACTACTACTATTACTACTTTCCCTTCTTCGTACATATCTCAGTGTGTTCAATTTCTTGTGTTGTCGCCTTGGATGAGTCACCCTTGTCACATTCTCCCCTTACCCTCCTATTATACTCTCCCATGCCTCCTCCTACTTCGAGTCTGAATACCCCCACTCTTTCTTTTCGTGGCATTTAAATCTCTCTTCTCCCTTTATGAATTGCTCACACCCATACTCTGTCTATTTATCTTATACCGTCTTTCTCTTTTGTCCGCTAGTTTTCATCTCCCGCCTATTCCTTTCGTCTTTGTTTAAAATTTAGATATCGCCGTCTTTGTGATGGAAAGATACGAACAGACTTAGATAGATAGATATGAACGGACTTAGATAAATAGATATGAACTGATTTAGATAGATAGATAGATATGAACGGACTTAGATTGATAGATAGATATGAACGGACTTAGATTGATAGATAGATATGAACGGACTTAGATTGATAGATAGATATGAACGGACTTAGATTGATAGATAGATATGAACGGACTTAGATAGATAGATATGAATGGATTTAGATAGATAGATATGAATAGACTGAGAGAGATAGTTTGTTCAAAATCTTGATATCAGTCTTTTTCTTCCTTTGTTTAACCTCTTTTTTTTTTTTATAGTCTCAGCCTTTTTTATTTGTTCATTTTCTTCAGATCTTTCTGATATTTAAGTTCGCCTGGCGCATGGTAAAGTAGTAATTTACTAGGCGTTTTGCTCAAATGTGACACAAGGCCGTATGAATGGGGCACCAAATGAGACTCAAATTAACTCGTGAAGGTTTGGTAGTCTAGCTTACTAACCATTACACCACTCGAGGTACCCAAGGTGAAGTAGACCACCATTTATCAAGAATCAAACTCACTCCACAACTGTGGTCATCATAGATACTTGTTTAACAAACCCATCAATCTACATACAATATTTTTCGTCTGTGAATCTTTGTACAAAGTTTTAATAATGCATACATTCGTGTATAGGTTGATCCTTGATTTATAGTCACGAAATCATTAATTCAATCAAATTAATATTTGAAGTCAAGTCCTTTTTATTGTTTGAATTTCAACCTTACACTTAAAAAAAAAAAAATTTTAAGGTCTTCAAAATCTAATTATATACGAGTAAGGGTATTTACTAAACTTATCTAGCCTGGTGCAGGCACACATTGATCAAAGGAATGTTTAGTGAGGATTGAACCTTTTACTCTAATTGTTCTTTCTCTCAAACAATCAGTTAAATCGAGACTTTATAGTATACACCTTCATCAATTTGATGTATCTTCTAAATGTCCTTTAGATCGAATAAATTTTTGTCTTATTTCAAGAATTTCTTTGTATTTTAACTGTTTTGTTGTCATAAATATTCATTTTTCAATGACTGTATTATTATTATTATTGATTATGATAATCTCAGATTTTGAGTTAGGTTAACCGGCTTATTGGCCTCGTGGGTAGAGTGTTCGCCAATGGTCTGGGAGACCTGGGTTCAATCCCAGGTCGCGACATACCAAAGATTTTAAAAATGGTACACTCAGCAATATAAGGTCCGTATCATGGAGCAATCCAGGGAAAGGAGTAGTGCCCCCCTCTACACCTCAGTGTCGTAGCTATCGAAAAGAGAGCCTTCTGGTCGCCAACTTTACTCATTTATTTGGTTTAATGGCATATCAAATCTTGATGTTTATTTAATGCCAAATCCTGTTTATACATCTATTTTATCTATGATTTGTAAGTAGAAATTGTCAACGAGTTAGAGTTCATTTATTTGTACACAGTTAAATAGTTTCAAGTATTGCTATGTAACACTAATAATTCACTTTAACATCAGCCATTTGTTAAACACATTCAAATGGTTTCATGTATAGTAAAGGATGAAATAGTTCTATTTGACCCATAGATACAACCCTTACAAGTTCTACCACTTCAGTTCAGAGTGGACCTGGGAGTAACGACACTGAAGTACGCCACACCATCAGATGGTTTAGTGTTATATCCAAAACACTTGTCAGGGTAGGGGGTCTTACCCCTCTGCAGAGATGCAGTCAGCATTTATTAGAGCCCCAGCTGACTGGGCTAACAGACTTTGGTGAAGACGATCAGTTACTACTATTAAGATCAGAATGTTTAGAAGAGTCTTGGAGACCCGAAGAGACTTGATATCACTCTGTCCTTGGTAAAAAAAAAAAAAACCATCAGTTAAAGCTGATATGAAAAACTTGCATAGAGTGAAAATAATAGTGATTGTTTAGAATACTTAGAAGCGTTCTGTAAAGTTGAGGAAACTTGTTGTCACTTAAATTTCAGTGAAAATACTGGTATGATGATGATGATGATAAAATATGGAAAAGAGACTGGAGATCAGAGGAAGAAACAAGACATTCTTGACCACAGCACTGCTTAGATCAGCTTGAACATTAAGAAGAAACCTACGGAGACTTGTTGCCACTTAATCTTCCGTGAAAAGCCACCAGTTAAAACTGGTTTGTTGGTTTCTTGGTTTAATGACATATCAAACATTGTAGGATATTTCATGCCAAAGTCATCCTTGTTGAAGAACAACTGTGATACTATTCAACCCATTGCTGCAGGGAAGGATAAGGGAGTTCATGCATTTCCTAAAGGTGTTTGAAAACTTGTGTGAAAAACTTGTAAGTAGTAAAATAGCAATAATAATAATATCATCATCTTGAGTTTTTCATACTTGTCGGTAGTGGCTTGAGAATATGCTGACTGCATCTCTGCAGAGGGTTATGCCCCTCCCCACTCACACAAACGGATGTCTGATGATGAGGCTCCAGTTTTGAAGCCTTGTTATTACTCCCAGATCCACCTTGACTAAGAATGGTAGTACCTGTTAGGGTCCTATCTATGGGTCAAGTAGAACTAGTTGATCATTTATTATACTTGAAACCATCTAAATATCTGTAAACAAATGACGGATGTTAAATTGAATTATTAGTGTTACATAGCAATACTTGAAACCATTTAACTATGAGCATACAAATAATTTCTGACTTGTTTTAAAATGTTACCTACAAACTATTCATTTGCAAATCGTGTATATATATATATATATATATATACATGCACAGTCTTCTCATTGGTTATCACTGACAATATATAAACGTTCAAGTATTTGCTGTTATTAGTAAGGTAGAGGTATATAGCACAAAGCCACCAAGGAGGTGATCTGGAAATTCTGGATCCAGGTCAGGGTTGCTGTTTGAGCTGATATGATGTGTAAGAACCTGAAATCAGCAATGAAGACAGTACATCATTGAAGACCACTTTTGAGGCATCTGAAAAATGTATTCTTTGAATATATATACATTAAATAGCCTGCAAAAGTTGATATGCTGTAAAACACAACCAACCAACCAGTGGTAGTTAGTCTTAATCATTATTCCTTGAGTTGCTGTTTGATAAAATCTTTTACTTGCAGTATGAGGTGAATAAAAGTTTTTTGTTTATGCTTTTTTGTTGTTTTTTAAGTAGTTATTATTTAATGTATTAGATTGAATGAGTTTTTTAATGTATGTGAGCTGTATATATTAGTGTAATCTTTTGTGTTTCAGATAAAGATGGATTTATCATGTGGATTATTAGGTCCATTTTTTTGAATTCTGTTGTCTACATGAGCAATATAGAAGACAGACTTTTTAAAATAAATACTAGATTAGTAAAACCACTCGACTGAATTGGGCGGAGAAATTAGTTTACTAATTTAATTCATCCGTTAAGTATTTTACTAATCTTTTCATCATCAAATCCAGTCAAGGGTTAATAATTCTCTTAAAATGAATTTTTTTTTTATCACTGGGTTATTTAGTATCTCTAGTTTCACATCATTTAAGCAGCCATGTCAGTTGGGGCAGTAAAATGATATGCCAAGTGTACCTCTGCTGAGGAGTAAGACCTCTCCTTTGAATGTCTTGTATATAACACTAAACCATCTGATGGTGAGGCTCCTGTCCTAGAACTTTAGAGAATGTGGAGTACCCCTGCATTGCTATTAGTCCCAGGTTTTACTTTATCTAGAGTGGTAGTACCTTTTAGGGCCCCATTTAGGGGTCAAATAAAACTATTTCATCATTTACTATACTTGAAATCATTTGACTGTGTGCAAACCAATGAATAATGTTGAATAGAATTATTAGTTTTAGACAACAATACTTGAAATCTTTTTACTAGGGATCATTAGTGTTAAATAGCAATACTAGAAACCATTTAACTGTGTGCAAACAATAAATAGCAATACTTGAAACCATTTAACTGTGTGCAAACAATAAATAGCAATACTTGAAACCATTTAACTGTGTGCAAACAATAAATAGCATTACTTGAAACCATTTAACTGTGTGCAAACAATAAATAGCAATACTTGAAACCATTTAACTGTGTGCAAACAATAAACAGCAATACTTGAAACCATTTAACTGTGTGCAAACAATAAATAGCAATACTTGAAACCATTTAACTGTGTGCAAACAATAAATAGAAGTACTTGAAACCATTTAGCAGTGTGCAAACATTAAATAGCAATACTTAAAACCATTTAGCAGTGTACAAACAATAAATAGCAATACTTGAAACCATTTAACTGTGTGCAAACAATAAATAGCATTACTTGAAACCATTTAACTGTGTGCAAACAATAAATAGCAATACTTGAAACCATTTAACTGTATGCAAACAACAAATTGCAATACTTGAAACCATTTTACTGTGTGCAAACAACAAATTGCAATACTTGAAACCATTTAACTGTATGCAAACAACAAATTGCAATACTTGAAACCATTTAACTGTTTGTAAATAGAACTATTGTTATTAGGTAGAAATTCCTGAAACTATTTAACTGTGAGGAAACAAATTAGCTCTGACTTGTTTAAAAATAATGTTACCTACAAACTATTCACTTACAAATCATATATATATATATATATATATAAAAACAGGATTTGGCATTTAATAACCTGCAAGAGTTAATCTGCCATAAAATTCAACCAACCAAAGCAAACATCCATTTGGTACTCATCTCTACTCTGGGGTGTTTTTTTGTCGTTTAAAAAATATCTACAACTTATTTCCTTACAAATCTCTCTCTTACACACATATACACACACGTTTAAAACAGGATTTGGCATTAGATAATCTACAAGGGTTGATCTGCCATAAAACATAACCAACAAATCAAATCAGATATCCATTATGAGCTCATCTCCTCTCTTGGATGTTTTTTTCTTTTATCAATTTTAAAAACAGTTTGCCATTGCCTACTTATTCTATGGTATGAATTGTTAATTTTCTTTTTGCGTGGGGTGGATGTGTGTATTTACCAACCCCTCTGATCGGGCAGGATGTGATACAAGTTTAGCTTTTTTGTGGAGTTTAATAGGTTTGAAGTCAGTTTTCCTTCTCCTAGATTGGTTGCCTAAGCAAGGTTAAAGAATTCAGTCTGTCCTACTATTTACCCATAGCTGGAGGGAGAATAACTGGATTCATACCTTTCCCAAGAGTATTAGTGCTATGTGAAATGCAATCAGCCTCATCCAGGATTTGAACTCGTGTCACCATATTCATTTTCAACGACGATAACCATTACACAACGAGCACTTCCTTAACCATTACACCATGGGATGTGTGCTATTGCATTATTCTAAAATTGATTTTATTTAAATACTGCCTGTCTGGTGAGCAGAGGGACCCCTATCTCAGATTAGCTTTTGAGACAATCTTAATAGTTTCTGTTATTGTTGACTGCCTGGGTTAGCTATGTAATTATGGGAGAGTGGCTTTTTTGTTTGTACAGAATAGCCCACCAGTAAAAATTTCAGTCAATTCACTGGTAAGTAAGTAAAGTTGGTGACTGTAGTTGAGGAGACCATTAGGCTCCCTTTTCAATAGCTACTACACCAAGGTGTAGGGGAGGGTGCTATTCCTTTCCCTAAATTGCTCCACTTTACCCTTGATATGTGCCTCATTATGCTGAGTGTTAAGCAAGGAGGTATCAAGTACCATTTTTAAAGTCTTTAGTGTGACGCGACCTGGGATTGAACCCAGGACTCCTGGACCATTGGCGAACACTCTACCCACGAGGCCATTGTGAAATGTAGTAATTACATTCTCCATCCAGATAAGACCTAGTTTCAATCATTTGCTTCAAATGGTTTGCAAACAATTACTAGTGAGTTTGAATCTTACTGGGTGCCTCATTCATCCGGTTTTGTGCCAAAACTAAGCAAAGCTTTCCAAATTGCATACTTCTATATTTTTTTTTTTTAAATTTTAGTTAAATCCCTAAAATAATAAATTGGCCATTTAGCCATAACTCAACACCTTTTTAGTGAGTGGGGAGGGAAAGATTAAAGAAATATACCTGGTGGCTGAATTGTAGCCTGTTGAAGATGTAATTATTACTAGTCAATAAAAATTTTTTAACAAATAACTGAAACTTACTCTTACCTTGATCATGAACGTAATAATTACATTTTCTCACTCACTCATTCTTACTCTCTCTCTCTCTCTCATATATATATATATATATATATATATATATATATATATATATTTTTTTTTTGTTCATCATCGA
>OY757941.1:48535334-48622834 GCA_963585895.1 Sepioteuthis lessoniana | reverse complement strand
AAACTTGCTCATATCTAAATATAGGTATTACATTTCTACATATTTTTTGTACATTAAATGAAAAATCGACACTAGCACTTAATTTGAGTGAGCGTAAATGCTGACCTATACCATGAAGTTGGAGGGGATGTTCTTAGCGTAACAGTTATCGTTGATGGAAATGGAATCAACAACCCAAATTCAGATCCTGGATGCGGTTGTTTGCGTTTCACTCAGCGCTAATGCTCTTTGAAAATGTATGAATCTATTTATACTCCTGCCTCCAGCTATGGGTAAAATAGTAGGGCTGATTGGGTTCTTTAGCTTTGATTAGGTTATCAGTTTAGGATAGTGGTTCCCAACCAATTTTGAGCCATGCCCCACTTTATTTCTAAAATTCTGATGACCCCCTGTAATATTTAATTGTTACATATTCAAAATTTTACTGCAATTCATGTGAAGGAAGTTTAAAAGGCCATCAACTTGGTCTCTAAACAAGCCCCATGTTGGGAATTACTGGTCGAGGAGAAGGAAAACTGAATTCAAACCAGCTGTACTCTACTTGAGAATTGACCTTGTGTCACATCTTGCCTGTAGCGGAGAGGTTGGGTAAATACATACACTGCAAGGTTGAAAGCAAGATTAGAAATTGCTTTATTCTCCAAGAGAATTTGGATATTATTTAAGTTTTGACAGTATTATTTTAGCTGGAGTAACATACACACACACACACACACACACACACATATACATATATATATATATATATAGAATCCTTATAATATAGAAAGGATTTAACTCGTCTCTTCTGCTCACTTTATCTCCTACAGATGGGTAAGAACCCCTCTCCCCCATCTCCAAAAAGAGGTGTCTCAATTATGACGTTAAACTGAATCTGATTCTGAGACTAGTCTGGAGAATGTCGTGTACCGCTTTTATTGTCATTACTCTCAGGCCCACTCTGACTTGGAGTGGTTGTACTTGTTATTTTCCTATTTATAGATTACGTTTTTTTTTTAATGCCAAAGCCATTCTCGAAGAGCTGGGTGGATGGGAAGGCTGCATCACTTGGTTATCAATCATCAAAGGGCCGCATCTTTTAAAATCAAAAGAATTTAGTCTCAATTCAAGTGCAAGTGTTTATCTATTTATTTTTTAGAGGCTCCCGCAGGCTGAACAGAACAGTGCAACGGGTCGCTGTTTGCCCACTCCTGTTGTAGAGGAACAGCACTGATACTATTCAAACCATAGCTGGGAGGGGAGAGGGAGAAATAAGGAAGGTCATATCTTTCCCACGTGAACATAATAGTGCGACTGGAGTTTGAACTCATTTACTTCAAGATCGCAGTTCACTTTAACCAATATGCCACAGAGACTCCTCTGCTAAAATGCAATTCAAGTGAGTTGCAATAAAAAGCAACATTTAGAATTATTCGTATTCAATAGAACCGTGTGCAAAAAAGAAAAAAAATCTCTTAAACAACTGCACAAAAAATGTAAATATCAAACGTAAAAAGTCCGGAATTCCATAACTTCTTGGCACAAGATAACACTAGACTGGCTGTCATGCCGTTAGAATTAATCAGTCATATCATCTTATTGGCCTAGTAGATAGAGTGTTCGCCAATGATCCGGGAGACCAGGATTCAATCCCAGGTCGGATCATACCAAAGACTTTAAAAATGATACTTGATACCTACTTGCTTAGCACTCAGCATTACAAAGTACATATCAAGGGTAAAGTGGAGCAATCCACGGAAAGGAGTAACGCCTTCCCCTACACTTCGGTGTAGTAGCTATTGAAAAGGGAGCCTTCGGGTCACCCTCGATTAAAGGGAGACAACTTTACTTTACTTACTTATTGACCACCTACGTCTGTATAAAGGGAAAGAAATTTAACAAAAATTTTTTTTAGTTTTCAGTAAAGGTAAATAAATCAATGAAATACTAATTTGAACTTTTCTTTCAGGATCTGATGACTCAGATTTATAATTATGTAAAAACGGTACCTCGTAGCAAGATTCTTGTCAACGCATCAGCTTTTAGAGAATAAAGCAAATTTTAATTTTATTTGCAAATTATTTATAATAGTTTGGGGATCTCTGTTTTTGCTTCCACAAATATTTCATGCATTTATCCAACCCCTCCACCATGGGCAGGACGTGACTCACAGCCAGTTTTTAAGTGAAGTAAAGATGGTTTGAAGTCAGTTTTTCTTCTCTTGGACTGGTTGCCTAATCAAGGCTAAAAAAAAAATCCAATATTCCCTTCTATTTTACCCATAGGTTTGGGCAGGATAGAATTGATAGGTTCATGCCTTTCTCAAGAATATTAGCACAAAGTGAAATACTAACAGTCTTTGTCAAGGATTTGAACTCAGATCGCCAATTCCATTTCCTACGACAATAACCATTACACCATGCACGCTTCCAACTTTCAATGAAGTATTGTATAAATTCTATAAATAGAATGTGATTTGACATTGAACTTAATGGCTACAGAAGGTGGCGTTTAAGCGGTGAAGGAAAATTTAATATTTGAAATGCACTTCATGGTTTGATGATAACAACTAGAGGCATTCATTTCTTGAAATGGTCAGGATCAAGGCAGATGACCACGTCATAACGATTTAATGGACTTTTGTCTGCCTCTTAAGGAGGCCATTGTCCATTACTCTGACCAGCTCTATCGTTATTCTGTCTCCAGGTCACATCAACACCAAAGAAATATGTCCCTAAACTTGATGGTAGTCAGCAGTTCAGCAGATAACGGTTTTATTGCAGCTGACTTCATGATTGAGATTTCTTCTCAACGCCCCTCTATCTATATATCTCTCTCTGGCTAGGATTAAAGAAAAAAGGAAAAAAGGATTTAGCTTTCTTTTTAAAGGCATCTCTCTCTCTCTCTCTCTCTCTCTCTCTCTCTCATAACTTCGGAGACAACCAGGTGCTGATTAAGGGAAAAAATGTTTTTCTTTTCTTTTCTTTAAGAGAAATAAAAGTGGATATTGATATACTTTTTCTAATTCGAACTATTTTTAAGAGAAACAAAATATTTAGCAGATGTTAAGTTTCTAGCTACGGGCACTTAAAAGGTAAACTAGATAAGAACCACTCAGCTTCTTCGTTTGAGAAGAATTTGATCAGGTGAATAAATTTGAACGTTCTTAAGTCTCTTCATTTTCCCACCTGCTTGTTATTAGTTTTAAATAAAACGTTGTGATTCGGCCTCTTAAAAATATTTACTGTGTTGTTTTTTAATTGACATCTACATCTTTGTTGCTTTTTTGATTTGATATTAGTCTTTGTTTTTAGTGGCGATCTCTATTTTTGTTGTTTTTAGTTGACATCTACAACTTACTTGTTTTTTGATGTGATCTCAATCTTTGTTGTTTTTTTGTTTGGTTTTATGGCATATCAATCTTTGTGGGTTATTTATTGCCAAATCCATTTTATACGAAAACAGTTCTATTTCAAACAACTCAGTTTAGCATAAGTACACAGTTTAATTGTCAAAAACATTTCTATTTCAAGCTATTCAATCTAATCAAAAAATTCTGTTTAGTATAAGTATAGTTGTTGTTTACAGACAGTTAAATGTCAAAACAGTTCAGCATACAAAACAGTTCTATTTTAAGCATTTCAATTTAGCATAAGTGCACAGTTTAGTTTTATTTGACCCTCAGATAGGACCCTATCTGGTGCTACCACTCCGGGATAGAGTGAACCTGGGAGTGATAGCAATGAAGAGGTACTCCGCGTTACCTAAAGCTCTAACATTACTGGAACCTCACCATCAGATTGTTTAGTATACCAGACACTCGTTGGGGGGCAGGGTCTGACCCCTCAGCAGAGATGTATTCTACAGTTCAAGCTGACCGGCCTATTATTGCTAAAAGCAACAATCTCCATTTCTGTTGTTTTTAGTTATGATCTCAATCTTAGTTGTTTTTAGCTGCGATCTCTATTCTTGTTGTTTTTAGCCGACATCTATATCTTTTTTATAACCTATAAACATATATATGTCGTGTGATTAACTTTAAAACAAATAAAGGTATAATTCATCTTACGTCGGTAATTTGTTCCAGGAAAGGTGACTTAAGTCGAATTTATTTATCACTATGCTAAACCACAAATAACCATTCCCAGTTCTGTATTTTATTTATAAACGGATTTTTAATAATTTATAGTCAGTAAGAATCTATTTTAAGCTTACAAACAAATGAATTTTAGTTTTTAATTTAGTACAGAAAAAAAAAGTAATCTAAATTTACAAATGTGTGTATATACATACTTGTAGATGTTTACAATTTGGCGATCTTCACAGTACATCCCGGGCTCTTTATTTGTGAATGTGGTTTGCTCTAAGACATTATAAAATAAAATGATTTTGTAAGGTTAAATAACAAATACAGTTATTAAAATTATTTTGCGATAGTAGAAAATAAAATAATCTATGTTAAATTTACCAATATTTACATTCAATTTGTTTATTTATATCGCGGACGTAGATGGCTGCGGATCGTCGAGATTTTATATACTTTTATTCTTATTTATTGTACAGTAATATAATTTTATGTTCTTTTAATGCTTTTCTAGTGATATTACGACTTTGATATTTGTGGTGGATAGATAAATAGTCGATTAAAATGACTTAAATTTGATTTTTATTTTTCCATGTATTTTTTTTTTGACAAACGACGTATAATCGCGAACGACATAACTCGAGGTATCCTTGTAACATCTATAATTGGAGTTTTTGTTCTTAACGTTAAAATGTTGAAATTTGGACAATTTTTATACATGGATGTATAAAAAATTGTCCTGAGTTTTGTTTTGGTTTAGTTGTAGTTTGAATACTTCTAATCATCTAAAAGGGTTATGTTCATTGCTTGATGTCTGTGGCATATCTCAATACCAATGAAGAGCAATTAATTCTTAGCCCTGCTATTCGTGTACTGGATGGTTTCTACCTCAAAATTTGATCTTGTATCACGTCCTGACCTTGGCGGAGGGATTTAGTAAATACCGAGTCGGGAGCAATTCTTAGGTTACTGGAATCGGAGTCGATGTATTTACTTCTAATAAGTTGAAATTGTAAGACAAAGGTCAGAATTTCCTAATTCATAGAAAATTTGATTAACTTTTCATTCTGGTCGTCTTTTCGGAATATATTTTAAGTTATTTGCATATCTCTCAGCATAAAATTGATATGACTATATATTTCAGTGGATATACCAAGGATAGCAGAACATGGTTGGTTAGTTGTGTTTTATGGCATATCAACCACCTCTGGTGGTGTAATGGTTAGCAAGCTCGACTAGCAAACCTACACGAGTGAGTTCGAGTCTCATTGGGTGCCCCCTTCATATGGCCTTGTGCCACATCTAAGCAAAAAGCTTAGTAAATTTCCATATCAACCAATGAAGGTTATTTAATGCCAAATCTTGTCTCTATGTATATATTAAATATATATGATTTTTAAACGAATAGTTTGCAGTAATATTTTAAAACTAGTCAGAGGTCATTTGTTTGCACACAGTTAAATAGTTTCAAGTACTGCGATCTAACTCTAATCATTCTTTATGCCCACAGTTAAATAGTTTCTAACATTGCTGTCTAATAATTCAATTGAATATTGATTATTTGTTTTCTCATAGTGAAATGGTTTCATGTATTGCTATTTAACACTATCAATGCTATCTGCACGCAATTAAGTGGTTGTAAGTATTGCTATGTAATATTAAAAGTTCAATTTAACATCACTTATTTGTTTGCACACAGTTAAATAGTTGTTGCAAGTATAGTAAATAATTAAATAGTTCAATTTGACCCATTGATGAGAACCTGGGAATTATGGCATTGAAGAGGTACTCCACATTCCCTATAGCTCCAGGACTGGAGTTTTACCCTCAGATCTTTTAGTGTCATATATCCAGGACATTCGTTTGGAGGGGGTAGAGAGGGTCTTATTCATCTCTGCAGAGATATAAACAGAGAATCTTACAGCCCCAGCCAACTGGGTTGGTTAGTAACATAAAGATTTTTTTTTAAATTACACCCACCTTTTAATTTGATTATTTTATTTATGAAAAGTGTTGTTGATTTTGTTGTAACCAAACAAAAGGTTACTGAATGAGAAATAGCCAAAACGGGGATTGGAAATGAAATGGAAATTTTTATAACATTAACAAAATACAATACTCGCCAGCGGTGTGAAGAAGGTAACCACTGCTCGTGGTGGCGACTTAGCACATTTTTACCCCCTCCCCTCACAATAGTGTCCAACCTATTTATCAGGAATGGAACACACTCATTAATGTTCATAGGTAGGGTATATAACAGATCTTTTATACATTTTAAAGAAATTAATGTAGAAATTAATTCTTTTTACTCTAGAAAAACGGAGTCCTTGTGGCGTGGTAGCTCAAGTGCTGCACTACTGCTTCAAAGAAAACGAGTTCGAACGCTTGTCGCGCAATTATTTTTACTTTCTAATTAATACTCTTCGAAGGGTATGAACCCCCCCCCCTCGCCAGCTATGGATTAAATAGTATCACTGCTGTTCTTCAACAAGGATGGTTTGAGCATTAAATGCCCCACGAAGTTTGATATACCATTAAAAACAAAGAATCAAACTAAGTTGAAGTTTGAGTGACAGCAAGTCTCCTCGGGTCTCCAGGACCTTCCTAAGTATTCTAGCTGATCTTAACAATCCTCTGTTCTGGATGGTCTCTATTCTTTCTCTGATCTCCAGTTCTCTTACTCTTTTTTTTTCAAGCTTTTAGTGACCGTTCCAAGGATATCAACTACAAATCCTAATTTCCCTCATATTCCCCAGCTTTTTCAGCCCTTTGGCAAGATCCGAGTATTTGTCTATCTTTCGTTTTCTTTCATGGTATATTGGAACAGCAAAATCCAGTGGTTGACAAGTTCTTTGCTTCTTGATAATTAATATTGTATTATTCTTCCTCTTCCTCTTCCTTATACTCTTTGAAATATTCCCATTCCATTGAGTGGTTTTCTATTAAGAAGTAATTTTTAATGAAATATCTCCAAACTGAAGGACAAATCTAATTAATCATACGACTAATAATTGTATCAGTAACACTTGTCTTACCAATGACAATTGTTTTTCTCTTAATTTCTTAAGAGTTTCTCTACTAGAATAACTAAAAATGCATTTAGAATATTAAAAAAGTCTGAAAAATAAATCAAATAAGTTACGAAATGTTTCTAATAGTGTTTACACGACAGTCTTCAGACGGTTTAAAATACCGTTACGAAATTTCATTTGCAGACTTTTTTCGAACATTAACATTTTATGTTTTGTACCGGCTCTGTTTCAGTTTTGGAGCATAAACCAATGTTTTTGGAAAAAAAACTTAAATATTCCTAACAGATTCTCATCATATATATATATATATATATATATATATATATAGGAAGGGTGCGTATTACACCCGACCGGAGTGAAACCTGCTTGGATTCTCCCAGAAGCCGGGTTTTATATATTTTCTCAGAATACTACTTAATAAAAATTGACCTGTTGACGAGTAGTGGCCTTGTATCATCGCATGAGACCCTAGCATTGGTCCCGTATATATATTGTCTATATTTCTTGCTTTAATTTTTCTTTTTTTGATTTTCAGTTGGATATCAAAATTAATATGTAAATAGTAATTTACTAAGTTTTTTGCTTAGATGTAGCACAAGGTTGTATAAATGGGGTACCCAATGAGACTCTAACTCATTCACGTAGGTTTGCTAGCCTAGCTTGTAAACCATTACACCACCCAAGGCGCCCAAATATGTAAATATGTTGTTGGTTTTCATTGATTGAAGGGAGGTGGGGTTTGTTAACTATTTATTACAACTGTCAATTTGATTGGACAAAATTATCCAATCAAATTAATGGAATATGTCGTCTGCAAAGTAATAAATTTTTTGGCGGTCATTTATTTATTTATTTATTTTTGACAATCTCGTCAGTTGCAGTTTGCGGGTCTTCAGAATTGAATTTTTTTTTTCGTCAAATAACTCAATTTCAATTAACAGACTAAGAAGTCACAGGAAAATATCAAAACAAATTTAAAGTTACATTCCAATCGAAAGGTAAATGCAGTTAATTTCCTTTCTGATTATTTTCAATTGGTGAGAGGTCTAATTTAAAAGAAAAATTTTTAATAATAATAATAATTTTTAAAAATTTTATTTTGCTCAAATCCTGTTAATTTGCAAGAATTGACTTGTTTTCTCACGTTATTATATTTCTTAGCTTTAACTAAATTTATCATTAATCCACTACTAAATGAACGATAGTACTAGTCAAAATTATTAATAATAATGATTGACAAAGTAAGTATAATTAGGAAGATGAAGGATAATACTAGTTAAAATTATTAATAATAATGATTGACAAAGCAAGTAGAATTAGGAAGATGAAGGATAATACTAGTTAAAATTATCAATAATAACGGAAATAAAATCTTTTTTATCAAAAAATGTGATATCACAATTAGAGAAATTTTAACAAAATAAAATTACCATAGATTCCTGCAAGTAAGCAAGGTTTTAATAGCTTACTTTCTGTAATCTCTGATGGAATTATTTATATAGATTGGTACTTCTTCCGTGGATTAAAGTGTAGTATATTTACACTCTGTCGAGTATCAAAGTGACAACCCAGTATTTTTTATTTCAAATCAGAATTTAGTAACTTTATCAGTGGAATTTTAATAAAAAAAGAAGTACTATTTGTTCTTAAATAGTATGCATTATTTTTAAATTGCTTATGCATTAAAAGTATAGAAAAAGTAAAGTTGGCGACCGTAGTCGAGGACGACCAGAAGGCTCCCTTTTCAATAGCTACTACACCGAGAGGTAGGGGAGGGCGCTACTCCTTTCCCTGGATTGCTCCACTTTACCCTTGATATGTACCTTATATTGCTGATTGTTAAGCAAGACGGTATCAAGTAGCATTTTAAAAGTCTTTGGTATGACACAACCTGGGATTGAACCCAGGTCTCCCGGACCATTGGCGAACACTCTACCCACTAGGCCAATGAGAAAAGTATAGAAAATGGCAATTATTCTCTTTAAAAGTTGCTTTTGTGCCCTTGATAAGGAAATTTAGAAATGATAAAAAAAAAGAAATAAAATTTAAAAAAAATGCAAATTTGCGCATTTTCATTTCCCTAAATTTTGCTTAAAACATCATATGAACCAAAATTTACATGTATTTCTACTAAAGTTATACAAAAATGAACAAAAATATCTGTAAGTGAGCAGGTATTTTTTATCTTTTTTATCTTTTTTATTTATTTATTTATTGCAACTGTGATATAAATCGCTTTCACGTATCAGTCCCCAAATAGAGTATTCCGTCATGTTTGCGTTTTGATCTCAAAATAAAAGTTTGAAGATAAAAATAGGTATTTTCTATTTATTTTAGTCATAAACAATTGTGAAAATAATACTTTCTGTCCAAGAACAAAAAAAGAAAAAAAATTACACGAGATAAAAGTAAAAAAAATGAATAATTAAAAAAAAAACATAGTTATTTTAACATCTCTAAATTGTCAAAATTCAGTCTAAAGATTAATGATAATCAATAATATTATTATCATTTAGAGTATTCAGACTATTGTCTTCATTTTTATTGTTATAGTTACAACTTTTCGACCGATGCATCATTCGACCTTCTTCAGCTAAACGCCTATGAAGTCATTTGGTTAAAAAGTGTTTTTAAGTGAAATCGTCTGGAGGTTGTAAGTTCAGTCCTGAGTATAGGTAAAAATAACAAGAAATACTTACTATAACTTAACACTTGTACCCGGTGATGGTTAACGGAATTAGAACAGTCTACCCCCAGGGATTAAATAAAGGGTTTGGTTCAAAGTTCTGTGTGGGCTCCCGAGTTTGACATGAAACTCCAGGAGGAGGCCGAAGGACACATCGACCGAAACGTTGTGAAATAACAATGAAGAAATTTCGACAACAATAATTAATCAACAAATCCAAAAGCCACCTTATCAAAACCCTGAAATACCAGAGCGAGACCTGGCTGATAATCAATGTCAGCGTCTATATTTAAAGGAATTTACATACAAATGGTTTGTAATGCTTAGTGTTTCTAGAGGAGGAGACGTTGTGGCTTAAGTGCTGAACTGCGACATCATAGTAAGGGAATTCGAACTCCAGTTTCGCTATTACGTTCACTCTCGAACTAATTGGGCTGAATTAGAACTTTTTGAATAATCCTCCTCCTCCTCATCATCATCATGATGTCGTGCCGCCAGCACGGATATCCCTGACCTTCTCTCGCCACTTCTCCTTATCGTTCATCGCCTCTGGCAGGTCTTATGGGCTACACCTCGTATCCTCACATATCTGCTGTATGTATGTTCGAGCTGGTCGTCCTGCTTTTCCTCGGCCATATGTGGGGGTCCATAGGAGTACATCACTTATGTTCGAGCTGGTCGTCCTGCTTTTGCTCGGCCAGCTTGAAATAGAAATGTTTTTGACAATTAAACTGAAATATTTAAAATAGAGCTGACTATTTGTATAAAAATGGATTTGGCGTTAAATGACCTACAAAAGTTGATATGCCATAAAACCCAAACAACCGATCAACTAACTCGGACTAATACCCTTAGGTAATGAATGAATCCGCTTCTCTCCCTCCCATCTATGGGTTAAATAGTACCACTACTGTTAATCTAGAAGGATGGTTTTGGCATTAAATAACCCATGAAAGTTGATATGCTATCAAACAAGGAAACCGAACCTAGTTTTTCTATGGCAACAAAATTTCGCATTACCATGGCCCAAACCTGAAATTTTTTATATCCTAAATTATGTTTTTTTAATCTTTAAAACACTGGGATCTCTCTTTCCCATATCTGTAGGTACCCCCACCTTTGGATCCTGACTGAAAAATAAATGAAAATGTAGAATGCTATAAAATAAGATTTCAACATTTTTATAGATGTAGAAATGAGGATTCCTCATCTGAAATTCACGCGACCCAGGTATGGTCAGTGGTAAAAATACCGACTGCTCAGGCTCTAAGAGTAAAAAAAATACAGCGTAGCCACTGAAAGACTGAATAGTATAAAACAAAAATAACTTTTACGAACTGCTGGGTATTTTGGATGAGAAAAGTTTGGATCATTTGAATCTTGTATGGAAATATTTTCAAATCCTATTTTCGAATCTTCTGTTGGTGCCTTGTTGAGCAGGGAGACTGTGTAGAAACTGATGGATCCTTAAAGACATTCTACTGTACAGCTTCAACCGCTGCGTCAGGGTATACTGTGCATTTGAAGATCTCTTCCCGGAAGATCGCCGACTGATTCTTTCAAACCAGGCAATTAGGTTTCGAATAATATTATCGCTTGGAGATACTCTGACATTAAAATGCTGCTGGTATTTTCTCTGAGTTTGAATAATTGATCTTTCACATGAATAGCAAAACTCAATGAGTTTTTCTCGTTGCTGGACATCATATGTAGCCATTTTAATTTCCAAGCAATGCTCTATATCCTGAAAAAAAAAAGATTACAAACGAACAAAGTTCGGACTTTTTCAAACTCTTCAGTTTATCAGTGGCTACACCGGGCCATTGGCCAAATGAGTAGAGTGTTCGCCAATGGTCCGGGAGACCTGGGTTCAATCTCACCTCGAGTTATACCAAAGACTCAAAACCAGCACTTGGTTCCGCTTTGCTTAATACTCAGCATTGTATGGTAAAGATCAAGGGTAAAGTGGAGCAATCCAGGGAAAGGAGTAACGCTCTCTCCTACACCTCGGTGTAGTAGCTATTGAAAAGGGATCTTTCGGGTCACCCTCGACTAAGGTCGCCAACTTTACTTTTACGTACACTGTGTAAGAAAAGGTGTTTAAACAGGAAACATAAAATTTTAAATTGTTGCACATATACTGTTAAAATTTGAGATCGTTTGAAGAGAATTGGTCAAGTTATTAGATTATGAAATGACCATTTTAATCTCCAATGGTCGCTTTATAATCTGGAATAAATAAGTGATTGAAAACGAACTAGTTAAGTTTTTTAATGGCCATCTTCTCTCTCTCTCTCTCTCTCTCTCTATCTATCTATCTATCTATATATATATATATATATATATATATATATATATATATAAATATATATATATATATATATAGGCATAGGGAGTAGTGTTTGCCAATTGTCTTGAGACAAGGGTTCAATCCCAAGTCGAGTCATACCAAAGACTTAAAAGATCGTACTTGATGTCTCTTTGCCTAACACGATAAGGTATGGATCAAGGATAAGTGGAACAATCGAAAGAAAGGAGTAGCACCCCCTCCACCTCGGTGTAGTAGCTATTGAAAAGGGATCCTTCGGGTCACCCTCGATTAAGGTCGCCAACTTTACTTTTGCTTACACTGTGTAAGAAAAGGTGTTTAAACATGAAACATAAAATTTTAAATTGTTGCACATTTACTGTTAAAATTTGAGATCGTTTGAAGAGAATTGGTCAAGTTATTAGATTATGAAATGACCATTTTAATCTCCAATGGTCGCTTTATAATCTGGAATAAATAAGTGATTGAAAACGAACTAGTTAAGTTTTTCAATGGTCATCTTCTCTTTCTTTTTCTTTATATATATATATATATATATCCATTGGCATAGGGGGTAGAGTGTTCGCCTATTTTCTAGGAGACCAGGGTTCAAATGACCATTTTAATCTCCAATGGTCGCTTTATAATCTGGAATAAATAAATGAAATAAAAAAGAACAGGTTATGACTGTTTTAAACCCTTCTGATTTTCCGAAGCCACCCTGTATTTTTCATTGAATGAACGTTTTGAATTTCTTACCAAAACTGATATACAGAAATTTGCTCAAAAAGTTCTAAGCCTCACCAAAAAAGAAGAGCCACAGCTGAACATTTTTGCTATGACAACACACTACCGCTTCTTATACCCCCTCCCCACCAAAAAAAATTTAGATTTCTGTGCTGGTAAGATCCATACAACGGTGAGAGGCATGCGACAGTTCCAGTATCTGGATGAGGCTTAGAACTTTCTGAACTACGCACATATAGGATCCAATTGTAAATAATAAGTCAATGAGATACAGTTTTCTTCCATGTTTCTTTCACTTCCTTTTTATATATTAATTTGGATTAAAAAAAAAAAACATTAATAATTATGAAAACATTTTAAAAATCATACATTTGGCTGTAGAATAAATGATTTCAAACTTAACTCTGTGGTGTGTGAGTGTGACTTGTTTTAAGATGGATTGAACATTTTTAAGATAATGAATCTAAAGGAGCATGGTGGGAGGGCGAGGGGTATATAATGATAACAAGATCAATAACCATTCCGATTTTTATTGGCTGTAAAAATGTCTCTTACGGCTGCTATTAATAATAGCTGTAATTAAGAAGCTTTATTGTTGTCTTTTTTAATTTAAAAAAAAAATTGATTTTTTTTTATTCAAATTTTTTTTTTTTTTTTTTTTTTTTTGCTGTTGATATTTTCATCGTTTCTGAAGTAAATCATTTGTTTAAAAAAAAACCTTGAGAACAATTTGTGTCTAATTTAAGATGCTTTTATTGCAAACATTTCATAAAAGTAAGAATTAAAAAAAAACCCAGATCTTCTTAATAATGAGGATAATAATAAAAAAAAATCCTTTTAGAGATAAAGCATTGATTTTCTGGCAAATCTAAACCCGAAATCTTTTTTCTTTCAAATCAGACTGTGAGTGCAGTGCATATTTTGTAAGCTTATCAGGAGGGTGCAAAATTATTCCTAATTTTTGGGTATTGCAGTCTGGGCAGACTCTTTCTCTCCCTCTCTCACATATATATACCCAGAACAAATAAGAAATTTAAAAAAAAGAATGTATTTGGTGGACCAACATGTATGGCATAACGTCAAAGGTTCACTACAAAATATTAAGTAGAATATGTTCAAATAGTCTGTTGAACTTTAGTAGTTCATACCCATCATGAGAGATCTTCAGCCTGCTCCCCCCAGACTGTACATTTGTGCTCACATAGCAAGTTTACCAGATGATAGACAAATTCTGAGCCTGATTATAATAACCAGTAACAATATGGGTTATACCAGTTGCAAAATGTTGAAACTGAAACCTCATGAATTAAGACAAGTATTTCATACTTTTTTTTGTAAATACCGGACAGCGGTTAGAGGATTCACCAATGGCCCGGGAGACCTGGGTTCAATCCCAGGTCGAGTCATACCAAAGACTAAAAAAATGGTACTTGATGCCTCCTTGCTTAACACTCAGCATTATAAGGTATGGATCAAGGGTAAAGTGGAGCAATCCAAGGAAAGGAGTAGCACCCTCCCCTACACCTCGGTGTAGTAGCTATCGAAAAGAGAGCCTTCGTGTCACCCTCGACTATGGTCGCCAACTTTTATTTATTTCATACTTGACTTAATAATTTAGCTTGAGTACCCGGGTGACCGGGGTTCAATCCCCGGTCGAGTCATATCAAAGACTCAAAAATGATACTTGATATCTCTTTGCTTAACATTCAGCATTATAAGGTACGTATCAATGGTAAAGTGGAGCAATCCAAGGAAAGGGGTAGCGCCCTTCCCTATACTTCGGTGTAGTAGCTATTGAAAAGGGAGCCTTCGGGTTGCCCTCGACTAAGGTCGCCAACTTTACTTATTTAATTACTTATATCATTTGTGTTACATGTATGGTTGTTATGTAAGAGAATGAAAAAAATCATATGGCCGAAATAAAAAGACAATGGTCTTTTTTTATCATTTGTATTACAAGAAGTTTCTCTAACAGTGGAAAAAATACTGAAGTCTAACAAACTATTTGAACCTATTCCATTCAATATTTTTTGATAAACTTCTAAGATGTTATACAATACGTATTGGCCTACCAAACATTTTGTTTTATTTCAGTCGTAAATTTGTCCTGAATACTGTTTGGACAACATACTAGTATTGTACTTAACACTTAAAACGTAGTCATTTAGATTCGATTTCTCCGACATTACTAAAATTTTGATTGTAACCAGATCTTTGCCCACTCTGCCGATTGAGCTTAGAGTACGTTTATTGTATCTTCTGCGAAGAGGTTAGCTGGCCACCCTCTTAAAAAAGGGTATCCTGGGTATAACGCTAATCTGTATCTGATAGGCTCCTCGGAGCTCCAAAACAAGTAGAATCAAGAAGAGGAAGGATAATACTAGTTAAGATTATTAATAATAATGATTGACGAAGTAGAATTAGGAAGATGAAAGATAATACTAGTTAAAATTATTAATAATAATGATTGACAAATTAGGCAGATGAAGGATAATACTCGTTAGAATTGTTAATTGTTAATAATAATGATAGACAAGCAAATAGAATTAGAAGATGAAGGATATTAAAATTATCAAAAATAATGATTGACAGAGAAGAATTAGGAAGATGAAAGATTGTTGTATAGTCACAACTATACACATATACATATACATGCAGAAACGAAATCAACAATAATGATGAACGAACACACTTCTTTAGAAAAATATACCTCTCACACTTTATTCGAAATGGTTGCGAAAGGGTTATGTGTGAAAGGTGAGTTGGAGACTGAACAGACTGCAACATATTGACCCCAAATTCTTCTGTCTTTAGCAGCACTTCTTTCTCGTTCTGCTGGGCTGCTCAATCGGGGGTCCTGAGGGCCCAGCACTCTCTGGGAGCTGATTCTCACTACAGCATCTTATCTCCAACTAACTGAACCTGTTTGTGGTACCGGGTTATATAATTGTTCGACATCCGCCTGCTTCTTGTGGGCGTCACATCTGCACCCAATTCAACCCGTCCACAGTCAAGGTTATACCCCGATATCTTCGACCGGATGCACATGTTATTTACACAGGTGCATCTCTTATTTGACAGCTCAGCCGAGGATCAGTATGCAACAAGATAATACTTGTTAAAATTATCAATAATTAGTACGACTGAATGTTAAAGGTGAATAAACATTCTGATTTTTTAAAAAAATCTTCCTAAACTTAATAAGTTGATTTTAATAAAGATTTTTGGCAATTATTTACTAATGAACGAATGTTTTACTCAAATAATTTTCCTGGTACCTCTCCGTGTTGTAGTGGCTACGTGCTGGACTGCGACAACGTTATGAGTGAGTTCGAACTCTATTTGCACTGTTACGTTCACTTTCAGTCTAATACCCTTAGGAAAGGCATGAACTTCCTTACTCCTCCTATTGATGGGTTAAATAGTTTCACTGCTGTTTTTCTACGATGATGACTTTGGCATTAAATAATCCGCGAAGGTTGATATGCCATTAAACGAAGAAAACAAAATCCATATAAGGCAACTAGTATTTTTGCAAAATATATTAGTAAATAACTAAAACGTTATTAAAGAAGAGAAATATTTTATTTACCAGTTTTCTAATTTCTAAAATAAGACCTCTGTTGGAGCCGGTATGACTTTTTTTTTGTTTTTTAAAGGTAGATAGAATTTAAGTAAAGGGGGAAAATGTTCACACAAAGTAAAAAAAAAAAACAACTTATTTTAATCAAAAGATTGTCCTTTGTTGAATAAGAACCGAAGATTTTATTAAAATCAAATAAAATTGAAACTTGTTTTAAATCCCAATTTTACTCGATTTTAAAACTTGGAATTTTAAAAAAGTTTTGATAAAAATTAGGTCTTACCTACTCCCAAAACAACAACAACAAAGAAACTTCGTCCTCATAAAATCATTTGTATCGGCCTCTAGAACATTTTGTAAGTGGTAAGACATTCTGAAACAAAGAAATTAAAAATGGTCTTTTCGAGGAAAACTCCAGATTAAAATGTGGAATCGAAAATTTTACCTTTGCATTGAGCTGCAGTCGATGAAAATAAAGGTGATTACATTTCTGATGATAATATTTCACTAAATTTAACTTGGACTTGTTTTTATATCTTGGTAAAAGTTAATTAAATTTCCAAACACCCTTGTATGTATGTACGTATATATATATATATATAGAACATCAAAATAATAAATAAAAACTTCAGATACTCGAAGCACTACATATTAGAAACATGCAACCGACACTTAATAGAATTAATTTTCAAACCAGTGCTAATGTACTTAAATGTCTTTAGCTACTGACACTAATTATAGAAACCCATTTAAAAGCAAACGCCATAATCTTCAACGGTAAAGACGCTCTTACATAGTGGTAATATGCTAAAACAAAAGTTACATCACTTTTGTAATAGATCCTCCCCAGATGATGGCCCAAAGTCGGGCAGAAAGTACTAGGGATACATACAACTATGGACAATACATAAATCAATTCCCCCCGAATACGATAAAAGTAATACGGGAATTCGAACGGATCCAGAAGAAAATATGTAGACGTAAAATATCTATTATGTTTAATGAAATTTGTATCAACGAAGAAATGCTACCAAAATATACATATGTGTGTGTGTGTGTGTGTGTGTGTGTGTGTGTGCATTGAGCACGTTCATTTTTTCCGAGTTTTAATTCCCTTTTAGTTTTTGCCAAACTAGTGGGTACAATCATATATGACGTCATTGACAATTGGTCTATTTTAAGCTATAAACAGGCATCCGTACCGGGCACACCTAATATATCGAGTGAGTCCAAGCCCAGCACTGGCTCATCTGGTTCACATTGCACTAAGTGAGCTGATGACCAGCATACGTCCAGCAGGGCTCGAGCCTCGACTCCTGCCTGACCTCTCCCCCTCTAAATCCCCACTATAAAAAAGATCTTGTGTCAAGTCCAGTCTGGTGAGAGGTAGTGGCAAATAAAGAGCATAATTATATATCGGTGTGTCTATGAATGAAGAAATGAGTATAAAAATTCAATAGATAGATTTTGAATTCTATCGGTGAATATTGTTACTCTTAGTCGTTGTAAGATGTTGGCATTTATTTATTTTTATGAAGTGTCATATTCACGTAAAATGTTTTATTTCTTTTATATATAATCTTCGTCAGATATAAGTGAATAGTAGGGCAGGTGGGCTTTTCAGCCTTGTTAGTAAGCAAACCAGATTATGAGAAGGAAAAACCATGAAAACAAAATTAGAGTCTGTGTAACTAGCAACTCCACTCTCCGTAAAAACCTGCTTGTTACATAAACTGCAGCACTATCCTTGATGTGGTATTACATCAGTCCTATACTCCACAAGGGGTGTACAGGATGAACACCATTACAAAAACAGAACAAAAAATTATCAGTAATTGAGATTAAAATGTTTTAATTGCATTAAACCCCTTAATTTTGAGATTAAAGCTATTTCCATTTCAGTTTGTAACGGGATTAGTATTTATACACAATTTGAGCAGAATAAGGCAGACTGGGCTCTCTGGCCTTGTATGTAAGGCAAAACTGAATTCATAACCAGAAGCCGTGGAGCCTGCAACTATCCATTAAAAACCTACTTAGTTCTAAAACTGCACCACCATCCTTGATGTGGTATTACAGCAGTCCTATTCTTCTCAAGGAGTCTATAAAATCAACAACAACAAAAAACAAAAACAAAAAAAAAAACAAGCAAAAAACAGTAATTGTTATTCCCTTTGAATAATCAACTATCTATTTTGCTTTTATTCTTTAGAGAACATTAAAAATATTTTTATAAATTTTGATTTGTCTAATTTCAAGAAATTAAAAATATGATTTATTTGGCATAGAAATAAAGACACCAACTTGTCAAAAATGAAATGAAAATCTTTGATAGATTAAAAATCTAATCACATTTAGAAATTTAGTCATCTGTTTTTCAAATCTTATTGAGATCTTACAAAAATGTCCTTAACAAATCAGGAAAACTGATGATAGTAATAGTTATTTCCATGGAATGCGTTAGAACGACACAGTAAAAGCAATTAAAGGCTGTTTGATTAAAGGTAAGCTGACTCACATTGTACTGTTACCTCATTAATTCTCAGGTCAATTATAAGATTTTGATGACTGGGAATGTTTATTATTATTATTTAAAAAAAAAAAGATTTTCTTTGTATTTATTTACTTTATCAAAAAAAAAAAAAAAATTTTTTTTCATGTATTTTTCAACAGTTGTGCAGACATTTGTCTCTGTTTAAACTTGTTAGTATTTGTGACTAATATTTTTTCTGCTTGCTCAGAGCGTTTTTTATTTATTTATTTATTTATTTAATTCTTTGTAGAGGTAGTATTTATATTTTGCGTGATGTGATTTAAAAGATTAAAAAAAAAAAAAAAACGAGACGGGGAGTATTTCGTGACATCAGGAGGAGATGCTTGTTGCGTAACTATTATTGTCGTAGGAAGTAGACTCGACTATCCGAGTTCGAAACCTAAACAAGGCTGTTTACATTTCATATAGCGTTAATGCTCTTAGAAAAGGCATGAATTCAACTATTCTCTCTCCAGCTATGGTTAAGTAGTTGGGCTGATTGGGTTCTTTAACCTTGGTATAGCAACCGATCTAGTAGAAGTAAAGCTCTGAATTGAAACCATTAGAATACCTGAAGAGGCATGTGTTCCCTAGGCAGTATTTGTCTCCACCAGATAGGACGTGGCGCAGGGTCTTTTTTTTTATTAGTGGGTTTTTTAGGAAAGGGGGAGTTGGGGCACGAGTCTCGGCTCATGCCCTAGTGAACTTATGCTTGTCATCGGCTCACTTAGTGCAATGTGAGCCATATGAGCCTGTTGCACTTGGACTCTCTTGATGTTGCGTGAGTCTGGCATGTATGCCTGCTCATAGCTTAAAGTAGACCCGAGTGTCTAGTGCTATGCTATGCTATCAATGACGTCATCGCTCACCTGCAGGTGGCTCAGCCGAAACTAGGAGCCATTCGGCCTCAAATCTATCATTGACCTTGGACTCTATCCGACGCGAATGCCAGACAGGGCCCCGGAAAGGCCCTGTGCTTCACCAGGCTATTCCTGCCTAAGACACACTACATTATTAGCAACCTTACCTGATTACGGGATATGTCTCTTATTTAGTGTGATGTAGTGTTGATTTAAGATTTTTTAAGAAGTTGTATTTACACGTAAGTAATGTTAATTTATATTTAACGGTATTTCAAAATGTGGCTCAAAAATGCGTTGATGCCTAATTAGTAAGTTAGTATTTCATGTGTTTTTGTGTAGACATACACATTTCTATTTTATGTATTTGAGTAAGATTAAACCGGACATTGGCCTAGCGGTTAGAGTGTTCGCCAATGGCCCGGGAGACCTGGGTTCAATCCCAGGTCGAGTCATACCAAAGACTCAAAAAATGGTACTTGATGCCTCCTTGCTTAACACTCAGCATTGTAAGGTACGGATCAAGGGTAAAGTGGAGCAATCCAGGGAAAGGAGTAGCGCCCTCCCCTACACCTCGGTGTAGTAGCTATCGAAAAGGGAGCCTTCGGGTCACCCTCGACTATGGTCGCCAGCTTTACTTTTACTTACACAGGAAGTCTGCTTATTGTCATTAGAGATTGAGGGACGACTGCAATTCTCCTCATCAAGTGTGCTTATTGTGTTTTGCGGCTTTTTATTTATTTCCCGGCAAGGTCCTGGTATATTTTTTTATTCAGTTAAGAACATTTTATATGGTTTGTTCGTGGTTTGATGCTAAAGACACTTTTTAATGGGGACAATATTACAAAGTATTGGCCTAGTGAGTAGAATGTTCACCAATAGTCCGGGAGACCTGGGTTCAGTCCCAGGTTACGTCATACCTAAGACTTTAAAAATGGTACTTGATACCTCCTTGTTAACACTCAGCAATATAAGGTATGTATCAAGGTTAAATTGGAGCAATCCAGGAAAAGGAGTTGCGTCCTCCCCTACACCTTGGTGTTGTAGCTATTGAAAGGTCCTGGTATATTTTTTTTATTCAGTTAAAATCAGCATTTTGTAATGTTTGTACATAGTTTGATGCTAAAGACAGTTTTTAATGGGGACAATATTACATAGTACACTTTGTGTGTTTTGATTTTAATTTAAGGTAAATTTTTAATTTCAGAGCGTTTCTTGCGATAATATTTACACTTTGTGTGATGTGCAGTTAATCTAAAGAAATTCTTTATATTGTGGTCGTATTTGCCATTTATGTGATTTTAATTTAGGTGCATTGAATAATCTCAGTTTATGTTAAACAGCAGAGATGCAGTTGGCGTATTCTACAGGGTGTTGTAAACTGAACCAAATCGTTTGTAACTATATTTACCAACCCCTCCGCTCGGGCAAGATATGACACAAGGTCAATTTTTAAGTGGATTTTAACAGGTTTGAATTTAGAGTTTTCCTTCTCCTAGACTAGTTGCCTCACCAAGGCTGAAGAACCTAGTCTGCCCTACTATTTACCCATAGCTGGAGGGAGAATAATTGGATTCATACCTTTCCCGAGGGTATTAGTGCTATGTGAAATGCAATTAGCCTGGTCCAGGATTTGAACTCGTGTCACCGTGTCCATTTCCTACGACGATAACCATTTCACCACGGGCACCTCCACCAAATCGTTTGTAACAGTTTGTTACGGCCCCTGTTGTAACTCAACTGTTCAGAGTTTGCAAACCATTTGGTTCAATTAACAACAACCCTGTCAGTTGGGACTGAAGGATACACCAATTGCATCTCTGCTTGGATGGTAAGACCCCTCCTTCCCAACGAGTGTTCTGGTTATGACACTAAACTACCTGATGGTCAGGCTCCGGCCTGAAGCTTTGAGGAATGTATCATACCCCTTTATTGCTATTACTCCCAGGTTCACTCTGATCCAGAGTGGTAGTACCTTTTAGGGTCCCATCTATGGAGCAAATAGAACTGCTTAACCATTTAACTGTGTGTAAACATTTGACCGATGTTAAATTGTTAGTGTTACATAGCAGTGCTTGGAACCATTCAACTCTGTGCAAATAACACTATAGGTGTTAGGTAACAATACTTGAAGCCATTTAAGTGTGTGCCAACAAATGATTGATACAAGATAGAATTATTTGTGCTAGATAGGAATACTTAAAACCATTTAACTGTGTGCAAAAATTGAATTATTGGTATTACATAGCAATGCTTGAAACCATTTAACTGTGTGCAAATAAAACTATTAGTGTAGGCAATGCTTGAAACCACTTCTCTGTGTGCAAGTAAATGATTTATACTAAATAGAATTACTAGAGTTAGCTATACTTGAAACCATTTGCAAGTTGGTACTCCAGTCGCGCTATTACGTTCACTTTTGGGAAAATACCCTTGGGAAAGGTATGAACCCTCTTATCCTCCCTGTTATGGATTAGATAGTACCACTACTGTTCTTCTCAGAGAATGGCTTTGGCATTAAATAACCTACAAAGGTTGATATGCCATTAAACAAAGAAACCAAACCAAACCTTGAAACCATTTAACTGTGTGGAAACAATGGCAATACTTGTGTGCAAACAAATTAGTTCTCATTTAAAGATAAGATAACCTATGAACTATTCCCTTACAAATCATATATGTATAACCATTTAATTCTGTGCAAACAAATGACTGATGTTAAATTGAATTGTTAGTGTTACATAGAAATACTTGAAGCCAATTAACTGCAAACAAATGAGCTCTGACTTGTTTACAAATCACGTATATATAATATATATATTTTTTTCATCCACAGAGAGACTTTTGTTGTATCACAACTTATCAGTGTGGTTAGCCACTCGAGATTCCTCAATCTTGTGTGTCTAGCCACATTGATGAGTTATATATCAGGCTGTTTCGTTGTATCACAACACAAGATTGAGGCATCTCGCGTGTCTAGCCATACTGATAAGTTGTGATACAACGAAACAGCCTGATATATATATATATATATATATATATATATATATATCTCAGGCTGTTTCGTTGTATCACAACTCATCAATGTGGGTAGACACACAAGATTGGGGCATCTTGCGTGTCTAGTCACACTGATATATATGTATAAAACAGGATTTGGCATTAAATATACCGTAAAACACAAACAAGCAAACCATTTAACTGTGTTGCCAACAAATGAGCTCTGGCACTTTTAAAAATGTTATCTACAAACTATTCCCTCACAAATCTTATATATATGATTTGGCGTTAATTAAGCTACAAGGGTTCATAATACTATAAAAAACCTAAACCAACAAACAATTTAACTGACTGATGTTAAGTTAAATTGTTAGTGTAACATAGCAATACTTGAAGCCATTTAACTGTGTGCAAACAAATGAATTAAGCTCATTTAAAATTTATCTTCAAACTATTTGTTTATAAATCATATATATATATAAAACAGGATTTGGCATTAAATAACCTACAAGAGTTGTTATACCATAAAACCCAACTAACCAATTTACAGTGAGTAGTCTTGGTTGGAATGTAACTTTTGTGAACATACAGCTGGCTGAATTAGTAGCATTGCTTTCACTCTTTATTGACTTCTTATTTTCACACAAAATACAGAAATGATACAAAATAAATAAACAGCAATTTCCTTTCAATTAAAATCAAAACAAAAAAATATCTGCACATTTATTTTCATTTTATTAAAAGTTACAGAAAATGATATTCATAAACTATCGCCATTCAAAGAAGAAGCAATGCATGCAAATATTTTTCTTGGTTTTAATTTAATTAAACTGTTGTTCGTTTTGTCTAGTGTCTTAAATGTTTGAATTTTGTATTAAACTATTCTATATAAAAAATGTTGGTGCTTGTATAGAATAGTTCAATAAAGAAATTTCTCATTATTTCAAATTAGGTTAGCGTATATGCAGAGTCATGGGCTCTTGGAAATTATAGGTTTCTCATTTATGTGATTATCAGACGAAGTGTGTGTGTGTGTGTGTGTATGCAGGTGGCTTAGCGTATCAAGTTGTTGAATGAAAAACATGTTCTAATGCCCTTTTTTCATTCCACAATTGGATATGCTAAGCCACCTGTACATTTTACATAGCTTAATTAAAATACTTCCTTGATGATGACCTAAAGTCAAAACTAGTTGTGTACAATCAGAAAATAAACAATTTGAAATAAATATTCCCATTCATCCTATCACTTTTGTTCATCTTATATATTTTTTTAATATGCCTATGTGGGTTTGCTCTTTTTTTAATGCTAATTTTTTATTCTTTTTGGTGGCCACTTTAATAATAAAATGTCATTTGGGCCAACATTCTTTAGTCAGAATTATCCTGAAGATCTGTTAGGTGAAACCTAAGTAGTTAGTTTCTAGCTCTTTTAGGTATTATACATATATATATAAAAGTAAGTAAAGTTGGCGACCGTAGTCGAGGGCGACCAGAAGGCTCCCTTTTCAATAGCTACTACACCAAGGTGTAGGGGAGGGCACTACTCTTTTCTCTGGATTGCTCCACTTTACCCTTGATACGTACCTTATAATGCTGAGTGTTAAGCAAGGAGGTATCAAGTAGCATTTTTAAAGTCTGGTATGACGCGACCTAGGATTGAACCCAGGTCTCCCAGACCATTGGCGAACACTCTACCCACTAGGCCAATGAGCTGGCTATATATATATATATATATATATATATATATAATTTTTTTTTTTTTTTTTACTGAAAAGTGAGTAAAATTCCAAAAATTATATATCTGACATTGCTATAACTCTACATCTTAATGTTTGGGTCAGTAAAAGAATAAAGAAATATGTCCACTTGGTGAATTTTAGCAAGTTAAAAATTTACTTTTGGAATTAAATTGTACAGTAAAAAATGAAGCAAAAGACTAAAATTTAGTCTAATCTGGATGGTGAATGTAAGTATTACATTTTTATATGATTTTTGAAGTACATTACCACTGAAATTCTTATTAATGAACTATTCTATAAAAGTACCCCAAAAAATTTAATAAATGCAAATTGCCCAGTCAGCTGGAGCTATAGAATACACTGACTGCACCTCTGCAAAGGGGTAAGACCCCTCCCCCATGAATGTCCTGGATATGACACAAAACTATTTGATGGTGTGGTCCTAGTGATGCTGGAGCTTTGGGGAATGTGGAGCACTCCTTCATTGTCACTCTAGCCCGGAACGGTAGCACGTGATAGGGCCCTATTTATGGGTTAAATAGAACTAACTATATACTTATGCTAAACTGAATTGTTTGAATTAGAACTGTTTGACTAAACTGAATAGCTTGAAATAGAAATGGTTTTGACGATTAAACTGTACTTACATTTAAATGCGTGCTTATGCTCATCTGAATTGTTTGAAATGGAAATGTTTTTGACATTGAAACTGTACTTACACTTAACTGATTTGTTTAACATAGAACTGTTTTGACATTAACTATATGTAAACAAAATCTATACTTATACTAAACTGAATTAGCTGAATTAGAACTGTTCGAATAAACTGAATAGCTTGAAATAGAAATGTTTTTTGACAATTAAACTGTGTACTCATGCTAAACTGAATTGTTTGAAATAGAACTATTTGCATAAAAATGAATTTGGTGTTAAATAATCTACAAAGGTTGATATGCCATAAAACCCAACCAACCAATAAATGCAAAACAATATTGATGGGCCAACCAGCTGAACTTCAACTTCAGGGAACCTTCTCCCTCATTTAAAAGAGGTAAAGTGCTGGTTTTATTTTTCAGTGCATGTCAACAGAATCTAAGGATTTAAAAAAAAGATCTCCCTGCAGCAACCCACATTAAACCAACCTTGTGTCACATTTTGGCCTTGTGTAGAGTTGGATAAAATGCTTCAACCAGCCAAACCTGCATGAAAGACATTCCAGCCGTAACTACTGATTGAATCAATGATTTAAATAATATTTTATACATTTACCACAAGTAGAATAATGCACAGTTTATGGATAAAACATATATTTACTCACCAAGTCACATTTAAATATGATCTTTAATTGTCGCATATTAATTGAAATGAAATCAAAAGAAAACATTCATAATTTGGTGAATGGACACTTTACTTTAATGCTTATTCTTATAAAAGAAGCAGGAACAGACACATCTTTTTTCATTCTTAGACTAACCATAGCAATGTATAACAGCCATCACTATGTATCAGGTGTACAGAATCCATAGATTCTAACCTTCATTTTTCTTGTGGCCAGCAAACTTAAAACATAACCATTTAGATTCAATTTCTCCAACATTAATGAAATTTCAATAGTAACCAGGTCTTTGCCCACACTACCAGCTGAGCTTAGAATAAGTTGACTGTATCATCTGCAAAGGGGTTAGACTTCTACCCCATTAAAAAAGGGGGGGTGTCCTTGGTATGACACTAAATTATATTTGATGGTAAGGCTCCATTTTTGTACATCTGGAGTGGGGAGTTAAGTACTCTTTTGTTGCTATTACTCCCAGGTCTATTGACCTCAAGTGGTAGTACCTGTTAGTATCCCAAATAGATCTGTTTAAAGATTATTCATATTCAGTTGGAATACTTGATGTCATAAATTCTTTTTATTAAGAATAGTAATTTGAAGCTATAATTGTTTACTAAGGATTATTAGTTGTCTGAATTTCTGGGACAAAGCTTGATGATTTTTATCATTAAGGGTTTTCGAACTATTGTCTTCATCATTATTGTTATTTCCACGTTTCACCTGATATGTCTTCTGGCCTTCCGTGTAGGTTCCCGAGTTCGACAAACACCTGAAAGAGGCTGGAGGACATATTGGTTGAAACGTTGTGGAAATAACTATAAAGATGAAGACAAAAGTCCGAAAACCCTTAATGATAAAATAAGGATCATTAGTTAGTTAGAACCATATAACTGAGTGCAAACAAATAACTATTATTAAAAACAAATAATTTCTTGAAGCCATATATTTATTAGTATTAGATAGGAATACTTGAAACCATGTAATTATTAGTATTAGATAGGAATACTTTAAACCATATAATTATTAGTATTAGATAGGAATACTTGAAACCATACAACTAGGTGGAAACTATTTATATTAGATAGAAATAGTTGATATCATATAACTGTGTGCAAAAAAAAAACCTAACTTCACAATCTATCTATCTGCTTTCACTTTTAATTATAATTAAATGTAATTACTTAGATATATATCTGTCTCTCAGTTGTTTCTTCATGTTTTTTTGCTTTGAAAGAAAAAGTTGTAAACATGAGTATCAACACTGACAGCAATACATAAAAATCTATTTTCTTCCCACAAATATCTAATATAAAGCATAACAGGTGGTTATGCCGATACAGTACTTGTCTGAAGGAATAGTCCTAGTGGACTGTAGTGATATATACATTGGTGCCACACTGGATTGTACTGACCTGACAGTTTCAATTTTTTTAACTGCTTACATAATAATAATAATTCCAACCATTTGGATAACGTTAAAAGAAAGTTTCAAAGTTTGATTTGGAATATATAATGATTTTGAAAAAGGATTTATTAGACTTTCAGTGAATTAAAAGCAAAAGAAATTATTAAATGAAAAATATTGAAGTAAAAAAAAAAGTCATAATTTCAATCATCTTCAATACTTTCCCATGTTTCATCAGCACATCTATCACTACATTCAAATTGGGACCACATCTTCAGACAACTATTCCCTCAAGTTATTGTTTTAAAAAAAAAAATTCGATAAAAATAAACAGGTGTTGGAAAAAGTAAAATTCTAATGAATAATTGTAATTTTTTAGTCCTTTTTTTGATGACAATAAAAATACTTTGAATGAAAAAAACCCAGAAAATTTTACAATCAATGCGCATTCTCACTTAAACTGTAAACCCAATACGTGTACTTCTATACATATTAACAGATAATGACAGGCATAAACAGAATTTTTAATGTCCCTTATTTAATCAGGTCATTGGCTTAATGTGTAGAGTGTTCGCCAATAGTCCGGGAGATCTGGGTTCAATTCCAGGTATCAATTCCATATCAAAGACTAAAAAAATGGTACTTGATGCTACCTTGCTTAACACTCAGCATTATAAGTTTATGATCAAGGGTAAAGTGGAGCAATCCAGAGAAAGGAGTAGCACCTTCCCCTAAACCTTGGTGCAGTCCGTGTTGCTGATCGTCACTACTTGGGAGACTGGTGCGATACAATCTATTTATACCAACACTTTGATAATTAAACTAATTTTAGATATAAGCTATATAAGGAACATATTTTTCTGAAGCAGGAATTCTCCTTTCCTTTTTAAAAATCAAAATTTCAATAAGAAAGACCAGGTTTAATGATTGCAAAGAGGAGGGAAATTTTTCTTCTGCATCTGTTATTTCCTTCCTTTTTCTTTTGTCTTGTAACAGCTCCTTCCACCATTGTTTTCAGCCGGTTCATTCATTATTCTTTGTAACCTGGCTGTTGCTATTAGTAACAGCAGCCATGTGCTCACTGCTGCTGCTGCTGCTACAGACGTGTTGGAACCAAGTTTATTCTCTTTTTCTTCACTCGGATTTTTCCGTCTCTGATTCTTTTATCCAAATTTTAAGTTCCCTTTTTTTTCTTCCTATTTCTTTTCCTTTCCTCCCATAGATAAAGTTTTTTTGTTTTTTTTCTATAGCACTTATTACCTACGATAGAAATGTACGGAATGAAAGGAAATAAAATTCTTTTTTTTGGCGGGGGGGGGGTTTAATTTAAAGGATATCATTAACCTTTTTTTCCCAACGTGACAATTCACACTAAACTTAATTGGGTTTGATACGTTTATTTACTGTTATATTAGAAGTAGAAGAAAGGGGGGGGGGAAGAAAAAAATGAAGAGAAATAAATAAAAGGAGAGAAAAGCAACATTGAATACAATTAAATAATAAGATATTAGATACAATTAAATAGAATTAAATGTGAATGTGATAGGAAGCATTTAGCACTTCGGGTAACATCACCTTTTTCCATTTATTGGAAAGAGAGAGAGGGGTGTGTGAAATCTGCTATCCTTTTTTTTCCTTTTCTGAGATTCTTAGAAGAGTTATGATTTATTTGCTAACTGATACTTTTACCGTTTTAAAATGGCTGCCTCTTCAAATTGACATGCAGCAACATTTTCAGTTTAAATTTACATCTAAGAGTACATTACTTTCATATCTCCGACTACACTGTCATCAGCTTGGTTGTTATATTCATAAAGTCTCTGTTGCTTTATCTTCTGGCTGAAGGATACAAGGCCAAAATATTGTGAATTGCCATAGGAAATGAACCTGGCAACCCGAGTTCAAATCCTTGACAAAGCTGTTTGCATCTTCTTTGCGCTAATGCCCTTTGGAAAGACATGGATTCATCTTTTCGCTATGATTAAATAGTAGAATTGACTGAATTCTTTAGTTTTGGTAGAGCACCCACTTGATGAAGAGGAAATGTCTGAATTCAGACATTTTGTACTCCACTTAAAAAAAAATGATCTTGTGTTACATCCTGTCTGTGGTTGAAGGGATTGGTAAATACATGCTTTCTCAAACACATCTTCCTTTTTTTTGTATATTTGTTTCTGTGGAATACTCATTGAACTGTAGTTGGACAATTAAGATGGTTGGTTGGTTTGGTTAGTTTTTTTTTTTTGTTTAATGGCATATCAACCTTTGTAGGTTATTTAATGCCAAAGCTATTCTCCTAGAAGAACAGTAGTGGTACTATTTAACCCATAGCTGGGAGGATAAGGGGGGTTCATACCTTTCCCAAGGGTATTTGTCCCAAAGTGGACGTAATAGCACGACTGGAGTACGAACTCGCTTACTACGATTTCGCAGTGCGTCGCTTTAACCATTACACCACGAGGACACCACGAGGACACCACCGGACAATTAGGAGTAAATGTATGTATATCAATTACAGACTCATCAAATATTCTAGGCTTTATGAATTAAAGTTATTCTAAAATTTAGCTCATATTAGTAAATTGAGTTAATGGCGGATGTTTTTGATAATGTATTAATTGGGCCTGGGTGTCATGTCATCTTGATGGCATCTATAATACAAGATATATTAATATAGATAATTTTGCACAGTTATATGGTATTCTTATCTCTTACTAATAATTTGTACACAATTATATAGGAGTGTGAGGTGCATGTGGTGTAATGGTTATCGTCGTTGGAAATGGACATGGCGACACTAGTTCAAATCCTGGACGAGACTGATTGCATTTCACATAGCACTAATACCCTCGGGAAAGGTATGAATCCAATTATTCACCCTCCAGCTATGAGTAAATATTAGGGCAGACTTGGTTCTTCAGCCTTGGTGAGGCAACTAGTCTAGGAGAAGGAAAACTCTAAATTCAAACCTGTTAAACACCGCTTAAAAATTTACCTTGTGTCATATCCTGCCCGAGTGGAGGGGTGGGTAAATATGGATGCTTGAGGCACCTCCTGTAGAGAGTAATACCAATAGAGCTAAGTAATTTTTTAGCACTGACCTCAACTGTGTGTATAAGAGTCTCTGCCTAAAAAAATTTGACCTTGTATTACATCCTGTTTGCAGTGGAGGGGTTAGGTAAATATTGGTCTTTCAGAAAACAAAAAAAAAACAAAAAAACAAAACAAGCTGTTAAAATGAAAAGAATTTTTGTTTAAATGCTTTATTTTTATCCCAGGAAACACTGAGTTCTTCTGCTAGTGTATAATATATATGTATATATGTTGCTATCTGACTCAGTACAGAGTAATGAAAAATTATGTTGTTATGGTAACATGAGGCAATATCGAAGTAAACAAAAAAATAATAAGGGAAAGAAAGAAGGAAGATAAGCTTGAAAAGAAACTGAAAAAGTGAGAAAGAACACAAAGTGATGTAGAGAAATAACGAAGCAAAGAAAGTTATAGTGAGGGAGTAAAAAAGAAAATGAAAAGTGAGAGATAGCCCAAAGGCTCCCTTTTCATTAGCTACTACACAGAGGGCACTACTCCTTTCCTTGGATTGCTCCATTCTGCCCTTTTTCTGAGTCTTTGGCATAACTTGACATGCGATTGAACCCTGGTTTCCTAGCCCATTGGCAAACACTTTACCCACTATTACTTAACCCATATCTGGTGGATGAAGGAGTTCAAACTTTTCGCCATGGTATTAGTCTGAAAGTGAACATATTAGCGAGACTGGAGTTTAAACTCACTTACTATGATGTTGTAGTCGAGCACATTAACCACTACGCCATGAAGATTCACCTAAAAGAAATTTAAGGTAATGTTAATAATACTACTAGTGTATGTAAAAATTGATTTTGTCAATGAGCCAGCACTTATATTATCATCAAAATGCTATTTCTTGTGTTGAAATAATCAGAAGTTTCTTCGACGATAAAAAGAAAAAGAAAAAAAAGAATAAGTTGAATGTATAAGAAGGTCAAGGTCTCTTATATCATTGTCCAAGTAAAAAATATACTACAGAAAAGGAAATGACAAGAGTTTTGGGAGAAAAGAAGAAATACCCTACCCTATTTCTTTTGAAGGACAGTACTTTAGAGATGACAACCAAGAATTTGAGTTGGAAAAGGAGAATATAATTATAAAAAAAGAAAAAGATCTTTCTGGATTTCTTAACAAAGGAAAACAGGTGCCAACAGCATTGGTAAAGAACAAATCCAGTCTGGAACTGGTCATAGTGACCCTAAAACAATGGTTTCTACCAGAAGTTCCCATTCTAACATAAAAACAAAATGTGTTTCCTTATGGTCAGTGGGTTTGGTTTGGTGAAATCTGAATGCTGGAGAAGATACTGTGTGAGTGTTGGAAATATTTATTTCTGTTTGGCTATAAAGGAAGAAGCCAGGCAAAAAGCTTTTATTGCTTCTAAAAGAATAGGTGTGAGGGGTGCTTGCTGGGTGGGTGGTAGGGCAACATGAAAGGCTGGACATGTTTTGTGAATACATTAGCAAGGGAAGAATTGATTTTGACTGTTTGATCTGCAATCGGTAATTATTCTCATCTTTCAAGTGCAAATATCAGCATCAACATTATTCCTATTATGAGCGTCAGGATCATTATTACTGTATTCCTTATTGATGATATAATGGCATAGTTCCTGTAAATGTGATGATGATGGATCAAAACTTCTGCTTAGGATTTCAGTGTAATATGTGTGTATTCTGTTTAGGATCATAAATATTGCACTTTAGTCTCGGATCATAACGTACATCCACGAAAATATGATTTTCATTTTAAAAGCTATAAGATATCAAATATGGTTGGTTGCCTGGTTGTGTTTTATGGTATATCAACCTTTGTTGGTTATTTAGCGCTAAATCCTGTTTATATACATATATATCAAATATGTATGATTTTTAAATGAATAGTTTGTCAGCAACATTTTTAAATGAGCCAGAGCTTATTTGTTTGCACACAATTTAATAGTTTCAAGTATTGAAATTGAACACTAAAAGTTCTATTTACTCACAATTAAATGGTTCCAAGATTTACAAGGTGATACTAATAATTCAATTTAAAATCAGTCATTTTTTTGTACACTGTTAAATAGTTTCAAGTTTAGAAAAGGATTACATATTTCTATTTGAACCATAGATGGGACCATAATGGATACTACCACTCCAGATCAAAGTGGACCTGGGAGTAATGGCAATGAAGGGTTACTCCACATTCCCCAAAGCTCCAAGACTGGGTCCTTGCCATCAGATGCAGTTTAGTGTCATACGCAAGACACTAGTTCAATTTTACCCATAGATGGGATCCTAGCAGGTACTACCACTCCAGGTCATAGTGGACCTGGAAGTTGATGAATATTGGTTGACTTGAAAGTGGTCTGACACACAAGTAGAAAGATTCCCATTGCCATTTACTGGATGAATATATGGGTGAATAGACACCACTCATGCAAATGTGTTGGGCAGGTCATCCTGGCACCACAGAATAAATGGCAATGAAGAGGTACTCCACATGGTGGATGAAGGAGTTCAAACTTTTTCCCACGGTATTAGTCTGAAAGTGAACATATTAGCGAGACTGGAGTTTGAACTCACTTACTATGATGTTGTAGTTGAGGACATTAACCACTATGCCATGAAGATTCACCTAAAAGAAATTTAAGGTAATGTTAATAATACTACTGGTGTATGTAAAAATTGATTTTGTCAATGAGCCAGCACTTATATTATCATCAAAATGCTATTTCTTGTGTTGAAATAATCAGAAGTTTTATCCCAGGAAACACTGGGTTCTTCTGCTAGTGTATAATATATATGTATATATGTTGCTATCTGACTCAGTACAGAGTAATGAATATTAATAATAATGCTTAATCTATAAATAACAACACATTTAAAATATCATGTAAGGGAGAAGAAAAAAATGAAAAGTAAGTGACTTTTTAAAGTTATATACTCTACAAGGGGCTTGTGGTGTAATGGTTATTGTCGTAGGAAATGGACACAACGACATGAGTTCAAATCTTGGACGAGACTGATTGCATTTCACATAGCACTAATACCCTTGGGAAAGGTATGAATCCAATTATTCTCCCTCCAGCTATGGGTAAATAGTAGGACAGACTAGGTTCTTCAGCCTTGGTGAGGCAACTAGTCTAGGAGAAGGAAAACTCTGAATTCAAACCTGTTAAACTCCGCTTAAAAATTGACCTTGTGTCATATCCTGCCCAAGTGAAGGGGGTGGGTAAATATGGATATACTCTACAAGTGCAGACAAAATTAAGGTTATATATTCTGTACATGTTGAGTGTTATATTCATCATTTGCTGTACTCACATTTCAGCTGCTGTACTCTCTGGCCTTCTTCAGGTACCTTTTGTTGTATTTAGTAACCTTCTGGGAATATCAAACTTAACTCTTTATTTGAGTCACTGTGGTAGACTGTTCTCATTCTGTCATTCATACCTTGAGGGTAATCACATCAGCCACTTTTTGCCTTTTTCACTGCTAATTGAACCAGAACCAGGGGTTGAAATCACAACCTCCAGGTAGTAGTCTGCTAGGATGCTTGACTTGACAAAAGGCACCTGAAGAGTGGCTGAAACATTGTGAGTATAGCAACCAAGATGAGTATAACAGTCTGCAATGTGTAGAGAATAACAACAATGCCTCATCTGAGAAATATAGACAAAATGAAGGTTATAGCATTTTTCCTTTCTATTTCTTTATCTTATACAATATGGAAGACCAATATTATAACACCCATATAAGCTTTTTGTTCATATATTACTATCAATTTTTTTCAATTGTTCAACCTTATCTTTAGCTGGCAATATGCTGTGTTTTCACAGCATGGGATTTACTTCCTTTATTCACTGGAGCCATAATTGGGGTTAAATAAGAACAAGTGATATAGATAAGTGCAGGAAAACGAAGAGGAATTGTTTGTCTGTGTTTACAAATGTGCACTGACAGGTGAATAGATTGAGTGCAAATAAAACAATGTGCAGCAGCAGCTTGGTGCTGTGGTGAGAGAAACTTTAAATCAGTGCCAAATTAATGAAGAAAGTAGATTCCAGGTAGTCAGATTAGTGAACATCTACTTCAGTTTGCCATCAATCTTACGACATGCTTTTTGCAAATTTTACCTTCTACTAGGTCAGAACTTTCTAAACTTTTTTCAAATAGTTAAATAACAGCATAAAATAAATGTTTTTTTTTCATAAACTGTTTATGCTAAATTGAAAGAGGATGAAATTCCAATAAAAAAAGATAAAATAATTCAAGAAATATCAGATTTTATTTGATTTCATGGCAAAACTTGAAAATGATTTGATACCCCAAAGTGTTACGACATAGTTTGGAGAGGTCTGTACAAAACTCTTTACGAATAAAATTCATTAAGCCTTTTTGTATTAACTGTACTAGCTCCCACCAAAAAAAAAGTTGAGGGCAGGGGGCAACAAGAATGAAATTCAGAAATTTGAAGCATTGATTTTTCACTTCACGGCACAGAATGCTTTTTTATTGACTGGAGCCAAAACTGGGGTTAAATAGAAGCAAATGATATTAATATTAATGACATTAGTATTAATGATTACAGTAAAACAAGCAGGTATCACTTGCCTGTGTTTATATGAGTAAATCAAAAGGTGAGAGGTTCAGTCCCTGTGACTTGGTGGTTAACTACTGAACCAGCAGATGAGAGGTTCAGTCCCTGTGACTTGGTGGTTAACTATTGAACCAACAGGTGAGAGGTTCAGTCCCTGTGACTTGGTGGCTAACTACTGAACCAACAGGTGAGAGGTTCAGTCCCTGTGACTCGGTGGCTAACTACTGAACCAACAGGTGAGAGGTTCAGTCCCTGTGACTTGGTGGTTAACTATTGAACCAACAGGTGAGAGGTTTAGTCCCTGTGACTTGGTGGCTAACTACTGAACCAACAGATGAGAGGTTCAGTCCCTGTGACTTGGTACTATTTACCAACCCCTCCGCTCGGGCAGGATATGACACAAGGTCAATTTTTAAGCGGAGTTTAACAGGTTTGAATTCAGAGTTTTCCTTCTCCCAGACTAGTTGCCTCACCAAGGCTGAAGAACCTAGTCCATCCTACTATTTACCCATAGCTGGAGGGAGAATAAGGGGGTTCATACCTTTCCCAAGGTTTAGTCCCTGTGACTTGGTGGTTAACTATTGAACCAACAGGTGAGAGGTTCAGTCCCTGTGACTCGGTGGCTAACTACTGAACCAACAGGTGAGAGGTTCAGTCCCTGTGACTTGGTGGTTAACTATTGAACCAACAGGTGAGAGGTTCAGTCCCTGTGACTTGGTGGTTAACTACTGAACCAACAGATGAGAGGTTCAGTCCCTGTGACTTGGTGGTTAACTATTGAACCAACAGGTGAGAGGTTTAGTCCCTGTGACTTGGTGGTTAACTACTGAACCAACAGATGAGAGGTTCAGTCTCTGTGACTTGGTGGTTAACTACTGAACCAACAGATGAGAGGTTCAGTCTCTGTGACTTGGTGGTTAACTATTGAACCAACAGGTGAGAGGTTCAGTCCCTGTGACTTGGTGGCTAACTACTGAACTGCGACATCATAGTAAACAAATTTGGATTCCATTCATGCTATAATGTTCACTTTTAGACTAATACCTTTGGGAAAGGTATGAAGCCCCTTATCCACCCAACTAATGTGTTAAAAAGTAACTCTACTGTTCTTCTATAAAGATGTCTTTGGTATTAAATAACCCATTAAAGCTGATATGTCATTAAACAAAGAAACCAGACTAAACCAAACCAACAGGTGAATGGATCTAGTGCTAGTAAAACAATGTGTAATAAGTAAGTGAAAGCTGAATTACTAAAGTAAGTGGGTTACATGAAGTCAGATTGATGAAGGTGCACTTGTATCATCTAAAGAATCCAGTCTACTATACTATTTATTCATAGCTTGGGGAAGAAAAATGGAGTCATGCTTTTTTTTTCTTTTTGTGCTAACGCTTTTGTGGAAAGGCTATGGGTAAATTGTAGAGCAGGCTGGGTTCTTTAGCCTTAGTTAGACAACTAGTCTAGGAGAAGGAAAACTGAATTCAAACCAACTTTACTCTACTTAAGAATTCACCTTGTGTCACAGGAGTTGGGTAAATATATACAACAATTCATACTTTGTAGAGAAGACTAGGCTCTTTAGCTTTAGTTAGGCAACCAGTCTAGGAGAAGGAAAACTGACTGGGCAAAGTTATTTTAGTAGTTAATTCTTTTTTTTATTTGAACTTTGAGTTTAAAACCAAATTGCAAAATTTCATTTAGGCATTTGTTTATAAGCTAATACTTCGTTGTTATTGACGACTGTAGTCAAGGGTGACCCAAAGGCTCCCTTTTTGATAGCTACTACACCAAGGTGTAGGGGAGGGCACTATTCATTTCCCTGGATTGCTTCACTGTACCCTTGATCCTTACCTTATAATGCTGAGTGTTAAGCAAGGTAGCATCAAGTACTATTTTTTGAGTCTTTGGTATGACTTAACCTGGGATTGAACCCGGGTCCCCTGGGCCATTGGTGAACACTCTAACCATTATGCAAATGTCCTGTGTGGCTAATACTTAAGAATATAAAACATACTATATAAAATGTTTGTTTGCAGATTCGGAATGTGGGGCAAAATACTTGGAATGGAAAATATTCAAAGATAAACAATTGTTTAGAACCAGCTGATATTTGTGACTTGGCAGTTACATGTCACTTTAGGAAGATTAATTACATAATTGATAATATTTAGGGATATATATATATATGGACTGATTCTGAGAGGCATGTGAGAGGAGACGCATAGGGGGATGACAAAGGCAGCAGTCATGGAACAATCATGCATGTAAACGGCTGGTGAGCAGAAAAATAACAGAAATCGACTGTAGACTCTCTCTTTCTTGCTGGTTCAAGCTTCTTTCTCTCTATCTCTATTTTGAGCTGACTGCTAGATGGATTGCAACAACCAATACATTTCGCATCTACAAAACAAATGGAAGTGTTTTGTGTTTGACTTCTTTTTGACGGTCAGATTACCATGGTCAAGTTGATTGTTTAGGGGTATCATTATAACCTCATAAGGAGTGCCATAACTCTATATTTATTGTATTCCTTGTAGAGGAGTAACCCACCACCACACCAAAAAAAAGGGGGGGTGTCCTGGGTATGATACTAAACTGCATCTGGTGATAAGGTTCCAGTTCTACAGATCCTAGGAGTGTGGTACCACCTCTTAATTGCCATTACTCAGCAGGTCTACTCTGACCAAGAGTGGTAGTACCTGTTAGGGTTCCATCTATGGGTCAAATAAACCTGTTGAAAAGTTATTCATATTCTATTGGAATATTTGATACCATATAACTGGATGAAAATTATTTCTATTAAGCAAAGTTATATGAGGTTGATGAGTCCCTGTGGTGTTGTATTTAATGAGCTAGACTGGTTTCTTTGTTTAATGGCATATCAACCTTTGTTGATTATTTAATGCCAAAGCCATTTTCTTAGAAGAACAGTTGTGGTACTATTTAACCAATAGCTGGGAGGATAAGAGGGTTCATACCTTTCCCAAGGGTATTTGCCCGAAAGGGAACGTAATAGCACGACTGGGTTACGAACTTGCTTACTACGATTCCGCAGTCAATCGCTTTGACCATTACACCACAAGAACACGCCCTTCTAACTCCAGTCGTGCTATTATGTTCCCTTTCTGTCTTAGCTTAGTTTAGCACAAGGCCATAAGTATGAGGCACCTAGTGACTTCTGAACTCACTAAATGGTTTTACCTAGCTTACTTATCATTATACCATGCAAGGTGCATATATACTTTTTTATATTTCTTGAAAAGAAATAGTATTGAGCAGCTGAAATAGATATCAGCTGAAAAAATATTTGAGCAGAAGTTAATCTACTTTTATATATATATATATATAAAACAGATGTTATTTTGTATATTCAGAAGTCCCACAACAGAGTAATAGGAAATTCCCTTGTTATGGTAAGTTGGCATTACTTAATGTACAATAAATATGTATAAATATATTAATTTAAAAAAATCATTTCATAGAAATTTTAATATATCTGATTTTTTTTACACAGGTAATAACCAGATAGACTCACTTACTTATTGTCTTTTGTTATTTCAACTTTGACTTTTTTTCTTTGACTATAAATTTTTATACTTCAGTGTTTCCTTTTGTCTTTGTCATTTTGTGCCCTTTCTTTTTTCAATTTTATTCTCAATCCAGCTTCAGCCCAATTGGTTAGGGCTGTAAAATACACCAATTGCATCTCTGTGGAGGGGTGTAAGACATCCCCAATTAGTGTCCTGGATATGACATTAAACAATCTGAAGGTGAGGCTCCAGCTCTGGAGCTTTGGGGAATATGGAGTTCCCTTTCATTGCTATTGGCCCAGGCTGGTAGCACCTGATGGATCCTATCTATAAGTCAAATAGAAGTATTTGACATTTAAACTGTGTGCAAATAAATGACTTGCATTAAATCGAGTTGTTGGAAATAGAAGTCTAACCATTTAACTGTTTGTTAACAAATGACTTATTGAATTGTTAGTGATACATAGCAATACTTAGAACCATCTAACTGTGTGCAAATGAAGAAGTAATATTGAACAGTATCATTAGTATTAAAGAATTTTAAGTATTGTTTTTTAACTGTATACCTAAATTGAATTATTGGTATTACATAACAATACTTGGAACCATTTAACTGTGTGCAAATGAATGAATAGTGTTGGATAGAATACTTAGAGTTAAGTAGCAATACTTGTAACCACTACATTATCTGCAAACAAATGATTAATATTAAATAGAATTATTAGTGTTAGATAGAAGTCCTTGAAATCATTTAACTGTGTGCAAATAAATGATTGATAGTAAATAGAATTATTCATGTGAGATAAAAATACCTGAAATCATTTGACTGTGTGCAAAAAAATGAGCTCAGACTCATTTAAAAATTTTTTCTTCAAAATGTGTTTACAAATAATACATATTTAATATTATATGTATTAAGCAGAGTTGGCATTAAATAACCTACAATGGTTAATATGCCATAAACCCAACCAAACCAAATCATATATGTTTAATATATATGTATATATAAAGAGGATTTGGCATTAAATAACCTTCAATTGTTAATATGCCATAAAACCTAACTAAAGCAAATCATATATGTTTAATATACGCATATAAAGGGATTTGGCATTAAATAACCTACAATGATATTAATCATTGTAGGTTATTTAATGCCAAATCCTTTTGACATAAAACCCTACCCAATCCAACCAAACCAAATCATATATGTTTAATATATGTATATAAAAGGATTTGGCATTAAATAACCTACAATAGTTGATATGCCCTATAACCAAAGTAAATATTCCAGCTTATTCTCTTTTCAAATTTTTCCCCATGTTTTCTTTCTTACCTTTCTACTTGTTTCTTCATCTTTTCCTTTGTTTCCTCATTTTTTCTTTGTTTCTTCATCTCATTATTCCATTCCTTGTTTCTTTCCTTTTCTTTATTTCTTTCTTTCCTTTTTTTTCATCTTTCCTTTTTCTTGTTCCCTATTTTCTTTGCTTTTTGTTTACTCAGTTTGTGTTAAATAAAGATTTCAATCAACCTAGGCTCCTGCGTTTTCCCATTGTTAACATAATTGATACCATCATCTCAAACTTCAAGACAAGCAAAAGTGCTGATGCATACATAAATACTCTTGTCATTTATAACAGAAATCATGCTCAATGATAATGACTCAGAATTTTGAATAATCAGATGTGTTGTTTTTATTCTAAAAGCATCAACAGTGACATTAGGATGGTTTAGAAACAATTGGAATTTTTTTAAAGACTTTTGAAAGAAAAATCCTTTCATGTAATTTAAACTTCTTTGATGACTGCACTTAATTTATTTGTTCTTTTGAGGTTCATGTGTACGTAGGAAAATGAGTAAAATTGTAAAAAATAAATATTCAATGGATCCTAAAATTAAGTGACATAAATTGGGTATTGTGCTGAAATATTTGTCCAATCAAAGCTGAAATTACATTATTTTTAATTTTATCTTAAGATGTGTTTTTTTTTAAAATCTTTTCATTGTAGCCGATAGTTTTGGTTTTACAAAATAGTATTAAATATGAAATATTATTTACATAAGAAGATAAAAATGGTTCCTGAGTTGAAAGATTTGGAGACAATAAAAGCTCAGTGGAGGTGCCCGTGGTGTAATGGTTATCGTCATTGGAAATGGACACGGCGACACGAGTTCAAAACCTGGACAAGACTGATTGCATTTCACATAGCACTAATACTCTTGGGAAAGGTATGAACCCAATTATTCTCCCTCCAGTTATGGGTAAATAGTAGGACAGATTGGGTTCTTCTTGGTGAGGTAACTCGTCTAGGAAAAGGAAAACTCTGAATTGAAACCTGTTAGACTCCGCTTAAAAAATTAACCTTGTGTCATATCCTGCCTGAGTGGAGGGGTTGGTAAATATAGATATGATAAAAGCTCAGTTGAAAATATTAATTTACCTTATCTCTTCACCACAATTAAATGTCTTTGGTTGTATAGAGAACAGACAAAAATCTTCTTAGATACCTTTACCACCAATGTGGCTGGTATTTGTGCTGTCACTTAAAAGTGCATACACTAAACTATCTGATGGTGAGGCTCCATTTCTAGAGTTTGAGGAATATGGAGTACCCCTTCATTACCATTACTCTCAGGTTCACTCTGACCTGGAGTGGTAGTACCTGTTAGGGTCCCATTTATAGGTCACATAGAACTGTTCAATCATTTGGCCAACCATAGTGAGGGTGACCCAGAAGCTCCTTTTTCAATAAGTACTACACCAATCTGTAGGGGGAGGGGTGCTACTCCTTTCCCTGGATTGCTCCACTTACCCTTGATCTGTACCTTTATAATGCTGAGTGTTAAGCAAGGAGGCATCAAGTAAGATTTTTTGAGTCTTTGATATGACTTGACCTGGGATTGAACACTGGTCTCCTGGACCATTGGTGAACACTCTGTAAGGATCATTATTTATTATCTGATCCCATACAGCAGTGTGCAAATTATTAATATTCTATTGGAATACTTGATAAATAGAATTAATAATGTTAAATAGCAATACATGAAACCATTGAAACTGTGTGCAAACAAATTAATAATATTAAATAGAATTATTAGTGTTTGATTGGAATACATGAAACCATTTAACTGTGTAAAAAAAATGAGCTTTAACTCATTGAAAAATGAATTTATCTACAAACTATTCACACACACACACACACACACACACACATATATATATATATATATATATATATATATATATATATATAAACAGAATTTGGCATTAAATAACCCACAAGATTTGAAATGCCAACCATTTAACTAAAAGTGCATATACCCAGGCAGCTTAAATTCTGACTGGGGAATCATCCACATTTTTACATTGCTATTTCTTATAAGTAAAGTTGGCGACCTTAATCGAAGAAGACCCAAGTCTCCCTTTTCAATACCTACTACTCCAAGGTGTAGGGTAGGGCGCTGCTCCATTCCATTTTACTCTTGATCCTTACCTCATAGTGCTGAGTACTAAGCAAGGTGGCATCAAGTACCATTTTTTGAGTCTTTGGTATGACTCAACCTGTGATTGAAACCTGGTCTCCCAGACCATTGGCGAACACTCTACTCATTAGGCCAATGGCCGGTATTACTTTACTATTTCTTACAGAATTTTAAAATTTCATTGTTTTTATATGTATATATATATATATAGTAAGTAAAGTTGGCGACCGTAGTCGAGGGTGACCAGAAGGCTCCCTTTTCAATAGCTACTTCACAGAGGTGTAGGGGAGGGCACTACTCCTTTCTCTGGATTGCTCCACTTTACCTTTGATACGTACCTTATACTGCTGAGTGTTAAGCAAGGAGGTATCAAGTACCATTTTTAAAGTCTACCCACTAGACCAATGAGCCGGTTATATATATATATATATATATATTTGAAATTGGCTATAAAATGTTTTTTTTATTGGCTGTTAAATAACAGATTACACATTGTACATTTTCAACAATTTTTTGGCTAGGATCCCAAAATAGAGGTGAGCACAAGTCTGGAGGATTGAAGGTTCTCAGGGTTAATATTGGTACATTTATGACTTATGAAACTATTTTTTGTTTTTTCCTTTTAATTTTCCAGTCTACTCAGGTCTGCAATTTTTTTTCAGTATTTATCCAACCCCTTTACTATGGGCAGGATGTGACACAATATCTATCTTTAAGTGGAGTACAGCTGGTTTAAATTCTTTCTCCTATATTAGTTGTCTTACCAAAGTTAAATAATCCAGTCTGCTATTATTTATCCATAGCTGGTGGGAGATCAAATTGATTCATGTCTTTTCCAAGGGCATTAACATGAAATGTAACAAACAGCCCTGTCTAGGTTTTTAACTTGGGTCACTATTTTTATTTCCAATGACGATAACCATAGCACTAACATGCCTAAATTGACTTCAGAATTTTCTTTCTCTTACATTGGTTGCCATACCAAAATTAAAGAACCCAGTGAGCCCTACTGGTAACCAATAGCTGGAGGAAGAAGAGATGGATTCATGCCTTTCCGAAGAGTATTAGTGCAAAGGAAAATATAGATAGCCTTGTCCAGGAATTGAACTTGGGTTGCCTTGGGTTCCACTTCCTATGATGATGATTGTTAAGCCAAGTGTACCTCCATATTAAGAAAAAGTAAAGTTGTTGCATTTGTTTTTAGTATATTTAGTACCTTATATTGCTGTGTGTTAAGCAAGGAGGTATCAAGTACTATTTTTAAAGTCTTTGGTATGACACGGCCTGAGATTGAACCCAGGTCTCCCGGACCATTGTTGAACACTCTACCCACTAGGCCAATGAGAAATAGCAATGTAAAAATATGGACGATTCCTCAGTTGGAATTTAAGCTGCCTGGGTATATTTACTTTTAGTTAAATGGTTGGCATTTCAACTCTTGTGGGTTATCTAATGCCAAATTCTGTTTATGTGTGTGTGTGTGTGTGTGTGAATAGTTTGTAGATAAATTCATTTTTAAATGAGTTAAAGCTCATTTTTTTTACACACAGTGAAATGGTTTTGAGTATTCCAATCAAACACTAATAATTCTATTCAATATTATTAATTTGTGAATATTGCATTTACATTATTTATATATATATATATATATATATATATATAGACAACAAGTAATCCAAATAGAAAGTAGGGATTTGTAGAGAAACAGTCAGTCGACACTATAGCGTTTCGGTTCAGCTGAACCATCATCAGGACAGTGAGGGGTTTTATTAGTGATGTTAAGTGTAGATGGATTTATAAAAAGTGTAAAAATATATAAAAATTTGGAAAAGTTGTACAACAAGAAGACTTTTATAACCAACTTTACACAAGAAAAATCACACCTACCTAAATGTCCAGCGTTTTTCATTCATCTCAACATTTTCTTGGATCACATAAGTCTGTGCCTTGAAACTTATATTCATATTTTAGGATTTTCCTAGGCATATACATTAATATTAAAAAAAAACAAAAACAAAAAAGAAACAAACAGATTTATATGATTTGAATTTCGTCGAAAACGAGGAATGGTTCGAAATCTCTCGATGAACTAACGGAACGTGGATTATGCACAATGTTTCTAATATCAGGTGACGTATTTTAAAGAAACGAACGCTGATTCATTGATCAAACGGCCAATTTTTCTTGTCATAAACATGCCAACTTTTCTTGCTGTACAACTTTTCCAAATTTTTATATATTTTTACACTTTTTATACATCCATCTACACTTAACATCTCTAATAAAACCCCTCACTGTCCTGATGATGGTTCAGCAGAACCAAAACGCTATAGTGTTGACTGACTTTGTTTCTCTACAAATCCCTACTTTCTATTTGGATTACTTGTTGTCAAATTTTCTTCACAAATTGTCGGATCACTATCCATTATTTTCTTCCATATATATATATATATATATATATATATATATATATATATATACATGATGTAATTGCGGTATTCATAAATAGTGATTGTCATATAAGAATAAAGTGAGATACTAATCATTAAACACTGATTGCCAGTAAATGGCCTCTAGATAATTTAAATAGAGGTCCCATGTTGATTAGCATGGGATGTCAGTCGAAAGGACAATTAGCATTGAACATGAGTCAGTGGACAGTAGTCGGATAGATTTCAATGAGAAGACTTTACTGTTATGTCTTGGCCGACAGTATTAGCGATAGTAACTGTCTTTTGTTTGTCTTATTTTCTGTTAATATATTATCTCAGTTGAATGTGAAATACTTATGCTTTTGTTAAGTTGTTTGTCAATAATTTTCTCTTCCTTTTATGCACATGTGAACGTTGCAAAAATAGGAAATGATATTGTATCACACCTACCCTTTAAAAACTAATAAAACTTTGTATCTATTTGCCTTAGAAGAGCATACTGGAAAAAAATGCAATCTTTTTTAATCTTTTTTTTGTTGCTATGGTTGATAACTTTGATTTTGTGGCATGTCGATTATTTTATACCCAGAGGTTAGGAAATTCTGTTCATTGTATGTTCATATTTACATGTGTTGTTTCTTGATTTTTTTTGTTTTTTTTTTTGTACACAATGCTATCAATTGAATAATTTTTAAACAAATCTATTTTCACATAGATGGTACCCTGACAGGCATCGTTATTCTTGGTTATAGTGGACCTAGGATTAATGGCAATGAAGGGGTACTCTATACTCTTCTGATCTAAACTAGAGCCTCACCAACAGATTCAGTTTAGTGTCATACTTGATATACCCCTTTGAGGAATGGTCTTAACCTCTGCAGGGGATACAGTCAGTCTATTCTAAGACCTGCTGATAGGGTGATTGATAACTTTGAGAGAAGTCATTAATATGACAGAAATTGAATGCAAACAGTTCTGCCCAAAATCTGAACTCAAGATTCTATCTTCCTTTCTGATAAGAACTTACACCTCCCTTTTAGCAATCAGTCTAGTTAATTTTTTTTGCTGGTCAGTGTTCATTGGTTTTTATAAACTTTTGAAGTACTCTGTAAACAAGTTTGTGTTTATCTGTTTCTGGTGAAATATCGGTTAACTATTGATTTAGATATTCCAGACAAGTTTTTATAAAAGTCTGGTTGTAGAATGTTGGGTGGGTATTGGGTATGTGTAGGGCAGTCTTGTTTATTCGACTTTTGTGATTGTTGGATTATCCCTTGCTTGGAAAATCTTTTGCTTTCTCACATCAAAAGTATATCCGCCTGTAATTTTGTAGGATGACCTCTTAAAAGAGAGCAGGGTCTACAACAGTTAAAAGACCTGATTATCCAGTCTGGCTTTTCTTTATCAGCTATAGAGGACTAAAAGACAGTCTTTGATTGATAGATTTGGAATTTGACACCGGTCTGGTCTGGCTTTTCTTAAAATAAAAGAAATGTAACAGTATTGTAAATAATATATGTATTAACCAACCCCTCCACATAACCATTATATGACACAAGGTCAATTTTTTAAGCAGTGTTCAACAGTTTTCCTTCTTTTAGATAGGTTGTCATACCAAGGTTAAAGAGCCTAGTCTGCCCTACTATTTACCCATAGCTGGAAGGAGAACAGTTTGATTAATACCTTTCCCCAAGGGTATTAGTGCTATTATAAACAATATAAGGTTTATTGAAGACATTATCCAACTATTTGATATTAATGAAAACGTAGCCTATGTTAAGATCTGGTGCTTTACCTTCAAAATACTGTTCTTAAAAATTCACACACCTGTCTCAGCATCCTGGTATTCTGGGTATTGATGACACTAAACTGCACATGATGGCAAGGTTTTAGTTCTGATGCTTTAGTTATCTTCATAGTACTCTATGGAGAAACTCACATACCTATCTCAGCATCCTTTCAAATTTTCAAAGCAGTCTTCAAAGTTCTCTTTAGGGATTGCCATTAGCTGCAATATATGATTGCAGATTTTAAAAGCAAACAAAAGTTAAATTAGCCCGGTTGGCCAGGGCTGTAGAATATAGCAACTGCATCTCTGTAGAGGGATAAGACCCCCTCCCAATGAGTGTTCTAGATATGACATTAAACAATTGATGATGAGGCTCCAGTAATGCTGGAGCTTCGGGGAATGCAGAGTACCCATTCATTGCCATTGCTCCCATGTTCATTCTGGCCCAGAGTGGTAGCACCTGATAGGGTTCTATTTATCGGTCAAATAGAAATGTTTGACATTTAAACTATGTGCAAACAAATGACTTCTGCTAAATTGAATTGTTAGAAATAGAACTATTTGATCATTTAACTGTTTTTATCTACATAATGTGTTTACTAATCATATATATTTAATATATCTGTAAAAACAGGATTTGACATTAGATAACCAAAAATGGTTGATATGCCTTTAAACCAAATTGAACCAAATGTTAAGTTGATATGCAAGAAGTAAAAGGTTTCAGTCATAGATTGATAGATTTTGAACTTGACACCAGTCTGCTCTGGCTTTCAAGATAAAGAAAATGAAACTGTATTGTAAACAGTATTGGAGAATTTTATGAAGACATTATCTATTTAATATTAATGAAGAAGTAGCCTACTTTAATGTCAGGGGCTTTAGTTACCTTCAAAATACTGTCCTTAGAAACTCACATACCTCTCTCAGCATCCCTGTATCTTTTGCATTGACACTAAACTGCATATCACGGCAAGCTTCTATTGTATACACATTATTCTTTTTCTTATACCTATCTATCTGGCCGTATTCTCTAGTCTTCTATCTGGGATATCTTCAGGTAGTCTTGGGTTTATCTTAGTCTTTGTGTCCACTTCTATTCTTATAAATGGACACAAAGACTTTGTTTGATTTTTGATGTCTTTGTTCACTCGAATTTTCTACATCAAGCACGCAGCTGGAGAAATAGCCATCTTTAGGTGTCCATTCATTATGGCACCCTTGACTACCCTCATCAACTCTACCTAACTAATCTGTTCTCACAACTCAACCAACCAATCAGAGAACTACTAAAAGGGTCAGCCAGGGGTCAAATCTTGTCTATCATATAACTGGTTATTTTCCATGATGCTTCTTCAAAAGTTAACTGGTAATTCGTTTGAATTCAATTATTTTGAATTCTACACAAACTTTACAAAATTAATCGGCAACCTATTCATTATGTCTGCCCTACTATTTACCCATAGCACCACGTTTTTGACGAAGTAAACCTCTGGCTGGCTTGGGTAGGATTTAAAACCGCTATCTTCTGACAATGCTCACCTGGAACCGTAGAGACACAACACCTCTATCTGCTGCACCATGGGCCCCGAAGGGCGATCAAGGATAGATTTTTTGGTCTTATAAATCCTTATCTGGTCTTCCAGAGTCGGGTCCGTACCGAATTTTTGTACTTGTCTTTAATTGGAATCATTTTGAGATGAGGCTTCTTAATCTGAGCATTAATTTTTATTTATTGCGGACTTTTTGTCCTCATCTTGGTAGTTTATTTTTTAATTTTTTAAATTTTTTTTGTGTTGTTTCTTCTTTCACTACGTTTCGGCCAGAGGTTTACTTGGTCAAAAACGTGGTGCGATAGACAACAACTATGGAAGGCAGTAATTACTGGGGATACGGTTACAAGACTCAGCATTCCTATCCAAGGTCGTGGTAAATCACCTGAAGAAGGCCAGAGGTGAAATTTGGCCGAAACATAGTGAAAGAAGAAACAACACAAAAAAAAAACAAAACAAAAACTACCAAGATGAGGACAAAAAGTCCGCAATAAATAAAAATTTATGCTCAGATTAAGAAGCCTCATCTCAAAATGATTCCAATTAAAGACAAGGCTAAAGGGTTGATCTGAAAATTGAAAACAAAAATAGCCTGCATATGTCATGAAAATAGAGCAGTTGAGATATTCAGAATTGTTACATAATTTCTAAAGGGTCTCTGGAATCCTCAAATTTTCTAATTCTCACATTGTCAAATTCTGATTTCCTACATGAGTCTAACTTTGTGAATGTTCTACTAGTTCAAAGCCTTCCAAAATATCACTTACTTTCAATGGATTGCGGGTCAATTTGCAAGTGTTACTGAAATTTATCCTGGTTTAACAGAATTATCTAAGAAACCATTTGTAATCATTCAAATAGTTTCCATGGGCAATGTCCTTGTTTTAATCAAAACTTGAGGCATATTTGTCTGGATCTGATGGTTAACAATATACAAACTCACTGATATTTCACAGCTGACTGAGTAACCCTGTAGGATAGTCTGTGTATGCAGTAAAGAACATTTTAATTGGTTATCAAGGCCAGGAAACTAATTCATATGATATTCAAAATGGCTACATACTTTGCACACTTATTTAGAGTGCTATTTTAACCTTACACATTTAAAGCTATTTGAAGATGTACACATTGTTTTATATATACATTGTGGCAGTACAAATTGGTGCATTTGCTTTTCTCTTGTCCAAATTATTGCCAATCCTTTTCTCTAGTCAAAATCATTGCCAATCCTTTTCTCTTGCCCAAATCATTGCCAATTATTTTCTCTTATCAAAATCATTGCCAATTCTTTTCTCTTGTCAAAATCATTGCCAATCCTTTTCTCTTGTCAAAATGATGGCCAATCCTTTTCTATTGTCAAAATTATTGCCAATCTTTTTCTCTTGTCCAAATTATTGCCAATCTTTTTCTCTTGTCCAAATTATTGCCAATCCTTTTCTCTTGTCCAAATTATTGCCAATCCTTTTCTCTTGTCCAAATTATTGCCAATACTTTTCTCTTGTCAAAATCATTCCCAATCCTTTTCTCTTGTCAAAATCATTGCCAATCCTTTTCTCTTGTCAAAATGATGGCCAATCCTTTTCTCTTGTCAAAATGATGGCCAATCCTTTTCTCTTGTCCAAATTATTGCCAATCCTTTTCTCTTGTCCAAATTATTGCCAATCCTTTTCTCTTGTCAAAATTATTGCCAATCCTTTTCTCTTGTCCAAATTATTGCCAATTCTTTTCTCTTGTCCAAATTATTGCCAATCCTTTTCTCTTGTCCAAATTATTGCCAATCCTTTTCTCTTCTCCAAATTATTGCCAATACTTTTCTCTTGTCAAAATTATTGCCAATACTTTTCTCTTGTCAAAATCATTCCCAATCCTTTTCTCTTCTCCAAATTATTGCCAATACTTTTCTCTTGTCAAAATTATTGCCAATACTTTTCTCTTGTCAAAATCATTCCCAATCCTTTTCTCTTGTCAAAATGATGGCCAATCCTTTTCTCTTGTCAAAATCATTCCCAATCCTTTTCTCTTGTCAAAATGATAGCCAATCCTTTTCTCTTGTCAAAATTATTGCCAATCTTTTTCTCTTGTCCAAATTATTGCCAATCTTTTTCTCTTGTCCAAATTATTGCCAATCTTTTTCTCTTGTCCAAATTATTGCCAATCTTTTTCTCTTGTCCAAATTATTGCCAATCTTTTTCTCTTGTCCAAATCATTCCCAATCCTTTTCTCTTGTCAAAATCATTGCCAATCCTTTTCTCTTGTCAAAATCATTCCCAATCCTTTTCTCTTGTCAAAATGATGGCCAATCCTTTTCTCTTGTCCAAATTATTGCCAATCCTTTTCTCTTGTCCAAATTATTGCTAATCCTTTTCTCTTGTCCAAATTATTGCCAATCCTTTTCTCTTGTCAAAATTATTGCCAATCCTTTTCTCTTGTCAAAATCATTGCCAATCCTTTTCTCTTGTCAAAATTCTTGCCAATCCTTTTCTCTTGTCAAAATGATGGCCAATCCTTTTCTCTTGTCAAAATGATGGCCAATCCTTTTCTCTTGTCAAAATTATTGCCAATCTCTTTCTCTTGTCAAAATTATTGCCAATCCTTTTCTCTTGTCAAAATGATGGCCAATCCTTTTCTCTTGTCAAAATTCTTGCCAATCCTTTTCTCTTGTCAAAATTCTTGCCAATCCTTTTCTCTTGTCAAAATCATGGCCAATTATTTTTTCTTGTGAGAATCATTCCCAATCCTTTTCTCTTGTCAAAATCATGGCCAATCCTTTTCTCTTGTCAAAATTATTGCCAATCCTTTCTCTTGTCCAAATCATTCCCAATCCTTTTCTATTGTCAAAATCATTGCCAATCCTTTTCTCTTGTCAAAATCATTGCCAATCTTTTTCCTCTCTCAAAATTATTGCAAATCCTTTTCCTCTCTCAAAATCATTGCCAATCCTTTTCTCTTGTCAAAATCATTGGCAATCCTTTTCTCTTGTCAAAATCATTGGCAATCCTTTTCTCTTGTCAAAATCATTGGCAATCCTTTTCTCTTGTCAAAATCATTGGCAATCTTTTTCTCTTGTCAAAATCATTGGCAATCCTTTTCTCTTGTCAAAATCATTGGCAATCCTTTTCTCTTGTCAAAATCATTGGCAATCCTTTTCTCTTGTCAAAATCATTGGCAATCCTTTTCTCTTGTCAAAATCATTGGCAATCCTTTTCTCTTGTCAAAATCATTGGCAATCTTTTTCTCTTGTCAAAATCATTGGCAATCCTTTTCTCTTGTCAAAATCATTGCCAGTTCTTTTCTCTTGTCAAAATCATTCCCAATCCTTTTCTCTTGTCAAAATAATTGCCAATGCTTTTCTATTGTCAAAATCACTGCCAATGCTCTTTTTTTTGGTGAAAATCACTGCCAATGCTTTTTTTTTTTTTTTTTTTTTTTTTTTGTGAAAATCACTGTCAATGCTTTTCTCTTGCTAAAATCATGATCACTGTTTTTCTTTTAGGAAAATCGTACCTATAATTTTCTCTTTTGAAAATCTTTGCCAATACTTTTTACTTGTCAAAATCATTGGTAGTCTACTCCTTAAAAAAACCTATGCAAAACTTTTCTAGATATTTCGTTCTAACTTTCTACTGTAGCAAATATCTAACAAATATTTAGGAAAAAATCCTTAAAGAAAAAGTCTTTTAACAATATGATAATATTGAAACACTGACTGCATATATAATTGTAACTTTTGTAATTTTGTTCTTTTTTGTCTCATTTTTATCTTCCAATGTCCAATAACAATTGATTTGGGTTTTTTTTTTGCCTTATGGATTCCTTAAAACCTGGAAGCTACCTTTTTAAGAATTCCTATCAGTGTATAGATTTTCCACGTTTTCTGTTTCTTTTTTCTTTTTCTCTTCTTTTTTTTTTTTTTTTTTTTTTTTTCACTAACAATATTTGTCTGCTGAAAACAGAAGAAAAAAATAGCCAAGTCCAAATTCTCCTTGACATTTCAGTAAATTTTTCCTCGGGTTACACAGTGCTGAAGATGTTCTCTCAAATATTTGCCCACTTCTGTAAAATGGATTTTTTTTGTGTATTTCTTTGTTTTTACTTTCTTTATCTTTTTCATCTTTTTTCCTTTCTCTCTTGCTCCTTTTCTTTTTCTCTTTTTTTTTTGTTTTCAAATTTGTTCTCTGTGATTTGTCAATTTAATTTTTTCTTTTTTTTCTTTCTTTTACTATTCTTTTTTTAGTTCTTTTTTATTATCTTTTTCTTTTGCCTTTCTCTCTCTCCCCCCTTCTTTCTAATCCTATTTTCTTATTTTGTTTTTATCCTCTTCAAATTCCTTCTCTGTGATTTGTCCTTTTAATTTGGTAATGTTTAGAGAAAGGAAATAAGAAAATGCTTGAACAATATTTCTCTAGGTGTTTGCCGGCTTTTTCTCCTGTGATTGTTTTTACTTGTTTTGATTTTTTTTCTCTTTTTCATTCTTCCTCTTCCTTCATTTCCAATTGCATTGCTTTCTCTTCACTTCCCAAGCAGTCAGTTATCAATCAGATCTCTTTCATGGAATTGAAACCACTCAGGATGTTGTGCTTAAAAAATTCCTGGAAATCTCTGCTTTGGTTGGCACCTCTTTAAATAATCAGCAGGCTTTGGCATATGGAAATTTTCTTTTGGTTCATATGACATACACAAGAATACACTTTTACATCTGAGCTGTGGATATGCAGAAGGCAACCAAACAACAGTTTAATTCACATTGAAAAATAAGACATTCAGTCGACTGAGGTTGTAGAATACACCAACTGTATTTCTGCAGAGGGGTAAGAAAGACCCCCACCAATGAGTGTCCTAGATATGACACTAAACAATCTGATGGTGAGGCTCCAGTAATGCTGGAGCTTTGGAGAGTGTGGAGTACCTCTTTATTGTCATCACTCTCAGGTCCACTCTGGACTGGACTGGTAGCACTTGATAGGGTCCTATCTATGGGCCAAATGGAATAATTTGACATTTAAACTGAGTGCAAACAAATGACTTATGCTAAATTGAATTAGTTAGAAATAGAAGTGTTTGATCATTTAACTGTGTATAAACAAATGACTGGTGTTTAATTGAATTGTTAGTGATACATAGCAATGCTCGGAACCATTTAACTTTGTTGCCTTCTGCTAAATTGAATTGTTAGAAATAGAACTGTTTGATCATTTAACTGTGTGTATCTACAAAAATGTGTTTATGAATCTTATATTTTTGTTATATATGTAAAAACAGGATTTGGCATTAAATAACCAACAATGGTTGATATGCCATAAAACCAAACCAAACCAATTCATATGAACAGGATGCAACACAAGGTCAATCTTTTTAAGTGGTGTTTAACATGTTTGAATTCAGAGTTTTTCTTAGAGATTAGTTTGCTGTACCAAGACATACCTTTCACAAGGGTATTATCACTATATAAATGCAAACAGCCCTTGGTAGGATATTATCTATGGGTCGAATATAACAAACCCTAACCCTGTGCAAACAAATGACTGATGTTAAATTAGTTAAATTGTGATTGTTATATTGACAAGACCATTAGCCTAATGAGTAGTCTTTGCCAATGGTCTGGGAGACTGAAGTTCAATCCCAGGTCAAGTCATACCAAAGACTCAAAAAATGGTACTTGATGCTGCCTTGCTTAAGACTCAGCATTATAATGTAAGGATCAAGGGTACAGTGGAGCAATCCAGGGAGAGGAGTAGTGCCCTCTCCTATACCTTGGTGTAGTAGCTATTGAAAAAGGAGCCTTTGGGTTACCCTCAACTAAGGTCACCAAGTTTATTACTTTATATGACAATACTTGAAAACTTAAAACTGTGTGTAAAAAAGAGCTCAGGCCTGTTTAAGAATGTTATCTACAAAATGAGTTTATAAATCTTATATATATATCTAATACATATGTATAAACAGAATTTGGCATTAAATAACCTACAACAGTTAATATGCCATGAAACAAAACCTAACCAAACAAAACTTGATGCTGACTTTTTCATCCTTTTATGCAAATTAAATCAGTGATATGACTCTCTTAAATATTTGCTTTTTGAATTTTAACAATAATGAATACATTTGACAGGCATGACATGGAAACACAGCATCTGCTGTTAGTAATAATTGATTAAAAACTGTCTATTTGTTTTTGTGTGTGATGGTCATACAATAAATAGGAAGAATATTTTTGACTGAGGATGGACCTATAATATATACGAGGGTCATACAATAAATAAAGGGATTTTTGTTGACCAAGAAGGGACCTATAATATATACGAGGGTCATTCAATAAATAAGGGGATTTCTGTTGACCAAGAAGGGACCTATAATATATACGAGGGTCATACAATAAATAAGGGGATTTTTGTTGACCAAGAAGGGACCTATAATATATACGAGGGTCATTCAATAAATAAGGGAATTTCTGTTAACTGAGACAGGACCTATAATATATACGAGGTGCCCGTGGTGTAATTGTTATCGTCGTAGGAAATGAACACGGCGACACGAGTTCAAATCCTGGATGAGACTGATTGCATTTCACATAGCACTAATACCCTTGGGAAAGGTATGAATCCAATTATTCTCCCTCCAGCTATGGGTAAATAATAGGACAGACTAGGTTCTTCAGCCTTGGTGAGGCAACTAGTCTAGGAGAAGGAAAACTCTGAATTCAAACCTGTTAGGCTCTGCTTAGAAATTGACCTTGTGTCATATCCTTCCCGAGTGGAGGGGTTGGGTAAATATGATAATATATACGAGGGTCATACAATAAATAAGGGATTTCTGTTGACTGAGAAGGGACCTATAATATATAGAAGGGTCATACAATAAATAAGGGATTTCTGTTGACTGATTAGGCATTTATTATACGAGGGTCATTCAATAACTAAGGCAGAGTTTTTCGAAAAAAATCATGATTTTTTTTCGGTATACGTAAACTCTACATTGTTTGGAATTGGTTTATAGGAAAGATTTTAATCTTGCAAGAAGATTTGTTTTGAGGTGATTCAAGATGGTGGAAAGTCAGAAGGCTCCAGGTTGAACAGAAGTCTGTCATCAAATTTCAGGTGGCTGAGAAGTGCAAACCATGTGAAATTTGCACAAGAATGTGTGATGTGTTCAGAGAAGCATGTTTTAGTCAAATAATCTTTCCAAATGGGCTAAACATGGATTTGCCACAAGCCTGAGTGGAAAAGACAGTTCATGGAGGGCAAACACACTGACTCTCCAGTAAAGAAAAAGTTCTGGCCACAGCAGTCAGTTAAGGTCATGCTTATAGTCTTTTAGGACTGTTGATTTCCTTATGAAAAGTGCAACTGTAAACTACTTCATATTGTGAACTCTTTTGGCAATATTTACCTTATTTTTTGAATGATCCATGTATTTTCCCCTTTATTCATGAGAGACAAATATCTTTTTGTATGAATCTGTATTAATGTTAATAGCCTTTTGTTCAGATTTTCTTGCTCTTGGGTTCGTAAGTCATTTTGAAAAAATATTTCAGGGAAAAACATCTGTTGACACAATATCATAAAGGAAAATTAGTAATGAACTGTAACATTTAATAATAATAATAATAATAGATATGAATGTTGCTGGAATTTTGTGACTTTATTGCCAATGGTTATCACTTATCAAATAATGGAATAGAAAATATTTTCTCATTTTAAATTATGAAATTGCTTCAGACTCTGGTACCAGCTAGAGTTTCTTTGGTCATTTAGCTAGTTTCTTTGGACCCAGGTCCTGGCTAGAATTTCCTTGGGTTCTGGCCTCTACTAGAGTTTCTTCAGAACCTGGTTTTGGTTTTTCTTCAGACTCTGGTACCAGCTAGAGTTTCTTTGGTCATTCAGCTAGTTTCTTTGGACCCAGGTCCTGGCTAGAATTTCCTTGGGCTCTGGCCTCCATTAGAGTTTCTTCAGAACCTGGTTTTGGTTTTTCTTCAGACTGTAGTACCTGCTAGAGTTTCTTTAGTCCCAGGTCCTGGCTAGAATTTCCTTGGGCTCTGGCCTCCACTAAAGTTTCTTCGGACCCTGGTTCCAGCTAGAGTTTCTTTGAATTTTCATCTTATATGAAGTTTTCTTGATTGCTTGTCTTGTTCAGAATTGTCTTTGGTTTCTTCTATTAGAGTTGCTTCTGATTTCTGTCCCCATCTAAAGTTGTCTCCAACTCTGGTTCCATAGTCCTGTGTATAAAATATTTGCTCTGTCTTTTGTTTGCATTTTAGTTTGTTTTTGCTTCCACTATTGGAAATGTATTCTTATATTTATTTTTCTTTATTTTCAGGTAAGTCCACATTTTTTTTATCCATGATCATATGACTTTAAGAAATTCTTCAACGAGCCAGAACTTATCTACCCTTTATACTGTAAGCAATTTTTTAAATTTTCATTTTATCCTGTCAACTCTGTAGCAATCCTAATTATGAACAGTGTGGCTTCTTTTATGTTGCTTGGTTTCTAACATTAGCAAGGAATAAAGCAAACAGACAAAAAAATGTACCAGGATATCCTGCTTTGATTTGAATGTCTAACCTGAAGATATGTACACAAGTGACATCTTCACTTCATCCAAGACTGAGTACACATACTACACTTTAGCAGAAATACTGATCTTTATGTAAATAATCCTGTTATTTCTATACTATTGATAAATAATTATAAACAATCATAAAATGAAGTATATATACATTGTTAATTGATTTTTAAAATTGTTTGGTTTGGTTTCTTTGGAAATTTAGAAATTTACTAAGCTTTTTGCTTAGATGTGGCACAAGGCCATATGAAAGGGGCACCCAATGAGACTCGAACTCATTCGTGTAGGTTTGCTAGTCGAGCTTGCTAACCATTACACCACCAGAGGCGCCTTTGGTTTGGTTTCTTTGTTTAATGTCATGTCCACCTTTGTGGATTATCTAATACCAAAGCCACCGTTGTAAAAGAATACAAGAAGTTCTATGTAGCCATAGCTGGGTGGATACAGGGGTTCATACCTTTCCCAAGGGTATTAGTCAGAAAGTGAATACCATAGTACAATTTGAATCCACACACAGTCCAGCACATAAGGCACTATACCATAGAATCTCCCTTCTTTAAAAATGTAATACAATTCATATGTCTGCCTTATGTATTTATATACAAAATGAACTGTGGAAATCCTGATATTGTCTTCTTTTCTGTATATGCTTTTCCTATTGTTTGTGTTGCATGAATAGAGTGAAGGAAAATTTTAATGTATTTTATTATAATTGAGATTGTGTGTCTGACTGTCTAACCAAAACTGCATCGTCACCAATGTCACAATTCCCTTAGCTATTTACATTATATTCTCAATGATTATTAAATAATCTTTATCTAATTTTGATTAGCATCTTATTTATTATCAGTCTCTATTAAAGTCTAGCCAAGTTAGGTTTGCCTCAAAACAGCCCATGTTATTAACGCATTTAAATTTTTACAGTGTGTGTTATATATCTCTAAGAAATAAAGGTTAGTATATTGTGTTGATAATTTGCATACTGGTTTGATCAAAACATTACTTGGTGTCATTGATTTCTTATTTTATTGTTGTATTCTTGAATGTATTACAAGCAATTCTATATATAATTTTATTTTATATAGAAATTTATTAAAATAAAATAAGTGTAATTTTTTTATATGTATTCTTCTTTAGTTTAGTTTACATAGTATTTCTAATTTAAAATAATATTTTATTACATTAAAACCTAAATTTGTGCTTAATGGGTGCATATTTTTGCTAGTTTTTTTAAATAAATCTTTTAATACTAGCTTTTTATATAACCTATTGTAGAGCTTATATAAAAAACTAGTATCAATGCATTTTTGTAGTAAAATTTCCAATGAATTTCTATATCTGATTTGATGTTTCATTCTATATTCAAAGTGGGGGTGTCCTCGTGGTGTAATGGTTAAAGCGCTTGACTGCGGAATTGTAGTGAGTGAGTTCAAACTCAAGTCATGCTATTACATTCACTTCCAGACCAACACTTTTGAGAAAGGTATGAACCCTATTATCCTCTCAGCTATGGGTTAAATAGTAGCACTACTGTCCTTCTAGAACGATAGATTTGACATTAAATAACCCAAGCAAGTTGATATGCCATTAAAAACAACAAACAAACACCTATATTCAGTCATCAGAATGAAGAAATTTTTTTTTACACATTTGTATGATAAATCTCGTATTGTCTGTGTTTGTTGGTGTAAAAAAAAAAATCAACAATTGTCATTTTTGAAGTAAAGTTCTGTGTCATGCCATTGCTTGTCTTTAAAATTCTGTCAAATTGACTTGTGTTTTCTTTTCAATGAACAAGTTTTTTTTTCTTCTGTTATTTCTTTCTATCAACTTTTTTTTTTTAAAAGAAAACAAATAACTTGGTTAAAATTTCAATCAGTTTCAATTTCTTTCTTTCTTTTTTTTTCCAGTTGTAAATGTTCTTTTCTCATTTTCAATTTTGATATTAATTAAAAAAATTTTTTTTGAATTGGATTTTTTTTCTTGGTTTTTACTTTCAATTTTTTTTTTATCAATTGATTAAAACAGAAGTTATGAATTTTCATTCATTGCTCATATGTGACAGCAATAACGCACTGATGAAAATTTCTAATTCTTGGTAAGCCTATATTCACTGTTGATTACCAGCTAAGAATCAGTAGTTAGTTCCTTTTGTAAGGAGTAAATGGAGGGAGAGATACAAAAAGGAAAGGAAATTATAAAAAACAAGAGCAGAGTAAAAGGAAATACTCGAGTGAGTCAAAAGTTTTTCAATATTTAGTTCTTGTGAGTTTGCACTGCGTATATCATGTGATTGAAGCAGTTCAAACCCTGAGATGGGGTGTCCTCATGGTGTAATGGTTAAAGGGATGGACTGCGGGATTGTAATAAGTGAGTTCAAACTCCAGTCGTGCTATTATGTTCACTTTCGGACAAATACCCCTGGGAAAGGTATGAACCCCCTTATCCTCCCAGCTATGGGTTACATAGTAAAAAAAAAGGGAATGTCCTTGTGGTGTAATGGTTAAAGGGATGGACTGCAGGATTGTAATAAGCGAGTTCAGACTCCAGTCGTGCTATTACTTTCACCTTCGGACAAATACTCTTGGGAAAGATATGAACCCCCTTATCCACCCAGCTATAGGTTGAATAGAAGAAAATGGGTGTCCTCGTGGTGTAATGGTTAAAGGGATGGACTTCGGGATTGTAATAAGCGAGTTCAAACTCCAGTCATGATATTACGTTCACTTTCGGACAAATACTCTTGGGAAAGGTATGAACCTCCTTATCCTTCTAGCTATGGGTTACATAATAAAAAAAAGGGGGGGTGTTCTCGTGGTGTAATGGTTAAAGGGATGAACAGCGGGATTGTAATAAGCAAGTTCAAACTCCAGTCGTGCTATTGCTTTCACTTTCGGACAAATACCCTTGGGAAAGATATGAACCCCCTTATCCTCCCAGCTATGGGTTAAATAGTAAAAAAAAAGGGGGTGTTCTCGTGGTGTAATGGTTAAAGGGATGGACTGCAGGATTGTAATAAGCGAGTTCAAACTCCAGTCATGCTATTACGTTCACTTTCGGACAAATACTCTTGGGAAAGATATGAACCCCCTTATCCTCCCAGCTATGGGTTCAATATTGCCATTACTGTTCTTCTTGAAGGATTGCTTTGGCATTAAATAACCTTCAAAGGTTGATATGCCATTAAACAAAGAAACCAAACCATCAAACCCTGAGAAGTTAGTATCATGGTACTTATGAGGATGACACATACATTGCGTCACTCTGTGTGTTTTATATACACTACCTATGAACATTAATGGGTATGTCCCATTTCTCATGAATACATTGAACACTATTGTGAGAGAAGTAAATATGCTGACTATGTAGTTACCACAAGCAGTGGTTTACCTTCTTCACGCTATTGGCAAATATTGTATTTTGTTAATGTTATAAAGATTTCCATTTCATTTCCAACCTCTCTCTTGCCCAGTCGGCTTGGGCTGTAGAATACACCGACTGCACCTCTGCAGAGGGGTAAGACCCCCCACAACGAATGTCCTGGATATGATACAAAACAATTTGATGGTGAGGTTCCAGCAATGCTTAAGCTTTGGAGAATGCGGAGTACACCTTTATTGCCATTGCTCCCAGGTTCACTCTGGCCCGGAGTGGTAACACCTGATAGGGCCCTATCTATGGGTTAAATAGAACTATCGCATACTTATGCTAAATTGAATTGTTTGATTAAACTGAATAACTTGAAATAGAAATGTTTTTGACAATTAAACCGTACTTTCATTTAAACTGTGTGCTTATGCTAAACTGAATTATTTGGAATTTAACTGTTTTTGAAAATAAAACTGTACTTATGCTAAACTGAATTGTTATATATAACTGCTTGAATAGTTTGAAATAGAAATGTTTTTGACAATTAAACTGTGTACTCATACTAAACTGAATTGTTTTAAATGGAACAGATTATTTAAATAAAAATGGATTTGGCATTAAATAACCTACAAAGGTTGATATGCCATAAAACCAAACCAACCAACCAACCAACCTCTCTCTGATTATTTCTCATTCAGTAACCTTTTTTTTTAAGGTTACAACAGGGTGTGATTTGAAAGCCGCACAGATGAGCATGCAATGTAATTAAATTCAAAAACTTATGCTTTATGAGTTCCAGCAGAGCCATGATGGTGTGGAAGCCACCAAAAAAATTTATGTGGAAGGTGAAGGTGCAGTTGATAATAGTACAGTAATCAGATGTTTGAAGGAATTTTGCTCAGTTTGCAAGAACTCTGATGATCAGGCTAGGTTAGGTTGCCCTTAAACTGTGGTTTTTCAGGTTATAGAGACAATCTCAGTATATCTGTCTAGTGTGGTTTGTCATCTTCACAACCTTGGGAAAAGCATCTGCAGCTGCTGAATTGTGCCTCATGTTACTAAAATATTGCAAAACTTTTGACTCACCCTCATATAAAAACAACAAGATAAAGGTAGTTGTCTATAAATAAAAAAACAGGGTAGAAAGACTAAAATTGATGGAAAGGAGATTGAAAATAATACAAAAAAAAAAAAACTAACCAAGAAGTTGTTCAAAATTTTAATATTTTTCAAACTAATGGTTGAAATTTATCATATACATATATATATATATATATATATATATATATATATTTTAATCAAAATTACTAGCAGGAATTACTATGTATGAAAAGAAAGGGATTATTTGCTGAGAAACTTCAAGGTTTTGACAAGCTTGGAAGCCAAGTCTTATACAAGAAGATTATAAACAATCTGTTTATCAATCTGATGTTGTAAGATACTGAGAAGCTTGCCAAATGTTTTCAGAAGAAAGGGAACAAATTTTTGTTCTGATTGAAGGGAAGAACATCAGCTACTCTGATGAGAACAAAAAATATACACTTTCTTATAGAATACAATATATTACAGGCTTGGAGGCACTCACAGTGTTATAGTTATCATCATAAGAAATGAAAGTAGCCATCAGAGTTCTAATCCTGGATGAGGCTGTTTACATTTTACATAGTGCTGATATTCTTGGATAGGGGAGTCCTTTTGGCGTAATGGCTAAAATGTTTGAAGTAAGCAAGTTCAAACTCCATTTGTGCTGTTAAGTTGGACGCTAACTAAATGGCTGAAGAAGAAGCTAGACAGCAATTACACAAGAATGTTGAGAGCAATATTGAACAATACCTGGTGGCAACACCCCACAAGGCACCAACTACACGGCCACCTGCCTCCCATCACGAAAACTATACAAGTTAGATGAACCAAACATGCAGGACACTGCTGGAGAAGCAAGGACGAACTCATCAGTGATGTACTCCTATGGACCCCCGCATATGGCCAAGCAAAAGCAGGACGACCAGCTTGAACATACATACAGAAGCTATGTGAGGATACGGGATGTAGCTCTGAAGACCTGCCAGAAGTGATGAATGATAGGGAGAAGTGGCGAGAGAGGGTCAGGGATATCCGTACTAGCGGCACCACATGATGATGATGAGTATCACTGCTGTTCTTTTACAAGGATGGCTTTGGCATTAAATAACCCATAAAGGTTGATATGCCTAGAGATCAATTCAAACCAAACCAAATACCCTTGGGAAAGGCATGAACCCTCTTATTCCCCCCCGCTATGAGTTAAGTAGTATCACTGTTGTTCTTTTAGAAGGATGGCTTTGGTATTAAATAACCCATAAAGATTGATATGCCAAGAAACCAATTCAAACCAAACAAAATACTCTTGGGAAAGGTATACATCCAATTATTCTCTCTTTGGTTATAGGTAAAATACTAGGGCAAACTGGGTTCTTTAATTGGCAACCATTCTTGGAGAAGGAAAATTCTTAATTCAAACCAGTTATATGACTTCACCTGGGGGACCACCTTTGGATACTAATCCTCTAAAAACTTCATACATCTATGTGGGGAGCTGCCTTAATCCACATTGGGTAAATGCCATTGCACAATCACAAACACAGTACCAGGTGTACATTTGATTTCTTTTGGTACTTATTCAAAATGTCTGCAGTAATATGCAATAGCTGACTGTGGATTTCTTTTATTATGTCAATTTCTTCAGTTGGCTCTTCCGGACATGTACCTTTTTAAATTGTCCTTAAACAATATATCAGTTTGCATTGACATTTTTAAGTAGTTGTAAAACCATTCTAAAATAGTGAATAAAGTAAAGTTAGCGACCATAGTTGAGGATGACCCAAAGGCTCCCTTTTCAATAGCTACTACACAGGTGTAGGGAAGGGCATTACTCCTTTCCTTGGATTACTCCACTTTACCCTTGATCCGTACCTTATAATGCTGAGTGTTAAGCAAGGAGGCATCAAGTACCATTTTTTGAGTCTTTGATATAACTCGCCCAGGTCTCCCAGACCATTGGCAAACACTCTACTCGTTAGGCCAATGAAAATGTCTAAATTAAGATCTTTAACTTGAGTTACATTTTATCTTTGAAATAAATAAGTAAGTCTTTGCAATTTTAAGTGATTTTATGTGTTATCACTTTACTGATGGGCTATAGAGTCTTTCTAGAGTCTTTCTATAATAAAAATCAGTTGTACTCAAATCCTATATATGGTTTTCAGTATTTGCTATGTCACTTAACAAAGTGCTATAATAAAGTAAAAGTTTGAATAATTTGAAAAACCAATTACCTTCACATTTAATTGACTAGTACTGACTTAGTTATAATGCTAAGTTTGTAAATGGTTGACTTGTAAGATTTGTAATTCTTATAGGAAACCAAAATGGAAAAACATAATTGATTGATTTTAATGCCATATTAATCTGTCTAGGGTTATTTCATGCTTAGAGGTTTGGGAATTGTGTACATTTTTCATTTATATTTATATATTTTGTGTATTTTAAGAGTTTTTATGCTCATGGTTATATAATATCAAGTATTCCTATCTAATGCAAATAATTTGCAAAAGACCTTTATGTTTTATAGATGGTGCTCTAACAGATACTACCATTCCAAGTCAAAGTGGACCTGGAAGTAATGGCAATAAAAGAGTACTTCATACTCCAGAACTATAGTCTCAGCATAAGATGCAGTTTAGTGTCATATCTTACCCCTTTGCAACGAATACTGTCAGTGTATTCTAAACCCTGCTGGCAAACATGATTAATTTTTATAATTGTTCAAATTTAAGATAGCCAAATTGATGTGAGAAGATTTTAATGAAAATATTTTTCTTGATTTTAGATAAAGTGCTTGTTGCATTCTTATAAATAAATTCTTTTTTAAAAACCGGCACAATATAATCAGCCTCAGGGCCAGTGGTTAAAGCAGAAATGAGTATTGTAGAAACATGAGATTTTCTTAAAATAGCCAGGCAAAAAAAGGATTCTTAATATCAGCCAATCAAAAATCAATAATGGATTTGAAAAATTATATTTTCAGATTGAAAATATAAAAAAAAAGAGTAGCATTTATTTGTTTGTTTATTTTTCTGTTGGCAAATCTGTCAGTCATTTCAAGTGTTATTGGAGATCTATTTTCAGTATTCAATTGTCAGGAGAGACATTCTTTCCTTGTCTCTATAGCAACTAAATGTCTTGATAAAACAGTACCCTGCTTCATAATTTGTTCATCAGAAGTTCAGAGCTCTATTCAGTTTTTTTTTTACTTCAACCAGCAGGGGTGCAAATTTATATATTTAGGCATTTAGAATGGAAGGTCAAAATATTTTACAATTATTATATAAAAAATATTAATTATGATGTTAATAGTCATGATAATCTTTCAATGACTGTACTTTTATTTCACCTATAGATGCTACTCTTATAGATAAGTAGCAATAGTTTCTTGACTGACCTACAACAGCTCTGTATGAACACAGGATGTAGTCTGAAAGATCTGTCAGGAGCAATGAATGATAGGGATGAGTGGCAAGAGAGAGTCAGGGAAATATGTGCTAGCTGCACAACTTGATGATGATATTAATCACTTGAATACACACTTGTTTTCTTTTGTTTTTATTTGTATACTTAGGTGGTAATTTTTTTTTTATTTAATGGCATATCAACCTTCATTGGCTATCTGTAATATAATAGCTGAGGGATTTGGTTTTATACCTTTGGGTTTAGTTAGGCTGAGAACCTTTCGACTCAGTGCATGGGTTACTTAGGTGCAACATTAACGCTGGTGTTCATGTGCGTGGGTGGAGCGGACATGTCACTCAGAGATGTCACAATGACCCAGATGGGAAACGGGGCTAGAGAGTGCAGGTGACGTCACGCACTGGAAGTGTGTGGAGGATTTGGGGGATTTTGAAAAAAGTCAGTTAGTAGAGTTGAGAACTGGACACCGAATGAGAAGGATTGACTTTCGGGGCTCGCAGAGGCCAGACGAATTTGCGTGCTACGGGCGCCGCACGAGATGGGGGGGGGCAGATGAAAAAGCCAGAATAGAAAGAATGTGTGTCTCACTCCTTATGTCGAAGAACCTTTAAACTTAAAGGTAATAAAAAGTTTCGTACCTGAACTAAGAAGTCGTAAGTGTTTTTTGTGTTTCGAGATTCCTATGTTCTATGTATATATGTTATGAACATTCTATGTATGTTTTGCATATCCTTATCTGGCTATGGTACATATCTAATGCCAAATTCATCTTGAAAGAAGAAAAGTAGTGGTACTATTTAAAACATAGAGAATAATGGAGTTCATACCAAGAGTACTCCTGCTACAATGTCGAAGTATTCTGTGTCTCCAAAAGAAGGTACCTTGTGGTAATTTACTAAGCTTTTTGCTTAGATGTGGCACAAGGCCATATGAAAGGGGCACCCAATGAGACTCGAACTTACACGTGTAGGTTTGCTAGTCCAGCTTGTTTGTAGCAGGAGTACTACAAGGGGACACGCTGGCTCCGTGCTTCTTTATCATTTATCTAGACTACATACTTAGAACATCGATTGACAAAATCAGAGAGAATGGCTTCGAGCTGACGAAGAAAAGAAGCAGAAGGTACCCCGCAAAAACAATTACTGACGCCGACTACACCGATGACATAGCGATACTGGCAAATACACCTGACCAAGTCGAAACACTACTGCATAGTTTGGAACGAGCAGTCGCAGGCATAGGCCTCTATGTTAATGCACACAAAACAGAATATATGTGCTATAATCAAACGGGGGACATCTTCACTCTAGACGGAACCCCTCTTAAACTAGTAGGCAAATTCACTTACCTAGGAAACAGCGTTGAATCAACCGAAAAGGACATCGACATGAGGTTAACAAAAGCATGGACAGCTATCAATAGGCTATCGATTATATGGAAATCAGACCTAACCGATAAAATGAAACGCAGTTTCTTCCAGGCAGCGGTCGCATCGATACTGCTATATGGATGCACTACATGGACTCTAACAAGATGGCTGGAGAAGAAGCTAGACGGCAATTACACAAGAATGCTGCAAGCAATCTTGAACAAGTCCTGGCGGCAACACCCCACAAGACACCAACTGTACAGCCACCTGCCTCCTATCTTGAAAACTATTCAAGTTAGACGAACCAGACATGCAGGACACTGCTGGAGAAGCAGGGACGAACTCATAAGAGATGTACTCTTATGGACCCCCACACATGGCCGTGCAAAAGCAGGACGACCAGCACGAACATACATTCAGCAACTATGTAAGGATACAGGATGTTGTCCAGAAGACCTGCCTGAGGCGATGAACGATAGGGAGGAGTGGCGAGAGAGGGTCAGGGATATCCGTGCTACCAGCACGACATGATGATGATGATGATTAGTCTGAAAGGGAACTTGATAGGGGGCAATCGAAGTTTAAATTCGCTTACTATGGTGTCACAGGTTCACTATACCATAGGAACTCTTCATTACTTATTATGATATTGCAGACCAGTATGTTTGCCACTACATCATGGGGACCCCCTCTATACATGTGTATTGATTATCTAATTCATCATAACAAAATATAGCTAACAATTATTTTTATTTATTTATTTATTTCCATGTCTACTTTTTCCAACATTAAAATTTGGAGTACTTCTCTATATAAAATTATATAATTTCCTCTGAAATATATTTTGCTATTCCACATATTTCTTTTCTTAGTTTAAGCCTCAAAATCCTGAGGTGTACTTAGCATAATGTTTATCATTGTTGGAAATGCAATCAGTTACCCAAGTTCAAATTCTGGATGAGGCTGTTTGTAATTCACTTTGCGTTAATGTCCATGAAAAAGGCATGAATCCATCTGTTTTATCATTAGCTAAGAGGAAATAGTAGGGCAGACTTTTTTTTTTTAGCCTTGGTTAGGCAACCAGTTTTGGAGAAGGAAAACTGAATTCAAACCAGCTGAACTCTACTTAAAAATGGACCTAGTGTCTCATCCTGTTCATGGCGGAGGGGTTGGTAAATACATGCATAATCCAGGCAGACAGTTTACTTCACCTTATGCTTCCGATTCAAATCATTTCTGACTCAGAGGCTTTGTTTTTTTGTTTTGTTTTTTTCTCTCTTAAATAACTAATGACATCATTTTTTTTTCTTTTTCAAAAGTGTATTGAATTCTTAAATAATTCTTAGAGCAATGATTGCAGAGCAGGGACACTAATCCAATGATTTGAAACTTTTCTTCTGTTTTTTTTTTATTTTTTAAAACCATTAATTCTAATTATAGCTTACATTAACAAAAGCTGTGAGTTGTTCATCTGATTAGTACAAATGCAAAATTAATATGCTTTCTAGACTTTGTCATAGAATATGTCAGTGTGCCCAATCGTCAGTATTTTGCAAGCTGAAGCTCTAGATAATATATTCCTTGTTGGTGGGGCTTAGAATATGTATATCATGCAGTAAGAAACACCTCCTCTCAAAAAAGGGGTGTGTCATGGATATAACCTCAAACTGCATATGATGAAGTTCCAGTTTTAGAGATCTATAGAGATTTATGGAATGTGGAATACCCCTTCATTGCCATTACTCTCACGTCCACTCTAACCTGTAGTGTTAGGGTCCCATCAATGAGTTAAATAAATCTGTTTAAAAATTACTTGTATTAGATAGGACTGTGTGCAAAAAAACTTGAGGAACAACTACATAAAATGTATAGATATGATTACAATTCCTTAACCTCTCTGCATCAACTAACTCTAGATGAGTTGACATGCCATTAAAATCAATCTAGACATTATGACTATTTCTTTTACTTTCTTTCTTATCAAATTTATTAGACTCAGAATTGATTCATCTCAAAATGACAGCTTTTCACAATATAAATCATCTTATTTAAATCCTGAATTTTTTTTGCATAATATCAATAAATATGTGTTCAGTTTTTTTTTTCTTAAATACACATGTATTAATATGAAAATTTATGAAGAAAACTACATCTTTAATTTGTCTCTTCTGAGCCACATTTTGTGGAGTTTATCTATGGCTATTGTTGACAGTTGTTTTCTTCAAGTTATGTCTTCCTTATATATCACATATTTTACAGTGATTTATTGGCCTCACGGTTAGAGTGTTCACCAATGGCTTGGGAGACCTGGGTTCAATCCCAGGTTGAGTCATACCAAAGACTCAAAAAATGGTACTTGATATCTCCTTGCTTAATACTCAGCATTATAAGGTATGGATCAAGGGTAAAGTGGAGCAATCCAGGGAAAGGAGTAGCATCCTCCCCTACACCTTGGTGTAGTAGCTATCGAAAAGGGAGCCTTCAGGTCACCCTCGACTATGGCCGACAACAGCTCTTTGCTTTTATTTACTGTCATAGTTAAAAATTCACTGTTAGATGCTACAAAAATCTGGACATATTTCTATCATTTTTCACTGATTTGTTCTATAAATGCCAGTAATTGGTGTATGAGCTTTAGAATTAATTTGGTGATTAATAACAAACCAATTGGCAGTCTAATAGGTTTTCATGAATTTGAAACTTATCAGGATATACAAAAAAATAGGAAGTGTGTTTTCTTTTTTTTTTCTTTTTTTTTTTTAGATCTTTGAAGTAAAAGTTGGAATTAAAGGAATTTATGTAACAAGAGAAAGATATTTAGAATGTATGAAATCTGGTTTGGTTTTAGGTTTAATTTCTTTGTTTATCAAACCAAGAAACCAAACCAAAACCAAAATAGATATTATGAAATCTGGTTTGGTTTTAGTTTGATCGCTTTGTTTATCAAACAAAGAAACCAAACCAAAATAGATATTATGAAATCTGGTTTGGTTTTTAGTTTGATTGCTTTGTTTATTAAACAAAGAAACCAAACTCAAATCAAACCAGATTTCATACATTCTAAATATCAACTTTCATGAGTTATCTAATGCCAAAGCCATCCTTGTAGAAGAACTGCAATGATATGATTTAACTTACAGCTACGGGGGGATAAAGGGGTTCATACCTTTCCCAAGGGTATTAGTCCAAAAGTGAACATAATATCATGACAATGAAGTCTGGATTCTTTTTTTCTTTTCTTGAATAAAATGTGTTGAAAAAGCATGAAGCCTGAAGCTGTATTCACTAAGATTTTTTTGGGGTGGGGGACACCATGTATATCCATATTAATCCTTTGAAAAAGTTTATTTGTTTGTCCTCTGAATGGGCTAATAGCTTGATGCTAAGGTTCCAAATTTAGTATGCATACTTATTGGAGCCTGGGGGAGATTTTGACAAATTTTGTTTTATTTCTCTTAGGGTTAGGTGGTCCTATTGAAAGAAGTTTTCTAACTATGAACAATAAACAGTGGGAAGATCTATTGCTGAAAAATTTAACTAATTGTATAGGATTTCAATTTTCAAACTTTAAAAGAAAAAATAAGCAAACCGTCTTAATAGAATTATTATTCATGAATAATTAAACATTACTAATCAGGTTTATTGGTAGTTCTAGCTAGTGAGGTGAAAAATTACTTTGCATTATTATTCACTTAGGAAAAAAACAATAATGTCTAAACTGATAAATCTCTTAAGTGTCATTTACTTAAAGAAGTAGTTTTCTACAAAACTGGAAGTCTTTCAGAGAACTATGGCTGTATTCCAAGTCTTGACTTAAGTGGATAGAGTGTTTGTCAATAGCCCAAGAGACTGGGGTTCAATCCCAAGTCTAGTCATACCAAAGACTCAAAAAAATGATACTTGATGCGGCCTTGGTTAACACTCAGCATTATAAGGTACAGATCAAGGGTAGAGTGGAGCAATCCAGGGGAAGTAGTAGCGCCCTCCCCTACACCTCGATGTAGTAGCTAATGAAAAGGGAGCCTTCGGGTCGCCCTAGATTATGGTTGGTTAACTTTACTTAACTTTTTATTATATATCCACACATAAATGTACTAAGTGTGGCACACAAGTTTAGGGTACTTGAACAGCAAACAGGAAATTGTATGAACTTTTGCCAATACTCTTTTTGTTTCTAAGGTTCTGCCTTAGAGCTACCAATGTCTTGGAGTGTCTCATTCCCTCTCCATGGCTTCCTATTTCTCTCTCTAAGTTTGTCCTACTAAATACTTCTGCTCTCTCTATATATATGCCTGTTTTTCTCTGTCTCTCTTTTCTCTCTCCTTTAACCATCTCTCTCTCTGTCTCCTTTAACCATCTCTCTCTCTCTCTCTCCTTTTATCTATCCCTTTGTGTGTATTTTCCCAACCTATCTGGCCAAATAAGGTCAATTTTTGAGTGGAGTAAAACTGGTTTGACTTTACCATTTTCTGTCTCCTAGACTGGTTGCCTAATTAAAGCTAAAGAACCCAACCTGCTCTTGTATTTACCCTTAGTTGAGAGAAGAACAGACAGATTTATGTATTTCCCAAGGACATTAGCAGAAATTGAAAAAAAATTGCAAACTGCCTAAAAAAAACCCAAAAAGTTGCTAACTGCCTTGTCTAGGATTTGAACTCTGATTGCTGATTCTATTTCTTATGATAATCATTATGCTAAGTGTGCGTCCATCTTTCTATATTTTTCTGTCAAGTTCAGTCTTTTCACCTCCCATATCTTGAATATATATCTCCACCTAACCTGTTTGTGCTTAATACAGCTCTGCTCACATTCACCTTTCCTCATTATTGCCTGTGTATCTTAGCCAATTCATAAATATCTCTCCACTCGACACCTTTTTTCTTCTGTCCATTGTGGTCAATTCATATTTGTACTTGTGAGTCATTAATTAAAACACAAAACCATAATCCTTTTTTTCTCATGCCTTTATTTTTCCTTCTGGTTTTCTTTTCTATAATCTGTTCTCTCTTACTATCAAACCTTTGTTTTTTTTTTTCCCTCTCTTCTTGCTGTCCATTGGTCATAATGCCTCATTCATATCACACTTTACAGCCTTCCTCGCTGATCAGACATGTCTCTCCTTGCACCTAAGCACATGGTTTCCATGTTCAGTTCTGTTGTTGTGACTGATTCATCATTTCCACTTTGGCCTCTGGTCAGTGCTTGTCTTTCAGTGCACAACTCGGCTGACCATTCAGCTGTAACTCTCTGGCCACTTAAACAAATGCTTCAGACATGAATGCATACTGGAGATAATCTTCAGGCTTTGATCAATGAAAGGGATTCAATGTCTCTGTAAGAGAGGCTAATCTGGTCATAATTTTATCTTTGAATGTGGTAGCCCTTCAGGATATTGTGATGTTTATAACAATATTGAAATTCCTCAATTTGATAAATAAACATGATATTCTTATCTCTGTACTTTCATGTATTATTTTATTTCCCCTAATTTCTTCATAATAATCCAATTTTTATATCATATTCTACAACTTCCAGAAAACTATATATTGGTATGTCTCTGTTAACCATTCTTAGCCTTTTCATGCCACACAGCTCATCTTTGTCTTTCCTCATCTGTCTGTTTTATTTATCTTTATCTTTTCACATTTCTCAAATAGTTCTGGCCTTCTCACATCTGTTTCTCAATCAGTTCTGGCCTTCTCACATCTGTTTCTCAAATAGTTCTGGCCTTCTCACATCTGTTTCTCAATCAGTTCTGGCCTTCTCACATCTGTTTCTCAATCAGTTCTGGCCTTCTCACATCTGTTTCTCAATCCATTGTAGCCTTCTCACATCTGTTTCTCAATCAGTTCTGACCTTCTCACATCTGTTTCTCAATCCATTGTAGCCTTCTCACATCTATCTCTCAATCCATTGTAGCCTTCTCACATCTGTTTCTCAATCAGTTCTGGCCTTCTCACATCTGTTTCTCAATCCATTGTAGCCTTCTCACATCTGTCTCTCACTCCATTGTAGCCTTCTCACATCTTCTCAATCTATTCTAGCCTTCTCACATTTGTTTCTCAATCAGTTCTGGCCTTTTCACATCTGTTTCTCCATCCATTCTGGCCTTTTTACATTTGCTTGATAATCAGTTGAGGTACTTGTTGCATTTAACTCTCAATCAGTTCTGGTCTTTTCACACTTGTCTCACAATTAGTTCTGACCTTTTCGCATCTGCCTGATAATCAGTTCTGGCCTTTTCATATTTCTATATAGCATTTAAAAGTGTGGATGGGGAAATTGTACATAGAGTTTGAGGTTTGGGCAACATGTTTTTTGTAACTGTGTTAAATAATGAATAGTTCATATACTAGTAAAATAAATTTGCTTTCAGCATTGATGATAAATCTTAATATTCTTTTTAAGCTAAGTCTAATAAGAAAGTGTTGAATTAAAGTTGTGTGTGATGGTTTTAACCCTTTATCTTTCAAGTGTGCAGGGAGAATCTTTGTGGTGTAGTATGTAACATGTAACATCTTAGCAAATTCAAATTCCAGTTGCGCTATTATATTCACTTTTAGACTAATACTCTTGAAGAAATTATGAAACCCCTTATCTTCCCAGCTCTGGTTTAAATAGTATCACTGTTGTTCTTCTACTAGGATGGCTTCAGCATTAAATAACCTATGAAAGTTGATATGCCATTAAACAATGAAACCCAATCAAACTAAGTGTACAGATGTCAAATGCACCTCTACAAGTACATACAGGCTGAAAACCATACTTGCCTGCCTTTGTATACTAGAACATTAAAGAAAAAAACCCAAAAGAAACATGATACTTTAAATTGTGTATAATGCTATGGTAGTTTCATTGAAGACAAATATAGTAGCAATCTTTGGTACAGATTTTTCACCAATGCATGAAAGGAATCATACTTAGAATCAGTAGGTAAGTAGTTAAACTGCTTTTAACAATGAAAAACCATAGATAAAAGCCAAGATCAGTGGAAAAGCAAAGGTTGAGTGAACATTTTAATACAAATAATAAAACTCTTAAGTCATTGATGCATGTATAGAACGCTTGAGAAATGAACAGTCAATACAGCCATATTGTTTTGTATATTGGGTACTGTTTGTGGGTGGCTTGTCAAAAGCAGCAGGTAGGTAATGTATTGGAAAGAGTGTAGATCAATTTGTATGGCAGATTTTCTTTGGGTGGCAATGTGGATAAATATCAATATCATCATTTCTGTTGAGTAGCTTCGCCCACCCTGCACTTTTGTTTAACCGACATTTCTTTCGCTTAAAAAAAAATTATGTAGGGTATACTAGGTGTTGTAGGCATTCTGTTAAAGTAGAAACCTACCATGGATTTGTGAAAATCAATTTTTTAAAAACTTTTTTCATATTTCAAAAAATTTGGTTTTGTGAGGAGATGATGAAAATTTCTTGGCCCAACTAAGAAAAGAATGCCTTTTTTGTTTTTAGACTGCTATGTATTATTCATATATATAGACTAATGAGTAGAGTGTTCGCCAATGGTCCGGGAGACCAAGGTTCAATCCCAGATCGAGTCATACCAAAGACTCAAAAAATGGTACTTGATGCCACCTTGCTTAACACTCCGCATTATAAGGTGAGGATCAAGGGTAAGGTAGAGGAATCCATGGATGGGAGTAGTGCCCTCTCCTACACCTCAGTGTAGAAGCTATTGGAAAGGGAGTCTTTGGGTCACCCTTGGCTACAGTCGCCAACTTTACTTTTTTACTTACATATTCATATTTTTGTTTACAGATTTTCTCTTCTGTAGATTCGAAAATTAATAATAACTAATAATATCTATTTTGGTTATATAATGTTTCACTAGAAATACAAAAAATGTCATGGTATTTTTAGTTTTGAAAAAATGAAATTTTTAAAGAGATGATTAGGGGGTCTACTTATTTATGGGTCATACTGTAAAACTTAATAATATCCATTTTGATTGTATAATGTTCCTCTAGAAATGATAAAATCCTGGTATTTTAAGTTTTGAAAAAAATTAAATTTTTAAAAAGATTATTGGGGGTCTATCAGGCCATTTGGTCTAATGAGTAGAGTGTTTGCCAATGGTCCAGGAGACCAGGGTTCAATCCCAGATCGAGTCTTACCAAAGACTAAAAAAATTGTACTTGATGCTGCTTTGCTTAACATTCAGCATTATAAGGTAAGGATCAAGGGTAAAGTGGAGCAATCCAGGGAATGGAGTAGCGCCCTCTCCTACACCTTGGTATAGTAGCTATCGAAAAGGGAGCTTTTGGGCCACCAACTTGCTTATTTATGGGTGATACAGTATTTATAAGATTAGACTGACTCATGGGCATTTATTTATGAGCAATATGAGTAAATGAAATTTTGACTAAGTTACTAACTAAAACTTATAGATTTCATTGTGAACACACTAAATGTTTATTGTGTATGGCCATATTGGTTGACAGTTAGCAGTCCCCATGGTGTAGTGGTTACATGATGGACTACAATATTTTAGTGAGTTCAAACTCCAGTCATTCTATTGCATTCATTTTATGACTAATAACATGTGAAAGCACGCGTGATACCCTGCCCTCATCAACCACCAACCAGGGGTGATAACACAGTTTCGGTAGATCAAGACGGTACTGCCACTTCTGGCGCTACCAAACAGCTTTTGCCACCGGACAGGGTATTAAGAGAATTATATATATATATATATATATATATATATATATAGTAAAAGTACAATCACCGGATGGAGACACAGAATACTTTGACATTGTAGCAGGAGTACTACAAGGGGACACGCTGGCCCCGTACCTCTTTATCATTTGTCTAGACTACGTACTTAGAACATCGATTGACAAAATCAAAGAGAATGGCTTCGAACTGACGAAGAAAAGAAGCAGAAGATACCCCGCAACAACAATTACCGACGCCGACTACGCCGATGACATAGCGATACTGGCAAATACACCTGACCAAGCCGAAACTCTTCTGCATAGTTTGGAACGAGCAGCAGCAAGCATAGGCCTCTATGTTAATGCACACAAAATGGAATATATGTGCTATAACCAAACGGGGGACATCTCCACTCTAGAAGGAACCCCACTTAAACTAGTAGGCAAATTCACGTACCTAGGAAGCAGTGTCGAATCAACCGAAAAGGACATCGAAACGAGGCTAACGAAAGCATGGACAGCTATCAATAAGCTATCGATTATATGGAAATCAGACCTAACCGATAAAATGAAACGCAGTTTCTTCCAGGCAGCGGTCGCATCGATACTGCTATATGGATGCACTACATGGACGCTAACAAAACGGCTGGAGAAGAAACTAGATGGCAATTACACAAGAATGCTGCGTGCAATCCTGAACAAGTCCTGGCAGCAACACCCCACAAGACACCAACTGTACGGCCACCTGCCCCCTATCACGAAAACTATTCAAGTTAGACGAACCAGACATGCAGGACACTGCTGGAGAAGCAGAGATGAACTCATAAGAGATGTACTCTTATGGATCCCCACACATGGCCGCGCAAAAGCAGGACAACCAGCTCGAATGTACATTCAGCAGCTATGTGATGATACAGGATGTTGTCCTGAAGACCTACCTAGGGCGATGAATGATAGGGAGGAGTGGCGAGAGAGGGTCAGGGATATCCGTGCTACCAGCACGATATGATGATGATGATATATGCCAGATCAACTAAGAGCAGAAACTACATTGGACGTTAATCTTCATTTTTAGTGTGCAGTTTGTGATTTAAAAAAAAACGTGTTTACTTTCGGACATTGGTGTTATAACACATTTACAGTAACCGTTTCTTACATAATCACATAGAAATGGTGGTTCCGTGTGTATTTCATTGATGTCATTAAACAAGGAAAACAAACTAAACTAAACCTTATTAGTATACAATAAATTTTAAAGTGGCTTTATATAAAAAGGTTACACACCATTATTAGTGATTATTGTTTTTTTTGTTTGTTTTTTTCACTTAATAAAATGAAGAAGAATCAATAGATGGAAATGATTTCTCTTTCTCATAGCATCACTTACACTTACCTTGAATCAGGTTTTCTAAACACTTTTATTTTGACGCAAGGTATTCTTTCCAGATAGGTGCAGTTTGTATCAATCTAACATTATAATTAATTGCAAATAAAGTAAGTTACTCTATAATTTATTATCTGATAGTGAGCTTACTCTGTTGGCAGGTTGCCCAGTCAGGTGGGGCTGTAGAATACACCGACTGCATCTCTGCCGAGAGGTAAGACCCCCTCTCCCAATGAGTGTCATGGATATGACACTAAACAATCTGATGGTGAGGTTCCAGTAATGCTGGAGCTTTGGGGAATATGAAATATTCCTTCTTTGCCATCGCTCCCAGGTATTCTCTGGCCCAGAGCAGTTGCACCTGATAGGATCCTATCTATGGGTCAAATAGAACTAAACTGCATACTTATGCTAAACTGAATTGTTTAAAATAGAACTGTTTTTGACATTGAAACTGTACTTATGCTAAACTGAATTGTTCGAATTAGAACTGTTTAACTAAACTGAATAGCTTGAAATAGAAATATTTTTGACAATGAAACTGTGTACTTATGCTAAACTGAATTGTTTGAAATAGAACTGTTTTTTGTATAAAAATGGATTTGGCATTAAATAACCTACAAAGATTGATTTGCCATAAAACCCAAACAAACAAAAATCTGTTAGTAGGGCTTAGAATATACTGACTGTATTCCCTGAAAAGAGAGTTGACCCTCCCCCTTAAAACAGGAAGGATGTTTTGGATATGACACTAAACTGATCATGAAGTTTCATTTCTGGAGAGTGTAGAGTACTCCTTTATTGCCATTACTCTCATGTCCACTCTAACTCAGTGTGGTAGTACTTGTTCTATCTATACATCAAATAGATCTGTTAAAAAATTATTTGTATTCAATAGGAATACTTGATGCCATATAACTGTATGTAAGTTATTTGTATTAAATAGGAATACTTGAAACCATATAACTGTATGTAAGTTATTTGTATTAGATAGGAATACTTGATGCCATATAACTGTAAATTATTTATATTGAGAATAGTTGCTTAAAACCATATAACTTCATGCAAACCAATGACTATTATTAAATAGAAATAATTGCATGAAACCACAAAATTATTTGTATCAAATAGGAATACCTAAAACTTTACAACTGTATGCCAATTATTTGTATTAGATTGGAATTTTTGATTCCATATGGTTAGAGTGTTCGCCAATGGTCCAGGAGACCTGGGTTCAATCCTAGGATGAGTCATACCAAAGACTTAAAAAAACGGTACTTGATGCTACCTTGCTTAACACTCAGCATTATAAGGTAAGGATCAAGGATAAAGTGGAACAATCCAGGGAAAGGAGTAGCGCTCTCTCCTACACCTTGGTGTAGTAGCTATTGAAAAAGGAGCTTTTGGGTCACCCTCGACTAAGGTCACCAACTTTACTTACTTTTACTTGAAGTTATAATTATTTACTAAGGATCATTATCATTAGTTAATTGAAACTATTATTAAATAGAAATAGTTACTAAAACCAATATAAATTGGTGACCATAGTCAAGGGTAACCAGAAGGCTCCCTTTTCAATAGCTACTACACCGAGGTGTAGGTATGGGTGCTATTGTAACATACCCATAATATACAGATATATGAAATAGACATAGGGGATCTAAAAACACGAAACTTTACGAAATTGGTTCAGGTACGAAACTTTATTACCTTTGAGTTAAAAGGTTTTTCGACATGAGGAGAGAGAGACACAATCTTTCTATGCTGACTGCTTTTACATCGTCAGCTCTCAACCCAACCAATGCGCGGCACCCATAGCGCACAAATTCATCTGGCCTTGCCCAGCTCTGAAAGTCAACCTTCTTCTTCCGAGGCAGGAACTCAACTCAACTCTCACTCACCCAACCAACACGCAGTGTCCAAAGTCATCTGGCCTTACCAAAGTTTGGATCTCAACTCTCTGACTTTTCTCAAATCCCTAAAATCCTCAGTGCTTCCAGGCATGACGTCATTCGCCTTCCTGGTTTCAATTCCTATCTGGGATTTTTATTTTGACATCTCTGAATGACACATCCTCCCCGCGCGAGCGTGACCACTTGTGCTCATGTTTGTACCTAACTAAGCCATGCACTGAGCTGAAAGGTTCTCATCCTAACTAAACTGAAAGGGAAGATATATAAAACGAAATCCCTCCGCTGTTATATTACACTACTCCTTTCCTTGGATTACTCCACTTTACCCTCGATATGTACATTATATTGCAGAGTGTTAGGCAAGGAGGTATCAAATACCATTTTAAAAGTCTTTGGTATGATGCGACCTAGGATTGAACCCAGGTTTCCTGGACCATTGGCGAACACTCTACCCACTAGGCCAATGAGCCGGTTATAGAACCAATATATTTGTATACAAATATTACTATGTGTCTATCCTTGCTTCTCCAGTAGTGTCCTGCATGGCTTGTTTATCTTACTTGAATGGGTTTTAAGTGGCTGTACAGCTGCTGTTTTGTAGGGTTACTTCAATGACACCATTATTAATGTACAATGAATGCAATTCCCTAACCTTTATGGCCCAGTCAGCTGGAGCTGAAGAATACACTGACTGCAGAGGAGTAGGACTACCCCCAACGAGTGTCCTGGTTATGACACTAAACAATCTGATGGTGAAGCTCCAGTAATGCTTGAGCTTTGGGGAATGCAGAGTACCCCTTTAACGCCATCACTCTCAAGTCCACTCTGGCCCAGAGTAGTAACACCTGAGAGTCTTATCTATGGGTCAAATAGAACTAAACTGTGTGCTTCTACTAAACTGAATTGTTTGAAATAGAACTATTTTGACATTTAAACAGTGTACTTATACTAAAGTGAATTGTTGGAAATAGAACTGTTTTGACATTTAACTGTGTATAAACAAAACTGTAATTATGCATATTTGAAGATATTGAAACTTACAAATTTTTATCAAACTGATTTAATTTGGCATTAAATGACCCGAAAAGGTTTAATAGGCTATTAAATAAAATAACCAACCAACCAACCTAACTTCCAGGAATAAAAAACTCTAGATGGCTTGCTTTGCTGTTAAAATCAATCATTGATAATTAACTTCCTTGATAAATTATAATGATTAGGATGAGTGTGAATGCTGCACTATAATTATTGAGTTCAGAATTACTTTTGAAATTGCACTAATAAAAATCTAATTATAATGTTGAATTACTTTTAAAATTGCACTAATAAAAATCTAATTATAATGTTGAATTACTTTTGAAATTGCACTAATAAAATTCTAATTTTAATGTTGAATTACTTTTGAAATTGCACTAATAAAAATCTAATTTTAATGTTGAATTACTTTTAAAATTGCACTAATAAAAATCTAATTATAATGTTGAATTACTTTTGAAATTGCACTAATAAAAATCTAATTATAATGTTGAATTACTTTTGAAATTGCACTAATAAAAATCTAATTATAATGTTGAATTACTTTTGAAATTGCACTAATAAAAATCTAATTATAATGTTGAATTACTTTTGAAATTGCACTAATAAAAATCTAATTATAATGTTGAATTACTTTTGAAATTGCACTAATAAAAATCTAATTATAATGTTGAATTACTTTTGAAATTGCACTAATAAAAATCTAATTATAATGTTGAATTACTTTTGAAATTGCACTAATAAAAATCTAATTATAATGTGTTATTTTTGCTGCATTACAGTAACATCTTGCAAGCTTTGAATTTGAATTTCCACTTACTTTTGCTATAATACTGGGTATTTATTCTAGACAGGTGTTTTTCTGTAGACTTTTTCATTATTCAAAGCCTCTGCTTCTTTGAATTAACATCATTCTCATCATACTAAAGTAAAATCCTCATTCAGTAAACAATTATAGAAGAATTTCACATACATCATTCTGGTATTGTGGATTTACTTCTTAGAGAGAGAGAGAGAGAGAATCTTATTGTATATATTCAATTTTGTTTGCATTGCCATTTTGACAGATGTTTCCTCTAAGACAAATAAACAATTGAAACAGTTATGGTAACCCATCAATTATTTGATGCTGGTGACTACTACTTAAGCATTAAACACGAAAGGCTATATAGAATTTAGCATCATATGGTTGACTTAAGATCACATCATGTTAAAAACATTGTTCTTGCCAGATCACTGATGTTAAACAGAGATGAGCCAGCTTAGTATTTAACTGGGTGACTACTTAGTAACAGTCAGTACTATAAGCAGCCTAAAGCAGAATAAGCAAAGCTTAGTAAATAACAAGTCATGGAAAAATTTTCTTTAAATCATACTGATGTTGTGGATTTACTTCCTAGAGAATCTTATTGTATATATTTAATTTGCTTTGCATTGGGCACTAAACAGATGTTTCCTCCAAAACAAACAAACTGCTGATAAACACTTATGGCAACCAAACAATTATTTGATGCCAGTGATGACTTCAGTGTTAAATATAAATAATCTAGTCAATCTATGAAGAATAGGTAACTAACCCTATAAATTTGCAACAGAAATGAAACAAGGTATATTTGGTAGGCTAACATATACTATATAACTTATGGAAATTTTACCAAAAAATATTATGGGTAGAAGGTGCTTCTGAGTGAAATTATCAAGAGGTTGCTGGTTCAATCCCAACAACAGCTATTCAGAGATGAAACTTGATAATTATTATTATGGGTAGAAGGTGCTTTTGAGTGAAATTATCAAGAGGTTGCAGGTTCAATCCCAACAACAGCTATTCAGAGATGAAGCTTGATTATTATTATTACTTAGAATATTTGAACTATTGACTTCATCTTTATTGTTGTCTGGCCAAGGACATATGGTGCAGTGGATTAGGCATTTGGTTGGAAGGTGCTTCTGAGTGAAATCATCTGGAGGTTGCAGGTTCAATCCCAACAACAGATAAGACTAACAAGGAATACATATTATAACTTAATACTTGTACCCAGTCATGGTTAACAGTCTACCCCTGTGATTCAAATAAAGAATTCAATTCGAGATTCTGTGTGGACTCCTGAGTTTGACATGAAACACCTGAAAAAGGCTGGAGGACATATCGGCTGAAATGTGATTATATCAATAAAGATGAAGTCAATACTCGAAATATTCTAAGTAATAATACTCCGTAAAGCTTCTGATAATGTGGGAAAATTAGAGATGTTTTTTTATTTCAGTTAGATGAATATTTTATATAGCATAACAACCATACATAAAATACAAATGGTAGAAAATCGAGCATAGCATGAAATATTTGTTCAAATTCTGTTACTATGATGTTGCAGTCCAGTGCATTAGCCACTACACCATAAGGACTTTCCTCATGTTTTCCTATCTATATATGTTCTGTTATTATCATTGGAAGTGAACTTGGCCATCTGGGTTCAAATCCTAAACACAGCTACTTGTATTTCACATAGTGTTAATATTCCTGGAAAAGGTATAAATCAAGCTATTCTCCCTCTAGCTATGGGTAAATAGTAGAGCAGGCTTGTCTCTTTAACCTCGTTATGGCAACCAGTCTTGGAGAAAGAAAACTCTGAATTCAAACCAGTTGTAGACCTAGGGATGGATGGGTTCTGTTAGTCTATTTTTGCCTTAAACATGCTACATGAGCAGCCCCTTCTCTCATGACTATTCCAGATTACAAGATAAGTCTACAATGTATACTCGATCTTATACATAGAGCATGGCAGATTCTTCAACCTTGAACCTAGTTATGGATTAAATAGTACTATTACTGTTCTTCTACAAGGATGGCTTTGGCATTAGATAATCCACAAAGGTTATTATGCCATTAAACAAAGAAACCAAACCAATATGTATGTGTATGCATCTCTGGTCACACACACACACACACACACATACACACACACACACACACACATATATATATATATATATATATATATATATATATATATATATATATATATATATACACGCAATAAAATCTGTCTTGGATGCCATTGAAAGAAGATAGCATATAAAATAGATTTTACATTCGTTATCATTTTGGTTCTAATTCATTTTCAAACAATGTCATTTTGTTGTTGCTATAGACACACTGCAAGCTGAATATTTTTGCCTGAAAGCAAAAAAAGAAGAAGAAACTTTCTGCTTTTTCTACTCTTTAAGCATTTCTGATTCTGTAGAGACAACAAATTACAGCCTTCCACAAATAAATGCAATTTCTTCTGTAATTTTGCGTCGACTTCAAGTTTTGTTTTTTTTTCCTTTAAAAAAAAAGATCAGCATTTTGAATCCAGATATTTTCAATGCTTAGCTAAGTCTGGCACAAGGCTTTCTTGTTATAAGAAGATTGTTTGGTTCTAAAATTCCTAGTGGTGGGGGAAACTAGTATATCTGCCTAGAAAATCGACTTCTTAAAAACTGGCTTTTATCATAGCTTAACATTTTTCCATGCTTAGCTTGGTACAGTCTAAACATCAAGTAAAGAAAATGGAAAAAGACTACTATATTGTATGAACCTTTCAAGTGAAAAAGGGTTAGTATGTCTACTTTGAAAATTAACTGTAGGAATAGGCCCTTTAACATATGTATATGACTTCATCCAAGAATCCATCAATCCAGTCACCCTTACAGGGCTGGGCTGGAGGAAGCATTGTGGTGGCCAACTAAAAACATGGCTCAGGACAGTGAAGCAAATTGCAGAATTGATCTTGGGCCCATGCCTGTATAGAGTTCGCTAGTGGAACTGCAAGTGGTGGGTACTCTCTTATTGATAGCCTCGGACTGTTGTGCTTGGTTGGCCTTCATTCAGGATGCAGTTAATTTGTTGGTTGGAGCCCGCACAACTGACCAGGGGTGAATGCCATCACACACACACACACACACACACACACACACACACACACATTTATGAAATTCTGAAAAATAAAAATAAATAGATTTTATAAGAAGTGTTTGATGCTATTATTGCAGAGCAGGTTTAAAACCTAAAAAAATATTATTATGAATACTAGAAGTTAATTTCTAGAAGTTATATGTGGGATCTGGCTAATCAACTGTATTTATCGTTTGGAATATTATCATATTCCAACATCTAAGTATATGTAACATTCACATTAGGGTCTATGTGTGTGTGTGTATATATATATATATATATATATATATATATATATATATATATAAAGGGTAGTCCAAATAAAGGAGAATAAATATGGAATTAGTCAGATAGTATATGACACAGGAGATACCTATTAACATGTCTACTACACTTGGATATCAGTTTGCTTCTTTTGTTCAGCAATTTGTTTTCAGCATCTTCTAGAATACATAATTTTCTGACAGACAAAATCTACTGCTATTGTGACCTCCTTTATAAGCTTGTGCATTTTAACAATATCCCATTTTGTTGTGGGAGATTTGCTCACTTCCTCTTTTATTCATATCATTATTTATGTATTTATAAATAATGATATCTTATGTGTATTGGTAATTATGGGTTATCAAAACTGTTTTATTGTTTGTGATGTTGACTTTTAGTGCAAAATTGAGGGTTTTAATTTCCATAATAGTAAGTGTAATGTTTAATGAGTTGTGCATTCAATGGATTTCCTATTGCTGTTTCGGGATGTCAAATTTCAGTTTTCTTTGTTGATATGTGTGTCATTAATTTTGATTGTTTCATGTCTAGGTTAAAGTCCCCCTGATGTAGTGGATAATGTGCTGAACTGTGACATCTTTGTAAACAAGGTTGGGGGGGGGGTCCCCATAGCCTCATGTCTAACATGCTGAACAGTAAGGTCATAGTAAGCAGGTTCAAACCCCAGTAGTTCTATTGCATTTAATTTTGGAGTAATACCCTTGAGAAAAGTATGAACCTCTGTATACACCTGGCTATTGGTTAAAGAGCAAGGCTACTGTTTTTTTTTTTTACCACAATGGCTTTGGTGTTAAATAACCTGTGAAGGTTGATATGCCATTAAACTAGGAAACCAAAACTATTTCATGTCTTAGTTTATTGAGAGCTGTGTAAAGCTTTTCTTAAGGTATCATTATTGCTACATTAAAAGAAACTTCTACTATTATGTGAGTGCCCAGCTGTTCAGTTGATGGAAACTAGTAGATTACTTACACAGGTGATTTTGTTTATAGTGATGAAAGCTTGTCTCGGACCATCTACACTTTTTGGATGAGGTGATAATGAAAGAATGGTGCACCAGCATGCCACAAATTTTCCAAAAAGCACTCTTCAGGATGCATGTATAGTATAACAGTTAACATTAGGAGGTGCCCGTGGTGTAATGGTTATCGTCGTAGGAAATGGACACGATGACACAAGTTCAAATCCTGGACCAGGCTAATTGCATTTCACATAACTCTAATACCCTTGGGAAAGGTATGAATCCAATTATTCTCCCTCCAGCTATGGATAAATAGTAGGGCAGACGGGGTTCTTCAGCCTTGGTGAGGCAACTAGTCTAGGAGAAGGAAAACTCTGAATTCAAACCTGTTAAACTCTGCTTAAAAAATTGACCTTGTGTCATATCCTGCTCGAGCAGAGGGGTTGGGTAAATATGATAACAGTTAACATCATAGGAAGTGAACTCTGTGAGATGAGCTCAAATACTGGATGGGATTGTTGGCATTTAACTTTATGCTAATGACCTTGGGAAAGGCATGAATCCATCTCCCATTTCCCTTAACAACTATGTATAAATAGCAGGGCAGACTGATCTTTTTTGCCTTAGCAACAAGTCTATAAGAGAAAACCCCTGAATTGAAAGCAGTTGTTCTCCAATTTAAAAGAAATTAGCTTTGTGTTGAATCCTGTTCACGGCAGGGGAAACAGGGTTAAATACACACTTTTCAGGTTTTAAATCCAGTTTTCTCTTCTCTTAGAGAATGGGATCTTCATGATATAATCATTAATGTCCTGGACTGTGACATTGTAGTCAATGAGTTTGAAGTCCAGTTATGTGGCTGCATTGACTTTCAGAGTAATACCCTTAGGAAAGGCATGAACCCAATATACCCCTAAGTAAGTAAAGTTGGCGACCATAGTCGAGGGTGACCCGAAGGCTCCCTTTTCGATAGCTTACTACACCAAGGTGTAGGGGAGGGCGCGACTCCTTTCCCTGGATTGCTCCACTTTACCCTTGATCCGTACCTTATAATGCTGAGTGTTAAGCAAGGAGGCATCAAGTACCATTTTTTGAGTCTTTGGTATGACTCGACCTGGGATTGAACCCAGGTCTCCCGGGCCATTGGCGAACACTCTAACCGCTAGGCCAATGTCCGGTTTTATATACCCCTACTATGGGTTAAATAGTATCATTTTGTTCTACAGGGATGTTTTTGGCATTAAATAACCCACAAAGGTTGATATGCCATTAAACAAAGAAACTGAAACCTTCTGAACCTGAAACTGGTTGCTCTACCAAGGTAAGAGAGCTTAATCTGCCCTACTGTTTATATATAACTGCAGGTGGGGGTGGGAGTGAGGGTTAAGAGATGGATTTGTGCCATTCCTCAGGTTATTAGTATGAAGTGAAGGTAAACAGCTTTGACCATGATTTGAACTCGCGTTACTGCGTCCATTTCCTATAATGTTATACATCACAAATCTCTCTCTTTTTTAATTTTTTTTTTTATTATATGCACATATTGTATATCATATTATACTAGAAGATCACATTTTTGGCAACACCCAGAGAAAATATGTTACTATGATTACAGAATTTTCTGTTAGTCAAGATAATAGTCACAGACTTTCAGAATTCCATAATTTTGGTAAAATTGAATAACTTTTATTGGAAGCTGTAAATCTTCCTATGCCTTTTTTAGTTCTAATTGAAATTTGATATATACTTTTTCTAAATAAAATATTTTAAGTATTTTACTTTTATTGTTGAATGGATTATATATTTTTTTAAAATTTGGTGGGTAAGGATAATTATACACTAAAGTACATTGTAGATATGTCTAATGGATGGATCAATAAGTCTGTAGCCTGACAGTTGTTACTTGACTTATTATTTACAATTTTTATGGTATAAAGTTTTATCTTGTGTATGTGACTATAGTCAAATTCCTAAAACTATACCATATGCAACTATAGTTGAATACTACCTGGTTAAACATTACTGATACTAATTCTAGAAAAGGACAATGAAGTTAACATCACAGGAAGAATTAGGACCATCCAGACCACAGCACTGATAAAATCACATTGAATACTTAGAAGAGTCCTGGAGACCTAAAGAAACTTGCTGTCACTCAGTCTCCAGTGAAAGACCACTTGTTAAAATTGATGTGAAAAACTCAGAAGGAGTGTTATTATAATAATAATAATGATAATAACCATCAGTTAAAGTTGATATGAAAAACCCACAGTGAATATAATAATAATACAGTACTGATAAGAAAGTGAAAAGATTGACAAATACTTGGATCTTGCCTGAGAGCTCAGGATACTTAGAAGAATCCTAGAGATCTGAGGAGACTTGTAGTCGCTCAATCTCCATGGAAAACTACAAGTTAAAACTAGTGTGAAAAGCCTAAAAGGAGTAAAATAGACATCTTTATTTAAAAGATAGCATTACAAAATGTTGTCATTTTAAGAGGAGCATGGTCTTACCTTACAAGGTAATCTTTAGAGATGTACAAAAACATGCACTTGCTAAAGCACTGTTTTAGTTTCTTGAATTCCCTAAAAATCAGTTAGTTATTAGATTTTAAGAAAATTTTTCATCTCTATAGCAATAAAAGTTTCTTATAAAAGATGTTTTTCCTCAAAATTCTCAAGACAACACGTTTATTTATTTATTTTTTTAATTGTTCTGTTGTTAAACATTCCCTCCTCAATCAGTTTGTTAATTTGATTCCTTCAATTAAAAAATACTTTTGAATAATTTTGACATACTTTAAAGATAATTCCATGGAGAATTAAATTTTGTTTATATATTTTTTATAACAGTTCATCTTTTTTGTTTGTATGATTGTCTTATTTTTGAAGTTCAAAACTGGTAAAATAAGGTTGAATACTTCTAGGCATTTAAAGTTTTTTTTGTTTTTTTTTTACTTTAACCAATTTAAAAGGCATCACATTGGAGTTAACCATTTCTGAGAATATATTAGCTTAAAAAAAATACAGACATTACTGCTTTTGATCATCCATATTTTAGAAGAAAGGGCATGTCACTTTAAATAAAACATCATAACATTGCTGATAAAAAGTATGTTTTTTGTACATGCTTAATAATCTTCTACTCAATTCCCCAAAATACCAAATACAAAACACATCTATTACAAATGGTTCACTATATATGTATATATATATATATATATATATATATATATATAACAACAGTATATTGTTGTCGCTATCTCGCTTGGAGGGGTAATAGCAGACAAATGCAGTGTAATTTGGAGAGTGCTCAATATCTGTGATAGAGCTATCATATAATATAATGAATAAATATATATCGGTTTTGATGTAAATTTTATAGCATGGTTACTTATCTGTTATCACTAGTTTCATGCTGTCTTTACACGGCAATCATCAGGCAGAAAAACCTGATAATTGCTGTGTAAAGGTGGCATGAAGCCAGTAGTTGCAGATAAACAACCATATCATTAAATATATATAAAAACTAATCTATATTTATTTTTTATCATATCATATTATATATATATATATATATATATTGTCGTTCACAGACTGTTTCGTTGTATCTTAACTCTTCTGTCTGGCTAAACTCATGAGATACTTCAAGCTAGGATTGAAACCCAGCTGACTTTATGTCAGTCAGACATCAGAACCATCGTCATTCTCAGTGTAAGTGAAGGAATTTTATATGTATATCTTTCTACATATACGTGAT
>OY757941.1:48495334-48532834 GCA_963585895.1 Sepioteuthis lessoniana | reverse complement strand
CAAAATTATTATAAAATCACACAATATAAACTAGAATGCCTTTCCCATCATATCATGTTCAAGTAGGAATCCCCACAGCATAATGGTTAGAGTCTTAGACTGCAGCCTCAAAATAAAAGAGTTCAAATCCAGTCACACTATTTTCTCCCCTTTTGGACTAATACCCTAGGGAAAAGTATAAATCTCCTTATATAGTTCTTCCACAAGGATAGCTTTGGCATTAAATAACCCACTAAAGTTGACATGTCTTTGGTCAAAGAAACCAAACTAATACCTCCCCTCATGGTATATAAAGAGATACTCACTATGTGGGAGCCTCTTGGTCTGCTGATTGCGCAGCTTAGGAACTAAATCACCAAGCACCATTGACTCTGTGTCTACCCTATTCAAACCTACATGTGTGTGTCTGTGTATGTGTGTGTGTGTGTGTACACACTCTTTACAGGTCTATGAAAGAACATTTTATGTAGTGTGAAAATACTTAAAGACATTTACCTATCATATATCAGGTGTATAGAATCACAATGGTTAACTCAACACCTTTTGGAAATTTGTTAATTTGTTTTTTATCTTATTAAAATCTCCATATTCTCTGCTGGATGTTGGGGACTCCCTTTGTAGTTCTCTACACTTCATATCTGGTATCATAATAAGCTGTAGATCTGTGCAATATATCTCTATATTTTCCCACTTATATTATAATCATCACCAAATTGAGATCATTGCTTTCATCAATGCTTAATGTTTGAGATCCTGTTGAGTGTTTATGCTACTATTGAACTAGTAATTTACTTAGTTTTGTACAGGCCCTAAAATATAGGATACCCAGTTAGAATAAAACTCACAATGAGACATGTACTAAGTTTAGCACAAGACCAGTAGTAATGGGTGCCCAGTTAGAATCAAATTCACTAGTTGGCATTTATTTAGCTGATCTAATTTAGACACCAGACCAGAAGTAATAAATACCCAGTTAGAATCAAACTCACTAGTTGGCATTTACTAAGCTTAACTAATTTTGGCACCAGACCTGAAGTAATAAATACCCAGTTAGAATCAAATTCACTAGTTGGCATTTATTTAGCTGATCTAATTTAGACACCAGACCAGAAGTAATAAATACCCAGTTAGAATCAAACTCACTAGTTGGCATTTACTAAGCTTAACTAATTTTGGCACCAGACCTGAAGTAATAAATACCCAGTTAGAATCAAATTCACTAGTTGGCATTTATTTAGCTGATCTAATTTAGACACCAGACCAGAAGTAATAAATACCCAGTTAGAATCAAACTTACTAGTTGGCATTTACTAAGCTTAACTAATTTTGTCGCCAGACCTGAAGTAATAAATACCCAGTTAGAATCAAATTCACTAGTTGGCATTTATTTAGCTGATCTAATTTAGACACCAGACCAGAAGTAATAAATACCCAGTTAGAATCAAACTCACTAATTGGCATTTAGAATGCTTTGATAATTTTGACACAAAGTCAGAAGGCTTAGAAACCTAGTAAGGATCAAATTCATTTACTAATTTGGGCATGAGGTTAGATGTAATGGACACCTAATGAGAATCATGCTCATTCATCGCTAACTTAGCTTTTTTAATTTCTATGCAAGACCAGAAGTAATGCATACCCAGTGAAAATCAAACATCCTCCCCTGTGGGATATGGACTCTGTTGGGAAACAGTTTGCTAAACTAAACTTGTAACTGACTACTACTTTTACTTCCTTGGCCTCCACTTTTTCACACATAGTGTAAACACTTACTGTTTTTTATTTGTTTATTTTTTTCAAGAACTGATATATATATAAATCAAAAGTATTTATAGAAACTGAACTTATGAAAAATATCAGTGCATATCACTGTATGAAATATTGTACTTGATAAACATAATTTATTGAAATTAAATAAATCAGGTGTATAAATTTGTTTACATCCCTGGCAGTCATTTTGTCTTGTAGTTCTTTGAAGTCAAATGCTTTTCTGTCGTCTTTTGTTGTGGGATATCATTTATCATTCTTGTTGGCCCAGTAAGTTGGGGCTGCAGAATACACCTGTCCTGGATGTGATACTAAACAATTTGATGGTGAGGCTCCAGTAATGGTGAGGCTTTGGGGAATGTGGAGTACCCCTTCATTGTTATCACTCCCAGGTTCACTCTTACCCCGGAGTGGTAGCACCTGATAGGGTCCTATCTATGAATCAAATAAAACTGTTTGAAATTTAAACTGTGTGCAAACAAATGACTTATATTAAATTGAATTGTTAGGAATAGAACTGTTTAATATTTAAATTGTGTACAAATGCTAAACTGAATTGTTTGAAATAGAACAGCTTTTATATTTAACTGTGTGTAAACAAGTAACTGTTTGATTGAATTGTTAGTGATACATTGCAATACTTGAAAACATTAAACTGTGCAAACAAATGATTAATAGTAAATAGAATTATTCGTATATAATTTAACTGTGTGAAAAAAAATGAACTTGGATGCATTTAAAAATGTTATCTACAAAATGTGTTCAGAAATCATATATTTAATATATATGTATAAAGCGGATTTGGCATTAAATCACCTATAATGATTGATATGCCATAAAACCCAACCAAACCAAATCATATATATTTAATATATATGTATAAAGAGTATTTGGCATTAAATAACCTATAATGGTTGATATGCCATAAAACCCAACCCAACCAAATCATATATATTCAATCTATATGTATAAAGAGGATTCAGCATTAAATTACCTACAATGGTTGATATGCCATAAGACCAAACCAAATCATATATATTTAATATATATGTATAAAGAGGATTTGGCATTAAATAACCTATGATGGTTGATAGTTATAAGACCAAACCCAACCAAATCATATATATTCAATATATATGTATAATGAGGATTTGGCATTAAATAACCAACAATGGTTGATATGCCATAAAACCAAACCAAAACAAATCCTATATATTTAATATATATGTATGAAGAGTATTTGGCATTAAATAACCTACGATGGTTGATATGCCATAAAACCAAACCAAATCAAACGTCATTCTTGTATTCTCTAAAATAAATCTTTATAACTTCTCCGTAATGTTAAGATGAAATAGTAAAAGTAAAAATGTTGAATATTAAGAAATTTTACTTCATACAACCCATAATATTGCAAGTATAATTTATTTGACAACTATGCCGAAACATTTATTTGTACTAAAAATTATGTATAGAGTGACACAACAAATACTAAAAATATATATATAGAGAGAAATGCATTGGAAGTAACTTTGGCTATTGAAGTGTATTGCTAATGATTTTCACTATAGAAATGTATCAGAAGTGTTTTTCACTATTGAAGCATATTGCTAATGATTTGCACTATAGAAATGTATCAGAAGTGTTTTTCACTATTGAAGCATATTGCTAATGATTTTCACTATAGAAATGTATCAGAAGTGTTTTTCACTATTGAAGCATATTGCTAATGATTTGCACTATAGAAATGTATCAGAAGTGTTTTTCACATGATTTTCACTATAGAAATGTATCAGAAGTGTTTTTCATTATTGAAGCGTATTGCTAATGATTTGCACTATAGAAGTGCAGTGTAAATTTTTTTAATACAGGATTGCTTTAAAATGTTAAACTTAATGATTTATCTACTAAATTTTGAAAAAGGATTGTCAGTGTTCATGAACTAATTTAAGAATTAGAGGCAGAATTGTATGTATAATGTAAGTGAATTGCAAAATATTTTACTATTGAAATGTATTGAAAGTTAGTAAGAAAGGGATTGCCAATGGTCAAGAATTAATATGAGTATTACTAATAGAATTTGGCTATTATATAGATGATGTAAATGCATCGCTAATGATTTTACTCTAAAATTGCTTTAGTAAAAAAGGGATTGTCAGTGGTCAGGAATTAGTACATGTGGTACTAGAAGATGGTTTATATTTATAATGAAAGACAATATTTTTATATCAAAACCTACTTGTGGGTCCAAAACTTATCAACTTTGGTAGTTCTGCATCAAAATATTTAACTATCTATAATGGACAAAATCTTCATAATTGTCTAAATTTCTTCATCTTGGTTGTTATTACAGTCACAACATTTTGGTTGTTGCACTCTTCTGCCTTCTCCAGGTCTCTGTCATAATTAGTAACACTGAGGGAATTTGAACTGAGCCCTTAATTTTTATTATTGAATTATATGCTTTGAGGATATCTTGTAGCAATTTACTAGGCATTTTGCTCAGATGTTGCACAAGGCTGTGTGAATGGGGTACCCAATGAGACTCAGACTCATTCACGTAGGTTTGCTCGTCTAGCTTGCTAACCATTATACCACCTGAGGCACCTAGATATTAGCCTGAAAGTAGTCATTTACTGAGCCTTTTGCTTAGATGAAGCACAAGGCCATATGAATGGGGCACCCAATGAGACTCAAATTCACTTGTGTAGGTTTGCTAGTCTAGCTTGTTAACCATTTCATCACCTGAAGTGCTCATCTTGTATGTATTCATTTCACCCCTCTGTGGTGAAGTCCCTGTGACATAATGTGTTGGACTGCTACATTGTAGTGGGGGGGTGGGGGTCAACTTTACATTCACTTTCAGACTAATACCCTTTGGAAATGTATGAAGCCCCCAGCTATGGGTTAAATAGTACCACTACTGTTTTGATTTTTTTTACAGAGATGGCTTTGGCATCAAATAATTGACAAAGGTTATGCCATTAAAATCTAAGAGATCAAACCAAACCAATTCTTCTGTCTTGATTAGGATGTGACTCAAGGTCAAGTTTAAGTGTTGTTTAACAGGCTTAAATTCAGAATTTTCCTTCTCCTAGACTGGTTGCCATATCAAATTCAAAGAGTACAGTCTGCCCTACTATTTAATTATATTGGAGGGAGAATAGTTAGATTCATAGCTTTCCCAGGGTTAACAGGGCTATGTGAAATGTAAACAAGTTCCTCTAGGATTTGAACTTGATTTACCTCGTCCATTTCTTATGAGGATAACCATTGCACCACAAGCACCTCTTTTTTACTGGCTCCTTTGAGGATATCTTGAATCAATTAATTAATTCTTCCTAGTAATTTTGTTGTTGAGGTGCTGCTTGTCTTTCTCACTGAACCTAAGTTTTTTCATTTGTTTTTATTTCATTTTTTTTTGCACTATTTAATGCTGGGATTAAACTCAGGACCAACTAATTATTTATATTGGATAAATTCTTTTTCTCTCAAGATAATTGTATTGTGAATGATTTTTTTTCCCCTAACAGCTTGGAAGATAAATGTGCCAGACACCAATCCGAATGGTATGTAAGAGGTGTAAAAATCATATTAGCACTTGATTAGCTAATGAAATCACCTTTTTAGAAATGATAAACATCTCCATCACTAATCGACTTATACCTACTAGTTGGCCACTGGTCAAGCTGTAGCTACTTGCTAATTTATCAGCACTTAATTAAAACTCTGGAAATGATTTCACTCAGATACCAATTAATAAATGACAAATTAGTGTGGAAGCATGCCAGCCATAATTGGCAGTGGCGATATCCATATTTACCGACCCCTCCGCTCGAGCAGGATATGACACAAGGTCAATTTTTAGCAGAGTTTAACAGGTTTGAATTCAGAGTTTTCCTTCTCCTAGACTAGTTGTCTCACCAAGGCTGAAGAACCCAGTCTGCCCTACTATTTGCCCATAGCTGGAGGGAGAATAATTGGATTCATACCTTTCTTGAGGGTATTAGTGCTATGTGAAATGCAATTAGTCTCGTCCAAGATTTGAACTCATGTCGCTGTGTCCATTTCCTATGACGATAACCATTACACTACGGGCACCTCCAGTGGCAGTGGCAGTGGAGATATCTATCAGAAATTCTGAAACTTTCTGTCAGACAACTTAGAGAAGATGGCATTTACAGAAATATTCCAGTTATTTGTTTTTACTTCTGAAGCAAAGAGCATTTATGGCATATCAACCTTCATGGACTATTTAATACCAAAATCATTCTTATAGTAGAATAATAGTGGCATTATTTCACCCATAGCTAGGGTGATAAGAAGTTTCATTCTCCTGGTTTGGTTTCTTTGTTTAATGACATACCAACCTTCATGGGTTAAAACTAACTTACAACTATGTCACAGTCAAGCACATTAGACTCAACACTACAGTGATTCTCCTGGTTTGGTTTCTTTGTTTAATGACATACCAACCTTCATGGGTTAAAACTAACTTACAACTATGTCACAGTCAAGCACATTAGACTCAACACTACAGTGATTCTCCTGGTTTGGTTTCTTTGTTTAATGACATACCAACCTTCATGGGTTATCTAATACCATTTTTTAATAAGAATAGTAGTGCTACTATTAAACTCATACTGAGAAAAAGGAACAATAGAATATCATTTACTAAGTTTAGTTTAGTTTGACACAAGGCCAGAAGAATGGGACACCTAATGAAACCTGAACTCTCAGGCAATTGTTTACTCGACTTGCTTACTATGTAAAGTGCTTGTAACAATAATTAAAAAGATAGAGGTAAACTTGTAATAAAAACCTAACAGTTACTTTATCATCATTCTTTGATTCTCTCTTGCAATCCCTCCCTATCATCCATTGCTTGTTGTCCATGCATAGGAGTCCACATAACATCACATCTCCAGTAGTTCTCAGCATGTTTTCTTTGTCTTAGATGGTTTGTGAGATGGGAGGTAAGTGGCTGCAGTTTTGTAGGGTGCTGCTTCCAGGATTGGTCCAAAACAACCTGCAGCATCTTTGTCTAGTTCCCATCTCGCTTTTTCTCCAAGTGTTTTAAATGTGAACTCAGATAAAACAGAATTCATGTGTTATAAACAAAATGGAGTCATCTACATATTAAATGGCAAGTCTGTGAAATAAGTAGACCAATTCACCTACCTGTTATATCTCATCTACTGAAAATGATGTCATCATCCACATTGGTAAAGCCTCTGAAATAAATGGACCAGTTCACATACATTGGTAGCAATATCTCATCTACTGAAAACAATGTCAGCATACACTTAGGAAAAGCCTGGGCTGCTATTGACAAGTTATCAAACATATAGAAATCTGATATTTCTGATAAAATAAAGCAGGAATTCTTCCAAGTTTTCAATCTTATTATACTGAAGAAAAAAAAAGAGAGTGAATTTTACTTGCTATTTTTAAAGAGTGTTTTTATCACTAATGGAGATGAGAATTTTTTTTAAAAGTCAGTTGATTATCAAATTCACCTAATTAGTTTTTTTGGTTCAAATCAGATTAATACAAACTGAATCTAATTATTCAAACATTTTTGTTTTATATTAAATTTAAATCCATACTCTATTTAATCAGTGATGTTCTTTACTGACAGCTTTGGTCATTCTAGACAATAAAAGATATAAAAATCTGTTTAAAATCAACCTGTTATTTATACTTTTAACCATTACACTAGAAAATCACTCATTGAATTATTAATATCATTGATAAGGATCAGTAAGCAAACCTTGATACCCACTTCTTGTAAATGAGCTTCATTCTGGAACTGGGCAAAAAGAAAATGAAGAAGATAATCAATATAGACTTATAAATTGGAATTGATTTTGTTATATTTCAGTGTTTATTTTCATTATCTTCCACTGATTATAATCTTATTGGAATCATATTTCACTGTTTATTTTATCTTATACAGGATCTCATGATTTTGTTGGGATAATATTTCTGTGTTTATTTACATCATCATCAGGATGTTAAAATCTTGTTCAGATCACATTTTAGTATTTTAAATCATCCTCAAAACATATTGTTTTCAGCACTTGGTTATTTATTTAATTTATTCAGATCTTCATCAGAGCATATGAGTTAATAATCTAATAACTCATATGCCCTGATAAAGGTCTAAAAAAAACCCAGAACAAAACGTTTAACGTTGGCAAATAATTCAATAGATAAAATCATCATCTGAAGATCTGATTTTTTTTTCTGTACATTCTAATATTGTTGGATTTATTTTCAGTTTTTCCTAGATATCCTTCAACCTTCGTTGAGGGTTACTCAAAGTCTCCCTTTTCAATAGCTACTACACCGAGACGTAGGAGAGGACGCTACTTCATTCCCTAGATTACTTCACTTTACCTTTGATCCTTACCTTATAATGCTGAGTGTAAAACAAGGTGGAATCAAGTACCATTTTTTGAGTCTTTGCTATGACTCGACCTGGGATTGAACCCCAGTCTTCAGGACCATTGACGGACATGCTAAAAGTGTTTTTAATCTGTAAAATCTTTACAGTGCTCTATGCACAAGACTGCAGAGCAATATCAGAATATTTTCAACTATGAAATAGAATAACTACAAAAACAGGATAAAAACTCATGTTGTTGACCAACTACATTTGGTATTTTGTAAGACAAGTATTTTTTGTTTATATTATTTCGATCCTTTGGTTTTAAATTTTTTGATGAACAATGTCTTTCTGTAGAATTTTGTTTAAAATTTTGATATTTATCATTTGGTTCTTTTGCCTCCTTTGGCATCTCCCCTTTTTATTATCTTTACACTGGGGTGTCCTCATGGTGTAATGGTTAAAATGCTGGACTGCAGGATTATAGTAAGCGAGTTCAAAGTCCAGTCATGCTATTATGTTCACTTTCAAACAAATACCCTTAGGAAAGGCATGAACCCCCTTATCCTCCTAGCTATAGGTTAAGTAGCATCACTGCTGTTCTTCTACAAGGATGGCTTTGGCATTAAATAACCCACGAAGGTTTATATGTCATTAAACAAAGAAACAAAACCAAATATCTTAACACAGAACATATTCACTATCACTACAATATCTATATTTCAATCATTTGTTTTGAAAATTATTGATGAACAAAGTTATACAATAAATTTGGTTTCAAATTTTGGGATTTATCATTTGGTTGTTATACCTCCTTTGTTGGGTTAGTTGGTTTTATTTTATGTATTAATCCTTTTCAGGTCATTCAATGCTGAATTAAATCATTTTGATAAAAATTTCAAACAATTCAGTTTAGTATAAATACAGATTTTTGTTTACACACAGTTCAATGTTAAAACAGTTCAGTTTTGCATAAGTACACAGTTTAAACACGGTTAAATGTAAAAACAGTTAATTTCAAACAATTCAGTTTAGCATAATTACAGTTTAGTTCTATTTTACCCTAAGATCCTGTCAAGTGCTACCACTCTGGGCCAGAGTGGACCTGGGAGTGATGACAATGAAGGAGTGCTCTATACTCTCCAAAGCTCCAACATTACTGGAGATTCACCATTAAATTGTTTAGTATCATATCCAGGATACTCATTGGGGGGGTCTTACCCCTCTGCAGAAATGCATTCAGTGTATTCTGCTGCCCCAGCCACACTGGGCAAGCCTCCTTTAGCATATCCCTTTCTTTACTATCTTTACATAGAACATATGCACTATTACTACAATATCTATATACAGATATGCACTATTACTATAATATTTACATATGCACTATTACTATAATATTTACATATGCACTATTACTATAATATTTACATATCGATATAATATTTACATATGCGCTATTACTATAATATCTACATATTGACATAATATTTACATATGCACTATTACTATAATATCTACATATTGACATAATATTTACATATGCACTATTACTATAATATTTACATATCGACATAATATTTACATATGCGCTATTACTATAATATTTCATCATCATCATGTCGCGCCGCCTGCGCGGATATCCCTGACCGTCTCTCGCCATTTCTCCCTATCATTCATCGCCTCCGACAGGTCTTCAGGATTACAACCCGTGTCCTCACATAGCTGCTGTATGTAAGTTCGTGCTGGTCGTCCCACTCTTGCACATCCATGAGTGGGGGTCCACAGGAGTACATCGCTTATGAGCTCGTCCTTGCTTCTCCAGCAGTGTCCTGCGTGTCTGGTTCATCGAACTTGTATAGTTTTTGTGATGGGGGGCAAGTGTCCGTATAGTTGGAGTCTCGTGGGGTGTTGTCGCCAGGACTTGTTTAATACTGCTCTCAACATTCTTGTGTAATTTCCGTCCAGCCTCCTCTCCAGCCGCTTCGTAAGCGTCCATGTGGTGCATCCATATAGCAGTAGCGACACAACCGCTGCCTGGAAGAAACTGCGTTTCATTTTATCTGTTAGGTCCGACTTCCATATGATCGAGAGCCTATCGATAGCTGTCCATGCCTTCGTCAGTCGTGTGTCGATGTCCTTCTCGGTTGATGAGACGCTGCTTCCTAGGTAGGTGAATTTGTCGACTAGTTTCAGAGAGGCTCCGTCTAGTGTGGCAATGTTGCCTGTTTGGTTGTAACACATATATTCGGTTTTGTTTGCATTGACATGTAGGCCAATGCCAGCTGCAGCTCGTTCCAGACTATGTAGTAGTGTCTCTGCTTGATTAGGCGTATTCGCTAGTAACGCCAAGTCATCAGCGTAGTCGGCGTCCGTGATCAACATAATATTTACATATGCACTATTACTATAATATTTATATACAGATATGCACTATTACTATAATATTTACATATGAACTATTACTATGATACTTACATATCGACATAATATTTACAAATGCGCTATTACTATAATATTTACATATTGACATAATATTTACAAATGCACTATTACTATAATATTTACATATTGACATAATATTTACAAATGCGCTATTACTATAATATTTACATATTGACATAATATTTACATATGCACTATTACTATAATATTTACATATTGACATAATATTTACAAATGCACTATTACTATAATATTTACATATTGACATAATATTTACATATGCACTATTACTATAATATTTACATATTGACATAATATTTACATATGCGCTATTACTATAATATTTACATATTGACATAATATTTACATATGCGCTATTACTATAATATTTACATATTGACATAATATTTACATATGCGCTATTACTACAATATTTATATACAAATATGCACTATTACTACAATAATTACATATTGACATAATATTTACATATGCACTATGACTACAATATCTATATACAGATATAGTTCTGTTAACTGGGTCAGTTCTTGTGGTGTTGTGGTTAATGTGCTGTACAGCAACATTGTCAGCTTCAGTTGTGCTATTATCATATTTACCCAACCCCTCCGCTCGGGCAGGATATGACACAAGGTCAATTTTTTAAGCGGAGTTTAACAGGTTTCAATTCAGAGTTTTCCTTCTCCTAGACTAGTTGCCTCACGAAGGCTGAAGAACCTAGTCTGCCCTACTATTTACCCATAGCTGGAGGGAGAATAATTAGATTCATACCTTTCCCAAGTGTATTAGTGCTATGTGAAATGCAATCAGTCCAGGATTTGTGCTATTATGTTCACTTTCAGACTAATACCCTTGGGAAAGGAATGAACTGCCTTATCCTTCCCCCAGCCCTGGGGTAAATACAGCATTACTGTTCTTCAATGATGATTCAACAGTAAATAACCCACAAAGGTTGATATGCCATTAAACAAAGAAACCAGCCCAAACTATTCTTCTATAAGGATGGCTTTGGCATTGGATAACCTACAAAAGTTGATATGCCATTAAACAAAGAAACCAAATCAAACCAAATTCCATTAAATAAACACCCAATAGTTCCTAAAAATGCTCTTTTAAATTCTTTTTCTGAAATCTTTGAATTTAATTGTAAAATCTTTCACACTGTTGCTGTTTTTGATCTGATTAGGCGATTCAATCAAAAACTATATTACTCGATTAGCAAAAAAAAAAAAAAAAAAAAATCATTTGCTTAATAGACTTAGTTTTTGAAATCAGCCTTGACAGTAAATTTCCAGTTCGAGGAGAAATATTAAAAAAATGTCTACCATAATTAGAAATTCCATTAATTATTTTGAAAGTTTCAATGAGATCAACGTTCATTTTTCTTTCTTGTAAAGTGGTTAATCCCAATGTCTCAAATCTCCTTGAAAATGTAAATCTTTTACTTTTTTTTTTTTTATTAGTTTGGAATTTTGAAATAAGTCATTAGTCCTTAAATTCTTTGATTTTTGTAATGAAATATCCACTATTCATCAATAGCAATAGGTTTTTTTTATCCACCCTAAACAGAATGTTGATAATGGAATAAAATAACTTTGCAAAATTGCATATTTTGGTAAAGTTCTTCTGGAATTTTAAGGAGTGTGGAGTCACCCCTTCATTGCTATTTTCTTTCTTTCTTTAATTTCTTTCTTTTTTTTCTTCACCTTTTCTCTTTTTCTACTCCATTGAGCAATGCTTGGAATACACTGACTGTATCCCTGGAGAGGGGTAAGACCCCACCAAAAAGGGTTTGGTTTGGTTGTGTTTTATCACTTATCAACCTTTGATGGTTATTCAATGCTAAATCCTGTTTATACATATATACATACATATATTTTTTGTGTTATATGATTAAGTAATGATTTTTTTATATTAATCATTTTTTATTAATTATATTTTATCATTCAGTTTGGTTGGGCTTTGAACTATTCGGGTTAAGAGTTAAGGTGCATAGCATTGGGTACAGTTTACGCACGCGCACAAAGAATTTGACAATCACCATTGTCATAATAAACTCCAGAGAGGAAATTAGGCTGGAGTGTGGATGACATCATGCTCAGAAGAGATGGGCTGAGAATTTGAGGATTTTAAAAATCACGGCAGTTAAAGGTTGACATTGGACCATGGAGGCAGACAACTGAGTCTCTGCCATTGGGGTATAGAGAATTGAGTTCTCTACCGTTGAGACTTGTAGTTGGAGTTTTGCAGATCTCTACTGACAGAGATCTTAAACACTACAAGATGTGCTGTGCATTTGTGGGGTCAGATAGTATGGTCACCATAATAAGAATTGTCTCTCTCCTCATGTCGAAGAACCGAAGTCAGAAGTTAATAAATGCGTTTGTACCTGAAGCAACAGAGTTGCCTGTGTATTTGTATAGTGTGGTTTGCATATGTATACGTGTAGTATACAACATTTGTTGGTCAACCAATAGCTACTACACTGTGGTGAAGGGGATGGTGCTTTCCATGGATTGCTCCACTTACCCTTGATTTGTACCTTATAATGCTGAGTGTTAAGCAAGGAGGCACAAGTTTTTTTTTTTTGAGTCTTTGGTATGACTTGACCTAGGATTGAACCCAGGTCTCCCAGACCAATGGCAAAACAGACCATCATTTGGCTATTATAAAATTCATTTCAGCTGGTCACTCCATATAAGAAACCAACCTCTTCATCACATGATACAGAAAAAAATTTAAAAAAATATTCTTCCAATGGATTCTTGTTTAACAAAATTTGGTCTGTATGAAATTTATATATTGATTATCATACATTGAGCACTCCTGGAGATTTATAAGAATCCTCTAATATATTCTCTATTTAAATTATTCCTAACTCATCTTCTTTGAATATTTCATATAAATGTATATATATATATATATATATATGATTTGTAAGTGAATAGTTTGTAGGTAGAGATCATTTGTTTGCACACAGTTAAATAGTTTTGTTATCCAACACAAATGATTTTTCAAGTATTGCTAACACTAATAATTCTATTTAATATTAATCATTTCTTACAGTTAAATGGTTTCAAGTATTTTCATCTAATACTAATAATTCTATTTAATATTAATCATTTGTTTGCACACACAAAAAAGGGGTGACTGGGGTATGATGACACTAAACTACATCTGATAGTAAGGCTCCAGTTCAGCTGCTCTTGGGAGTATTGGATACCTCTTCATTGTTATTACTCCCAGGTTCACTCTGACCTGGAGTGGTAGTACTTGTTAGAGTCCCGTCTATGGGTCAAATAGATCTGTTAAAAAATTGTTTGTATTTGATGAGAATATTTGAAACCATTGTGTATAAATTGTTTGTATTAAAAATGTTTCTTGATGCTATAATTGTTTACAAATGATTATTATTACTAGTTACTTGAAGCCATATAGACATATTCCATAACTTGATTTGGTTTTGGGCAGGAATAGCCTGGCGAAGCATATCTCTTTTTTTGGTTTTAATTAAGAGTTCTCCTTCTCCTAGACAGGTTGCCATACCTAAGTTAAAGAGTCCAGGCAGCTCTGCTATTTACCCATAGTTGGAAGAAAAATAGTTGTATTTATACCTTTCCCTGGGGTATCAGCATTATGTGAAATGCGAACAGCCTTGATCAGGATTTGAACATGAGTAGCCAAGTTTACTTCTTATGTTGATAACCATTGTTTGGTTTACTTTGTTTAATGGCATATCAACCTTTTTAGGTTATTTAATGCCAAAGCCATTCTCCTAGTAGAGGTACTATTTAACCTATAGCTGGGAGGATAAGAGGGTTCATACCTTTCCCGAGGGCATTTGTCCGAAAGTGAATGTAATCACGCGACTGGAGTACGAACTCGCTTACTACGATTCCACAGTCCATCGCTTTAACCATTACACCACAAGGACACTCTCCTGATAACCATTGTATTATGGGCATCTCCAAGCATAGAATTGTTTGCAAAAAACCCAACAGATATTGACTTTGGTATTAATTAAATGAACAATGTTTAAGTTGCTGTAAAATGTGTTAGATTTAAACCTTTTAGTGATATATTAGCTACTAATAAGTGATTTCTCATTGACATATCACCTCTAGTTCAGTAGTTATTAAAGTGAGTTGTAAAAAGAATATTGACCATAAACCTGTACAAAAAACGGTTTGAGACTGTTAATGTGGAATATAATCATTTTGGGTCTTTTTTCTGTTCATTTAGTTTTGAGCTTTCATTTATAGTTGGCTCCTAACTTCTTGTCCACTTATAATTAAACTGTGTTGTTAAAAGAACAAAACTCTAGGCTGTCATGTGGGCGGGGGGTGTTCAGGATCCTGAATATCATATTTAGTTCTTTTTCTTTTTTGCTTCATTTTGTAATTTGAGCTTTCATGACCTCTAACAAGATGACCCATCATTTAAAATAACTTCTGGGTCAAGTTCCTAGTCACTTGATGATCTCCTTGTCAATTAGATTAATCCTGTTTGATTGATTAACACCTTTTAAAGTCTTGATTATCAGATTAACACTCCCTCTGTTCCAGTGGTTTTGATAATTTGTTTTTCTTCTGTTTGTAACATGATTGAATTATGTTTCCTTTTTTTTTCCCCATTATTTTTTATTTTATCTTAATTATTTTTTTTCTTAATCCAAATCTGGCCATGTTTGGCCTCAGCCAAAATAGAAGCCTAGGAGGCTCAAACATCTGATATTTCTCTCCTTTTAGACAAATCCTTGATTTTCTTCAATTCCTTAATGCTGATTAAAGTAATCTTCAAGGTCTGCTCTGGTGGGGAAATGGATTTGATGCAGATATTCCTCACCTGTCTAGTTTAGACTCTATTACCAGCCCAACTTGACAACCATTATACCTTACTAATAGTTAGCAATCTTCTCTCACAAACAGTTGCAGTAAGTTTATTCCTTACTGGGTGCTCCAGGAGCAGTGAGGCCTATGTTATATTGACTAATGTGCTGAATTGCAACATCATAGTGGGTTTGAACTCTAGTCACATTATCCTATTTACCAACCCCTCCACTCGGGCAGGATATGACACAAGGTAAATTTTTTAAGTGGAGTTTAACAGGTTTCAATTCAGAGTTTTCCTTCTCCTAGACTAGTTGCCTCACGAAGGCTGAAGAACCTAGTCTGCCCTACTATTTACCCATAACTGGAGGGAGAATAATTGGATTCATACCTTTCCCAAGTGTATTAGTGCTATGTGAAATGCAATCAGTCTCGTCCAAGATTTGAACTCGTGTCGCCGTGTCCATTTCCTGCGACGATAACCATTACACTACAGGCAACTCCACTCTAGTCACATTATAATGTTCACTTATGGAATGATACCCTTGGGGAAGGTAAGAATCCTCTTATCCCCATCACAATGGCTTAAATAGTATCACTATTGTTCTACAAGGATGGTTTTGGTATTAAATAACCCATGAAGGTTGATATCCATTAAACAAAGAAACAAAACCATTATTGGGTGTTCTTCGCTGTCATTGGGGCTTAGAAAATGCTAACTGTATTCCCAGCTGAGGGGTAAGATCTCCCCCCACCCGCTAAAAATCTGTTGTCCTGTGTATGACACTAAACTGCATCTGATCGTGAGGCTCCAGTTCTAGAGATCTGAGGATGTGGTGTACCTCTTCATTGTTTTACTCTCAGACCCACTTTGATCCGGAGTTGTAGTACTTGTTAGTATCCCATCTTTAGGTCAAATAGCTCTGATTGAAAATTGTTTGTAAAAGATAGGAATACTTGATACTATATAACTATGTCTAAATTGTTTGTATTGTTACTTGATGTTCTAATTGTTAATTGATTATTATTATTAGTTACTGGAAACCATATAATTGCAAATTATTTGTATTAAGAATAGTTACTTAAAGCTCTAATTGTTTACTAAGGATTATTATTATTAGTTACTTAAAACCATATAATTGTAAATTATTTGTATTAAGAATAGTTACTTAAAGCACTTATTTACTAAGGATTATTATTATTAGTTACTTGAAACTATTTGTTTTCAAATATGATTATTATTAAATAGAAGTGGTAGCTTGAAGCAATACAAGTGAGTGCAAATTATTTGTATTGGATAGGAATAGTTGATATCATCATCATCATCTTGTGCTGCTAGCACCAATTTCCCTGACTCTCTCTTGCCATTCGTCTCCATCATTTATTGTTTCTGGCAGGTCTTCTAGACTATATCTTTTGTCTGTACAGAGCTGTTGTAGATAAGTTGGTTGTCCAACACTTGCATATCTGTGTGAAGGGGCCCATAAGAGAATGTTGTTTATGAGTTTGTTTTTACTTCTCCAGCTGTGTCCCACACATCTTGTTCATCTTATTTAGATGGTTTTAGAGATGGAAGGTAGGTGGCCATACAGCTGGTGTTTTGTGGGATGATGCTTTCAGGATTTTTTCAGTATTGCTCAGTTCCTGTGTAGCTTTTTCTCTATACCTTTAGTCAGAGTCATGTGGTGCATCCATATAGTAGACCTGACACAACCACTGCTTGGAAGAAATTGCGTTTTATTTTATTGTCTAAGTCCGACTTCCATATGATCGATAACCTATTGATAGCAGTCCATACTTTTGCTAGTCACACATTGATGTCATTTTCAGTAGATGAGATGCTGCTTCCAAGGTATGTTGTTGTATTTTGGCCTTCAACCCGGCCGAAAATGCCATTCCAAGGTGATGCACTGGAAGGAAGTGACACATTCTAATGGCAGTTATGAGAGGAAATCGTGTGGGCGGAAATTGGCTGATGAAATGGGACAAGGTAAAAAATTCCCATGGTACGCTCATAGACTGATGCATTGGAAGAGAGTGACCTGTGAACTGCATGACAGTTATTTCCGCTTAATGATGATCAAACATGGCATTTCAAAGATCAAGTAGGCGATTGAGTGGGCGTTGAACTATTATATAACTCAGTCAAGACAGAAGTCAGAAAGTTAGAGATCAGATAGAGTTATAGATGAGATGTGGTAGGGAAAGCCACATCAGGCCCGAAGGGGCTCTTGGAGCCCCTGATGAGTTGCAGTTAGAGATCGGACGGAGTTATAGACGAGATGTGTTAGGGAAAGCCACACCAGGCCGAAGGGGCTAGGGGCCCCCGATTGAGTTGGGGTCCAGAGAAGTTGCTGATAAGATGCAGTAAAGAAAGTCATCACCCAACAGAGTGGGCCCCAGGGCCTCCGGTTGAGCATCAGGAGAACGAGAAAGACACAACGCTGAGTGGGGTCAAAATATTGCAGTTCTGTTCGGTCTCCAACTCCCTCTTACCATAAAACCTTGAATAACCTTTTCGAACCCTTACAATAAAGTGAGAGGTACATATTTTTCTAAAGAAGTCTTCCTGCGTCTTTATTATTGTGTCGTTATGATACTGCATATGACCATATAACAATGTGAACTTATCCTCTAATTACAGAGAGCCACCATTTAGTGTGGAGATGTCTCTTTTTTGATTTTTTTTATTTTGAACTATGCTAAAAATCTGTAGAAATAACTACACAAAAAAAAATGCATATATAAACATACAATATATGCGATTTCCTAACTTTTAGGCTTAAAATAACCCCAGACAGGTTGACATGGTATTAAAATCAATTATTTTATTAAGTGCTCTACACTATTTGCCTTGTGCCAAACTGAGTTAAGTTTGAGGTTGTTAAATAAAACCGGTTGATTGTATTGTGCTTTTTGTTTTTAGGTTTCATATTTTCTACAGTTATAGTGAATGTCACCAAAACAGGAGAATGTGAGGAGTCTGAGAGAAATACCTAGCCGACCATCTGCTGTCTTTTGCTCTGATCAACCATTGCTGGCGGGCATTTCCTTTACCCCCTCCTATTCTCATGCAACATATACAAATCATTGAAGTCCAATCCAGTATAGTCTCCTCCCACCTTTATCTGGAGCCATTTAGACTCCACACTCTTACATTTCCCTGCAGGCATGGATTCTCTTTCTTTGAGAGTGATCTAAGATCCTTCCTCTCTCTACTTCCTACTCCTTCAGCCAAACAGCCTTTATGTATGTATACACACACACACACACACACTTACTCTCCATAATAGTGTAGTCTCCATCCAGTAAAGTGGAATATAAGTGATAAGTCAACAATAAATCACTTATTAGTAAAAACATCTCTGAAATGATTTATCTAGCAAATTTAATATTAGCCCCTTTTGGAGTGGTGAGCGAGCTGAGTCACCCAAATGTACTTAATGCATGAAGGTGAGATTTAACTTTAATCTAGTAAGTAGTAAAGTTGGCAACCTTAGTGAAGGGCCACCAAAAGGCTTCCTTTTCAATAACTACAACACCAGGTGTAGGGGAGGGCACTACTCCTTTCCCTGGATTGCTCCACTTTACCCTTGATACATACCTTATATTGCTGAGTGTTAAGCAACAAGGCATCAAGTACCATTTTTAAAGTCTTTGGTATGACGCAACCTAGGTTTAAACTCCAGTCTCCTGAACCATCATATATATATATACATATATATATATATACACACACACACACATCAGTCTGTTTATATCTATCTCCCTGTTTGTTCATTTCTATCTCTCATTGGCGGGCACTCTACCCACTTGTGTGATATATCCCCCAACCGCCTGAAATTATTTCTTTTTCAATATAACCTGGCCTCCCAAAACATTTTATTACTCTAAAACTTCAGTAAAACAGTCATTTTAGAAGTATCATTTAATAAAAACTTCTCTCATGAGCACACTTGTGCAATTTACCCCCATTGCACAATGGCTCAGTTGGCTGGGGCTGCAGAATACACTGACTGCATCTCTGTAGAAGGTTAAGACTCCCCCAACGAGTGTCCTGGATATGACACTAAACAATCTGATGTTGAAGCTTCTGTAATGCTGGAGCTTTGGGGAATGTGGAGTAATTAGCATCACTCTCAGGTCCTCTCTTATGCTAAATTGAATTGTTTGAAATAGAAGTGTTTGATCATTTAACAGTGTGTAAACAAATGACTGATAGTTAATTGAATTGTTAGTAGTACATAGCAATTCTTGGAACCATTTAACTTTGATTTATGTTTAAAATTATATATATCTAATATATATGTATAGGCCAGATTTAGCATTAAATAACCTACAATGGTTGATATGCCATAAAACCCCAACCAAACAAAATCATATATATTTAATATATACGTATAAAGAAGATTTGGCATTAAATAGCCTAAAATGGTTGATATCCCATAAAGCCCAACCAAACCAAATCCTATATATTTAATATATATGTATAAAGAGGATTTGGCATTAAATAACCTACAATGGTTGATATGCCATAAATCCAAACTAAACCTAACCAAACCCAACCTAACCAAACCAAACCAAACCAAACCAAACCAATTGAGAACATAGACCCAAAGATTACAAAACTGTTTTGAAATTCCATCATTTATCTGCTCAAAAATGTGTATGAATCATAAGGCAAATCTTTTATGGCTGCACCCATTCCATTCCCTTGTTGTCGACCCCCCCACCTTTGGTCGACCATTGCTATGTTTGTGTGTGTTCTTCCTAAAGAAATATTTCAATCATCACTCTATTTATAGATTTGTACATTGCAATAAGGGTTCAGCAACCCCAGCATTTGATAGAAAAACATAATGATTCACATATTTTAGTATTTTCTTATATAAAAGATTTTTGGTAAAACTTCAATTGATTAATTATATATATATATATATATATATATATATATATATATATATATATATATAAGCACATGTGTTTTATTTGTTAAAAAAGACTTATAGTTATAAGAACTTTAATGAATTACTTTAATTTTGTATACAATTTTGTGATATCATATTTTGTTGTGATCATTTCTTTGCATTTCTGAATAGACATTGATTCTGAACAAGTACCACTAATGATTTAACTACAGAAATGCAATCAAAATATTTATAGAAATGAACTGCTAATGCTTTTCATGACAGAAATGCATTGCAAATGATTTTACACAAGGAAAACATGGAACATTACTCTAAATACTCAGAAATGAATTTAAACATCCACTGATTGAACAGGACGATGATATTTATCATTCTTTATGAAAGTAATTCACTAAAATTCTAACAACTATGACTCCTTTTTAACAAACAAAACATATGTGGTTATATATATATATATATAGAGAGAGAGAGATTGAAAAATAAGGTAATCCAAAAAGAAGAATTTAATGTAAAAATGAAAGTCAATGTTATAATGTTTTGGTTCTAATAAACGATAATCAGGATTAGGAAAACATTAAACATCCATTGGTGATTTAACATTACTCGATATCATCCTTTCCTAGTCCTGATGAGGGGTCATTTGAACCGAAACATTATAATGTTGACTTTCTTTTACATTGAATTCTTCTTTTTGGATTACCTTGTTTTTCAATTTTTCTCTATATTGTCGGATTCATTTCCATTATTTACTTATATATACATATATATATATGTGTGTGTGTGTATATATATATATATATATATATATATATATATATATATATATATATATATATATATATATAATTAATCTATTTAACTTCTACTAAAAATCTTTAATATAAGATACCAAAACATGTGAATCATTATATTTTTCTATTGAATGCCAGGGTTGCAATGCACAAATCTATAGATTGTGATGATTGAAATGTTCCTTTACTGCAGAAATGCACTAGAATTGACTTTACTATAGAAATGCATTGAAAGCCTATTTTGGTTTGTGCAACATAGTGATGGGAAAATTGTATTGCAGCCATCTTCTAAGTAAAGACCTTATTATCTTGAACAATCAGCATATGAGTACTTATTTAATAGTTATTATTAAGAAATTAGGAAATCTTGCTGAGCATGAACAAAGAACCTATATTATTAAGTTGTAAACTGGGTTAAAAATTGCTTTATTTTTTATTTTAGAGTATTTTAATGCTATTACACTAAAAAAAAATATTGCTTGGCTGTGCAAGCATAATAATATAGATTATCTCCCTTGGAAGTCGAAATCAGTTGACATGATCCCTTTGTAAGATCAAGCGCCATCTTTATTTGCAATGTCTGCAGATGATTATATCTCCTTTTCTTTCTTCATGAATTAAATAATTTTTTTTCTTTGAATGTTGATAACATTCAGCTGTTATATTGAAATTATTTTTCCTTTAATTTTAAAATATTCAATAAGCTGTGATCTTCAAACAAAACAATTATGTCGGCTTTTGCCTAATTTGATTTCTTTTTTTTTTCCTTAAGTCCAAATTTCACATGATAAAATGTAGTTATTTATTTTTCTGAAGTCCATACTTGATTGTGATCAACTTTGAAGATTAAACTGAATATGAAACACAAATAAGCCATGTTTTAAAAAAAATCTTTTTTTTGTAAAAGAAATAGAGAAATATTTGATATCATTGTATTCTTTTTGATCTTTTTAAACAAAATAACTTCTCGGGTTAAAATCTACATATTAGTGAAATTCTTTCTACACTAGTGGATAGGCTTAGAATATGCTGACTGTATCCTCTGTAAAGGGGTAAGAACCACCTCCAAAAGGGGGGTCTTTGGAATTAGACTAAACTGCATCTGATGGTGAGGCTCTGGTTTTGGAGAATGGAGGAGTGGAGTAACACTTCATTGTTATTGCTTTTAAGATCCACTCTGACCCACAATGACAGTACCTGTTAGGGTCCTATGTATGGGTCAAATGTTTGAAAATTATTTGTATTTGATAAAAATACTTGATATCATATAACTGTGTGTAAATTGTTTGTATTAAGAAAAGTTATTTGAAGCTATAATTGTTTAAAGATTATTATTTGTTCCTTACCAGACATTGGCATGGTGGTTAGAGTGTTCACCAATGGCCCGGGAGACCTGGTTTCAATCCCAGGTCGAGTCATACCAAAGACTCAAAAAATGGTACTTGATGCCTCCATGCTTAACACTCAGCATTATAAGGTAATAATCAAGGGTAAGTGGAGCAATCCAGGGAAAGGAGTAGCACCCTTGGTGTAGTAGCTATCGAAAAGGGAACTTTCGGGTCACCCTCGACTACGGTCACCTACTTTTCTACTTACGTATTTGTTCCTTGAAACCATATAACTTTGTGTAAACAGATGATAATTATTAGATCGTTACTGAAACCAGATAATTGTGTATAAATTATTAATATTAGATAGTAATACTTGAAATCATACAACTGTATGCAAATTATTTGTATTAGATAGAAATACTTGATATCATATAACTGTATGCAAATTATTTGTATTTGATCAGAATACTTGAAATCATATAGCTCTGCAAATTATTTGTATTAGATTGGAATACATGATATCATATAACCATGTACAAATTATTTGTATTAGATCAGAATACTTGAAATCATATAACTCTGTGGAAAAATGGTAGGTTTGGTAAATCCAACAAGATGTGAAAAAGTGGATAAATTCATCAGAATGATGAGTTTTTCTAAAGTTCAGCATAGATGCTGAACTTTAGAAAAACTTGTCATTTTGATGAATTCTTTTTAAAATAAAGATGAAATATCATTTTTGAATCTGTTGTCAATATATCTCTGTGCAAAAAAGAACTTTAAAGAAATAACTACACAAAAAATGTTAAAAATAAATATACTATGTATGCAATTCCCTAACCTTTAGGTATAGAATACTCCCAAACAGGTTGTCATGCCATTAAAATCAATCAATAAAATTCTCATGTCTGTATGAATGGTGACCCAGGAAGAATTGCACATCATTTCAATACTTTTATTATCAAAATATACTTATTCTACAATTTAGAGAACAAAGTAATTTTCAGTCCAATTTGCAAATGCATGATAAGTTGGGATTTCTTTTCATGCTGAATACTATTTCTTTAATGATCTCACTTCTCTATACAGTGGATATGACTAGGAAATGCTAATTAGAATCCTTCATTCCTTTCTCAAAAGAAGCATTAACATTATAAACTGCAGTTACAATGGAAACTCAACAGGTCCATTGTTCATCTCGTTAATTTCATTTCTTGGTGAGAAAACCTTACTACTAGTGGAAATAAAACGATTGAAATTAAAATGAAAGAAATCCTAGTGAAAAATGAATAATGGTTGACAATGCTTGATTTAATGTAAATTCCAGATAATATTACTACTAATGGAAATAAAACAACCAAAATTGAAATGAAAGAAATACTAGTGAAAAATGAATAATGGTTGACAATGCTTGGTTTAATGTAAATTCCAGATAATATTACTACTAATGGAAATAAAACAACCAAAATTGAAATGAAAGAAATACTAGTGAAAAATGAATAATGGTTGACAATGCTTGATTTAATGTAAATTCCAGATAATATTACTACTAATGGAAATAAAACAATTGAAATTGAAATGAATAATGGCTGACAATGCTTCATGCAATCAAAAGCAAGTGAAATTAGGATTAAAGAAATACTAGTTGATAATTAATCATGCTCTGATAAACCTTTAGATTTTTGGTATAGCCTGAAGTATTACTGATAAAATGTCTTTTTTTTTCTTTTTTCTTCAGTATTAACAGACAGGATAAAAAGAGATGTGAGGGTTCATAGTTCAGGCTGAGGGTACTAAAGTGATACACTGTCAGACTCAGAGATAATGAAGTTTTATGGCAGAGGGTTGGGAAGACAATGATAACTTCCCCTCCTCTTTTTGAGGCTTAACTTATTCTGATGATCAACAATCAATTTAGCTATTAGCTTAAAGCATCTGCTGACCAGTTGCTGCTAGAAGATTATCTTTGTTAACCTTTTTGGTGAACATTATCTGTCCTCATCATAGTTTGGCTAACTTTGAGCAGAAAATTGCTATGCCTTTGATTTTATTGGATTACAGGAAGATTGTTCTAGAAATAATGAATTGGAATTTCTTGAAAAAAAAAAAGACACTGGGGGTGAAAAAGCTCTTTATCAATTTTATCTGGGAATTTTGATAAATTAACAGCTTTCCTTGTCTTGATGTACCAGTTTACTGGCTTGTCTCCCAAGTCAATTACTATCCCTCATGATACCGCATACTTTTGGCCTTTTGGCAAACTTAACACATCACTCAATAAGTCTCGGCCTGACATATAGATGATGCCATTAATAAAAAATCCAAATGATTTTTATAAAGTACTAATCTTCAAATGGCACATGTCAAAATTTGTGCCCAATTGGATTATTAGTTTACAAATTACAGTTATTTAAGTGAAGCTACTGTTGTAAATTTTCAAAATGATGAAAATATCTGAATTTTGTGTGTTGATAAAGTATTGCTTTCTGATGAGAAAAATACTGTTTGAGCAAAGCAATGGCTTGTTAAGTATTATTCAGACTCTGCTCTGTTGGAAACAATGGTTAAGAGGTGGTATGCTGACTTTAAATGTAGTTGTACAGACACAAATGATGCTGAACGCTCAGGTCACCCAAATTTGGCAGTTGTCCCGAAAAACACCAAGACTCTACAAACTTGTTTTGGCCTATCATAAATTGAAGTTGTGTGAGATAGAGGAGTTAAAGATATCAGAAGGCAGTGTATTCACCCTTTTGTATGAACACTTGTCAATGTGAAAGCTGTGTTGAAAGTGGGTGATGCGTTTACTCTCAGTTGATCAAAAACAACAAAGCGTCATTGTTTGCAACTGTTTCAACACAGCAAAAAATGTTTTTGCATAAATAAGTGACAATAGAAACATCGATCCACCACTTCACTCCGGAGTCAAATTGGTAGTCAGCTGAGTGGACAACACTAGATGAAAGCCGTCCAAAGCGACCAAACATCAGCAGGCAGGGTTTTGGCCGCCATATTTTGGGATGTACAAGGTATTTTGTTCATCAATTACTTTGAGAAAAAAAGAACCATTTAATAGCAAATATTATTTAGCATTATTGGTACATTTGATGGAAGAAATTGCCAAAAACAGCCACAAATGAAGAAGAAAAAAGTGCACTTTCACCAAGACAATGCACTGTGTCATAAGTCAATCTCAACGATGGCAAAGCTATATAAATTGCACTTTGAATTGCTTCCACACCCACCCTATTCTCCAGATCTGGCCCCAAGGTACTACTGGCTGTTTGCAGACCTCAGAAGAATGCTCCAGGGAAAGAGATTTGGCTCCAATGAAGAAGTGATATCGGAAACTGAGGCATATTTTCAGGCCAAAGACAAATTGTTCTAAAAAAAAAGCATTGAATTGTTAGAGAAGCATTGGAATCAGTTTATCACCTTAGAAGGAGACTGTTGATGAATAAAATTGAATTTTGTCTAAAAGTTGTTGTTTTATTAGTTAGGTTTGGGACTTATTGAGTGATGTGTTAAGCTATGTTTAGTTTTTAAGGGCACTTCCTCCTAGTGTAGAGACTCTTAAGCCCTAACAGTTATTGTTATATGAAGTGGATCTGCCTACCAGGGTTCAAATCCTGAACAAGGCTGTTTTCATTTTACATAATGCTAATACCCCTGGGAAAGGTATGAATCCAACTATTTTTCCTCTAGCTGTGGCTCTCTAAGCTTGATGTGGTAACCAGTCTAGGAGATGGAAAACTCTGAATTCAAACCAGACATGGAGAGGGATGGGCCCCACCAGACTATTCCTGCTCTAGACATGCTACATGAGTAGCACCCCTTCAACTAAACCAAGTTATGGGATGTCTTCTTTTAGTCATTCTATTGTTGTAGTTACCAAGTTGATTAAAAAAAATCAGTTACTATTAAGTAGTAAGCTTGATTCTCACTAGGTGTCTTATGTATAAGACACCTGGTGTGCCAAATCTAAGTTATGCTTCCTTTTTTAAAAAAAAAAAAAGATCCTGATTGTACATTTTGTGTGGTGTCATTGTTAGCAAGTTGGTCTTTCAGATTAATTACTGCTGAGTATTAAGTTTGGTCCTCATTAGGTGCCCCAGACTTAGGGCATTGTGCCAAATCTAAACTACAAGAGTTGGTTGGAAAGTTCATTGTCTAACCAAGATACTTACATGGAATGTGACCAAGTGAGGTTTACTTTTTAATATAGTCTCCCTTGCGATCCACACACTTCTTCCCTTGGTGTTGCAGTACTTGGATCCCATTAGTCTAAAGAGTCATCAACAGCAGACATGGCATAATAATATGAACTTTTCAGCCCGCCCTCATATACTTCTCATGAGGTGATCTATAGATCTCAGCTGTAGACTTAGACAATTCATGCTGAAAGCACCTGTTCCCAACAGATCAGGATTCCCTGTGGCTCAATGGCTAAAGTGTTGTACTGCTGCCTCAAAGTTAGCGAGTTCAAACTCCAGTTGCACTGTTACATTCATTTTCAAACTCATATCTTTGGGAAAGGTATGAACCTCCTAATGGCCCTAGCTATGGGTTAAATTGTATCACTACTGTTCTTCTACAAGAATGGTCTTAACATTAAATAACCCATGAGGGTTGACATACCATTAAAACAAAGAAACTAAACCAAGCCAATAGATTATGGTTGTTGAGCAGTGGCAGGATAGCTTTAAACAAAGATGTCTACATCACAGAGCAAAGTTTGAATGTGTTCTGTGCTTAATCTAAAAACACAGAAAGGTTGATATGCCATAAAACCCATCCAACCAAACACACAGAATAATGTAAATAATAAAATGCTTCTTGCAAAATTGTCTGTTTACAATACATTTTAAAAGAAGCCAATAATATTGCTGTTCTACAATAAATGTTTTTCATTACTTGATATTTATTAGATTTAGAAGTTTAATGAATTTTTGTTGTTGACTTAATTCTATTGCAATAATGATGAATAGTATTCTTTATACAATATGTAATGTTTAAACATTGACTGTATATTTTTCTTTGTCCTAAGTCTAATCTACCTAAACAGGTCTGTGGAGTTGATGCATCGTACTTTCACGTTTGGCTTCTGGGAAATATGTATTCTGATTTGTAATAATATTTTGAGTATTGTGTCAAACAATGGCACAAAAAATGTTTTTTTTTTTCCATTTTTCAGTTATGAAATTACTTCTGACTGGTTTTGCTCAGGGCAGCCTCCTAATCTGGTTCTGCCCAACATTGTCTCTGGCGCTGATTTTAATTCTTCCCAAGCTTGCATCTTTTGTTCTACACTAAGTTGCCTCTAATTCTAGTTCTGCCCAAAGTTGTTTCCAACTTTGGCTGGCCCTACCAAAGATTGCCTCTTATTCAAATTTTATCCAAAGTTGCCTTCAACTCTGGTGCTGTTCAAAGTTGCTTCCAAATCTGGCTGGCTCTGCTAAAGATTACCTTTTATTAAAGTTTTGTTCAAGGTTGCCTTCAATTCTCGTGCACAAGATTTCCTCCAACATTAGCCCCTAACCAAAGTTGCTCTCAACTCTTGTGTTTACCTCATGTTGTCTCTGGTTCTGGCTCCAACAAAAAATTGCCTCTGTCTCTGGCTCCATAGTTTTGTGTATAAAATATTCATTCTATTTTTTAAATTTTCATTCAAATTATCTACTGTTTGCATTAATTTATTATTCTCTTTTTATGTCATCTATTCTTATATATATATATATATATATATATATATTTTTTTTTTTTTTCCTTCTGTTTTCAGGTAAGTCCACATTTTTGAAAGATTCTACTATAGTCTTTTCAACTAGTGAAACCCTATCTCTCCACTGCATTCTGTAAGCTATGTTGATTTTTTTTATAAATGTTTTCTGTTTAAGCCAATCAGCTTTGTAGCAGTTATCTCTTTATATACAAAGTACAATAAAGAAAATAGAAAAACAAAGTAATCAAAAGTGATGAATTCATTATAAAGGAAAATCAATGTCAAAACGTTTCGGTATTAGTAAACCTTCATCAGAACTTTAAGATGGTGAAACAAGTGTTGCTAGAACAATGATGGATGTTTTAATATGATACAATAACCCCCTCTTAAAGACCTGATAAAAGTTTACTAAAGCCAAAACATTTTAACGCTAACTTTCCTTTATAATAAATTCACTTTTAGATTACTTTGTTTTTCTATTTTCTTCATATTGATAGATTCTTTTTCATTATTTACTTGCACCAAGTACAATGTAACTTAAATGTAATTGTTCATATTCCTAGTCTCAGTCAATGGGAAATTCCTTATGCTGTAATGGCTGATATGTTAGACTGCAGCCTCAAAGTGAGTGAGTTTGAACTTCAATCATACTATTACATTCACTTTCTGAATAATAACCTTTGGAAAGGCATGAACCCTCTTATTCCTCCAGCTATGGGTTAAATAATATTACTGCTGATTTTCTACAAGGATGACTTTGGCATTAAATAACCCATAAAGGTTGATATGCCATTAAGTAAAGAAACCAAACCAAACTTGGTCTTAGTACAGAGTGATGAAGAATTATATTATGATGATAACATTACTTGATAAATGAAAATAGGAAAACTACTTTGTCTCCATTTTCTCTTAGACTTTCTTCTCAGTATAATTATTATTAAAAAAAAAATGAACCATTTTTTTTATTATTACTACAAATTTATTATTTTTACTGTAATATTCCAGTTAGAATTCTGTTTTAACTTCCTGTATAACAGTGACCTAGTGGGTGAAGATACTGATTTCTGCTGCTTGTAGTATACTGAAAAGTTTTATGGAAGCACCAGAGATCTTTTAATCAGGACTTTAGGAATCGGGATGTATATAATTGACTCAATTTTATTTTCCCTCTTTCCTTGTATGTTACACAAGTTCCTAGATTGTATGTGTTATCTTGTAATTGCTTATGTTGAAAAAGTATAAAAATGGCCATTATTGCCTTCAAACTTTGCTTTTATGCTCTGGATAACACTATGTAACACAATAATTATCCCTGGATATTGTGTTATCTTTTAATTGCTTGTGTTGAAAAAGTATAAAAAATAGCAATTATTCCTTTCAAACTTGGCTTTTGTGCCCTGGATAACACTATGTAACACAATTATTATCCCTAAATATTGTGTTTTGTCTTAATTGCTTGTGTTGAAAAAGTATAAAAAATGGCAATTATTGCCTTCAAACTTTGCTTTTGTGCCCTGGATAACACTATGTAACACAATAATTATCCCTGGATATTGTGTGTTATCTTTTAATTGCATGTGTTGAAAAAGTATAAAAAATGGCAATTATTGCCTTCAAACTTTGCTTTTGTGCCCTGGATAGACTTAGGTAATACAATTATTGTCTCTGGATATTGTGTTATTTTTTAATTGTTTATGTTGTAAAAGTATAAAAAATAGCCAATATTCCATTCTGATTTGTTTTTGTGTCCTCGATAATGACATTTACAAATTAATTTTCTTAAAATTAAAAATGGGCAAATTTACAAATTTCTTTTAGGCATGATTCAAATAAAACATATGAATCATAATTTATATTTACTTATCCTATAGTTATACAAAATGTATAGAAGGGAGCAATTTTTTGAGATTTGCAGTTGTAATCGAAATCACTTTCACATATCAGCCCCAAAAATATAGTTTCATTTTATGCTGCTTGCTCACAAAAACAAAAGTAACAAAGATAAAAATAAGTATTTTCCATTGACTTTAGGCATAAGCAATTGGGAAATAACACTTTCTACCCAGGAAGAAGTAAAAAATTTTGTTAGATAGTGTAATTAATAAGAACATAAAACATTAGTGAATTCTCTCATACAATAATCAATAAATTAACTTGATATGAGGTAAGCATATTATTGTTTCAATATTTTAAGTTATTATAAGATGGATACTGTGTTGATTTGGTTTGGTTTCTTTGTTTAATGGCATATCAGCATTTGTGGGTTAATTTATGTTAAGGCCATCCTTATTGAAGAATAGCAGTGGTACTATTAAACCCATAACTGGGTGGAGGATAGGGGGATCATACTTTTCCCTTGGGTATTAGTCCAAAAGTGAGCATAATAGCATGACTTGAGTTTGAACTTTCTTATTATAACATTTGCAGTTCAGTATGTTAGCCACTATACCCCATGGCAAGGCTCCAGTAATGCTGGAGCTTTGGGGAATGTGGAGTACCCTTTTATTGCCCTCACTCCCAGGTCCACTTTGATTCAGAGTGGTAGCACCTGAAAGGGTCCTATATATGGGTAAAATAGAAATTTGACATCTAAACTGAGTGCAAACAAATGACATGCTAAATTGAATTGTTTGAAATAGAACTGTTTGATCATTTAGCTGTGTGTAAACAAATGACTGATGCTTAATTGAATTGTTAGTGATATATAGCAATACTTGGAACCGTTTAACTGTGTGCAAAAGAATTAGCTTAAGCTTGTTTAAAAATGTTAACAATAAAATGTGTTTACAAGTAATATATATTTGATATACCGGTCCATTGGACTAGTGGATAGAGTGTTCACCAATGGCCTGGGAGACTGGGGTTCACTCCCAGGTCAAGTCATACCAAAGACTCAAAAAATGCTACTTGATACCTCCTTGCTTAACACTCAACATTATAAGGTAGAGATCAAGGGTAGAGTTGAGCAATCCAGGGAAAGGAGTAGCGCTCTCCCCTACACCTCAGTGTAGTAGCTAATGAAAAGGGATCCTTCGGGTTGCTCTAGACTATGGCCACCAACTTTTTACTTTATAAATGTATAAATAGGATTTGGCATTAAATAACCTAAAATGGTTGATATGCCATAAAACCAAACCAATCCAAACTATGCTACAGAGACTCCCCAATACAATTTGTGTCAAGGTAGTTGTAAAATAGAATTTGTATAGTTTGATTTCTTTGTTTAATGGCATATCAACCTTCATGAGTTATTTAATGTCATTCTTCTAGAAGAATAGTTATGGTACAATTTAACCCATAGCTGGTTAGGGGATAAGGGGGTTTATATCTTTACTAAGGATACTAGTTCAAAAGTGAACTTAATTTTTTTTTTTCATCATACAACGTATGAAAGCACGTGCAATACCATGTCCTCATCAGCCGCCAACCAGGGGTGATAACACAGTTTTGGTAGCTCAAGGTGGTACTGCCACTCCTGGCAGCTTTTGCCAACAGACAGAGTATTAAGAGAATTACATATATATATATATATATATATATATATATATACACACACGCCAGATCAATTAAGAGCAGAGACTACATTGGACGTTAATCTTCATTTTTAGTGTGCCATTTGTGATTTAAAAAAAAAACAAAGCAAAACGTGTTTACAGTAACCGTTTCTTGCGTAATCACATGGGAAAGGTAGTTCTGCGTGTATTTCCTCCATGCTGAAAACTTCTCGCTTTCAACCAAATCCAACTTGATGCATATTGTGTCATAGTCTGAAGACGATTTGAGGCAACTTTTAAACTGTGGCCAGTGATTCCTATTTTTGAAAGAAACGAAATGACTGGGTGTCCTATAAAACCACGACAACCAACCTCAGTAGGAATCACATGGCATATCCAACCCTTTTCCACACAGTGTCTCGTAGCGGTTTTTCTTCCGCTTGTGTGCTTCCTCCCGGTTTTCATGGCTGGAGTTTGAACTCACTAAGATGTCGCAGTCTAGCATGTTAGCCACTACACCACAAGGACTCCCTGATAAAATCTTGTGTTGATTTGTGGCTAGTGTTAGCTATAATTTGGGGACCTCTGAGCAAAAATGGTATCCATAAACAATGAGCTGCCATTTTATAAGATGTAAGTTCAAGTCTTTTAAATATTTTTTACTTAGATTAATTTAAACCACAGAGGAATTGATTGGCTAATGTAATAAAAAAGAAAGCCTAAGAAAATGAATGAAGAAAAAACTAGTTAAGAAATGTTAAATGTAAGGAAGTGTTAATTGAACAAATTTGATATATTTGTCTATCAAGAACTTTTCATGTTTAAGTGGAAATTAAACTAAAAATCTGTTTTTCATGTTCTCACACTGTCATTTCTTTCTTTTTTTTTCTACCTTTTTATCTATTTGATCTGTTTTTCCTATCCTTTTGTATTTTTCTTTCACTCTTTTTTTTTAAACACTTATTTCCTTCTTCATATCCTTATTTTATCTCTTTCCATTCCTCTCTCCCTTTCATGTCTATTTACATCCTTCTCTCATTTCTTTTTGTTTACTCTCCTCTGCCTTTTCCTCTTTTTTAACACTCCCATCCATCACTTTTTTAAAAACTTTTCTCAGCCTCTTCCTCTTTTTTTTTATACTCCTCTCCCTTTCATGTCTATTTACATCCCTCTCTCATTTCTTTTTGCTTACTCTCCTCTTCCTTTTCCTCTTTTTTTTACACTCCTCTCCATCTCTTTTGTTTTTTTTTAAATTTTCTCAACCGCTTCCTCTTTTTATTATACTCCTGTCCCTTTCAAGCCTATTTACACCCCTCTCTCATTTCTTTTTGTTTACTCTCCTCTGCCTTTTCCTCTCATTTTTTGACACTCCTCTCCCTCTCATCTTTGTTTAAATTCCTCTTATTTCCTCTTTTTTTTAAAAACTTTTCTCAGCTTCTTCCTTTTTTTTTTTATTCTCCTCTCCCTTTCATGTCTGTTTTCATTCCTCTTATTTCCCCTTTTTATTTTAAACTTTCCTCAGCCTCTTCCTCATTTTTTTTTATACTCCTCTCCCTTTCATGTCTATTCACATCCCTCTCTCATTTCTTTTTGCTTACTCTCCTCTGCCTTTTCCTCTCATTTTTTTTACTCTCCTCTCCCTTTCACGTCTATTTACATCTCTCCCATTTCTATTTGTTTACACACCTTTCCCTTTTACTCTAGTTTTATTCACTTTCTCTCAATTTTTGTTTATACCTGTTTCTCATATCTCCTTTTATTTACACTCTTCTCTTTTTTATTCTTTTCATCTGTTTAACACATCTTTTTTTTTTATCTCTTCCTTTCTTTTTTACACTCCTTTTTCTCTCTCCCCCCCTTTTTTTACACCCTTCTCTCTAATCTCTTTTTGCATCTCTCACATCATTTTATACTCCACTTCCTCTCATTTTTTTTTACATCCATCTCTCTCACCTCTTCTTTTCATTACTCTTGTGTTTTTTTTACACTTCTCTTCATCTCATTTCTTTTTTTTTTTTTACACTTCTCTTCATCTCATTTCTTTTTTTTTTTTTACACTTCTCTTCATTTCATTTCTTTTTTTTTTTACACTTTTCTTCATTTCATTTCTTTTTTTTTTACACTTCTCTTGTCTCTTTTTCTGTCTCTCTCTCCTCTTTTTTTCATCACTTTCACCTCTTTTTTACACTCCTCTTCCTCTCACTTCTTTTTTTTTTACACCTATCTCTCTAATCTCTTTTTATATCTCTCTCACCTTTTCTTTTCATCACTCATCTCTTTTTTACACTTCTCTTCCTCTCATTTCTTTTTTTTTTTGTTTACACTTCTCTTGTCTCTTTTTCAGTCTCTCTCACCTCTTTTTTTCATGACTTTCATCTCTTTTTTTACACTCCTCTTCCTCTCCCTTTTTTTTTTACATCCTTCTCTCTAATCTCTTTTTACATCTCTCTTACCTCTTCTCTTCATCAGGGGTGTCCTCGTGGTGTAATGGTTAAAACGATGGACTGCAGAATCGTAGTACGCGAGTTCGTACTCCAGTCGCGCTATTATGTTCACTTTCGGGCAAATACCCTTGGGAAAGGTATGAACCCCCTTATCCTCCCAGCTATGGTTTAAATAGTACCACTACTGTTCTTCTATGAGAATAGATTTGGCATTAAATAACCTACAAAGGTTGATATGCCATTAAACAAAGAAACCTAACATCTTCTCTTCATCACTCTTGTCTTTTTTTTTTACACTCCTCTTCCTCTCACTTCTTTTTTTTTTACACCTATCTCTCTAATCTCTTTTTATCACTCTTGTCTCTTTTTACACTTCTTTTCCTCTGATTTCTACTTTTTTTACACCTCTCTTGTCTCTTTTTCTGTCTCTTTTTCCATCTCTCTCACCTTTTTTTTCATCACTCTCTTCTCTTTTTTACATTCCTCTTACACCCATCTATTTTTTTTTACATTTTTTATTATCTCCCATCTCCTTTATTTTTTTATTCCTGTCTTTTGTTTTTCTTCTTCTGCCCCTTTTCATCCCTTTTTTTTTTTCTCTACTTTCTGCTCCTTTTACTTCATTGTTATTCATTTGATTAAGTAATTTCTGGAACCTTTAGTGAACATTGAACACAAACTCAAGATATTTGCAAAGTGAGGATGTTAACCACTGTATTGTTGCAAGCAGTGTAATCACTTTCTTGTTACCTACCTACAGACTTACCTAATGTCAACCTATGAGAAAAAGGGAGAGGTCTGTAAACACCCTCAATGACTTCCTGTTCAACCTTAACTTGCTAAATGTCAACCCTGCCAGGGGAACAGGTGCCATGTCATCTTCCTGACCTGTTCCATCCTGGTGACTCAGATCTTCTTCCCCAACTCTAACTGCTACCCACATCTCTCTTGTCCATTGGGACACTCAGCAAGTTCTCCAAGGCAATCTACAATCAGTGAATTAAAGATGTAACAGTGAGAGTGGGTAGCACGGGAGGTGGGGATCGGAATGAAGGAGAAGAAATAATCACGTGACATTTTAAAATTTCATATCCTGGGAAGTTCTTGAATGTTATTAATCAATAAGCTTAATGAAGCTGCCACGGAAAATTAATGAATGCGCTTTCAGAGATAAATAGTTAGATATAAACAAACTGACATAGATAGATATAAACAGAGATAGTAAGATAGGAACAGACTGAGAGATAGAAATAAACAGACTGATGTGTGTATGTTTGTGTGTGTGTGTGTGTGTGTATATATATATATATATATATATATATATATATATATATATATATATACACACATATATATGGTTAAGGCGACTGGAGTTCAATCCCAGGTTGAGTCATACCAAAGACTCAAAAAATGGTACTTGGTACCACCTTGCTTAACACCCAGCATTATAAGATATGAATCAAGGGTAAGTGGAGTAATCCAGGGAAAGGAGTAGCACCCTCCCCTACACCTGGTATAGAAGCTGTTAAAAAGGGAGCCTTCAGGTCGCTCTCAACTACAGTCAGCCAACTTATATATATATTGTGTGTGTGTGTGTGTGTTTGTTTTTGTCTGTTGAATTTGAAATATACTCCTCCCATTCTTAACAAATATGTTTCAAGTGGAGAGCTCACTGCCAGGTATCTACAATAGCAGAAACCATATCATGGCTAGTTAAAGACATTTGGATACTAAAAATGATTTTCCTTCAAGGAATGAATATGTTATCACCAGTTTATTTTTTCCACACTTCTTTTATAGCATATCATCTCTTTTGAAATCTTTTCTCCTCATGATGGCCAAAGGTCAAAATGAGTTGAGAATAAATAAAAAGTAAATAACTACAAAGAAATATATCTATTTGTCTCATCATTTTTGTTCATGTCTCTCTCAGCAACTTGGTTTTGGATATAGAATTACAGATGGTTCTAGTTTGTAGATAGCCTCATACTCTGACCACGGAGTTGTTAGTAGTTTTATTCAAAATACCAAAATGATTGCTATGCCAGAGAGAGAAAGAGGATATCATTAACAACATGAAAACATTTCAACCAGAAGAAATGAAATGATGGGCTTTTTTTTATAAGAAGAATAAGCAATAAAGAAGGCTTATACACACGCACTCACATATATATATCTATATATCTATATATATATATATATATATACACACACACACTCATGGGAGATGCCTGTAGTATAATGGTTATCTTCATAGGGAATGGACACAGTGATGTGAGAGGCTGATTGCATTTCACATAGCACTAATACCCTTGGGAAAAGTATGAATCCAATTATTCTCAAATAGTAGGGCTGACTGGGTTCTTTAGCACTGGTTAGGCAACCAGTCAAGGAGAAGGAAAACTCTGAACTCTAACCTGTTAAACTCAAATTTAAAATTGACCTTGTGTTACATTTTGCCTGTATAAAAAGGTTGGTAAATACATGCATGCATACACACACACTCACACTCACACACACATATATATATATAACAGTGTTGGTTGTCACCATCTCATTTCATGGGTTTGTGGCAAACCGAATACAATATAATTTGGAGGGTTCTCAATACTGTGATAGAGCTATTATATAATAATAATAAGTAAATATATATTAGTTTTTATATATATTTAATAGAATGGAAGCTTCCATGCTATTAAATATATATAAAAACTAATATATATTCACTTATATATATATATATATATATATATATAAGATTATGAAGTGTTAGATGTAGAGAATAGAAAAAGTGACTAAAAGGAGAGAGAAAAGGCAGATTAGCAGACAGAAAATGAACCAAGAAAAAAGATCTTTTAGATAAGCAAATTATATATATATATATATATATATATATATATATATATATATATATATACACACACCAAGTCTTAAAAGAAATAATGATAAAGCAGCATATTCAACATGTGTTGGATACTAGCTGCCTAAGTATCGACAGTGCAAAACTCTGAGTTGGGAATTTTTCTTGTTTTATTATTATCCTATTTTATATTTGAGATATATTGCTATGTGTTTTTGTACATAGAACTCTCTAAAGATTTTACAGAGTCAAAACACTTTTAGCATTAAATTTTATTTGTAATTGTATGTGTGTGTGTGTGTATATGTATATATATATATATATATATATATATATATATATATAATATTATTATGAAAATAATTCCTACATGGCCAAGAGCGAGTCTACCTAGGTTTTATCAAATGGCTCTTCTTAATATTTGCTCTATCTCATTTACTGAGCACTTTATTATGTTTTAGCTTTGGTAATTCTGTCAGTATTTTT
>OY757941.1:48412834-48490334 GCA_963585895.1 Sepioteuthis lessoniana | reverse complement strand
ATTAATTATTCTTCTCCTTTAAATGCTGGCTTCTCTCTCTATTCCCTTCCCAACTTTCAATTCCTTTTGTGTGATTTTGATAATCTGGAAAGGGGCCAAACTGACAACTAGCCAAGTCAAACATGAATTCCATCAGTCAGGGGTTGTGTTCAGCTATTTACTATCCTGTCAGTTTAATTTGGGCCCCTAAAAGTTCACCACCTCCTCTTCATCTTCTAAATTTCTTCCTCAGTTCTCCTCTACAGCTAACCAGCTGTGACCTCAAATAAGTTAAAGGTTCTAACCTCTTCTGTATGGAGAGTAAAGATTGTGGGATTTTTAAAAATGTTTTTGAGTGTGTTTTTTACCTAGTATTGGGGACAATCAAACTATTAGATACAAAGTCTTTAAATCCAATTATTTGAAATTACAGTAATTTGAAATAAACTGGGAGGCAAAGAACATTTTCAGAATATGTGGACATGAAGAGAATGATGACCTTATTAAAGCCTGAAAAAGGAACTGGTTTTGAGATAATTAGTTTTGAAAACTATATGCTTGCCAGTAGTTCTTTTTTTGACATACTAATATCCTCATCTTTATTAATCTGTCTGTCAGTTTTGTTTTTGTTAAACTTCTTTGCCAATGACTCAGTGTGTGGTTACAAAATTTTGGTTTGGTTTAGGTTAATTTGTGTAATGGTATATCAACTCCTTATAGGTTATTTAATACTGAAATGTGATTCATTTGATTGTAATCTTAACTATTATTTCAATGTTCTATTGTACTTATTTATTTATAAAAATAACTTACCTAAATTAAGAGCTGACATAGATACCAGGTGGAATATCAATGACAAGTATAGATTCACATGCACTAGATCTCTGGGTCTAGTGAATCTATGACCAGTAAGGTCACCTGGCTTTGTGCTGAAAGGGAAACATAACAAAGGCTAGCATAGTTCACATTGCACTTACTGATCCTATGATCAGCATAGTCTACCAGGACACAAGTTTTGGCTTGTGCTGGATTTCCCCTTCCCTCAAACCCCCACTATAAAAAAGGCTTTGTGTCAAATTCTGCTTGGTGAGAGTCACGGATATCTATTTATTTGTCTGTAATCATTTTTTTTACACACAGTTATGATATCATTGATTGATTTTAATGGCATGTCAACTCATCTGTTTATTTAATGCCTACTGGTTAGGGATTCACATTCATTTTATGTTCATATCTATATACTTTTTGCATAATCATTTCTCAATGGTATTTTTTTTTTGCTCAGTCAGATAGAAATAATTTGTAAACAGTTTGACCCATAGATAGGACCTTAACATGTATTACCACACTTAGAGTGGACCTGGAAGTAATGGCAATGAAGGGTTGGTTGGTTATTTTGTTTTACAGTGTATCAATGCTTTTTGGGTCATTTAATGTCGAATTAAATTTCAAACAATTCAGTTTAGTATAATTACAGTTTTTGTTTACAAACAGTTAAATGTCAAAACAGTTCAGTTTAGCATAAGTACACTTTTTAGTTCTATTTGACCCATATATAGGATCCTATCAGGTGCTACCACTCTGGGCCAGAGTGGACCTGGGAGCAATGGCAATGAAGGAATACTCTGCATTCCCCAAAGCTCCAGCATTACTGAAACCTCACCACCAAATTGTTTATTGTTATATCCTGGACACTCGTTGGGAAGGGGGTCTTACCCCTCTGCTGAGAAGCAGTTAGTTTATTCTACAGCCCTAGACAACAGCAAGGTAATGAAGGGTACTTCACAGTGCTCAGATCTCCAGATGTTGAGCCTCACCTGCTGATGCAGTTTAGTGTCATACCCAAGTCATACCTTTTTTTGGTGGGAGTTTTAGATCTCAGCTGGTGATACAATCGACATATGTTAAACCCCACTGACAGAACCTACAATTAAGTGCCTAGTTACTTAGGCAGTAATATATTTAGTATTTGACTTTAAAGTTAGACAGAAAATGTTGACAGATTTAGCTTGATGCTAAAGTGAGAGCTTTTTAAGATTGATTGTTGTTAATAGATATTTGGCATGAAACAAAAAAGTAAGAAAGTTTTCAGTGAAGATTGACTCCTCATCACATCCTGGTTGAAAATGGTTGACAGTCATTCTTTGACTTTTCATCTTTCTCTAAGTTATGATTGGTTTGAATTTGAATCTTTAGCACAATGTTGGGGTGGGGTGTTCTTGTGGTGTTATGGTTAAAGCGATGGACTGCGAATTCATAGTAAGTGAGTTCGAACTCCAGTTGCGCTATTACGTTCAATTTTGGACAAATACCCTTGGGAAAGGTATGAACCCCCTTCTCCCAACTAAGGGTTAAATAGTACCACTACTGTTCATATAGAAGGATGGCTTTGGCATTTAATAACCTACAAAGGTTGATATGCCATTAAACAAAGAACCTAAAACAAACCAAACAATGTTAGAAGTTTTTATGAACATTATTCAACCCCATTGCTTTGGCATGTCGTTGTGATTCTGTTAACTTCTTGAGGAGTACAGAACGGCAGGCATATCATGTTAGATATGGTATAGTAGTTTCTGTAGCAAGTAGATTTTTATGGATTAGGGTTGGAGTAGCCTCATACCCTTGGTTGTGAATACATTGGTTTGGTTTCTTGATTTTAATGGCATATCAACCTTCATGAGTTATTTAATGCCAAATCCACCCTTGTAGAAGAACAGTAGTGGTACTATTTAACCTATAACTGGGAAGATAAGGGAGTTCATGCCTTTCCCAAGTGAATATAATTGTGCTACTGGAATTTAAACTTACTTACTATGATGTCACAGTCCAGCACGTTAGCCACTACACCATGGGGACTCCCTCTCCCAGTTTTGAATACAGTTTTTTTTTTTGTATTGTTGACTGGTTTTCCGCACTACAAGTTTAAAGAGTCCAGCCTACCCTACTATTTACCCATAGCTGGGGGAGAAGAAGAAATGGATTCATGCCTTTCCCAAGGGTATTAGTTTGAAATGACACACAAACAGCCTAATGCAGGATTTGACAAAAATACTTTTAATACATACAAATACATGATAATGATAACAATACTAGTCATAGGCAGTTTTTTGATATATATTAATATATAATATTAATAATATAGTGGAATCATGGACAGTTTTAGATGTGTACATGAACTAAACTTTGGCTTACAGGTCTGTTAAAATGAAAGTATTTTAGATACATTAATAAAAATAATAATAATAATGATGTCATAGTGAGTCTTTTGATACACCCTAATATATTATAATAATATTTTAGTGGGATCATAGATAGTCTTTTGATGTTTTTATATATATATATATATATATATATATAAAGTGAGTTTGATCCTTATTCTCTATGATGGGGACAATTACAACATCAGAACTTCATTGTTTTGGCAAACATACTACAAAAATTCATTGAAGAAAAAAATATAATCTTAGTTCATTTTTGCTAAAATTCATGTGTATTTAACTTGGTTTATTTATATTCAAGTGCAGTAAGAATCTTGGCAATAGATTACTGACCTTTAATTATTCTCATCCTAGTTGGCTGGGGTTGTAGAATACACCAACTGCATCTCTACTTAGGGGTAAGACTCCCCCAACAAATGAACTGGATATAATATTAAATCATATGATGGTAAGGCTCCAGCCTTGGAAAATTTTGAAATATGGAGTATCCCTTCATTGGTATTGCTCCCAGGTTCACTCTGACCTGAAGTGGTTGCACCTAACAGGATCCTATCTATGAATCAAATGGAACGAGCTGCGTACAAACCAATGACATATGTTAAATTGTGACTGTTAAATAGTAATACTTGAAACCATTTAACTGTGAGCAGAAAAAAGCTCAGGCTCTTTTAAGAATGCTATCTACAAAATGTGTTCGCAAGTCATATATATATTTAATATATATGTAAAAAGAGGATTTGGCATTAAATAACCTACAATGGTTGATATGCCATAAAACCCAACCAAACCAAATCATATATATTTAATATATATGTATAAAGAGGATTTGGCATTAAATAACCTACAATGGTTGATATGCCATAAAACCCAACCCAACCAAATCATATATATTTAATATATATGTATAAAGAGGATTTGGCATTAAATAACCTACAATGGTTGATATGCCATAAAACCCAACCAGACCAAATCATATATATTTAATATATATGTATAAAGAGGATTTGGCATTAAATAACCTACAATGGTTGATATGCCATAAAACCACACAAAACTAAACTTAATTATTCTGAAGGTGCAAGAATATGATGTTTGGAATGGTTTGCAAAGAGTTAAAAAGGAGATGTTGAGCTTGAGGGCAAAGAAGTCTCTGCAAGTCTTTGGAAACATGAAAGCTAATGAATTGAGGAAAGAAGATGCAGTACCTACATGTTTCACAGAATTAGAGGTGAATCAGTCCACATTGTTTACATGCCTCAGGAAACTAGGAAATATATATATATATATATATATATATATATATATATATATATATTGTGTGTGTGTGTGTGTGTGTAAAGATGTCTGGGTGTATCAATGAGCACATAGAATATATATGTATAGAGCTGTATGGGTGCATAAATCTGTGTATGCAGAAAGATGATTATGTTGTGTGTAGAGATGTGTGGGTGCATAAATGTGTGTGTATAAAGATGTAGGCTGTGCATAGAAATGTGTGTGTGTAATTGTGTGTTTATATAGATGTATGTGTCCATAAATATGTGTGTATAGACATGTGTACACAGAGATAAGTGTACTGTGTGTAAATGTGTGTGTGTGTGTGTGTGTAAAGATAAGCATGTTGTGTATAAAGATGCATGAGTGCATAAATATGTGTGTATAGAGATGTGTGCACAAATATGTGTGTATAGAGATGTGTACATAAATATGTGTGTATAGAGATGTGTACATAAATATGTGTGTATAGAGATGTGTGTACATAAATATGTGTGTTTATAGATATGTGTACATAAATATGTGTGTATAAAGATGTGTACATAAATATGTGTATATAGAGATGTGTTTACATAGATATGTGTGTATAAAGATGTTTACATAAATATGTGTGTATAGAGATGTATGCATAAACATATGTATTTAAATGTAAGTAAGTAAGTTGTCTAATCGTAGTCGATGGCAACCTGAAGGATTCCTGGCATACGTGCCCGGACCCACATTTGGGTTCGTGAAACTGCTTGCCTCATCAGGCTCACATTGCACTAAGTGAGCCGATGAGCAGCATTGACCAGCAGGGTTCGAGTCTCGGCTTGTTCCCGACCTCCCCTCCCCTTTATCCCCACTTTAATCGGCCTTCGGGCTTTTGACCTTGTGTCAAGTCATGTCTGGTGGGAGGCAGCGACAAATATTGGCAACCTGAAGGATTCCTCTTCAATAGCTACTACGTCGAGATATCAGAGAGGGTGCTTATCCTTTCCCTTGATTGCTCCACTTACTCTTGATTCATACCTTATGATACTGTGTGTTAAGCAAGGAGGCATCAAGTACTATTTTTTGAGTCTTTGGTATGGTACGTCCTGGGGCTAAACTCTGGTTTCCCTGACCATTGGCAAACACTTTAACAATTATGCCAATGTGTACATAAATATGTGTGTATAGAGATATGTGTGCTGATATGTCTGTGTGTGTATAAAGTTTGGTATGCTGTGTATAAAGATGTGTGTGTGTGTTTGTGTGTGTATGTGTGTGTGCATGAATATCTGTCTATAAAGATGTGTGAGAGTATAAGTCTATGTATTTACCCAACCTCTCACCATAGGCAGGATGTGACACAAGGTCAAATTTTAAGCAAAGTAAAGCTGATTTGAATTCAGAGTTTTCCTTCTCCTATACGAGTTGCTTAACAAAAGCTAAAGAACCTAGTCTGCCCTACTATTTACGTATAGTTGGGGGTGGATAAATGACTTTATGCCTTTCCCAAAGGCATTAGCAGAACCGGAAATGCAAACAACCTATTCCCAGATTGGAATTTGGGTTGCTAGTTCCATTACCTATGTAGCCCAGTTGGCTGGGGGGGGGGGCTATAGAATACACAGACTGCATCTCTGTGGAGGGGAATAGCTCCCTTCTCCCACAAGTATACTGGATATGACAAACAATCTGATGATTAGGCTCCAGCTTTGAAGATTTAGGGAATTAGGTGTACCCCTTCATTGCCATTGCTTCCAGGTTCACTCTGACCCGGAGTGGTAGTGCCTGATAGGATCCTATCTATGGGTCGAATAGAACAAACTGTGTGCAAACGACTGATGTTAAATTGTGGCTGTTATATAGCAATACTTGAAACAATTTAACTATGTGCAGAAAAGAACTCAGGCTCATTTAAGAATGTTATCAACAAAATGTGTTTACAAATCATGTATATATATATATATATATATATATATATATATATATATATTTAATCTGTATGTATGAATGGGATTTGGCATTAAATAACCTACAATGGTTGATATGCCATAAAACCCAACCAAACCAAATCATATATATTTAATCTATATGTATAAAGAGGATTTGGCATTAAATAACCTACAATGGTTGATATACCATAAAACCAAACCAAATCATATATATTTAATATATATGTATAAAGACGATTTGGCATTAAATAACCTACAATGGTTGATATATCATAAAACCAAATCAAATCATATATATTTAATATATATGTATAAAGAGGATTTGGCATTAAATAACCTACAATGGTTGATATGCTATAAAACCCAACCAGACCAAATCATATATATTTAATATATATGTATAAAGAGGATTTGGCATTAAATAACCTACAATGGTTGATATGCCATAAAACCCAACCAGACCAAATCATATATATTTAATATATATGTATAAAGAGGATTTGGCATTAAATAACCTACAATGGTTGATATGCCATAAAACCCAACCAAACCAAATCATATATATTTAATACATATGTATAAAGAGGATTTGACATTAAATAACCTACAATGGTTGATATGCCATAAAACCCAACCAAACCAAATCCTATATATTTAATATATATGTATAAAGAGGATTTGGCATTAAATAACATACAATAGTTGATATGCCATAAAACCCCAATCAGACCAAATCCAAATCCATTACCTAAGCAGTGTGCCTTATTGAGTACATAAGTGTATGTGTATTAATATGTGTGGGTATATCAATAAATGCATAGGTGTGTGCATATAAGTATGTATGTATGTATAGAGAGGTGTATGTGTGCAAATGTTTCTGTGTATAAATGTACATATATGTGTATGTAAATATAACAAAGACCATGGTGACATTTTTTAAGAATGCGTTATTAAAATATCTTGAACTGTCACAGTTATTTCACCCTGACTAAAAACACACACACACACACACACACACACACACACACACACACACACACACACACACACACACACACACACACACTTCTATAAAAGATGAAATTTTAAAAAATTTGTTTGACGAAATACACAGAAAAATTCCATTTATTTGCTTTCAGAAGCAGTGAAACCTGGTAAGAAATTGTAGCAAAAGATTTTTATTTTGGATAGTCTGAGTCTATGGAAGCCAAACTAAAATTGGCAGAGACACCTGCATAGACAAAGTGAAATTTATACAATGACTTTGTTTAAGAAATTGAATTTTTTATTTTATTTTATTTTTTTTTTAAAGAAATACAGAATAACAATTTTCAATAAAAGACAGAAATCAATCATAAAATAAAACAGATGAAAGAAAGTCTTCAATTGGCTGAAGAAGAAAAAAAATCAAATAATATATATTAGATGAAAGGAAGTCTACAATTGGCTGGAAAAAAAATGATCAAATATGTAGATGGAATTTCATCATTACATTACAGTTATCTATTAACTGCATTCTGTAGACTTGTTGAGGAATATAGAGTTGCAGACTCATTGAAAAGTATAGGGCTTTGAACTCATTGAGGAGTATAGGGCTTTGAACTCATTGAGGAGTATAGGGCTGAAGACTTCTTGAGAAGTATAATGTTGCAGCTACAACTTGAACTGTGATCATGGTGAGGCTCTATTTCTGGAGATCTAGGGGAGTGTGGCATTATCACTTCATTGCCATTACTCCCAGGTCCTTTTTGACTCAAAGTGGTTGTATCTGCTAGGGTCCAAACTATGGGTTAAATAGATCTGTTTAAAAATTATTTGTATTCTTTAGGGGTATGGGAAAAAAGATCCTCTTAAGAAACTACTGCACAAAAAATACAAATATAAAGTATGAGGTGCATACGATAAGTTTCCAGACTTTTTTCTAATGAGCATTTAAAATTGTCATAGACTCTTGAAAATCCAGTATGTTATTGCTATACATCTTATGAGATGACTGACCAATTTTTAGAATTTCAGATTCAAATGAACACCTACAACAGGAATTGGAATACACCCTACTAAAGTCTGATTGTCACAGCTGGTGAATTTCAAAAATGCAATCTGACACTTTAGAAGAACGATATGCAATAAAATTCTGTTTTAAACTTGGAAAAAATGCTGCCACAGAAACGTATGGAATGCTTCAGACTGCTTTTTGACCATCTTGCATGAATCAAGCATCAGTTTTTGCATGGCATAAGAGATTTAAGGAAACCAGTGAGTCTGTGAGGGATGATGAGAGGTGTGGGAGGAGTAAGGATGTCAATACACCACAGTTGATTGGCCAAACAGTTAGGGTTAGGGTTACTATGTTGAGGTTTTAAGGGAGTTCAGGAGGAGATTCCGTCGGAAGAGGCCAGCACTCTTCAAATCGGGTCAGTGGCATTTCCACCAGGACAATACACCTGTCCACAACTCCATCCTTGTCACAGACTATTTGAGCAAGATGGGCATCAAGACAGTTCCTCAGCCTCCCTATAGTCCAGACCTTGCTCCCTGTGACTTTTGCTTATTCTCTAGGCTCAGAGGTTGTCGTTATGAGACAATTGAGGAGATGAAAGAGGCTGTGATGAAGGTCATTGACACGCTCACACAAGAGGACTTCCATGGGGCCTTCCAGAAGTTGTTGGAATAGTACAACCAGTGCATTGCAGCCGAAGGAGATTACTTCGAAGAGGACTAGAGTTTCATGAATGTACTATCAATAAAAGTGCCCATACGAAAAAAGTCTGGAAACTTATTGTATGCACCTCGTACAATGAATGTGATTCTCTAATTTCTAAGCATACTGGGTTTTCATACCGTTATCATTGACATTTATATTTGACCACTTCTGAATTTTCAAGATGCAGATCTCTAACCTTAAAATATCTAAACTAGTTTTATGCAGGAAAGTCAGGTATTGTTTTGTTTCCTTTAGAATTTTGAAAGCAGCATCAGCAGCTTTGAGGCCCAGTTTAAAATAACCTCCCAAAAGTACCAGAATCTCAATATTTCTATCCATTATTATAACATGTAATAAAAAAAGGAAAGCTGAAAACTATCAGTAATGATATATATGTATTTACCCAACCTCTCCATCACAGTCACACAAGGGTAATTTTTAAGCAAAGTACAGCTGGTTTGAATTCAAAGTTTTCTTTTGCCTTAATCAGGCTAAAGAACCCAGTCTGCCTTATTATTTACCCATAGCCAGGAATTCTGGCCTTTCCTAAAATTATCAGCATGAAGTGAAACACAAATAGCTTTGTCTAGAATTTGGACTCAGGTGACCAATTCCATTTCTTATGACAACAATTACATGATATATAATCATATATAATTTTATGATATATGATGATAATAATTATAGAATTATAAGTTTAGGCTATGTGGTGTGAGAGAGAGAGAGAGAGAGAGGAAGAGATGAAACAGTCAAGCACATAAGAGAGGATGCAGCAAACTGGCACAGGAGCAGTACAAGCACAGGCATGACTGAGTGGGGAAGGTTATGTGCTAGGAATTGTGCAAATGACTACATTTTTAACTTACAGAAAAATGGCATGTGCATAGAGCAGAATCTATCCTGAAAAATGAGACATAATTCTCTGGAAATTGGAGATGAAAATGGATCACACAATCCAGGACAGAAAACTAGATCCGATTATAGTTAACTAGAAGAAGAAAAATTGTCAGCTAACAGACTTTGCTATTCCAGAAGACCGTAGAATGAAATTAAAGAAAAACACAAAAACTTGATAAATATCTGGATCTAACCATGGAATTAAAAACAAAAAACCCTCAAAAAACTATGGAACATCAAAGTGACAGTAATACCAATCATAGGTTGAGCCCTTGAAACAATCTCAAAAAAAACCCTGGGAGGATTGAGACAGTTAAGCTATAAAGAAGACTGTTTGTCTTCAGCTAGTACTGGTTTGAAAACTTGCTAATAGTAATAGTAACTTGAACTTTGCTTGAAATCTGAAAATATTGAATATGATGACACCAATTGTAGTTGGAGCCTTTGGAATGGTCTCAAAGAACCTGTAAAAGATTCTGAGTGACTTGGAGATAAGAGAAAGAATCGAGACAATCTCAACCACAGCACTGTTTAAATCAGCTAGGTTACTGAGAGGAGTCCTGTAAATCTGAAGAGATTTGCTATCACTTTTGGGTTTGTCTTTCACTTGCTGAGGCCCTAAGCTATATGAAATTTCAGGCCCTTCTTGGTTTTCTTGGTAATGATAAAGGTTGGTTGGTTGGTTTATTGGGTTTTATGGCATATCAACCTTTCTAGGTTATTTAACACCAAATCCATTTTTATGTAAATAATCTGTTCTTTTGAAAACAATTCAGTTTAGCATAATGGTCACCTCGGTGTAGTAGCTATTGAACCCTTGAGGTCACCCTCGACTACGGTCAGCCGACTTTACTTATTCATAGAAAATATATGAAACTCGCCCTTCCGGGGCCCCTAAGCAGGCTTCCATCTCCTCGGATGGGAGAGGCCAGAATAGTATGCACCAGCCCTGCTCAAAATCATATATAATTGTGTAAAGATTATTCATATTAGATTGGTTTGGTTTGTTTGGTTTTTATGGCATATCAACCTTTGTAGGTTATTTAACGCCAAATCCATTTTTATGTAAATAATCTGTTCTATTTAAAATAATTCAGTTTAGCATAAGTACACAGTTTAATTGTCAAAAACATTTCCATTTCAAACTATTCAAGCAGTTATATATAACAATTCAGTTAAGTGTAAATACAGTTTTAATGTCGAAAAACAGTTCTATTTGAAATAATTCAGTTATGCATAAGCACGCAGTTTAAATGTAAGTACGGTTTAATGTCAAAAACATTTCTATTTCAAGCTATTCAGTTTACTCAAACAATTCAGTTTAATGTAAGTATGCTGTTAGTTCTATTTAACCAATAGATAGGGCCCTATCAGGTGCTACCATTCCGGGCCAGAGTGGACCTGGGAGCGATGGCAATGAAGGGGTACTCCGCATTCCCCAAAGCTCCAACACTGCTGGAATCTCACCATCAGATTGTTTAGTGTCATATCAGGACACTCATTAGGAGGGGGGGTCTTACCCATCTGCAGAGGTGCAGTCTGTGTATTCTACAGCCCCAGCTGACTGGGCAATGGTAATGATAAAGAAAAAATAATAGATATATATGTTCAGTATTGTTGGAGAAGGAAGGGCAAACTCATAAGCAATGTTCTTCTGTGAACTCTTACAAATGGACACACCAGTAAAGACCTACATACATCAGCACTGTATGGACATTGAATGCAGAGTTGAGGATCTACCAAGAGAGTGGGATGATAGGGCTGGATAGTGGAAAAGAATGAAGATAATCTGTGTTATCCACAAAACTTTATGATGGTATATATCTGTATAATTTTTGATGAATCAGTTTTCAAGAATAATAACTAATGATAAATAGAAATATATTTGAAAAAAACGAGGCTCCCAAGGTGTGTGGCACTAAGTAATAGCTTCTAGGTAAGTCTAGCACTGTATCACTCAGACTTCAATTAAAAACCACCAGTTAGAGCTAAGGTGAAAAACTATCAAAAAGTAAGATAATAATAATAATGATGATAATCATCTAATTCTGGCCAGTAGACCAGATCTTGTGTTAATTTACAAAAAGAAAAAAAAAAGAATTTATTGTCTAGTAGATTTTACCATTCTAGTGGACAAGACAGTAAAAATAAAGGAAATCAAAAAGATCAACAAATACTTGGAACTTGGTAGAGGACTAAAAAAAAGCTATGGAATATGAGGGTGACAGTGATACCAATTGTAGTTGGTACACTTGGAATAGTTCCCAGAAGCTTGGAAAAAAGACAGGAGGAATTGGAAATCAGAGTAAAAACCGAGACCATCCAGACTACAATATTATTGAGATTGCCCAGAATACTGAGAAGAGTCCTGGAGACCTGAGTGTTATATAGCCCAAAGAAATAAACAATGGACACTTTCTTTTTAAAAAATATATACATCATTATTTCCAGACTACAACACTATGACATTGCCCAGAATACTGAAAATAAGTATAGTTTTTTTGTTTACACACAGTTAAATCTCAAAACAGTTCTATTTCAAACAATTCAGTATAGCATACAAAAACAGTTCCATTTCAAACAATTCTGTTTTGCCTAAGTACACAGTTTAAATGTCAAAACAATTTTATTTCAAGCAATTCAGTTTAGCATAAGAACGCAGTTTAAATGTCAAAACAGTCCTATTTCAAATAATTCAGTTTAGCATAAGGACACAGTTTAGTTCTATTTGACTCATAGATAAGACCTGATCAGGTGCTACCACTCCAGGCCAGAGTGGACCTGGGAACAATGGCAATGAAACCTCACCATCAGATTGTTTAGTGCCATGCCAGGATACTTGTTGAAGTGGGGGGGGTCTTACCCCTTTGCAAAGAAGCAGTTGGTGTTTTCTATACCCCCAGACAACTGGGCAAAATAATAATGAAGTGTGTATTGTGATTAAAAAAAAAGTTATAAGGAGTAAAATCAGTTTTAGTGCAATGTTTTAATTTTAAAAATTCAGAAAATAATATAATCTATTACTAATTCAATATGACCTAATATTTTTACTCTCTAATTAGAAATTAGGAAATATACAGTCACTTCTGACTTGGAAGCCAATGTGCTAATATGAAATAATTAGGAAAATTTCCTTAATGAATTTTATCAATTGATATTTCTCATTTTTAATTAATATTACTAAATATAAGATATTGATTTTGTGTATCTTAAGTCTGGATAGATTTAGACAATATTGTAAAATGAAGAGTAGGTTATTGTCAGAAACTTCAAATCCTGGATGAGGTAGTTCCTACCAACTAATGCCCTTGGGAAATACATAAATTCATCTTTTCTTTTCTGTTCCTCTCTGCTATAGATACATAGGCAAACTTGGAACTCTAATTTTGTAGGTTGGCAAAACCAGTCTAGGAGAATGAAAAACTGAATTAAAAACTAGCAGGTGTGGGGGCTAGCAACTCCATCCCATAAAACCTAGTTTCTGTGGAAACTGAAATGCCATCATTAATGTGTTATGGTGTCTACAGGGTCAACAGTACAAAATGGAAACCACTGGTCTGTAAAGTATCTTGGACAATAATTCCCAATGTGAGGGGCATGTCCCATTTTGGTGTGGCATGCAATATTTTGGTGGGACCAAGTTAATAGCCTTTTAAGCTTCCTTCATGTGAATTGCTGTGAAATTTTGAATATGTAAATTCAAGTATTAAAGGAGGGCATCAGAATATTAGAAATACCAAAGTGGAGTATGGCCCCAAATTAGTTGGGAACCACTGATCTGAAATATCAATTTTATCTTCTGTATGGAATCTTGCTCCGCCAAAAAAAAAAAAATCATATATACCTATACAGGTGTATATGGAGATACTCCAATGGGACATGTGATGTATTAAATGGTAGTACTGAGAATGAATTTGCAAAAAGGGTTTTAGTCTCTGTTAAATCCCAAATGACTGGTATCAAGTTTTGAGTCAATAAAGATTATATAATCCAGCATTAAATCCAGAATGGTCAAAACTTGAAATAGGCAAATCCAACATAGGGAAAATATTCCTTCCATGCAAGAAATATCACATTTAAATGACACTCATGAGTCAGGTTTTTTTGTTTTGTTTTTTTTTGTTACCAGAAGAATGTCGGGACATGCGAATATATATATTTCTCATAAAGTAGTTTACTTTATCTCCCAAGAGATCCACTCAAACACATTGAAAATAAATGAATGAGGCTGAAGTCCTTGAAGTGACAAAAATGGCAATGACCCAAAGGAACAATAAAGCAAAATTTATTTGCTAAATGTGAAATGAACATGAAATATACAAATGGACAATTTAAAATGAAAGCAATTTACTTATTAGTTTGATAGTGGAATTATGCTTGTGATTATGTATGTTTGGCTGCTTAGATGTACATAATGGAACAGAGAAAAGTGGTGGAAAGGAGTGGGGGGGTCCTTACTAATCTCATTCATGCTGTCTGTGATAGTTCATTATTCTCTCTCTCTCTCTCTCCTGAGAGTCAAGAGGGTTCATGACCAAAAGTCTGTCCTTTCTTTCTTTTTCTCTTTCAGCTATTTAACAAACAGGTCTGGTGGTGACTTCTTCACTATTGACCTTCTTTTCCTTTATCATCTTCATCATGTTAATCGGTGGCCTCCACAATCTGTCCTTGCGTTTTTTTTCTTTTTTGTTTTTTTCATAAGACATCTTCTTATGCTGCGTAGCCACTTCACATTCTCAATCTGGTTGGTCATTACATGTGTCCATCTCCAAAGATTTCTACCAACTGTCTTTCTGTCAAATTCATAATTTTGGCATACAAAAAGCAGTCATTGTCACATGCTTTCCATCAGCCAGTCAGCGACTCCTCTTTTACAAACTATGGTACCTGCTGATTTTTGTAGAAGTCATTGCTCTAATGTGTGGAATAACAACAATAAAAACACTTACCAGCCCAGCAGTCCCAACTAGTATCCAGTTGGTAGACAAAAGTAAAACAGCCTGTAACCCAATACAGACCCTGCACCAGTACTAAAACAAGCCTGTGTGTGTGTGTATATATATATATATATACCTCAATATGTCCATTCCTAGACCAGCAACCAATCACTGTCCAGAGAATGGACTTATCCACATGTGCACAGTGGAATGCTCTGACGATCATAAGTCTTTCCTTCTTCAGAGATCTGTACCTCACTTCAAAACATGACTCAGCTTGTTATGTGACCGAGTGCTGACTTTATGTCTACCAAACTCAACAATTTCAACTTATAACAGACGAGGTATGGGGGGGGCACCCATTCACCCAATGTTCTACTTTCCCACTGATTTTGGTCATGCCCACTGATTGACCTTTATAGGTTGTCTGTTACTTCGAAATGGGGGGTGGGTAGATATTCGTAACAATTGTAATTAGGAGATTCATTTTTTCCATAATGCAATGTCAATGGCTATTTATTTCAGACAGAAAGTTAATTAAAGCTTATACCAAGAAATTAATCCAACAGCATGGTGTGTAGGGATTAGCAAACTTAAGAAAACAATTACTAGTTAATCTGAATTTTAACTGTATGCTCGATATATCTTGCCATTGTGCCACAACTAAGCTTAGTAATTAACCACATGTGTTGGTAGTCAAATTAGCAGGATTTTGTGACAAAGCGAGGTGAAGTAAAAGATATGTACTTATGCTTTCTGCTCTAACAGTTGGCATGTTGTTGGTTGGGTTATTTAAGGCCATAGTCTTTTTCAAGCAATTTTATGGTTTTAAGTGACTATTATTTGTTTTCAAGTAACCATTCTTATTAGATAATAATAATCATTTGTTTACATGCAGTTATGATTTCAAATATTCCTAATTCCAATACTTTTCTTAAAGATTAATACATTTATCTCTCAGACAATGAATTATAAGTTTGATTCACACTGGGGACTGTCATGAAAAAAATGTTGATTTACAAAATGTCTTATTCCCTTTAAGGATTATTTCTTCAAGAGGCTATCATTTTTGGAGTCAATTTTGATTGGATGATAACATTTAGGGGATCTGTTCCTTCTTTTCCTTGTGCTAAAAAAAGTAGATTTGTGTGGAGGGTCATATGTGTACAGGATTGGCTGAGGAAAATAGGCAATTTTTTGATGATCCATCATAAAATGCAGCATTGACTGATGATATAAAGATTCCTCCAAAGTAAAAAAGGAATAGATAAGAAAAAATCTGAACATGTATCATATTTTGCTTCACCAAAGGAATTTATTTTTGCATGAGCTACAAAAAAATCTGCTTTATAAAATTATCAATAAGAAAAAATAAAGATATTGAGTATTCTTTTGAAATACTATCAACAGAGATGTATTGTGACCCCATAAATATCATAATGATAAAAATGATTGAGTCAGACAATATTTGTTGATTAAAAAAAAATACAGTAAAAAAAAAAATCATTTTATTTCCAATAAAGTTTTTAATTACAAATCAATAACTGAAAAAGATCAATAATATAATCTTTTTATCAGTGTGAAGTTATGTCTCCGTGTGTGTGTGTGTGTGTATATATATATATATATATATATATATATATATATATATATATATATATATATATATGTGTGTGTGTGTGTGTTTATACACTTATAGGTGATAATAGCTTTAAGCATACAAAACTTCATTTATTGAATTCTCTGGTGTAAATGTCTCTATTTGCATACAAGTATGTTTGTTATAACAAATGTATGTGTATCCCTCTCTCTCTCTCTCTCTCTCTCTCTCTCTATATATATATATATATATATATATATACACACACACACACAAATTGTGTACTTGTGTGATGAAAAAGTATCAATTCTGAAGCTTTGGATTTTTAAATCAGAAATCAATGAGATATAAATTTTTTTTATCATAGTGAAGTTATATCAATATATATATATATATATATATATATAATGTTTCTTCACCAATGTATAGATGATAAAATATATAATCAATTTATAGAATTCTCAAGTGTAAATGTCTCTATTTACATACATGTATGTGTTTATCTATCTTAATATATATATTAAGTTATTTAGAAAATACTGTCCAATTTTAAGATAAATTCTTTAAATACTGTTTTTAATATACTATTCTAATAGTAGTTTACATTCCTAATGAATAAAATGTTCTATTTGTTAATTTTCTATCACTTCTCTAAGAATTTGTTCTTGAAGGTTATATGCCCCTAATCATGAACACGAAAAAAGAGGTAATGCATTTACTTTCTTTGCATGTCCAAACTTGGTTATAATGTCTCTTAAACAGCTGGCAATATCAACAGAGCATGCAATGAATCCACTTTCAATTGGCTAGTACACTGCTGGTTTCAGTTCTGTAGTGGAGATATGAATCTTGAAGATCAGGAGGGTGTCCGCATTTCAACAATATCAAATCATCTCAAGAAGATTGTTGGTTGGTTGGTTGGTTTTTATGGCATGTCAACCTTTGTAGGTTATCTAACGCCAAATCTATTTTTATTCAACAATTCAGTTTAGCATGAGTATACAGTTTAATTGTCAAAACAGTTCTAATTCAGCTAATTCAGTTTAGTATAAGTACAGATTTTGTTAAAATGTCAAAACATTTCTATATCAAACAATTCAATTTAGTATAAATAGAGTTTCAATGTCAAAAACAGTTCATTTCAAACAATTCAGTTTAGCATAAGTATGCAGTTCTATTTAACCCATAGATAGGGCCCTATCAGGGGCTACGATTCTAGGCCAGAGTGGACCTGGGAGCAATGGCAATGAAGGGGTGCTCCGCATTCCCCAAAGCTCCAGCATCACTGGAAACTCACCATCAGATTGTTTAGTGTCATATCTAGGACACTCGTTGGGGGGGGGGGTCTTACCCCTCTGCAGAGAATCAGTCAGTGTATTCTACACCCCCAGCCGACTGGGCCATCGAGAAGATTGGCAACGTGAAGAAACTCAGTGAAAGTTAATAAGCTCAATGTTTTGAATTGTGTTTGATGCTGTTTCTGTGGAACATGAATAATCCATTCCTCAATTGAACAATCACTAGTGATGAAAAACTCAACTGCTTGATCATCATGAAGCACCCAGGCACTGAGATTGCATGAACAGAAGATTATGCTAGGCCACATGTTGCCTTGAGAAGCCCACTGACTTAGGATATGAAACTTTTTCCACCTTCACCATATTCTTCTGATCTTTTACCTACCAACAACCATTTTTTTTTTTCAAGCATCTGGACACTTTTTTTACAATAAAAAACTATTGCATTCTAAAAGAGAAGTAGAAAAAGATTTCTTGGCATCAAAACCTTCAGCGGGGTGTCCTCGTGGTGTAATGGTTAAAGCGATGGACTGCGGAATCGTAGTAAGCGAGTTCCTACTCCATTCGTGCTATTACGTTCACTTTCGGGCAAATACCCTTGGGAAAGGTATGAACCCCCTTATCCTCCCAGCTATGGGTAAAATAGTACCACTACTGTTCTTCTAGGAGAATGGCTTTGGCATTAAATAACCTAAAAAGAGTTGATATGCCATTAAACAAAGAAACCGAACCGAACCAAAACCTTCAGTTTTGTCATACAGGCAGAGATAACCTCATGAATTGATGGAGGAAATGTATAAATGTTCAAATATCATATTTTGACTGATTAAAGTAAATAGTAGTGACCATAGTTGAAGGTGGCCCAAAGGCTCCCTTTTTGATAGCTACTACACCAAGGTGTTGGGGACGATGCTACTTCTTTCCCTGGATTGCTCCACTATGCTTACCTTATAATGCTGAGTGTTAAGCAAGGTAGCATCAAGTACCACTTTCTGAGTTTAAGTATGGCTCAACATTGGATTGAACCCAGGTCTCCTGGGCCATTGGCAAGCACTTTAACAATTATGCCAATGTCTGGTAAACAGGAATAAACATTTATTCTCAAACAATACATTATTTTTCAAACAACCTAATATATATATATATATATATATATATATATATATATATATATATATAGGGCCAGCCCATTGGTCTAGTGGATAGAGTGTTTGCCACTGGCCCTGGAGATCATGGTTCAATCCCAGGTCGAGTTATATTAAAGACCCAAAAATGCTGCTTGATAGCTCCTTGCTTGACATTCAGCAATATAAGGTATGTATCAAGAGTAAAGTGGAGCAATCCAGGGAAAGGAGTAGCCATCTTCCCTACACCTTGGTGTAGTAGCTATTGAAAAAGGAGCATTTGGGTCACCCTTGACTATGGTCACCAACTTTACTTTTTACTTAGATATAAGGTTTTTTTATGCTGATTTTTAAATTCCTCTTGGTGACCGCTTTATTAATAAAATGTCATTTAGGCCAACCTTCTTTAGTCAGAATTATCCTGAAAATCTGGTTGCTGAAACTTAAGAGAGGTAGTTTCAGACTCTTTTAGGTAGTCTCTCTCTCTCTCTGTATATATATATATATATATTCTCTCCCTCTTTCTCTCTCTCTCTCTCTCTCTATATATATATATATATATATATAAAAAGAGTAATCAAAGCATATCAAAACTGAAGCTTTAATTGTTCTGTTGACTGGGGTTATAGATTACACTGACTGCATAAGAATAAGAGCCCCTCCAAACTGGTATGACACAAAACTATATATATATATATATATATATATATATATATATATACACATATATATATATTATATACTTTTCCATTTTTTCCATTTTTTTTTAGTCTTCATTGCTAAAACTATCATGAAACTTAGTAATGACTTGAAATTTTTTTTATAAAAAATTACCAATTTTACTGACACACATGTATATCGCCCGTGAAGCAAACTTTGTCTTAAGGTCTAACAATTCATTTAAAAACAAAAATATTTACCTACAAACTATCTGCTTACAAATCATATGCAGAAAAAAGACAGATTTGATGTTTAATAACCCATAGGGATTAATATGCCTTTAAATAAAATAACCAATCAACTAACCAATACACACACACACTTATATGAATATATATATATATATATATATATATATATATATATATATATATACACACACACAATGTGTATATGCATATATAAATTGTGTTCCTATATAGTGTGCATGTAAAACATGTCTGCATGTATGTATGTGTGTATATATATATGTATATATCTATATACACACCGAGACAAGTGTGTGTGTGTGTATGTGTGTGTGTATATATATATATATATATATATATACACACACACACACACCCACCCAGACAAGTGGGTGTGTGTGTGTGTATATATATATATTGTCATCCACAGACAGACTGTTTCGTTGTATCACAACTCTTCAGTGTGGCTAGACATATAGAATCATGGGATCAAAACCTGCCCAACTTTACATTAGACTTAGTATCATATCATTCAGCCAGAAAGCAAACCATGTCAGCTCAGGAATTATATATATATATATATATACACATTCCTTTTAAAGTATTGTTGAGTGAAGAGCCATTTCTATCAAAAAGGAAAAAAAAGATAAAATTTGTTATAAATTTTGTTGATTAATGTTATTTATCTATGACTTCTAATCAATGAAAAAGAATTTCACTTCTTTCTTTTTTTTAATTAATGTACTTTTAGAATTGAAAGATAACTGCAAATTGGTTCATTCACACAGTTTACTGCAGTGGCAGTGGCAGCCTCTCAATAAAAGTCACTTTTGGTTGATTGGTTAGTTTATTTTATGGCATGTCAACTCTTATCGAGCTATTCATTGCCAAAGTTAATTTTTTTTCCTAATAATTGACTTTAATGGCATGTCAACTTGTCTGGGGTTTGCATACATTTTAAATTTATATTATGTTGTTACTTCTTAAGTTATTTTTGCACACAGCTATATGATATCAAGTGTTCTTATCTAATACAAATAATTTGCAAATAAATCTACTTGAGCTATTGATAGGATCCTGATAAATGCTACCATTTTGAGTCAGTCAATCTGGGAGTAATGGCAATGAAGGTGTAATGCCACACTTCCCAGAGCTCTGGTACTGGTATCTTGCTTTTAGTGTCATATCCAGGACATACCTTTTTTTGGAGAGGGGTTGTTACCCTCAGTAGGGGATACATATAGGGTATTGTAAGCCCTGTCAAGCAATTAAATAATTTAAAGTGACTATTCTCAAAATGATAATTATAGTAATAATCTGTTACTTTGAGATACAAAAAGGTTCACCCAATTCTGACAAGATCTAGTTATGATGTAGAAGAAATGAATTGTTCTGATGTGCTATGTCTTGCAGCGACATGGCTTCACTCTAATTATTGTCAATTGTTAGAAACCACCCCATTTCTCAAGCCCAGTTGCCCGGGGCTGAAGAATACACTGACTGCATTTCTGTCCTGGATATGACACTAAACAATCTGATGGTGAAGCTCCAGCCCTGGAGTTTTGGGAAATATGGAGTACCCTTTCATTGCCCGGGTCCACTCTGACCTGGAATGGTAGTACCTGATAGGGTCATATCTGTGTGTCAAACAGAACTGTTTGGCGTTTAAACTATGTGAAAACAAATGACTTATGTTAAATTGAATTGTTAGAAATAGAACTCTTTGACCATTTAATTGTGTGTAAATAAATGACTGAATTGTTAGAGAGTAATACTTGAAGTCATTTAACTGTGTACAAACAAATGATTAATAGTAAATAGAATTATTCATATTAGATAAAAATACTTGAAACTATTCAACTCTGAGCAAAAAAAGAGCTCAGGCTTGTTTAAAAATATTATCAACAAAATGTGTTTACAAATTCTTTATATTTAATATATACGTATGAACAGGATTAGGCATTAAATAACCTTCAATGTTTGATATACCATAAAACCCAACCCAACCAGGCTAGGGGGGTGTCCTCGTGGTGTATTGGTTAAAGCGATAGACTACAGAATCGTAGTAAGCGAGTTCGTACTCCAGTCGCGTTATTACGTTCACTTTTGGGCAAATACTTTTGGGAAAGGTATGAACCCCCTTATCCTCCCAGCTATGGGTTAAATAGTACCACTATTGTTCTTCTAGGAGAATGGCTTTGGCATTAAATAACCTACAACTACAAAGGTTGGTATGCCATTAAACAAAGAAACCAAACCAACCAGGCTAATTCTGGTCTTTTGGCTGAGATTAGGTGATCCGTTTGTATTTCAAAATCTCGAATTTTATGCATCTCATTCTCTTGGACAGATCTTGGTTTTTGCATATACTATTACTTAGTATGGTCTAATTTTAATCTCTTGCACAGTTCCTAGTGGATCACCTTTCCCACCCAGTCATGTCTAGTTTTGTACTCCTTTTGTGCCAATTTGTTGCATTCACTTATGTGATTAACTGTTTCATCTCTGTTACCACATATCTTAAAATTGCTATTCTGTTGCGTATTATCTATTTTGACTTTTATATGATTGGTCCTTATGACATTATTATCATTATTATAAGTAACTATTCTTGATGTAAATATTTTGCACATGGTCACACGTTTTCAACTATTTTTATCTTATGCTAATAATTTTCCAACAGATCTATATTCAACCCATAGATGGAACCTTTACAGTGTGGTGTTATGGCTATGAACTGCTGATTTCACCGTCTATAAGGCTCAAAAACTCAAGTTTAAGTACCAAACGTAGTTTAAGGTCATACCCAGGAAACCACATTGTGGTTAGAATGCAAGTAATTCAATAAGTATTGATAGTTAAACACAAAGTCAGAAGTGTGGGTCCCCTTGTGAGAATCTAATTCACTAACAAGTTTACTAACAATTACACCACATGGTGCACCATAAAGGTGTTGGTGATCTAATTTTCTATTTTTAAAAGTGCTAAATTGATGTTCCATCATTAACTAATTTCTTGAGCATCAAATATAAGAACAATTTTTTTAAATTTAAAAATTGTTTGTTTAACGTATAATATCAAGGGTAGGATTTATTAAACGAGTGTCAAAAACTTTGGTACACTCTAATGATTAAAATATATCGTGATACTGCAAAATCTGTAAAGCATATGTAGAAATGAATTGAAATCATTTTCCTGTAAAAATGCAGGATTGATTACTATATCATTTTAATGCTAAAGTGATTCCAAATCATCATTAGATATTTCATTGGCCACATAACGAAGGATTAATCCTTTTATTATTTATATATATATGTTTGTGTGTGTGTATGTATTTTCGAAAAACAGAAGTCCAACTTCATGTGAATGTACAAATATGAAATAACCTAAGGTGTTCAGAGAACGATTTTATTGTTAAATTATCCGTAAATTATAAATAAAATCATCCTCTAAATATTTTGTTTTTTTCATATTTGTACATTCAAACTCTCATGTGTGTGTGTGTATGTATGTATGTATATATAATAAGAGGATTGGACCCTTTTATATATATATATATATAACCAAAAGTAAATTAATGTTTTATGCACTTTTACGAAAAATATATAAATAAAATCAATAGAATCATCAGATGCGATATGTCTCGTCTGAGGATTCTATTATCTTATGTTATCTTTATATATGTGTGTGTGCGTGTATATGTATATATATATATTATATTATTTTATTTATTTTATTTTTTTTCTGCTGATTGAATTTTTTTTAATCCATGAAACTGGTTGTAATCTGACTGGGACAAAGTGAGTAATTATTTTTGTATTTTAGCTTTTATCTTGCTTTATTGGCCAATATTTGAGCACTTTCCTCATTTATGAAAATCATTTATGAACGATTTGTTTATTTCACTTTTTATATATATATATATATATATATATATGAGCTAAAGTGATCTGTCATAATCTGCTGTTTGTTTAAACTTCAACCAAGGAAGCAATTTTGTGTATTTAAGTGTTTTAACTGATTGCAAGGAAGTACTTCATTGTTTCAATGAATTTTTAGTGGGAATTGTAATTTCTAATCCGGCCATTAATCTTGAATGACCTAAATTTTGAAACCTTTTTAAGCTGATTAAAGTGTCGCTTGATGTCATTTTTCAGGTCAACACTTTTTACCTTATATACAGAAACTACTGACTTAAAGAGCAGCTGTAATTGGCTTTATCACCTGGCATTTCAAAATAATTACTCTGCACTCAAAGTAGTTAGTGAGAGCTCACGAGCTATATATGACTTGAGGTTGAAAATTCAAAGTTCAATACTCACTTATGATAAACCAGGTCTTCATAGTGAAAAATGCAAAGGGATTGTGTGTGTGTGTATATATATACTTTAGTTATGACGAGGACTCCGTCATATATATATATATATATATATATATATATAATAACTCAAGTGCTGATCTGCGATCATTATCAACTATTGAGTGTATGTAAATATTAATTGTTGGATACACATATCAACATGCTTTGATGACTGTTAGTTTCACTCTTTTTTCAATAATCAGACTAGTAACCATTCATAGTTGAACACACACACACACACACACACACACACACACACACACACACACACACACACACACACACACACACACACGCGCGTGCGCGCCTTAACTTTTACTGTGTCGATAATTTCCATGTCATCTAGCGGATGTTCGTTCAATCTGTGTAATAAAACTTCTATTAATCTAAGACTACTTGGCAAAATAGTAAAATATACAAAATAAAAAAATTCAAAAAATAGATAGCATAAGTTTTTCTTAATAATACTACTTTGAAAATATAAATCAAGTCAATCAATTTTTCCTCTTAAATTCTGTAACTTGGTTTGATCGTAGAGACGTCACTCATGTCGCCTGTCTTGGACAATAATAGCCTGGCGGGTCCCTCCCCTCTTAAGGTCAAAATTGGTTTGAATTCAGAGTTTTCTTTCTAGACCAGTTCCCATATGAATCCAGGCTGCGCTACCATTTGGCCATAGCTGGAGGGATAATCGTTGGATTCATACCTTTCCCAAGGGTATCAACACTGTGTGAAATGCAATCTCGCTCAAGATTTGAACTCTGGTTGCCTAGTCCGGTTCCTGTGATGATAACTGTTACGCCATGATTTTGAAAATATAAAACAAGTCAGTCAATCTAAATTTTCTCAAAGCTATTAGTCTGAATCATCAAACCGTATCGGGGAAAAGTTTAAGTTACGGAAAAAAGTTTCCTCTAATACATTTCATTTTTTCAAAATTGGCTTGCCTGTAAGTCGAATATATTTAAGGTTATTTGCAAGTTGGGTAAGAGTTGGAGGGGGTTATCTATAAAGACCTGGGGTGTATAAATCATAGGGTGACAGCTGGTTGAAATGGTTCGTGTTTTAAGAATTTGCACACAAAAATCAGTTTCCTTCACGTACACAGGGAGACGGTGAGGGAGCTGCTTCACAGTTGCGATGAGCCTGACTAGAGAAGTTACGTCGCATCTGTCATCAAATGGGTTAGTGATGCATTGTAAAAAAAATAGCGATTATATATAAGAGATACAGTTAGCATATTTTAAGACCTACCGACAGAATGGTAAATAAGTTGGGGATTGTTACTATTTACCCAACCCCTCCGCTCGGGCAGGATATGACACAAGGTCAGTTTTTAAGCGGAGTTTAAGAGGTTTGAATTCAGAGTTTTCCTTCTCCTAGACTAGTTGCCTAACCAAGGCTGAAGAACCTAGTCTGTCCTACTATTTACCCATAGCTGGAGGGAGAATAATTGGATTCATACCTTTCCCAAGGGTATTAGTGCTATGTGAAATGCAATCATAAGTTGGGGATTGTTAGGTTGTTTTGCGTCTTGCGAAGAGAGTTTATCTGTTTTTGAATCCAACATTCAAAGCCTTGACTTTAACTGGGTGGGGATCGAATGATTAGTGTTGGTGACTAAGACTCGGTGTTTGATCAACTCCCTACTGTTGGAATGTGACACATCGTCAGTTTAATGTGGGGTGCCCGTTGGAAGCATAACTCTCGATGAGGGTGGGGGATTTTTTAAAAATTGCACAAATCAGTCAGCATTTTCCTTGAGACACCGAACAATCAACCTAATCTTTACCCCCCCCCTTTGGATGAGGGGGCAGGTGCTGCTTAGAGAAACTCCTGGAACTGAGCTGTTAATTTTTAGAGACTATCGGTTAAGGATGGCAAGTGCACGATCTCTCCAGAAGGACTGAAAGTTAGTCTGGTGGTTAGGACTCAGCAAATCTGATCCACCCTGAGTGAAAGAAATTCACGACACGGCGTTACCACTGGAATGTGAGTCTCGCTCTGAATCAATGTTTTCCCGGATTATTCGATTCATCAAACTAAACGTGATCCCTCTCAAGCTCTGACTGTCATACCCCCATCATCTTCTGAGCGCACCTCCCTCTACACACCAACATCATCCCATTTTTTTCTGCTGTGAGTCGAATGTTTAGCTCCCCCCTTTTTAATCGGACGTCTGCTTTAGGCTGATTAAGAAACACCTGGACAACAGACGCCGCTTCCAGTCCTCGTTAATCCTTTTGTTTGCGCATGCGTGTTTTTTCTTCTTTTGCCAACCTTATTAATTGTGCAACCTTTTTTTTTTTTGTTCGGATGTCAAATCCTGCAAAATGTCGGCGTGAGAAAGTTGTTAAATGTTTTAACTTATAGGGAAGGTGTTGGGTGAGGGGAAAGTTTTTCATAATCGTTCGGATTTTCTATTTGAATTTAAATTCTGACGCGCGCGTTCAAAGATGTTGCGTCCATGTCTTTGTCTACAGGATTTCAGCGACACCTGTTTTAGAATCTGTTTAGGAATTCGAAGAAATATACCCATTAAAATATAACGTTATACTGTATTGTGTCTATATGGAACTCTACCAAAGTTTAATGTTTAAGTTAACATACCCCAAATGTGATTTTTTTTTTAGTATAAAAAAATTAAAATTTTCCACGTGGTCCCTTTCAATTTCACTCGGGAAAAAATTACGAGTATTAAAAAAAAAAAAGTATTTATTTATTTATTCATTCATTTGTCTGTAATTTGAACTAATCAGAGCTTCAAACTCACTGCATTTTTTATTTTCGAAAAAACCAAAGAAAGAAAAAGAAAGAAAGAAAAAAAAAACACGCACAAACAGGCAAAACAACTACAACAACAACAACAAAATTATTTTACTTAAACGTTGAATGATCAACCATTCCAGGACAATTAGTGTTGAAAAAGACAAATAACCACACAGGTCTAATTATTTTAATTTTTTTTTCCTCCACCGGTAGGGTGAGGATCCTTTTTTCTTTTTAAATACTTATTCCGGAAATAGGTGATCATTCTACATTGAATTAGAATGTTAAAGTGACCCCCTCCTTGATAAAATGTAAAATGACTTTTTTGTTTCACATCCTAATTGTGGCGCTGGGGTCAGCTAAGTACATACATCAAGACTGATTCATTCTAATGATTAAATATAGTTACACTGCAAATACTAAAATCTCTATTACTGTAAGAATTCATTGGATTGGTTTGGTTTCTTTTGTTTTATGGCATATCAATTTTTATGGGTTATTTGATGTCAAATCCAGAAAAGTAGTTGTTAAACTATTTAACCCATAGCTGTAATAAGAAATGTAGAGAGAATTGTTCCATCTCTTGTTGCAAGTTACGTCTTTCTGGCTGTTGTCAAAAAAGCACTTTCTAAAGAGATTCCATTTCCTTCAACAATAAGCGCACCCTATTAATATAAGATTTGGAAATATTTCTACAACACTTAATTGGTATAAAAATGAAGGCGCAATAAGTGCACCGATTATTGTTAAAGAAAATAAGAATAGTTATTACTTTGAATATTCAGTCTGTTGACCTTATCTTTATTATACTCTCAACGTTTTGGCTGATATGGCCTTTAGCCTTCTTCAGGTGTTTCATGTCAAACTCAGTTACTTGAAATCATATAACTGTAAATTATTTGCATTAAAAATAGTTACTTGAAGCTCTAATTGTTTAATAAGAATCATCATTATTAGTTACTTGAAACCATATAACTGTAAATTATTTGTATTAAAAATAGTTACTTGAAGCTCTAATTGTTTAATAAGGATTATCATTATTAGTAACATGAAACCATATAAATATGTGTTAACAAATAACTATTATTAAAATAGAAATAATTACTTTGAAATCATATTTCAAATCGTATTTGATAGGAGTGATTGAAACCAATCAACTGTGTACAAATTATTTGTAGTAGATTAGAAAACTTGATATCATAACTGTGCGCAAAAAACTTTAAAAAATTACACAAAAATATGAAAATAAATGTACAGTGAATGCACTTCCCTAACCTCTAGACATAAAAAGGCTTCAGTGTGTTGGCATATAAATAATAAATGAATGAATTTAAAAATTTTTTTTCATTCCATTTTTTAAACATTGAAAGATTGCAACTTAAGTTTCTTCTACACAGGCAGTTTTTTTTTAAATTGATACTGAGATGGGGATAGATATTAATGAGTGCTCTCTCTCTCTATATATATATATACTATTTGTCCATATCAGTTTATTCTTAATCTATGTATATATACTGAAGGATGAAAGGATTATATATAAATCCTACACTTGAAATCTTAGAAAAATTAAGTATTTTTTCTACTATTTAAATAAAGTTGCTTGTTTCTGAAATACCAAAAATATTAAGTCTTCAGAATTAACTTCTTACCTGATGACCAAACGCTCCTCCCACCAATGTTGTTTGCTCTAAAATGTTTAACAAAAATGATATTAAAATACTTGAAACTATATAAACGTAAATTATTTGGATTAAGAATAGTTACTTGAAGCTATAATTATTCACCTAGGATTATTATGACTGTATGCAAACAAATGACTTATTAGATGGAAATAATTACTTAAAACCATATAATTATTTGTATTAGATGGGTGTACTTGAAACCATATAACTGTGTATAGATTATTTGTATTAAATAGGAATACTTGAAACCATATAATTGTATGTAGATCATTTGTATTAGATAGGAAAACTTAAAACCATATAAATGTATAAATTATTTGTATTAGATAGGAATACTTGAAACCATATAACTGTGCAAATTATTCGTATTAGATAGGAATACTTGAAACCATATAACTGTGAAAATTATTTGTATTAGATAGGAATACTTGAAACCATATAACTGAAAATTATTTGTATTAGATGAGAAAGTCTAAAGATAAATTGCTTGATTCTGAAATGCCAAAAATATTAAGTCATTAGAATTAACTCCATATCTCCAGGCCAAACACTCCCACACACATTACCCTCAAATGTTTTAACAAAAAAAAAAAGCAATATTTACTTATTTTTCTTATTTGCTTATAGCTATTTAACCTTTAATGATCTTATTAGTTAATTAGTTTGCTGTTGAGAAAAGAGAATTGTTCTATTTGCAAATTGATAGGAATCTTCAGTACCCACCCCTGGGAACTTGTCAGAGATTTATTTACAGGTCCCTTCCGGCAATGGAAACAAGTCATTCAAACTAGTGGCGCCAAGAATGAACACTTAAATTAATTCCAAAGTTGAAAATGATTTTTATTAATTGCTATCAACACTTCTTTTTATTAGACATGTGCCACTTTAAATGGAAACACATCTTTTGGAAAGAAAGAAACATCAATTTTTAAAATTGTTTCATCGAAATTTGTTTTTGGTTGGTCATTTGAAAAAGAATCAAATTGTTGCATATTCTAAATTTAAAATCTTTGAATCAATAAAAAATGCTTATTCTTGTCTAATTGAATTTACCATTTCATATACCTTGGTAGCAATATCTCATCTACTGAAAGCAGTGTCAACATAGGCACAGAGTTGGTATAGACTGTTATTGACTCTATTGAAATCTGATCTTTCTGATAAAAAAAAAAAAAAAAATTTTTTTCAAGTTGTATCCATGAGAGTACTATTATTTGGTTACACTACCTGGACTGTCATGAAATGCCTTAAGAAAAGGCTAGATGGGAACTACACAAAAATTCAAAATGCTGAATGAAATCCTGGAAGCAGCAACCTACAAAACAGCAGCTATACAGCCACTTGCCTAGAATCTCTTAAAATATATATATAAATATTTATAGGTACGTGTTTGTATGTGTATATATTTATGCATATGTATGTATTTACCAACTACTCAACCAAGGCAGGATGTGACACTGATTCATTTTTTAAGTGGAGTTTAACAGGTTTGGATTCAGAGTTTTCCTTCTCCTAGACGGGCTGCCTAACCAAGGCTGAAGAACCCAGTCTGCCCCACTATTTGCCCATAAGTGGAGGGAGAATAAAAGGATTCATACCTTTCCCAAGGGTATTAATGCCTTGTGAAATCCACTCAGCTTCCTTCAGGATTTGAACTCATTTCGCCCTGTCCATCTCCTACAATGATGACCTTTACACCATAGGTCTGGTCTCTTTGTTTAATGGCATGTCAACCTTTGTTGGTCATTTAATGCCGAAGCTATTCTCCTAGAAGAACAGTAGTGGTACTGTTTAACCCATAGCTGGGAGGATAAGGGGGTTCATACCTTTCCCAAGGTTATTTACCTGAAAGTGAACGTAATAGTGCGACTGGAGTATGAACTCGCTTACTACGATTCCGTAGTCCATCGCTTTAACCATTACCCCATGAGGACAGCCCCCCCTTTACACCATAGTCCCCTTGTATATATGCATATGTATGTATAAATGTATATGCCCCCCCATCCATATGTGTGTGTGTGTGTGTGTGTATATATATGGAAGAAAATAATGGATAGTAATCCGACAATTTGTGAAGAAAAATTGACAACAAGTAATCCAAATAGAAAGGGGGAATTTATAGAGAAACAAAGTCAGTCAACATGATAGTGTTTCGGTTCTGCTGAAACATCATCGTCGAAAATGAGGAATGATTTGAAATCTCTCGATGAACTAATGGAATATGGATTCTGCACAATGTTTCTAATGTCAGGTGATGTATTTTAAAGAAACGAACGCTGATTCATTGATCAAACAGCCAATTTTTCTTGTCATAAACAGCCAACTTTTCATGTTATACAACTTTTCCAAATTTTTATATATTTTTATACTTTTTATACATCCATCTACACTTAACATCACTAATAAAACCCCATAGAGTCCTGATGATGGTTCAGCAGAACTAAAACGCTATAGTGTTGACTGACTTTGTTTCTCTATAAATCCCCCCTTTCTGTTTGGATTACTTGTTGTCAATTTTTCTTCATATATATATATATATATATATATATATATATATTCATGGGAGTATCCTCTGTTTTGATATGTATGTGTTGACTTATAACTCAGAAAAAACATGTTATTGAATATTAGAATCGTGCATTCACTTTAATATGTTTTCAATAAGGAAAAGTACAAAATCTAGTTTTTGATTATTACTTTGAATATGTGGACTATTGACCTCATCTTTATTGTTATAATCATGTTTCAGTTGATATGGTCTTTGACCTTCTTCAGGTGTTTCATGTTGAACTTGAGAGTCCACACAGAATCTTGAACTGAACCCTTTATTTGAATCACAGGGGGTAGACTGTCTCAATTCTATCTATAGAATAGTCTGAATATATCAAGTAATAACAATTATCAAGCTTCATCTCAGAAATTTAGTTTCTAATTTTTACTGATTAAATGATAAAATTTGATAATTTAACATTGATTGATTTGTAGAACTTTTCAATTCTTTATAACTAAGTACAAAAAAAGGGGACTCTTCAGTTTTTCTTAAGACCCACCATTTTTTAAATATCACTCAGACTCTATTGGAAAAATATGAATTTAATGTTTTTTTGAAAATTATTTTGTAATTTAGTTCTAGTTGTAAAAAAAATTCTAAATTTTTTTGAGAATTAAAAAAAATATATGAAAATGTTTCAAACCAAGTAGTATGTTTTTTAGCATATATGTATATCCATATGTTATATAAAATTAAGGAATGATTTTTTTTTTATATTAATCATTTTTCACTAATTATATTTTATAATTCAGTTTGGTTGGGCTTTGAACTATTCGGGTTAAGAGTTCAGGTGCATAGTCATTGGATACAGTTTTACGCTCACACACAAAGGATATGACAATCACCATTGTCATAATAAACCCCCAGATAGGAAATGGGGCTGGAGTGTGGATGACGTCATTCCTGGAAGAGATGGTCCTAAGAATTTGAGGATTTTGAAAAAGAGTCAGTTGAGAGTTGGACTTGGGCCGCTGAAGATGTAGTTGGGTTTTTCGGATCTTAACCAACAGAAATCTTAAACATCACAAGATGCACCATGCATTGGGGATGGTTAGCATAGTAAGAATTGTGTCTCTCTCTTTGTATCGCTATGGGCCGGAGTCAAGAAATTAATAAACCGTTCGTATCTGAACAACAGAGTCCGCCTGTATTGTATTTGTGTTTTGCATATGTATATGTATTGTATACTACATATATATATGTGTATATATTCTAAACATAAATGAAAAAAGAAAATATAATATGAAAAATGTTATTTTTTTAATTCTTAGTTTTCCTTTGTAAGGACACATTTTTATTTCTCAACTTCTTTTTATTATACCTACATATAAAGTAACATTTTTAAACAGTAAGAAAAATATTATTTATTTTATATTTCTTAAAACTAAATATATTTTCAATCATGTATGAGTCAAAAACTTTGAAAAGAATCTATTTATGGAATAAACGAATACTTTTCATTTAGATTAATTATCAAATTTTCCACCGAAAAATAAGGACACATTTTTAATTCTTAGCTTCTTTTCATTGTTACATTTTGATTGGGTAAAAAGAAAATAAATTAAATGTACATATTTGTTTATCACTGAACTCAACAGGCAATTAAGAACTGAATTAAAATTTTTCTCATGTTTTTAAAAAATCTTTAGAAAAATAAAATTGTAATAATGTTTCAAACCATTCACAAATTTAAGGTTACATTTTTAAAATCATATTTTGAAAGTGATCAAAAAAAGAATTTCTAAAATAAAAGATTATTGTAATATGCGAATTCTTAGATTATTTTACTGTTGAATTTTTAGAGGGTGAATAAGAATTTGAATCAAAATTATTGCTTTTTTGAAAATTATTATCTAGAATATTTTAAATGTAAACAAAAAAAAAAGTTACCTAAAATAAAAGAATATTGTATTGAATTCTTAGATTCTTTTATTGTTAATTATTTTGTAGGTTAAAAAAAATTGAATTAAAATATACTACTTTTCTGAAAATCATTTACTAAAAAATTGTTCTGCAACTGTGTACTGATTGTAAAAAATAAAAACTTATTGGAGACCCCCCCCCCCGCCAAAAAAAAAAAATCAAAAAATGTTTTAAACCTTCTACCAGTTTAGGGTTATATATTCTTATATATCATTTAAAATGTAAACTATGAAAGAAAAAAAAAATCTTAAAATAAAAGAATACTTTTTCAATTGAATTAATAGGTGAAATCTTTCAACTTCAAATAAGGACAAATTTTTAAGTCTTAGCTTATTGCTCCTTTTCTATCTTACTCACTGGCGTTCATAAAATCCTTCTAGTCCAATCATGAACCAGGTATTTCTGCTTATATGTATATATATATATAAGTGTGTGTATGTGTGTATATATATATATATATATATATACAGACACAAATACATGTATTTTTGTGTATGTGTGTTTGCATGTGTGTATATGTATGTGTGTGTGTGTAATCCAATTTACAAACCCCTCCGCTCGGGCAGGATATGACACAAGGTCAATTTTTAAGTGGAGTTTAACAGGTTTGAATTCAGAGTTTTCCTTCTCCTAGACTAGTTGCCTCACCAAGGCTGAAGAACCTAGTCTGTCCTACTATTTACCCATAGCTGGAGGGAGAATAATTGAATTCATACCTTTCCCAAGGGTATTAGTGCTATGTGAAATGCTATCAGTCTCGTCCAGGATTTGAACTCGTGTTGCCATGTCTATTTCCTACGACAATAACCATTACACCATGTGTGTGTGTGTGTGTAATCAGCAGTGTCTTTTGGTATTAATGTAGTAATTAGCAACGCAGTCTTAAGTCATTCACAGGTTGAATGAATTCAAGTCTCACAAGGTGGTGACTTGTAAATATGCCAGACTCAGTTTATATGCAACACACATTGTAATATAAAAACTTTTACACTCTTTTATGACTTTTTTTTTTTTGTGTTTGCTGTATAAATGTTATATGTTGTGGGCAGTTTGTATTTTATATGCTAAAAAATACAGAAAAACTTTGACAGCGTCTCTTTTGATTAAATAGAATCTTTGCCACAAGAGAATTAGAATTGTGATAGTGAAAAGAGATGAAGACAAACATTAAATGATTATAATTACTTAAGACAATCTTTTAAGAATTATTTAGATGTGTACTTCTAAAATCTTTCTGCTTCCTCAATTGGGGCTTTTAAATATGCTGACTGCACCTCTGCAGAGGAGTAGGATTCTACCATCAACAAGTGTCTTGAGTATGACATTAAACTATATCTGATGGTGAGGCTCCAGTCCTAGAGCTTTAGGGAATGCAGAGTATTCCTTCATTGCCATTACTCTCATGTCAACTCTTGCCCCAGTTTGGTAGTATGTGTTAGGGCAAAACCTACGTAACCTTTCCATGGCGGTGGTTAGGGTTCCATCTATATGTCAAATAAAACTGTTTGATCACTTATTAAGGATTATTATCATTAGTTTGGAACCGTACAGTTGTATGCAAATAATATCAGATAGGAATACATCATGAATAGAATTATTAATGTTAAATAGCAATACTGTGTGCAAACAAAGGATTAATATTAAATAGAAACATTAATGTTTAATTAATACTTATAATAATTTAGGGGAGTCTTCTTGGGTTAATGGTTAAAGTGCTGGACTGTGACATAATAAGAGTTCAAATTCCAGTTGTGCAGTTATGTTCACTTTTGAATTAATACATTTGGGAAAGGTATGAACCCCTTTATCCGTGGAGCTATGGGTAAAATAGTACCACTACTATCCTTCAGAACTATTTGTGTTATATTGTAATACTTGAAACCATTTAACAGTATACAAGTCTTAGAATAAACCAACTGGATCCTCTGTGAAAGGATGTCCAAGGCGCCTTTGGTGGTGTAATGGTTAGCAAGCTCGACTAGCAAACCTACATGAGTGAGTTTGAGTCTCATTGGGTGCCCTTTTCATATGGCCTGTGCCACATCTAAGCAAAAAGCTTAGTAAATTACTTCTGCGAAAGGATGTCCTACTTATGGCACAAAACTTTATCTGATGATGAGCCTCTTGTTCTAGAGCTCTGAGGAGTGTGGAATCCTCTTTTCATTGTCATTTTTTTAAGATCTGCTCTGACCTGGAGTTTGGTTGGGGTTTTATGGCATATCAACCATTGCAGGTTATTTAATGCCAAATCCTCTTTATACATGTATATTAAATATATATGATTTGGTTGGGTTGGGGTTTATGGCATATCAACCATTATAGGTTATTTAATGCCAAATCCTCTTTATACATATATGTTAAATATTTGTTTGGGTTGGGTTTTATGGCATATCAACCACTGTAGGTTATTTAATACCAAATCCTCTTTATACATATATATTAAATATAGATGATTTGCTTTGGTTGGTTTTTATGGCACATCAACCGTTGTAGGTTATTTAATGCCAAATCCTCTTTATACATATTTAAATACCAAATCTGGTTTATACATTTATACGTGGTTTGTAAACATTAATCAGCAAAGTTAAATGGTTCCCAGTATTGCTATGTATCACTAACAATTCAATTAAATTTTAGTCATTTGTTTACATTTAGTTAAATGATAAAACAGTTGTATTTCTAACAATTCAGTTTTGCATAAGTCATTTGTTTGCACTGAGTTCAAACTTCAAGCAGTTTTATTTGACTCATAGATAAGACCCTATCTGTTGCTACCACTCCGGGCCAGAGTGGACCTTGGAGTGATGGCATTTAAGAGGTACTTTGCTTTCCTCAAAGCTCCAGCATTAAATTGTTTAATGTCATATACAGGACACTTGTTTGAGGTCTTACCCCTCTGTATAGATTGCAGTGTATTCTTCAGCTCTAGCTGACCGGGCTGCTAACCTGGTGTGGTAGTACCCATTATAATTCCATCTATAGGTCAGATAGATCATTTTTCACATAATGTTTAAGATGACTATAAACTTTATTAATACATTGGCTCTTAAAGCATTGATGTTGTAAGTATAAAGTGTTTTCCTGTTTAAAATGATAGTGAACATACATGTTTGTATTGTAATTTTGAAACTTACTTTCGCATAAAGTAGCCCAACAAGGGTTGACATGCCATAAAACTAATCAACCAATCAAGCCAATTATGATTTATAGTATTTTTTTCAACCATCTGAATTACTATCATTTTAACAATTCTAACTAATATTTATTTTTCTTTCTTTTTACAGGTAAGTCGGACTCTTCATCTTTCGGTAATACCATTACAGAGTTATTTCTTTTTGATGGCATTTCCTAACAGACATGGTTGGCATCAGTCTCCATCCCAACCTTTTTTTCTTATGTAGGTAATTTTTCTTTTCTCTCTTGATTGTTGCCTGGTAAAACCCCTTTATACTTCAGAATAGCCTTTTATATTTCATTTTTTATCATTTAACAGATACATAGATTGTGTCACTAAATGTGAAGTGTCTACGTATTAAAGATTTGTGAACTATATTTAATTGTTTGTAAATTATCAATATTTGATAGCAATACTTGAAACTATGAAATTGTGTATGAATTATTTATATTAGACAGGAATAATTACTCTGAGCCATATAAAGACTTGCAAATTATTAGTATTATATAAGAATAGTTAATTGAAGATACATAATTATTAACAAATTATATCAAATAAGAATAGTTAAAACCATATAACTGTGTGCAAATTATCAGTATTGAATAGGAATACTTGAAACCATATAACTGTGTGCAAATTATCAGTATTAAATAGGAATACTTGAAACCATGTAACTGTGCAAATTATTTGTTCTAAGAATAGATACTGGAAGCTGTTAAATGTTTACAAATGATTATTATTGCGTAGGAAAATGTTACTTCAAACCAGCTATAGGTAAATAGTTGGGCAGGCTGAATTCTTTAGCCTTGGTTAGGCTACCAGTCTCAAAGTGTGAAAACTCTGAATTCAAACCAGCTGTACTCCATTTGAAAATCGACCTTGTTTGGAAAAATATATACTTGAAACCATATAATTACTTGGAAAAACTACGGATTTTGGCATTAAATAACCCACAAGAGCTGACTTGTTGTTAAACCAACCAACTTTACATTAGATCAAGAGCAAAAGAGCACTTAGTATTTATCAACTTGAAATTTTTTTTTATTAGCAAGTGATGCCATATAGACTTAGGAATGTTATATGATATTTCTACTGTTACTAGATAAGGTAGCACCATCCATCCATCCATCCATCCATCGTCTCACTAGTGATCACAAGCATCAGCATCTTTATTTATTTAACTTCTGCTTTGTGTTTTTTTTATTTTTATTTTTTTTATTACTGTACGTCCAAAGAGCATTAAAATATCTGCTAAATGCCCGAGTGCATCTTCTGCCTGTGCTGAAGAAAAGAAAAGCTATCACCTTACAGGAGAAAGTTAGCTAGTGTAAAATTTAACTTAGTTTTTTTATTTTGCCATGAGTCCATTGAAAACAAAATTATGTTATAAGTTGAGAAGTGAGTCTGTGTGTGTATATGTATATATATATATATATATGTGTGTGTGTGTGTGTATATATATATATATATATATATGCATATGCATAAATGTGTGTGCATGTATATATACATAAATGTGTGCATATGTGTGTGTGTATATATATATATATATAGAGAGAGAGATAGATAGATGCGTGTGTGTATATATATTAATGTGTGGTTGTGTGTGTACATAAATATATATATATATATATATATATATATATATATATATATGTGTATGTGTTCGTGTAAGGGTCAATATATGTATATTCATGTGTGTATGTATATATACACCTGTATATAAATATGTGTGTGTGTGTTTGTATGTAAAGGTATATGCATATATATTCATGTGTGTATGTATGCAAGTATGTAAATGTCTGTGTGTGTATATATATATATATATATATATATATATATATGTGTGTGTGTGTGTTTGTATGTAAGGGTATACATATATATATTCATGTGTGTATGTATGCATGTATATAAATGTTTTTGTGTGTGTGTATGTATATATATATATATATATATATATATATATAAAGTGTGCTATATCTTTAAATAAAATTGAACTTAAATTTCATATTCATTTTCATAAATTGATTTGGATCACTTTGACAAATCCATCTCTTCTATGATTTTTTTTATGACATGTCTCAAGTCCATTTAAATGTTTGTTCAATATCCTCTTTTCTTTTCTGCCTGATGCCAAATAAATAGTAAGAAAAAGCTATTACCTTGGTGGAGAAACTCAATTTAATAGTATATAACTGTACTTTTGAAACAAAATGTTTTTGTGCAAGTGTACCTCTTTGTGATGAGGATCAGCTGTAAAGTTGATATGTTAATGGCATTTCTGCAAACTATATTATCTATCTATCTATATATATTGAAGTAAATCATCATCATGTCACACCACTAGCACAGATCTACCTGACCCTCACCTGCCACCCTTCTCTATTGCCTATCGCTTTCGATAGGTCTTCAAGGCTACATCTTGTATCGGCACAGCTGTTGTACGTAGGTTCTAGCTGGTTGTCCTGCCTTTGCTCGTCCATGTGAAGAGGTCTACAGGAGTATGTCACTTATTAGTTTGTCCCTACTTCTACTGCAGTGTCCTGCATGTCGGGTTCGTCTAACTTGGATAGTTTTTGTGATGGGTGGTAAGTGGCCGTACAGCTGCTGCTTTGTTGAGTGCTGCCTCCAGGACTTGTTCAATATTGCTCACAGCATTCTTGTGTAGTTGCCATCAAGATTTTTCTCCATATGTTTAGTTAGCATCCATGTAGTGCATTCATATAGCAGTGTCAATACTACCGCTGCTTAGAAAAAAACTGTTTCATTTTATTGGTCAGGTCTGACTTCCATATGACCAATAGCTCATCGATATCTGTCCATGCCTTTATGACAGTATGAAGAAAATAGCAAAAAAAGTAATCCAAAAGTGATGAATTTATTATAATGGAAAGTCAACTTTAAAACATTTCGGTTTTATCAAACCTTCATCAGGACTTTAAAATGGTGAAAAATATTGCTTGAACAACAACGGTTGTTATATCAAAACATTCATTGTTGTTCTACCAACAATTCAGAGTTGCTTAAGCTAGTCACTAGAACAAGTGTTGAGTATCAAAGGGACTATTTTTTAAAAAATAATGTTTCATTCATTGTTTATTTTTCTCTTGGTAAATACAGCTTTACTCTTGTTACATAACTACAAATCTAATGCTGGAAATTTACTAAACTTTGCTTAGTCTGGTAAACAGGCCCCAGGTGTATTTTAAAGGTGCTTCAACCAATGGAAAAATCAGTGGAACTAATTTTTAGCACCAAAGGGATTATTCTAAAGAAAATGAATGTTTCATTCATTGTTCCTTTCTGTTTTAGTGAAAACCAAAATGACTATTTACAGATTCCAGTTTTGATACCTCCTTCAGTAATATTTAGCTTTAAAAATTTTTTTTAAAGACTTATCCTGTAACTTGGCCTATTTGTGAAAGTGCTACTTATATAGCATGTTTTCTGCAGGAATAGCATTGTGGATCCCATCCCTCTTCAAAATTGGTTTGAAGTTAATTTTCCTTCTCTTATATTTGGCCCAGTCAGCTGGGTCTGTAGAATATACCGAATGCACCTCTGTAGAACAGCATGAACCCCTCCTCCCAATGAGTGTCCTTGATATGATACTAAACAATCTGATGGTGAGGTTCCAGTATTACTGGAGCTTTGGGGAATGCAGAGCACCCTTTCATTGTCATTGCACCCAGGTCCATTCTGACCTGGAGTGATAGCACCTGATAAGGTCCTATCTATGGGTCAAATAGAACTAAACTGCATACTTATGCTAAATCGAATTACTTGAAATAGAATTGTTTTGATATTTAAACTGCGCACTTATGCTAAACTGAATTGTTTGAAATGGAACTGTTATGACATTTAACTGTGTGTAAACAAAAACTATTCTTATACTAAATTAAATTGTTTGAATTAGAACTATTTGACTAAACTGAATAGCTTGAAATAGAAATGTTTTTGACAATTAAACTGTGTACTTATGCTAAACTGAATTGTTTGAAATAGAACTGTTCATTTGTATAAAAATGGATTTGGCATTAAATAACCTACAAAAGTTGATATGCCATAAAACCAAACCAAACCAAAATGACTTAATTCAGCATTTCATCATCATCATGTCACGCTATTAACACGGATATCCCTGACCATCTCTCGCCATCCCTCTCTATCGTCCATTGCTTCTATCAGGTTCTCAAGGCTACATCCCGCATCAGCACAGAGCTGCTGTATGTAGGTTCGAGCTGGTCATCCTGCCTTTGCTCATCCATGTGAAGGGGTCCACAGGAGTACATCACTTATGAGCTCGTCCCTACTTCTCCAGCAGTGTCCTACATGTCTGGTTCATCAAATTTTGATAGTTTTCATGATGGGTGGTTGGTGGCCGTACAGCTGCTGCTTTGTTGGGTGCTGTCTCCAGGACTTGTTCAATATTGCTCACAGCATTCTTCTGTAATTGCTGTCAAGCTTTTTCCCCATATTTTTTTTAGCGTCCATGTAGTGCATCCATATAGCAGTATCGACACAACCGCTGCTTGGAAGAAGCTGCGCTTCATTTTATTGGTCAGGTCTGATTTCCCTATGACCGATAGCCTATCAATAGCTGTCCATGCCTTTGCTAGTCATGTATCGATGTCCGTCTCGGTTGATGAGGCAATGCTCTCTAGGTAGGAGAACTTGTCAACTAGTTTCAGAGAGCTACCGTTTAGTGTGGAGATGACCCAAAAAGGTTTGATATGCCATAAAACGAAACAACCAACTAACTTCTTCTATATTGGTTGCCATACCATAGTTAAAGATCCAAGTCTGCCTTGGTATTTTATCATAGCTGGAGGGAGAATAATTGGATTCATGCAAACAGCTTTCTTCAGGATTTGAACTCCTGTAGCCATCTCCACTTACTACAATGATAAACATTGTATCACCAGCTGGTATTTTTTATCTTCCCACTATACTAAAGTGTGGCACAAGGCTATTTTTAATGTGGGGACTAGGCGCAGAGCCAGAGCCCAAATATGTCCAGCCGCTCCAAAAATGCCTTGGGCTCTATTGGCATTCCCTTGAAAAGAGGGGCCTCAGGTGCCATGTGATAAACAGAGCCATGTGACATGAATGCTGGCTTTCAGGTACATATGTCAGGTGACCTTGACCAACTGCCACCAAAGCCAAGATATACCTGACCCGCATCATGTACCAGCAATAGGGCTGGCTGAAGTGTGTCCCAGGCCAGATGGGCACAAGGAAGGAGTCAAGTGAGTAGATGTGCCATGTCAAACTACACTTTGATCCTGATGGTCAAGAGGACAACTTTTAAAGAAATTAACATTTCATACATTGTTTATTTCTTCCTTGGTAAATACAGCTTTTGAACATATCTTGTATAATTTGTAAGATTTTTTTCCAATAACTTTTAAGAATGCTAAAAAAGTTTGGTTTATACTGTTTTGGTCTCTGACTTGTTTATGACTACAAACTTAGATTGTTTTGAGCCTTTGCCAGGGTTCTTGAGTGTAAAAACACTGGCACTAGTTAGACAAATGAAGTGAAAGTTTGCATTGATGTTGCTAGACATGATTAAATAAAAACAGTGTTTTCCTATTGACTGATTTTCTTCATTTTATTTGGCTAAGAAATAACATTCAGCCTGAACGAACTTTATAAATATGACAAAGAAAGGTGAAATTGGCTTTCATACGAAAGATTACAACTTCTACAAGTGACCAGAAAGATTATTTCATATGATTTTCTTTTGTGATTTAAGCAGAGCAAAACAAAGAGAGGATTTGATTAGACTAAAATCCTGATTTTACACAGCAGTAATTCTACTTGTGTGTGTGTGTGTACATGTATATATGTGTGTGTGTATGCATGTGTGTGTGTGTGTATATATATATATATGCGTGTGTGTATGCACGTGTATATATATGTGTGTGTGTGTGTGTGTGTGTGAGAATGCATGTGTGTGTGTATATATGTGTGTGTGTGTGTGTGTGTGTGTGTATGTATATATATATATATATATATATATATATATATATATGTGTGTGTGTGTGTATATATATGCATATTAGTGACATGTATTCCTAAGAAGCAAGTTACACATTGCTTACCCTATAAAATTATTCAACACAAAACTCAAAATCTCTTTATGAATCTTAAATTATTATTTATTTAGAGTATTATTTATTTCTGGTGAATCATATGACACTTTAGGAAGATCAGTGAGTTTATACAAGTTGTAATGAACATTTAAAACTTGTTAGCTGACATTTGCTTTTGAAAATATACAACTCTGATATGTAAAATTTGCAGTAATCTTTTTTTTACTGTAAGATTATATGATACTTCAAGACAAAATATGGAATAACTTTGAGTAAAGATTATAGTAAACAAGTATGTAAAGCATTTAGCCCCTGTTGATTTAGGAAAAGAGAAAATAGGCCAATACGTATTGTGTTTTTTGAAATTTCTTGTTCAAATTAAATATTTCAAAATTTGTTTCTGCTGAATTTGTTTTTTAATCAAAGTTCTGGAATGGTGAAAATATTAACATGAATAATTTAATAATTCCAGTAGAAATGATTATAATTTAATAATTCACATAGAAATTATTATAATTTAATAATTCACATAGAGATTATTATAATTTACTGATTCCAATAGAAATTATTATAATTTAATAATTTGAATAGAAATTATTATTATTTAATAATTCAAATAGAAATTATTATAATTTAATAATTTGAATAGAAATTATTATTATTTAATAATTCAAATAGAAATTATTATAATTTTTTAATAATTCACATAGAGATTATTATAATTTATTGATTTAAATAGAAATTATTATAATTTAATAATTCAAATAGAAATTATTATGATTCAGTGGTGTAAGCTTTTTTGAATCTATTAAAATTCATTTTGACAGTTATACTCAGGGGTGATAATTGTAAAACGAAGACTTCTTATTTCTATGTTAAATTGATTATGTGTGTCTGTCTGTCTGTATGTATGTGTGTGTATGTGTGTCTGTGTGTATGTATATTTGTGTGTATGTATGTATATATGTATGTATATGTGTGTGTGTGTGTGTGTGTGTGTGTGTGTGTGTGTGAATACACACAAATACCTACACAATTAATATCAAACTCACTAAAAATTTCCGACAACTTGAGTTTTGCATATAAAATCTTTAGATTTGCAGCAAAATAAATGTAATGACTAAAGAAGGAATCATTCTTCCCTCTTAAATATTTTTTTTTACAGTTAAAAATGTTTGTCACATGAACTGAATGAACCTCGAAATCAACACCGACCATTTGTTTAGAATTTTTTTGTTTTGTTCTGTGAATCTTATTACACAAGACCTTTCTTCTAAACACAATCTTGATGAATTTCATCCCTCATTACCTACATAAGTTCTTATAAAAAAGATTTTCATTCAATTTCAGGTTCTATGTTACTTGTAGTTTTTAATTTCTACACACGCACATTTTTATAAAATAAAAAGCGAAAAAATTTTATATATATATATATATAAAATTTTTTTCACTTTTTATTTTTTAAACCTTTGACTGCATGAAAAAAAAACAAAGCAAAAAACCGATGATGCAATTTAGAAATTAAGAAAATATCACGCAAACAGAAAAATTCAATAAAAAAGAAAAGGGTAAAAAAATCCATACAGCTTTAAAATAATCAACCAACACCATAATGTCTAGCCAAAAGAAATAGAATTATATGAAAAGGCTGCATCTTGATTTGGCATTCCCACAATGTGACAGAAAACCAATTGTAATGATATTATAAAATTCTGCTGAGGTACTGTGCGTTATGGTAATTATATTTTGGCACTGTATTTATCCTTTCCACATGCAGGATGTGACATTTGGTCAATTTTTCAACTGGTTTGGAAATAAAAAGCTGATTTGAAATCAGAAGCAAACAGCAATGAAATATATATATATATATATATATATATATATATATATATATCCTAGGTTGAGTCATACCAAAGACTCAAAAACTGATACTTGATGCCACCTAGCTTAACACTCAGCATTTTAAGGCATGTATCAAGAGTAAAGTGGAGCAATTGAAGGAAAGGAGTAGTGCCCTATCCTAAACCTTAGTGTGGTAGCTAATGAAAAGGGAGCCTTTGGGTTGTCCTTGACTATGGTTGCCAACTTGACTTGACATATATATATATATATATATATATATGAAATGTATATATATATGATTCTCTTATTATTTGTAATTATAATTACAAAGAATAGGGAAATCATATCTATTTATTTCATCTAAAATAATAAAAACAAATTAGAAGGGCCCTTTCATCAAAAAACTCCACGAACTTGTTTTGACCGTAAATTGAAGTAGCGTGAGATAGCAGAGGTATTGAAGATATCAGAAGGCAGTGTATTCACCCTTTTGCATGAACATTTGTCAATGAGAAAGCTGCGTTGAAAGTGGGTGATACGTTTGCTCACAGTTGATCAAAAACAACAATGTGTTGATGATTCAGAGTGTTGTTTGCAACTATTTCAACACAACAAAAATGAGTTTTTGTATAAATATGTGACAATAGGTGAAACATGAATCCACCACTTCACTCCGGAGTCAAATTGACAGTCAGTTGAGTGGACAGCAGCAGATGAAAGCCATCCAAAGCGATCAAAGATGCAAACATCAGCCAGCAAGGTTTTGGCCTCTGTATTTTGGGATGCACAAGATATTTTGTTCATCGATTACCTTGAGAAATGAAGAACCATCAATAGCAAATATCATATAGCATTAATGGTGTGTTTGAAGGAAGAAATCGTCAAAAACAGCCACAAATGAAGAAGAAAAAGTGCCCTTTCACCAAGACAATGCACTGTGTCACAAGTTGGTCGCCACAAAAGCAAAACTAAAAGAATTGCACTTTGAATTGCTTCCGCATCCACGCTATTCTTCAGATCTGGCCTCCAGCAACTACCGTTTGCAGATCTCAAAAAAGGGAAAGAGATTTTGCTCCAATGAAGAAGTGTATCAGAAACTGATGTGTATTTTGAGGCCAAAGACAAATCATTCTACAAAAAAGGCATCGAAATATTAGAGAAGTGTTGGTATCAGTGTATAACCCTAGAAGGAGACTGTTGATGAATAAAGTTGAATTTTGTCTAAAAGTTGTTTTATTAGTTAGGCCTGGGACTTATTGAGTAATGTGTTATATATATGTATATGTACTATTGGTGTAGCATATCTATTGGTTTAATGAAGACTAATGGATATGCTACACCAACAGTACATTTAATATCCTTTTTCATATTGCATACCAACTACTTTAATATATATGTATGTATGTATCTATCTATATATATATATATATATATACTGTTGGTGTAGCATATCTACTGGTTTAATGAAAACTAACTGATATATATATATATAATTTTTCTTAAGACTGTTGTTCATCTTCTTGTGTGTGTGTGTATATATATATATATATATATATATATATATATATATATATATATATACACTTCCTATTTGTCTGATGAATTTTGTTCATCTTTTGTGTGTGTGTGTGTGTGTGTATATATATATATATACATACACATACACACACACACACTTAAAAATGATGAACAAAAGTCATCAGACAAATAAAATATATATATATATATATACAAAAAGATGAATAAAAGTCATCAAATAGAAAGTATAGTCATACTTCCTATTTGATGACTTTTATTAATCTTTTTGTATATATATATATATATATATATATATATATATATATACTTTCTATTTGTCTAATGATTTTTGTTCATCTTTATATATATATATATATATATATCTATATATATATGTGTGTGTGTGTGTGTGTGTGTGTAAACCTTCTATTTGTTTGATGACTTTTGTTCATCTTTATATATATGTATATATATATATATATATATATATACACACACAAAGTCATAATGGAAATTAATGCTCTCATCATTAGATACAATATAAATTGATTGTAAAACCAATAAAACTATGAGTTCAGTATATAAAATTTGTTAAGTAATAATATCTTTTTTAGTTAGTTTGTGAGATAGTAGGTAAATGGCCATACAGTTGCTATTTTGTAGGAAACTGCTACCAGGAATTAAGTATTTTTAGTGGAACATTATACAAACAAAACTGATATTATTAATTATTATTACAAAACCCTACAGCATTGAAACCTTGCAAGCATAAATGAGATAGCGTAGATATATATGGTATTTATTTATTTATTTAGGGCAGCTCTCCAATCTCAACAATTTATCAGAACACGTCAAATTGTTCTTGAGTTACCATCAGAGTGGATATACACATTCACAAAGAAAAATTTTCCAAAAAGCTTATAGATTAAGTTTGTTCCCTGTTAACCTACCTGTGAAATTTATACAGGTACACTTAGCATTTACTGTTGTTATAAGAAATGGAATTGGTAACTCTATTTCAAACCCTGGACGAGGCTGTTTGCATTTTACTTGGCACTCACACTCTTAATAAAGGCATGAACCCACCTCCTCTCTGCCCCCTAACTTTATTTACCAACCCCTCTGCTCGGGCAGGATATGACACAAGGTCAATTTTTAAGCGGAGATTCACAGGTTTGAGTTCAGAGTTTTCCTTCTCCTAGACTAGTTGCCTCACCAAGGCTGAAGAACCTAGTCTGTCCTACTATTTAGCCTTAGCTGGAGAGAGAATAATTGGATTCATACCTTTCCCAAGGGTATTAGTCCTATGTAAAATACAATCAGCCTTGTCCAGGATTTGAACTTGTGTCGCCGTGTCCATTTCCTATGACGATAACCATTACACCATGGGCACCTCTCTGCCCCCTAACTAAAGGTAAATAGTAGGGTAGACTGGGTTCTTCAGCCTTGGTACAGCAACCAATTTTGCAGAAGGCAAACTGAATTCAAACCAAGTTTATTTCACTGAAAAATTGACCTCCTTGCATTCTGTTTGTGGTAAAAGAGCTGAGTAAATCTATAAGTTCTTAAGTTCCATACTTTATTTCACAAACTATAAGTACTGAATAAATATATATATATATATATATATACACACATATATATACCCAACCCCTCTGCACCAGCAAGATGCAACACAAGGTCAATCTGTTGAGCACAGTTTAACAGATTTGAATTCTGAGTTTTCCTTTTCCTAGATAAGTTTCCAAACCAAGGTTAAATACCCCAGTCTACCCTTCTATCTAACTATAGCTAGAGGGAGAATAGTTGGACTTATACCTTTCCCAAGCATATTAACATGATGTGAAATACAAATAGCCATGTCCAGGATTTGAACTTGAATCACCAATTCCATTTCCAGTGATGGTTACCATTACACCATGGGCACTACCTGGCTTTATCTGTAAAATTTATTAAGCATATCAAACTGTTCTTGAGTCATCATCTGAAAGATTATGCACATTTACTACATAAAATTATTGAATATACTTAATTTATTCTTGCTCTCTTTTGATATACTTGTAAAATCTATAAAGTTGCATCAAACTGTTCTTAAGTCTAATATACACTCTCACTAACTATAATTGTTAAATTAGCTTAACTTTGGCTCTTAATGTACCTGTAAAATCTATTAATTCACATCAAACTGTTCTTGAGTTCTATAAACATACTCACAAGCCATGATTATAGACTAAACTTTATTTAATATGTCTCTCTGTGAATCTAATCATAGAAATTTATCAAAGCATATCAAACTGTTCTTGAGTCATAATCTGATTGAATATGCACACTCACACAATAAAATTATTGACTCTACTTGATTTAATCTTTGCTCTCTTTTGACATACTTGTAAAATCTATAAAATTGCATCAAACTGTTCTTGAGTTCTATAAAACATACTCATGAGCTATAATCATTAACTTAACATAATTTGATATCTTTCGATAAATTTACTTGTAAAAAGTTATTTGCATATCAAACTTGTCTTCATTTCCTGAAAAAATGCTGAAACATACAATTCTCATCGTGACAGATTTTTATTTGGGGATAAATAAAAATGACAATCTCAATAACGGAACAAACTTGAAATAGAAAAAAATATCAAAGAAGTTTTCTTTTTCTTTTTCTTTTTTCTTTTCCATTTTTGGATGATGATTTACCGTTTTGTTTTGACGATGATAAGTTTAGAAAAGCTAAAGACCCCGTTGCTTGCTGCTAATTTACTAGGAGACATTTTTTAATCCTCCCTCTTTACCTTCCCCGCAAATACCGGAGTGGTTGCTACCGGAATCATCGCACATTTCCTTGCTTCTTTTTGAATGAGAAATCCTTGAAAGAATCAATAAGTGTCTCACATCAAGCCGCTACTGCTCTGACTGCCTTCATTGGTTGCCAGGCAACTTGGAGTAAGCCAACTCTTGGCTGCCTTGAGGCAAAGCCATGGTTGATTACTGGTAACACACTGAGAGGAGATGCTCCAGTAGGGTAAAGGATTCTGACATAGGCGATGGTTTGTGCTGATAGGAAATCTGATTCTGATAGCCTCCTTCCTCTTTTCCAGGTGTCCCTCAATAATAATGAAGCTTCCTCTATCCTCACTCTCATTTCAACTAATTGCTGCTATTATATAGTTATCTGTGCCAGGGTTTTCAGATAAATAGCCCCTCACATCTGTACATCTGTTTCTTCCCCCATTTATCTGGATCTTTAGACAAAGACTTGTCTTGTTTTTCACAGTTAAAAAATGAATCAGTAGGGATAAATATCAGTTTGATACTGATATTTATCCTTACTGATTCATTCATTTTATTTGAATTATAAATATTTAGTGATCTAAAATCTGTATTTTAAAGTTTTTTTTTCTTTTTAAATCTTTTTTTCTTACTAATAATTCTTCAGGTTTTTGTTTCTTACAGAAAAGTTATATAGCACAGTCATTCATTATAGATATACAATTGATTTCCAGCCCTGTTGGCAGGATTTAGAATACACTATCTGTATCCCTGCTAAACTCACAAAAAATGGGTGTCTTGGAGATGACACTAAACAGCACCTGGTTGTGAAGTTTGATTTCTGGAGCTCTTAGAAGCATCCAGTCACTTCTCCATTGCTATTACTCTCATTTCAGGGATGAAAATCAGTAGAGTATCTATTTACCCAAACTCTGCTGCCATTGGCAGGATATTACATAAGATCAATTTTTAAGCAGATTAAACCAGGTTTGGATTCAGAATTTTCCTTTTTCTTTATATGTTGCCTAACATAAGTTAAAGAATTCAATCAGCTCTACTTATTACTCATACCTGACTAGTGTGAAAATGTAAAAATTTTCTGTTACAAAAAGAAGACCTGAAGGATATTTAGTAATTAAGAAAAAATTTTTTAAAGTCTTTTGAAAATACAGATTTATTCATATTGGTTCATTCATTTTATTGTGATTATGTAGAGATCTGATATCTGTATTCTTAAGTTTTTATTTATTTATATTTTTTGTTTGTAAATTTGTCTTTTTTACATTATTTATTACTTACAGAAAAATGTGTGTATATATATATATATATAAGTAAGCAGCCATAGTCGAGGGCAACCTGAATGCTCCCTTTTCAGTATCTACTACACTGAGGTGTAGGAGAGGGGGCTACTCCTTTCCCTTGATTGCTTTTCTCTACCTTTAATACATACCTTATAATTACTTTTATTATTAAGCATTTTTTTCTCTTTCAATTCTCACTGAGTGCCCTATATTTGTGACTTTGTGCTAAATCTAAGCTATACTTACATTTTTAGGGGCATCTTGAGTAATGTAATGCTTAGCAAGCTAGTTTAGTAGACAATTGTTAATGAGTTCAATTCTCACTAGGTGCCTTTTACTTCTTGTACCCAACTAAGCTTAAAAAAAAAAGAAGTTAAGTAAAAATTGCAGTGTAAAAGGAGAAGAATGAAAGAAAAGTCAATGGGATGAATGATACTGTTTCGTTTTTTACATATCTCTTTGAAGTTTGGTTTAATAGTTAACAGCTGGATTCTCATATCTGCTTCAGCATTTAATCTGTGATGATTATTATTAGTTTTTATTTTTGCATATGCAGAAAATTCTGCTTTGTTGGAATGGGGAGAATTACTTGATGGTTGGTTGGTTGGTTGGTTGGTGTTTTTATGGCATATCAACCCTTGTGGGGTATTCAATGTCAAATCCTGTTTATATATATATATATATATATATATAAGTTAGCCAACCGTAGTCAAAGGCGACCAAAAGGCTTCCCTACAATAGTTACTCCACTGAGATGTAGGGTAGGGTGCTACTTCTTTCCCTAGATTGTTCCACTTACCCTTGATATGTATCATATAATGCTGAGTGTTAAGCAAGGAGGCATCAAGTACCATTTTTAGAGTCTTTGGTATGACTTGACCTGGAATTGAACCCAGGTCTTCCAGACCAGTGACAAACACTCTAACCATTATGCCAATGGGCGAGATATATATATATATATATATATATATATATAAAAATAAAAATAAGGAGCCAGAAACTACCTACCTAGGTTTCTCCTAACAGATCTTTGGGACAATTTTGACAGAATCAGAATCACCCTGCAGATCTGTTCGGTGAAACATAGGTAGGTAGTTTCTGACTCTTTAGGTATTTTAGTTTTGCTCTAATTATTATTTTGAGAACTTTTATGTATTAGCTTAGTCAGTGTTTTTTTTTCTTTTGGCTAGACATTGAGGTGCTGGTTGATTATTTTCAACCAGAAGGAATATTTTTAGACTTTTCTTTTTTTTATTGAATTTTTTTCCACCCAGATATCACTTTATGAAATATTTTTTTATTTACAAATTGCTTTAGGGTTTCTTTTGTTCAAACAGCCAGAGCAGTAGAAATAGGAATAAGAAAAAAAAAATATATATATATATATATATATATATATATATAAATTTTAAGGGTATACTTCGTAGGTAGCTTTTTTTATTAAACGAGTTGCTAGATCTTATTTGTTTGTACACAGTTAAATGGTTTCAAGTATTGGCATAATGTTTAGAGTACTTCACCAATGGCCCAGTAGGCTGGTTTGGTTTGGTTTATTTGTTTAATGGCATATCAACCTTTGTAGGTTATTTAATGCCAAAGCTATTCTCATAGAACAGTAGTGGTACTATTTAACCCATAGCTGGGAGGATAAGGGGGTTCATACCTTTCCCAAGGGTATTTGCTTGAAAGTGAACATAATAGCGCGACTGGAGTACAAACTCGCTAACTACGATTCCGCAGTCCATCGCTTTAACCATTACAACATGAGCCCCCCCCCAGTGGGCTGGGGTTCTATCACAGCTTGAGTTATACCAAAGACTCAAAAAAATGGTACTTGATTCCTCCTTGCTTAACATTCAGCATTATAAGGTATGGATCAAGGGTAAAGTGAAGAAATCGAGGGAAAGGAGTAACACCTTCCCCTACACTTTGGTGTAGTATGGTCCTATGCTAGTCACAGCGCTCAATGTGGTGTGGCTACTAGTCGCAGTACTTGTTGTGGCTATTGTGTTTGTGACTACCACTGCTTTGTCAAGTCCTTCCGTGCCCATGCTGTGTTTGAAAGATCCACAAAGGGGGGGGGTGACACAATTCAGCTGGATCTTCTGATGGTTGTAGAATAATAATAGCACTTGCTGCCATAATGTCCATGCAATGATGTGCCCGTATGTACACAATCAGATGCTCAATAAATAGTCCTCATTTTCCTCAAGTGGTATTCTTCTTTGGCAGCTCTGTTTGCTTCATAACTAAGTATTTACGTGAACAACTTCACAAACTTGATATAACGCTGCGAACAGGATTCATGACATCTGAGGATTGGAAACACTTCTTCATTGAGGCAGGCATATCCACTGACTCGGCAGAAACTCATGCAACAAAGTTTGCAGATGAGAAGCTGATGATTGAGAGCCTTCAGATGCTGGATTGATCTAGGCTGAAGGAGCTAGGAGTCATATTAATGGGAGAAGACCTGTGCATATTTTGCAGGCTAAGGAAGCCACCACCCAGGCAACCCGCATTCAGGCACTGGCAGCCAAGTCACCCCACCTCAATCTTGAGATGATCCTGCAACAATTCAGGAAGTTCTGAATTGACTGAAACATCCTTACTATAATGATGAAGTAAATAGGGCAGACTGGGCTCTTTAACCTAGGTATTGCAATTGGTTATGAAGGAAAACTGAATTCAAACCTGTTGAATTCTGCTTCAAAATTGACCTTGTGTCACATCCTGCTTGTGTGGTGGAGCTGGGTAAATACACACACACACACACACACACACATATATATATATATATATATATATATATATATATATATATATATATATTCCTGATTCTGTACAAAATGCTGCTGGGGTTCTAATTCTGAAGCTGTGGAGATTGTGAAGTCAACTTTTTATTGGCATTATTCCCAGGCCAAATCTGACTCAGAGTGATAGTACATGTTAAAGTCTCATTTGTGGGCCAAACAGATGTACTTGAAAATGATCAATATTGGATAAGAATACTTGAAATCATGTTGCTGTATGCTAATTGTTTCTCTTAGGAGTGAACCAATAGATTTTAATTTATATATATATATATGTGTATGTGTGTGTGTGTTAAATCATATATATATATATATATATATATATATATATATATATATATATATAACCTTTTCTGTATAAAATAACCACAGTCAAGGTTTATTGCATGTAATAACTGACCAAATATTTTGTATTTGGTGCTTTTGCCTATAAACTTACTCATTGTTAAAATCTGCGATTTCAAATGTTAGGTACAAAATGTTTAGGGTTACTTGTTTTTAATTTTCCAATTATATATACAATTGAAAAACTAAAAACATGTAATGCCATATATATATATATATATATATAAACAAAATTGATAAGACATATGTTTCTTTATAGTTATTTATTTTTTTATTTATTCTTTATTAGTTTTGACCGTAGGTCATCACCAAAAGAATTTTGTGTAGAAAAGTTTGTTTTTTTCTTTCATTTTTCAATTTTCCTTTTTTTAATTTAAAATATTTTTAGAAAGGGTTCATATATCATAAAAGAAATGATGAAAAATGAACTGGTAATTTAACATCTCCACCCGTTGGATTATATAATTTTTCTTTCTTTACAATTTATGAGTATATTTGTGTGTTTATATATATATATATATATATATATATATACGCACAAACACATGCACATTCATATTACATGACCCATGGACCTGTTGAGCTCATGTTGTAATAGAGTTCTATGATGATATGATGTTTCTATTTAGGTAGAAGTGAAGGATTCTAATTAGCATTTCATACTTAAGTGATCCTTGATGATATTGATGCTTCTATTGAGGAAGGATTGAAGGATTCTAATTAACATTTCATAGTCAACAGGGGTCCATGATGATATTGATGCTTCTATTGAGGAAGGAGTGAAGGATTCTAATTAGCATTTCATAGTTAGCAGTGATCCTTGATGATATTGATACTTCTATTTAAGAAGAAGTGAAGGATTCTAATTAAAATTTCATAGTCAACAGGGGTCCATGATGATATTGATGCTTCTATTGAGGAAGAAGTGAAGGATTCTCATTAACATTTTGTATTTATCTCTGTCATATTGAAAATTTAGATGATTGAATATGATTTGACCACTGCAAACAGACATCCTAAAGTTATTATTCATTTGGTTTGGTTTGGTTTCTTTCTTTTAATGGCATATCAACCTTTGTAGGTTATTTAATGCCAAAGCTATTCTAGAAAAATAGTAGTGGTATTATTTACCCCATAACTGGGAGGATAAGGGGTTCATACCTTTCCCAAGGGTATTTGTCCGAAAGTGAACGTAATAACACGACTGGAGTATGAACTTGCTTACTACGATTCCGCAGTCCATCGCTTTAACCATTACACCATGAGGACACCCCCTATTCATTTTAAAATTGAACTGGAAATTAATTTATTCTTAAAGTTTGATAATTTTAATCAGAGTTTCACATAACGTTTTTGGTTTTTTTTTTACTTGTCACACACGTTATGCCTCTCATTGTTTTTTAATGGTTATTGAGCTAGTCTTGTAGATCCATTGCAATTGAATAGTAAGTTTGATCCTCACTGGATGCCCCATACTTGAGCCCTAATGCCAAATCTTAATTTTGTAAAGGAAGCATGAGTAGTATAATGATTAATATAGAGAATGGACTTGATGAACCAAGTTTAAATCCTTTGTAAGGCAGTTTGTGTTTTAGTTTGCACTTATATTCCAGCTATATGTGGGCGGAGTCACCTTGGTGTAGTGGTTAATGTGCTAGACTGTGACATCATAGTAAGTGAGTTCAAAACCAACCAACCATCTATATGTAAATAATGGAACGGACTTGGATCTTCAACTTTGGCACTGCAACTGATCTAGAAGGTAAACTCTAAATTCAAATTAGCTGCTTAAAAATTGACCTTGTGTCACACATAATAGATGAAAGTCAGTAAATACCTATCCACAACTTTAACAGGTGTGCTTAGGATGATAGTTATGAATTTAGGAAATGGAATTGCTGACCTGGGTTCAAATCCTGGATGAGATTGTTTGCATTTCACTTTGTGCTAATGCCCTTGGGGAATGCATGAATCCATCTCCTCTCTTTCCTACAATGAGCAAATAATAGGACAGACTGTTGTTTTTTGTTTTATACCCTACCTATGAACATTAATAGGTAAATCCCAAAAAATACCCTAAGTAGTCAACATGAGCAGTAGTCACCTTCTTCACACCGCTGCTGAGTATTGTATTTTGTTAATGTTATAAAGATTTTCATTTCATTTTCAACCTCCATTTTGGTTATTTCTCATTCAGTAACCCTTTGTTAGGTTAAAACAGTTTTTGATTTTGGTATGGCGATTAGTGTAAGAGAAGAAAAGTTCTGAATTTAAAACCATCTGTACTACACTTAAAAATTGGCCCTGTGTCATATCCTGTTGGTGAAGGCATTTGGAAAGCATGCACATGCACACACACACACACACACACACACACACACACACACACACACACAGAGTGGCCACTGAAAGCAAAAATAACTTTTACAAACATTTGGTACCTCTTCCTGGAAGATCACTGATTGTTCTTTTAATTCAGGAGATTAGGTTTCGAATTATGTTATCGCGAGGAGATACTCTGACATTAAAATGCCGCTGGTATTTTCTCTGAGTTTGAATAATTGATCATTCACATGAATTGCAAAACTCATTGAGTTTTTCTCATTGCTGGACATCATATGTAGCCATTTTAATTTCCAAGCCTTGCTCTATAATTTGCAAAAAGAAAAGACAAAGTTCAGACTTTTTCAAACTCTTCAGTTTATCAGTAGCTACACCAGGCCATTGGCCTAATGAATAGAGTGTTGACCAATGGTCCAGGAGACCTGGATTCAATCTCAGTTCAAATCATACCAAAAACTCAAAACTTAGCTTAATATTCAGCATTGTAAGGTAAGGATCAATGGTAAAGTGAAGCAATCCAGGGAAAGGAGTGGCACCCTCCCCTCCACCTCGGTGTAATAGCTATTGAAAAGGGATCCTTCAGGTCACCCTCGACTAAATTCGCCAACTTTACTTTTGCTTACACTGTGTAAGAAATGGTGTTTAAACATGAAAGCTAAAATTCTAAGTTGTTTCATATATATTGTTAAAATTTGAGATCATTTAAAGAGAATTGGTCAAGTTATCAGATTATGAAATGACCATTTTAATCTCCAATGGTTGCTTTATAATCTAGAATTAATAAATGATTGAAAACGAACTAGTTAAGTTTTTCAAATCACTCAGTTTTTCAGTGGCCATCTTCTCTCTCTCTTTTTCTTTATATGTGTATATATATATATATATATATATATATACCCATTGGCATAGGGGTAGAGTGTTCGTCAATTGTCTTGGAGACCATAGTTCAATCCCAAGTCGAGTCATACCAAAGACTCAAAAGATGGTAATTGATGCCTCTTTGCCTAACTTGATAAGGTATTGATCAATCTAGGGAAAGGAGTAGCACCCTTCTCTACACCTTTGTGTAGTAGCTATTGAAAAAGGAGCCTTTGGGTCTCCCCACTTACTTACCCATATATATATATATATATATACATTCACAAACATAATGAGAATTTTAGTAAGATATAGATAGTTTAATAGGAATGTGTATATAAAGAGAGATGAGGGTAGAAATATTTTCTTTAGGGTAATTGAGTATTTGTAAACCTGTATAGAGACCCAACCTGCTCAACACATTTAGATCTCTCATTTCCTGTGTCTGTGTATTCCTAACGTGTGATAATTATAACAGAGAAGGAAAAGAAACTGCTGAAACTAAAGGATGTTTGTACAAATTAATCCTTCTTTCACACTTGCCCATTCATCAAAGATTCAGTTGCCTTTTTTTTTCTGTCATTGTTTACTTTTTTATTTTTCTTGTTTTTATTTTTGATATGTGTGAATGGTTCACTTTTTGTTCTCTCTCTCTCTCTCTCTCTCTCTCTATCTATCTATCTATCTCTCTGTGTTTCTTTTTTTCTTTCTGTTCCCCCCCTACTCTCTCTCTTTCTGTTTCCCTTTCTCTTTGTCTCTCTCTTTCTTTCTGTTCCCCCTCCTGCTCTCTCTCCCTTTCTTTCTGTTTCCCTTTCTCTTTCTCTCTCTTTTTTTCTTTCTGTTTCCCTCCTGCTCTGTCTCTTTCTTTCTGTTTCCCTTTCTCTTTGACTCTCTCTCTCTCTCTTTCTTTATGTTCCCCTCCTGCTCTCTCTCTTTCTTTTTTTCTGTTTTAATTTCTCTTTCTTTCTTTCTTTCTTTCTTTCTTTCTGTCCCCCCATCTGTCTCTTTCTTTCTTTCTTTCTCTTTCTTTCTTTCTGTTCCCCTCCTGCTCTGTCTCTTTCTTTGTTTCCTTTTCTCTTTCTTTCTGCTTCCCTCCCACTCTGTCTCTTTCTCTCTCTCTCTCTGGTTCCTTGGCTGATTAACTATTATCTATCTTTATGTCTCTTGGGATTTATTTAAATAATCCCAAATCTGACACAAGGCAGGATTCTTTTGAGAATCAAGACAAGTTGCGGTATGAGAAGGTGCTAAAATGTTCTCAGCACAACCAACAAAAAAAAAAAAAAAATCTTTTAAATTCTTTTTTTAAGGCTTAAGGAAACTTTAAAAACGATCTATCAAGTACAGTTTACTGTGTGATATTGCCATAGAATTATTTTTACACTTAACGTGCAATCCTAGGTAAATATTTCAAAAACATCGGCCATCATATCCATGACTCGGTCCAATTTCCCAACGTGTTTCCGCAATAGCTTAAACAAACTCTGTTTAAGCTAATGCGGAAACACGTTTAATTAACTTTTAACGTAACCTTGTTTATTGTTTGTAATATTTGTACATATTAAGTGCACAGGTGTTATAAATAGTAAATAATATTAAAATTTTTATTATCTTAACTAATAGACTTTGTTTAGGTATAGTCTATACGAAGAGACTTTGTATCGAAGTTGTGTCAAGGTTAGGCCTAGAAACAAGGTAAGTTTCGGCGTTTTAAAAAACCCACATATCTCGGACATTGAGTAGCCGACCGTATTTTCGGTCTAAAATTGGTCTTAAAAAGCCATTCATTGCACGAATATTTACGGCGAATACAATTTACATTAATCTAAAATTAAAGAAATAAAAGACAATTGTTTTCCTAAAATTGCTGCAGACATAATCCTATGTCTGGGTTGGTGTGGCTTAGAGACGGACCGCGGACATCAGGGTATATTCTTTGCAGTGCCTATGAAATAACAAATCTCGATCGGTATGCATGCTCGAAAAAAAGCTAGGGTGTTCGTTTTTATAGAATATTTCACCTATAAAATTTGTTAATTTTGTTTTAATGTACCATAAAATTAAATAGAAATGTGATACTTTTACCATTCAAATAAGATTAAGTTTCAGTAATTTGCTTTTTTAACTTATGTTACATTTAATTTTCCAAATTATAAATAGGCCATCACTCGATACCTTCTTGTTGATTGGTGAAGTGAAAGACTAAAGAAAAATAGCCAATGGATTAATTGTATCGAGTTCAAGATGGAATTTTGGGATTTAACTGTTCGTTAAAAAAAGAAAAAAAAATGAAGCAAATAACAAACTTACGCTTATGTCGATAGTGATTGTTTTACATTTCTATATAATATTTTCGTATATTAAAATTAACGTAAAATTTTATGGGTGAGCTATTCTGTACAGTCGTAGATTCTAGAAATTGTTGATTTGTAAATCAATCACTGATTAACGATGACAGCTAAATAAATCATTTGAAAAAGAGATGAAAAGAGACGAAATTCAACTTTGACTGAGGCTTGCCACTAGTTTGTCAATCCATTTCTCTTTTCCCGTTTAAAAAAAATACCTTTTTTCTAACCGTTTCACAGGAGGTTTTTCATCTCCGCACGTTCCCTAATGTGTTTATGGAAGGGTGCGTACATCTGTGGCCAATAATTTTCACCAGCTGCCCTTACAATCTTACTGTAGATCCTCCCAATCACGACTGACCTCTTAAATGGAAACATCCTTTTAAAGTGTAGTGGGGTGGTTAAAAAAGGAAAAAAAAAAAAAAAAAGAAAAGAGATCCCCCTTTTTTTTTTTTATTTATGTCTCTTTTACTTTCACCACTACCAACTACAACAACAGTATTAAATTACTGACTCTGAAACAACATAATTTCCACAGCCGACAATTTAAGCACTGAACGAAACCTCCTTACACACCACATGTTTAGTACGTCGAGTTTGAATATTTTCCCTGTATCATATTGCGACTTTTTTCCTTATCTAAAACTTTTGATAGCATTAGTATATTATATATATATATATATATATATATATATATATATATATATAGTGGGGGGGGTACGCGCATGTGACGAATTAGGAAATGTTAAAAACATAAAAGAGCACAGGGTTGCCAGCGTGGATTACAAGTTGCGAATTAGGGTAGAGAAAGTACTCGCAGCGTAATGGATACCGTCGTAAGAAGTGAACACGGTTACCTGACTTCAAATGCCTCACGAGGCTGTTTTCACTTCACATAGTGCTAATACTCTTGAGAAAGGCATGAAACCAACTATTCTCTTACCAGCTATCGGTAAATAGTAGGGCTGTCTGGATTCTTTAACCTTGGTATGACAATCAGTCCAGGAGAAGAAAAACTGAATTTAATCCAGTTATAGACCTGGAGAGGGATGGGCTCCGTGAGGGTATTCGTGCCCAAGACACGCTCCATGAGTAGCGCCTCTATACTCAAACCAAGGTTCGAGACCAGTGTAGTGGAAGGGAAAATTCGTATTTTGGTTTGGCGCGCAATTTAATTCGACACTTAATTTCACCCAATCAGGATGACCTATCCTATTCAGCCCGGACCTTTCATTTCCGGCTAGCAAATCGTGTAAGCTGCTAAACCCACTCTCTTTGGCTGGAGAACGCCGTCCAGTGCAGACGTCACACTGGCCGTTCTTCAATAACATTCTCTTTAGCTGGACAACGCTGCCCAGTGCAGACGTCTCACTGGGGGCTCTTCTAGCAGCAGCATGGACACACAAGGGAACATATCTAATTTATGGATTCCTTGCAAGGAATCCCAGTTGAATATAAATTAGATACATTCAACAAGCCTCGCACAGGCACAACTTTATGTCACCCCAAAATTGGCTATGTCAACGCGATGCCTTTATTCCGCAAACGACACCTAGCTCTCAACTCACCTCTGGGCCACCTTAATGGAGACAACGCAGACTCTCCACCAGACACACAAAACCACACGGTGACTCTAAAGTTCAATCCCCTCACACGTCCGACGACACACACTGCCATCTCAACCTTCTCAACTTCTCATAACTCAATTTCGTCTCAATACTCACAACCTCTGCACGAGTCTTGCAGCACCAAAAGCAAACCCAATATTCCATGCTGCAAATAAAAACCTATTCATAAAAATATATTTCGACCTTCGGCATCTATCTTCATCCTTCCTTTAATACCTAACTACTATTAGCGAAAGACCTTACACTCTTAGCGAGGAAACAACTCAACGTAAACACGCACCCACGTTACAACCATTCCTCGCTAACAACAACAAAAACTCCGGCTAAAAATACTCGTTAAACCAGTAGGGTGAAACAAAAACAAACAAACAAAAAACTGAAAATTAATTTTTGAATTTCGTTACCTGTGACTTCTAGGACTACATATAAAATAAAGTGGGCTACTTACGAGAATGGGTACCACACAAGGTGTAATGGTTCACAAGCTGAATTAGCCAACCATTTTTAATGCGTTTAGTTCTCAGTGGATGGCCCATACTTTGTGCCACAACCAAGGCAAGCTTAGTAATTAAGCTACTTACAAGAAGAAAGTCACCCACTGGTCATCGCTGTTTTACTTTAAAATATTAAGTACTATATTCTGCGACATGAAAATAAAGTACAATAAAGTACTCCCACCTCGTCAGTGGGGTTTAGGGTATGCTGACTGTATTCCCTGAAGAGGGGTCCGACCCCTACCCTAGCAATCATATGATGGTGAGGGTTCAGTTCTGGAGATCTAGGGAATGTGGAGTACTCCTTCATTGCCATTATTGCAAGGTCCACTCTGACCTGGAGTGGTGTAACACCTGTTTGGGTCCCATTTATTGATCAAATAGATAGGACTGTGTGGAAAAGGGGAAAAAACTCTTAAGCAAATACACATAAGATGGTTAAGACGTACTTGAACGCAATTCCTTAACCTCGAAGCATAAGATAATCCTAGACCGTTTGACAAACCGTTAAAATCGACCAATCAATAAGATATTAATACTTATTGATTAATAAGTTGGCCGACCGTAGTCGAATGTAACCCGAAGGCTCCCTTTTCAATAGCTACTACACCGAGGTGTAGGGGCTGGCACTACTTTCCCTGGATTGCTCTACTTTACTCTTAATCCATACCTTATAATGCTGAGTGTTAAGATTTAGCTGACCTATCAGAAAATATAAAAATTCTGGGTTGTATATTTCAATTCAGAATACATACAAGAAGAGGTCTGTAAAATTGATTAGCTGAAATCTTAAAGCATGTTGTCTAATATTTGTATCTAATATAGAACAAACGTTAATACAATTCTAAAATGCCCAAGAACTTTACAAAGACTATTATATTTGATCGTATATAAAAACCCCATTTTCTTCTGCCCAGTCGGCTGGGGCTGTAGAATACACTGACTGCTCCTCTGCAGAGGGGTAAGAACCCCGCACTGAGTGTCCGGATATGACACTAAACAATCTGATGGTGAGGTTCCAGCAGTGCTGGAGCTTTGGGGAATGCGGAGTACCCCTTCATTGCCACCGCTCCCAAGTCCACTCTGGCCCGAAGTGGTAGCACCTGATAGGGCCCTATCTATGGGTTAAATAAAACTAACAGCATACTTATGCTAAAATGAATTGTTTGAGTAAATAGCTTGAAATAGAAATGTTTTTGACAATTAAACCGTACTTACATTTAAACTGCGTGCTTATGCTTAACTGAATTATTTGAAATAGAACTGTTTTTCGACATTAAAACTGTATTTACACTTAACTGAATTGTTACATATAACTGCTTGAATAGTTTCAAATGGAAATGTTTTTGACAATTAAACTGTGTACTTATGCATACCTGAATTGTTTTCAATAGAACAGATTATTTACATAAAAATGGATTTGGCGTTAAATACCCTACAAAGGTTGACACGCCATAAAACTCAACAAACCAAACCAAACCACATTTTCTTCGTAAATATTTAGATTTAATAAACTGGTAATAAATGTACAAAATGAAACTTGTTTTTAATTGAACCGAATGGGGATTACAAATAAAGTTTCAGTAACATTGGATGTACCATCCAACAATTATTTTCTTAATATTTCCTGCTCCCATATATCTGTGGATCATATATTCTATCATATATATTAGTTGATTTAGCCAACCGTAGATGAAGGCGACCTGAAGGTTTTCATTTCAATAGCTACTACATCGAGGTGTAGGAGAGGGCACTACTCCTTTCACTGGATTGCTCCACTTACCTTTGATCCATTCATTATGATGCTGAGTGTTAAGCAAGAAGAGATCAGGTACCATTTTTTTAGTCTTCAAGATGACTCAACCTTGGATAGAACCCAGGTTTTCTGAACTTTTGGCGGACACTCTAACCATTATGCCAATGGGCTGGTCTACTTAAAACTTGTTTTATTAGATTTCGGGGGGTTACATTAAGTGAATTATTTCGTGAAGTTGTCATGTTATTTTTCTGGATGTTGGTCTAACAAGTCATTTTTATTTTATTTACTTAACTTATTTTTAGTTGATTAGATGCAACAAATTGTGTGAAGAATGACTTTCTTCAATATGACACAATAAAAAAAACGGCGCCATATTTGAAGGTCTCTGAGTTAAAAACGAAGAAGGGAAAAAAGAAAAAAAAACAAGAAAAAACCCCTAAGCGAGTGCTTTTTTCAGTATTCACTCGCTAACCCTTTTTTGTCCCCTTTTTTCCCCACTTGACGCTCTGTCTTTTTTTCTTTCAAATAAGGGGTCATTATACTAACCCATAATTAGAAAGTAAAACGGTATACCTCCTTTCACGTCAGAGGTGTGGATCCTGTGTGGATGGAGTGATATTAGAAAAGAAACAGGGTGTAGATTTGGTGTAATTGGTTTTCTTTTGATTTTTCAAGTGCATCTGTTGGAAAGGGGAAAAAATCCTTCCAAAGTCTTCATACTCTGTGCTGGGATTTAATCATGATCCCTGTTGTTACTACTGTGAGGTCACCTGGTTACTTAATCATAGTGTAATGGTTAACAAGCGGGTATCGCACAACTATTATCACTGACTAGTAATTAAAAAAATTACTCAAACAGTTGACCTTTTAGTTTCTTGTTCACACAACGTTTTGACCGGAATATTCGCTGGCCTTCCACGACTGTAATATGAACCACTGTAAGGAAAGAGAGATACTTGTATTTTTTCTTGGTATTGCGAAACAAAAACGCTATCAAATAGAATTGTTATTTTTGACATGGAATTGTTTTCAAACCATTTCCCAGAATTCCCTTATACTTTTCCAGATTTTTGTTTCTTTGATTTGTGGCATATCAACTGTCGTGGGTTATTTAATGCCAAAGCCATCCCTTAGAAGGACAGTGATGATACTATTTATCGCATATCATGGGGGGGATATAGGAGTTCATGCCTCTCCCAAAGGAATTAGTCCAAAAGTGAACGTAATTGTGTGACGGAAGTTCGAAATCTCTTAGTACAATGTTGTTAGCAATCCTGTACGTTAGCAACTACGCCACGGAGACGCTTCCCTTTCTTGTTTTTATAGTTAGGTAATTTCCAATAAATTCCTCTAGATATACTTTATTAGAAGAATTGAATTAAGAAGGAATCTATTAATTGGTTTTTGCTCAACTCTTCTAGGGTTATTTTATACCCTAAGGTTAGAGAATCACATTCATTCTACATTCATATTCACAATTTTTGTGTAGTTGTTTCTCAAGAGTTTTTTTGTGTGTGGTTTGGTTTCTTTGTTTTATGACATACCAACATTCATGGGTAAAAGTTTTTTTTTTCACATCAGAGTACAGGGTGTCTCAAAATAGATGCAACCCATTAATATGATAATATGTTATTCTGAGACAAGCGCAATGGCGGTCATTTGGAACGCGTCCTGTAAAAAATGCATCCTTTGAGCTAGAGACATCAAATCAATGTTTTTAATTGTTATTATATCAGCATCCAGGACATGCCATCTTTTTTTTTTTTTTAAGTTTCTTATCTCAGTAATAAATCATTATCATATTAATGGGTTACATCTATTTTGAGACAGTTTTGAATGATTTTATCTGAAAATAAGTAGTGACGCAAAATATTTTTCCTTCTCTTGTCCAAGGCATTTAATCAAGGGTTAATAGTTGTTAGAGTATTCTGTTTTCAAATCTGAAACAAAAAAAAGAAGAATGCAACATTATTATTAGTAGAGTAATTAGCAGTCACATGGGTCCCATTTATATCAAAACACCCTGTATTTCTTTCAAGTATTTCTATCTAATACAAATTTGTACACAGTTGTATTGTTTCAAGTATTCTTATTTAATACTGATAATTTATACACATTTAACCAGCTCATTGGTCTAGTCGGTAGAGTGTTTGCCAATGGTCCGGGAGACCTGGGTTCAATCCCAGCTCGCGTCACCCCAAAGACTTTAAAAATGGTACTTGATACCCCCTTGCTTAACACTCATCAATACAAGGTACGGATCAAGGTAAAGTGGAGCAATCCAGAGAAAGGAGTAGAGCCCTCCCCTACACTGCGGTATAGTAGCTATTGAAAAAGGAGCCTTCGGGTCGCCCTCGACTAAAGGGAGACAACTTTACTTTTTTTTATATGGTTTCAACTAATCATTTCTAGTTAATGATAATCATTTGTTTATATGTAGTTAAATGGTTTCACATTTTCATTCAATACTGATAATTTTCCAACAGATCCTACAATTTGCACACAATTATATGGTATCAAGTATTCCTATCTAATTTGCATACAATTGAGTATTCCTATCTTGTACTAATAATCATAGGGTTTCAAGGAATTATTTCTATTTAATAATAATTTGTGAACAGTTATGGTATCAAGTATTCCTATCCAATACAAATAATTTGCACACTGTTGTATCGTATATTAATAATTATATGGTTTCAGGTAATTATTTCTATTTAATAATAGTCATTTATTTATACACATTTATAAGTGATGTACTCCTATGGACCCCCACATATGGCCGAGCAAAAGCAGGATGACCAGCTCGAACATACAGCAGCTATGTGAGAATACGGGATGTAGCCCTGAAGACTTGCCGGAGGCGATGAACGATAGGGAGAAGTGGCGAGAGAGGGTCAAGGATATCGTGCAAGCGGCACGACATAATGATGATGATGATGATGATATGGCTTCAAGTTACTAATAATAATCCTCATTAAACAATACTAGCTTCAAGTAACTATAATTAATACCAATAATTTACAGTTATATGGTTTTAAGAATTTGCATTGAATACGAATTATTTGCAAACAGATCTTTTTGACCTATCACAGGTACTACCACTCAGAGTTGACCGGGTAGTAAAGGAAATGAAGGGGTACTGCACACTCCTCAGGGCTACACAATTTGACCCTCACCATAGGATGTCTTTTAGTACGATCTACAGGATATACCTTTTGGTTGGGGTGTATTATTTGGCCATTGGCGTTATGAGTAGAGTGTTCGCTAATGGTCCGGGAGACTGGGGTTCAATCCCAGGTTGAGTCATACCAAAGGCTCAAAAGATGGTACTTGGTGTGGCCTTGCTTAACACTCAGCAATATAAAGTACGTATCAAGGGTAAAGTGGAGCAATCCAGGCAAAGAAGTAGCGCCCTCCCCCACACCTCGGTGTAGTAGCTATTGAAAAGGAAGCCTTCGGGTCACCTTCGACTATGGTCGCTAACTTTACTTTTTTAGAGGGTCCAGTCAGATTATTCTAAACCCCATCGTCTGGGCAGGAAGGAATCGAAGTCCTCCACATTATTAAAGTGTTCGGCTCTTTAAATAAACTAAGGAATATGTTGGCAGTTTGAGGAAATTTTGGGTATTCTTTCTTTTTAATACCATCGATAGGTATATTATGTATATAAAAGGTGAAATGTTTCTGTATGTACAAATGTGTTTATGTTGTTTTCCTTCTTGTTTTGTTTAGTGTTAGTAAATCACGGATATATAAATGCTAATTTTGGTCCTTGGTGAGTGGAGACTTGAATTGATCTAAGATGGAATCGAGACTCTTTAGATCATGTCCTTGGTGAGTGGAGACTTGAATTGATCTAAGATGGAATCAAAACTCTTTAGATCATGTCCTTGGTGAGTGGAGACTTGAATTGATCTAAGATGGAATCAAAACTCTTTAGATCATGTCCTTGGTGAGTGGAGACTTGAATTGATCTAAGATGGAATCGAGACTCTTTAGATTGTGACAGTGTTGACTCTGGGCGCTACTTTGGTGTGCGATCTACATAGCCAATTTGATCTATATGAGTCAAATTTACTTTAGTATGCGATGTATATGTTTCAATTATTTATTATGGTTAGAATAAAACTTTTAACATGTATATATATTTATTTACAAAAGATAATTCCTAGTTATCTATAAGTCTTTTGTTTCAGAAAATAAGTTAAAATTTCATACATTTATCAATAATAAAGTGTGCTCTTACCACATGTACTTTGTTGAGTCAGGACTGGAGCTTCTGACACTCGAACAGGCATTCACGCTTCAGACTCTCTAAGAAGACGTTCTCTGGAAACCAAGACAAGTTTATTATTTTGGCTCTTTGAAAATTTAAAAGAAATGTAACTTTTCTCGTTGTAGTTCACAATATAAAGTGTATATCAAAATATATCCACGACACATAACTTGCACCTGGCTTTGTATGGCCACTGAGGAATATATTGTAGATTGGAAGAGACTTTCTGAATTAAACTCACCAAAGTTAATTACCCGAGTTGTGTGTGTTTGTGTGTGTGTATATATATATATATATATATATATATATATATATATATATATATAATGTACACTCACGTGAATATTTAATTAAATATGGATTGTAACACAAATTCCAATGGAAAAAAGAATGTTTCTCTCTCTCACTTTTGTCAGTGGGGACACAGAAATGACAACTGCTGCTCAAAAGACATTTTGGAAATTCTTTTAGGATTAGAACATGTAGTGACAGGGGCTGATTCATTGTTTCACCCCCACCTGCAAACCACTGGGGCTCTCACCCCGTTTTTCCCTTTCTTCCATCACTGGTTCCTCATTACATCCTGCAGGCACGCTGTTGACGGATATCTGCCTGTCATACAAACAAAATGATAAGGGTGAATGGTGGGAAATTTGAATCTTTTTCTCTTTTTCAAAGGGTTGATCATGATGAGTTTCATTTTTTTTTCTTTTTAGTCACCTGTGTGTTGTATCTGAAGAAAAGATAGCAACGTTTTTATTTTAATGATGATGAAAAGCAAAGAGAGGAAAGTTTTTCTTTGTTGTTAATTAGGTTTGTGCTTATAAAAGGCGGGACAAAAACCAGCATGCGTTTATTTAAGGTTCTTTTCATTCTTTTCAAGAAGAGCTGAAAAAAATGTTATGATTTACGATTTAATAATACGTCATCTGCTAAAAGGAAAGAATAAATGTTATAACCACAAGACACTCTTTTCCTATCCTCTTGAAAAATAAAAAAACAACACCTTTTTACAGTGTGTAAGACACAAAACAACGTGACCACTGAAGCATAGACACGAATTCTCAGTGTATAAAATACACTTTCTTTCATATATGATATATATCAGTCTGCTCATAACTACCTCTGTCTGTTAATATCTATCGTATGTATGTATGCATGTATGTGTGTGTGTGTGTGAGAGAGAGAGAGAGAGAGAGAGTGTGTGTGTGTGTGTGTGTGCTTATATATAAATCTGCTCATATCTATCATATATATATATGTGTGTGTGTGTGTGTGTGTATATAAGTCTGCTCATAACTATCATCTGTATATATATATATATATATGTTTGCTCATATCTATCATCTGTATATATATATATATATATATATATATATATATATATGTGTGTTTGTTCATATCTATCATATATATATATATATTTCTGCTCATATATATATATATATATATATATATATATATATATATATATATATATATAACTGCAATCAAACCCTCCTTTTTGTCTACTGTGTAAATTTTAAAATTCTGATGTCCCTGCATCAGTTTTTCCAATGTATGAAATAAACTTTCCTAACCTTAGAAACCATATTGACTGCCAGAAGCTCAAACAATATTTATTTATTTTTTTAAAAGTACTCTATGCTATTGCTGCAGACCGGGTATAAAACCTAAAATATTTGAATTATAAACCCTTTAAGTCTCTTATTTGAAGTTTCATATGGGGCATACAATAGACATTGTCATCTCATATATATATATATATATCTGGAAGCAATACGCCACAAAAAAACAGCTGTATGGCCACTTACCTCTCATCTCAAAATCCATCCAAAGCGAACAAGATATTCGGGACTGCTGGAGAAGCAAGGACGAACTTATGGACATGCTAGTGTCGGCCGACTAACAAGAACTTATCTACAACTGCTCTGTGCAGACGTTGGATGTAGTTTGGAAGACCTGCCTGTAATGATGAATGATGGGACGGATGGAGAGAGAGATTCAGGGAAATCTGTGCTGTCACCATGAATTGATGATGATATTATGCATATGAATTATTGTGTGTGTGTGTGTAAAAGCCTTTTTTGTTATCCATAAATAAATGCGGTATTTCCTGACCACTGACTATGCATTCTTGCTATTTAATGTATTCATATGCTAAAATCATTTTCAGTGTAAATAAGGTGTATTCTGTCAGTGAAGCATACATTAATTCCCGGTCGTTGACAGTTAGCTGTGTATCGTTATGAACAACTAGCATTTCTCTCTCAGCTTTGACATGTGCTTCCAGAACGACGCTCTCCTTAGATAAGAAATGGCTTGGAATGATAATACCTAACGACACACACACGAAAATATACAAGTATCTTTCTTGAAATAATCCATGTTTATTTCATTTCACTTTGCCCAATTTAATTACAGTAATTTTTCCCCAGCACTCAAGTAATGTTTTAAGTGCTGTATCTGCCCCACCCTGTTCTCCGTTGCCTATACTCAAACAATTGACATTTTAAACCCTCCATCTATAAACCATCGAGTCCACATTATTACAATCCTAGATCAATATAAAAGAAAGAAAATCATTTTAGGCAGTTTCACATGAAAAGAATACTTCTCTTTTGAAGCTGACAAAAATAGAGATGTACAGAGTAATGCACATATACTCACGTTTGTACATATATTGATATGTGTGTGTAATATGTATATTGTCTATTTCTATGTGTAATATATATGTATACAATGTATGTGTGTAATATATATATATATTGTCTGCGTATATATATATATATATATATATATATATGTGTGTGTGTGTGTGTGTGTATGAGTAATATATATATATATATATATACTATATAATTTGTATGCAATAGATATGTATATATATATATATATATATATATATATATATAGTGTGTGTAAAATGTATATGATCTATCTATCTATATATATATATGTGTGTGTGTAATATGTATATTGTGGGTGTGTTGTGGGTGTATGTAATATGTATATTGTCTATGTGCAATATATATGTAAACAATGTAAGTGTGTAATATATATATTGTCTGCGTGTGTAATATATATATATATATATATATATATATATATATATATATAAAATGTGTGTGTAATGTATATATAGTGTGTGTGTATAATATACATACATATGTGTGTGTGTAAAATGTATATGTATATATGTGTGTATGATATCTTTAATATATCTATATGTATATATATATATATATGTATGTATGTGTGTGTGTGTGTGTGAGTACGTATAATATATATATATATAATATACATGTATATGTGCACGTGAGTATAATATATATACATGTGTGGGTTATATATATATATATATATATATATATATATATGTGTGTGTGTGTGTGTGTATGTGTGCGCGTGCGCTCCTGTGTGTGTCAATTTGTATGATATCTGTATATATGAATGCATAATATCTATGTATACAAATGTATGAATCTATAATATATGCATGTTTGTGTATAAGATATATATGCATGTTTATATATATATATATATATATATATATATATATGTGTGTATGTTTTATGCATGTATATTTGTATACTCGTCCTAATTTTTTTCTGATCCACACACACACACACACAGTTAGTGCAAAATATACGCACGCACACATTGTATTTATAGATATTTTATATCATACCCACACACACACACACATACGTGTGTACAGACACATGTATACATAGATTTGTAGTGTAATATAGATATACGTCTCCTTAAATGTTTTGTATAAATAAACATAACTATATATTCATAAACATCCTTACATGCATTATTGTCATATTTGAACTCTTTATATTAATTGCTTACATAGTGACGTACACACACAATATATATATATATATATATATATATATATATATAATCTACTTACATTTGCTAATCAATTTTTTTAAAGAAAACTCCATTGTGAACACAACAAGGAAATCAAAAGTGCTTCATTTTTTCCTTCTTTTTGTTAATAAGAATCCATTTTGTCTTACTGGTTCTTCAAAGTACCCTGAAGATGATTGGGGTCTTTGAGTCAGACATAAAGAATACAGGATTCCTAGCAGGAAGCTGCCAAAATGGAAGTCAGTAAAAATAGAAGAAAGAAATATGTTGGATGGAAAGCTCTCTTTGTTAGGGGGTTACAATTCTGAAAATGCCGGTTAACTAATGGAAGAGTAAATGACACTTGGCTTGGCATTATAAAACTCTTCACCTGTTCCAGACATCATGCCGACCTATCTCAGACAAGTGGTGTCTGCTGTGTGACTGTTTTACCTTTTGTCTATGTGAATTTGCTTGCTCGGAAATAGTGCTGTGCTTAACATTCGATGTATAGTGGTTGAAGTCTAGGAAGGAAGTAAACAATTAATGTAAAATAAATATTTAAAAATTAGTTAAGTCACATAAACTCAGTGATTGGATGTATCTTTCCTGGCCTAATTTAACCACAGTATCACCTATAAATATGTAAACCCTCTAATATTTTTTGATAAAAAGTACAGTTTGTTGCAGCATACGAGTCGATTTGGCATATAACGAAGATTTTTCACTCAAAATTCTCAGTTAGACCTATTCCTGTGTATAGGTTGACCCTCAAACATACCGTATGTTACTGGTAGACCAAAACTTACCCGGTGGTCCTAAATGAGGATGGGCTATGATAACTTGAAGCAAAAGTTTATAATAACTTCTTTGGAGTTTAACTTGATAGATGTTTGAATAAATACTTTTAAAATTACAGTGTGGTATCTTAGAATCAAAATTTTAATCAACCATAAAATAACTTTCAAGTAACCTTTATTTAAGATACTGTGCCATAGGAGTACAGTAATAATGCTAATATATTTCTATTCGATAAACTACTATTATGTCTCATCAAACTGTCTTTATTCTAGTAGTTTGTGGTATACGCAATTTTTCTCTGAAATCAGAATGACATCAGCCATATCTGAAAGATGCAAATCTTAACACATTAGAGTTTATATTCAGATGAATTCACTATTTATTGTGTTGTCAGATACTGTTGTTGTCTGACTGGCCACTGGAGTGCTGTGACGTTCCGGTTAGTGTTTACAGTCAGTGCATCAGCTGTTGAAAATGACGTGTGATATTGCGTTAGTATAATACTTTATTTGTATTACAATTTTATTATTTCATATTAGTCTTCGTATCAATTTGTTAAATATGTTCATCAAATACGAGTTGGAAATGTTTGTGGCAGTGTGCTTGAGTTACAGTGAGTTACAAGGGAAAATCTTTATATCGTGAAAGAGTTGGCCGTTAGACAGTAAATCAGCGTTTGTTTTTAAAATTGTTATGTGACTGTATAGGAATATTGTATAGAATTTATGTGATTCACTGATTAAACGGCCAAATTTTTCCCGATATGTAGATTTTCCCTCGGTTTTAGTATTTTTCAAACATCCATCATTGGTTTAATATCATTAATATCATCCCCCCAGTCCTGATGATGATCCATTGAACCCGAAACGCTACAGTGTCGACTTTCTTTCTCAATAAATGTCTTTTTCTACTTGGATTACCTTGTTATCAATTTTTTTCTCTATATTGTCGGATTTTACTCCATTATTTTCTTTATCTATTGTATAAATATATAATGTACATATCTATCTATCTATATATATATATATATCGATTGTTTAGAGTACTGTTGACCAATCTGTGGTAAAGGTTTAGATTTTAGCCCTGTCGTATAAGTCAACCCTTAATTTTGTAGAGATTTTTTTTTTTAGGTTTAAAAAGTTGATTTGTACACAACAATTTACGATAATTTCCTTCTAAACCAAAGGTGCCAGGAATTTAGTAATTTAATTAGCTTTTATGAATGAGGTACCCACTGAGACTCGAACTCATTCGTGAAGGTTTGCTAGTCTAGCTTACTAACCATTACACAACCCCGGTTGCCAGGAATTATTATATCTCGTAGAGTGGATATTATTAGAAATTACAGGGATACCTCGAGACTGGAAATTAATTCGTTCCCGAGGGGATTTCGTATCTTGGAATTTTCGCATTATGGGACAAAATTTACCCTATAAATGGCGTAATTCGCTCCAACCCCCAAAAGGTGTCATATAAAGTGTAAATATTATACCCACACGAAGGAATGTGCTTGTTAATGACAACATAGCAATTTACATAAATGTTATAAAAGATACGAACACAACAAAGCGTTCACGTGATACTACGAAGTGAATTCTTGGAGGATCGCTGCCGGATAGCACTTTCGATTTTCGTTTTCATGTCTTGAATATTTTTTCGTTAAATGGGACGGAAATTTATTCGAAGCCCGTTTCGTATTCTGAATTTTTCGTAAGTCGAGGTTCCACTGTATTTATCATCAAACTGTGCACCTTAGAGACTGTAACCAAAATGTCGGTGGGGCTTTGGATACACTCTGACTGTATCCACTGCAGAGGGGTAAGATCCATCCTCCCCCCAAAAAATGTGTGGAGTTGGGTTGGGGTATGACACTGAATTGTATCGAGTTGTGAGGCTCCAGATCTAGAGCTTTGAGGAAGGTGGGGTATCGCTTCGTTGCTATTACTGCTAGGCCCACTTTGACTCAAAGTGGTGGTACCTTGTTAAGGTCCCATCTAGCGGTCAAATGGATTTGTTTGCCAATTATTTGTACCAGATAGCAATACTTCATTTCATATAACCGTGTGTGTTAAAAAAGAAGAAACAACAACTACATAAAAATGTATATGAACGTACAATATACACAAGGGTAACAATGGAACAATGGTTAAAGTGCAGGGCTGTGGCCTCTAAGTAGCGAATTCTAGCTCCAGTCGTGCCATTACATTCACGTTCGGACAAATACCTTTGTGAAACCCTCTTATACCCTAGGTATGGTTTAAATAGTATCTCTGTTGTTCTTCTAGAAGGATGGCTTTGGCATTGAATAACCCATGAAGGTTGATATGCCATTAAACATAGAAAACAAACAGTATGCGCAATTCCCTAACCTCTCGGTATAAAATGGCATAGCATAAAATCAATGGTTTTTTGTTTGATGCCATATCAATTTTCGCGGGTTATGCCAAAGACATCCTTGTAGAAGACCAGTCTTGGTACTATTTAACCCATAGCTGGGAGGATAAAGGGGTTAATACATTTTCTAATGGCGTTAGTTCAAAAGTGAACATAATAGCGTGACTCGCTTACTTAAGATGTCACAGTCCAGTACTTTAAACGTTAAGCCACGGGGATTCCCCGCATGAAAAAAATAATAGAAATATTGTATATATATATATATATATATATATATATATATATATATATATATATATATATATATATTCGAATAATAGAAATATTGTATATATATATATATATATATATATATATATATATATATATATTCGACAAACAAACCTACACGAGTGAGTTCGAGTCTCATTGGGTGCCCCATTCATATAGCTTTGTGCACAAAAACTAGTAAATTACTAAATGTTCTCTGACAAATGCATCAAGCTGGAAATATAGACGTACGTAAGAACGAAATAAATAATTCTTAGAAATACAATTCTCTTTGTGGACCTATTCATTTTGAAATGTATACTTTTTTCTCTATTTGGACCAACCAGAAAAAAAAGGGGGGGGAACTACACACACACACACACATACATACATATATATGTGTGTATATATATATATATATATATATATATATATATATATATAGTGTGTGTGTGTGTGTGTGTGTGTGTGTGTGTGTGTGTGTGTGTGTGTGTAATATTCTTTATTCAGATTTTCTTATGGGTGAATGAAACTAACAAATTAAAAAGAATAACTCTTAAAGGTAATGTTCCAACTTCCAGGTATTCCACAAAACACAAATACTGGAAGATTTTCTATGGAAAAAATATTCAACCCTGTCAGTTATTTAAGATATTTGCGACCTTTACAAGTTCACTTGAAGAATTAGAAGAAAGTGTCTTTGGTTTTTTTTTAAATAGATGTCATTTTGTTACATTCAAAAAGAATAAATTTTGGTTTAGTGTTTTTTTTTTATTTTGGTAAGTGTAGCTTATCTGGCTGAGCAGCCCTGTCACCCTCCACTCCTTCATTTTGATGGTTCATGAACCCAGATGAAATCAAACAACTGAAATATGTTATGCTTGTACTGTTCTAAGGAAAGGGTTCCATTTTTGAATCCTTGTTTAGAGGTCAGCGGAAGGAGAGATACATCTCATATATTCATATCATTTCCATGGGAATGGGGGGGAACTCTCTCTCTCTCTCTCTCTCTCTCTCTCTCTCTCTCTCTCTCTCATATTTTTCTTTTTTCTTTTATCCTGGATATTTTTTTTCTTGGAATATGAAATGTTTCACATTCTCTAGCAACCCTGCTCCTTAAAAGATACTGGAGAAAAGGGATTTAGCATTATTTAATCTAGTTGTTTGTTTTTTGTTTTTTTTCTTCTGGTTTCTAACCAGCATGTCTATTTCTTTAAAAAAAATTTTTTTAACCCTTTTGCCCACAACCAATTTTCTGAAGTGTTTACCTTTTATTCTGTGACATTGATGGGTTTGCAGCAGTTGGGTGGGGGGGTGGGAAGAAAAGTATTGAAAAGAATAGAAACCAATAAAAAGGGACAGAAAATGGTGAGGAAAAAAAGATGGTGAAGAAAAAGAGGGACTGACTAAAGAGAGAGATAGAGAAAAAAGATAAAGAAAGAAAATTAAGAGTGCACGAAGGAAACTATGAATATGTGGCACTCTAAAAATATTTATACGTATCAGTACGAAAATCATCATCATCATGTGCTGCAGCCACGGATATCCCTGACCCTCTCTCGCCACTTCTGCCTATCGTTCAGGTCTTCAGGGCCACATCCCTTATCCTCACATGGCTGCTGAATGTATGTTCGAGCTGGTCGTCCTGCTTTTGCCCGGCCATATGTGGGGGTCCATAGGAGTACATCGCTTATTAGCTCGTCCCTGCTTCTCCAGCAGTGACCTGCATGTCTGGTTCGTCTAAATGGATTTTTTCGTGATGGGAGGCAGGTGGCCGTTTGGATACAGGGGTTTGGTTTGGTTTCTTTGTTTAATGACATATCATTCTTTGTGGGATATTTAATGACAAAGACATCCTTGTTGAAGAACAGATGCAATACTATTTAACCCAAAGCTGGGAGGATAAAGAGAAAACCGGTCCATTGGCATAATGGTTCGTGTGTTCACCAATGACTTGGGAGACGGGGTTTCAATCTCAGGTCGAGTCATACCAAAGACTAAAAAAGTGGTACTTGATACCAGTGCTTAACACTGATCATTATAAGGTACGGTTCAAGGGCAAGTGGATCAATCCAAGAAAAGAAGTAGTGCCCTCCTCTATACTTCGGTGTAGTAGCTATTGAATAGGGAGCCTTTGAATTACCCTCGACTACGGTCGGTTAACTTACTAACTTAACTTACCTTTCCCAAGGTTATTAGTCCAAAAATGAACATAATGGCGCGACTGGAGTTCGAACTCGCAGTCCACCACTTTACCTATTTCGCGTTAGCCCCACCCCGCACTCGGTTACAGCGTGTTATAGAAAATATTTGAGATGTACAATGTTTCAGAAAAATGGATACCATTTCGTAATCGAATAGCTTAACCAGTTCTCATTCAAATCATTGCAAATTTAAATAAATCGCTCTTGGCAAGTCCTCCGGATGGCATCAAGCGTCTACACAGAACTGAATATAAGTTTTTACTGGGCAGCCAACACTGTGATGTGTCTATGTGTAGGATTTCACAGTATTTGCTTGGTTACAAAATGATGTTGAGTGTGAATACAGACCCCACAAGATTATAGTTAATTTGCATATTACACTGGAAATTACCTTATCATGTAAGAGCATTTTATGTATGTATTTACCCAACTCCCCCAAAAGTGGGGATCTTGAGTACGATTCTGAACTGCATTCAATACTGAGGCTTCAGTATTAAAGTTTTGGAGAGTGTGGAGTACCATTTCATTGCCATTCTGATCCAAAGTGTCCTTGTTAGGGTCCTATCTATGGATTAAATAGATCTATTTAAAAATTATTAGTTTTTGATAGGAATACTTGATACCATATAACTATGTGCCAAAAAAAAAGACGGTTAAGAAACAACTGCACAAAAAAGTGTAAATATAATTGTACAATGTTTCCAATTTCCTAACCTCTAGGCATAAAATAACCCCAGATGGGTTGACATACCATTAAGATCAATTAATGAGCACTTCTGATCCATAAAATAGTAAATTTTGAAAAAAGCCCTTTCTGCTTGTGTGCATTGCTCTTCAAATATTTTGATGGAGGTTTTAAAAAAAATAGCAAAATATGACCCCCCCCCTCTAAAAAACAACTTACAAGGATGGCAGAATGGCAGTAAATGGTAATGTGCATGTATGTATGTATATATGTATGTGTGTGTTCATATATATATATATATATATATATATTCTCTCTCTCTCTGTGCATGTGTATGTGTGTGTATAAATATTAATTACTGGCTCTTTGGTCTAGTGGCTAGAGTGGTTCACCAATGGTCCAGGAGACCTGGGTTCAATCTAAGGTGGCATCATACCAAAGATTTTAAAAATGGTACACTCAGGAATATAAGATACATATCAAGGGTAAAATGGAGCAATCCAAGGAAAGGAAGAGCACCTTTCCCTACACCTCAGTGTACTAGCTACTGAAAAGGGAGCCTTCTGGTCGCCCTGGACTATGG
>OY757941.1:48395334-48407834 GCA_963585895.1 Sepioteuthis lessoniana | reverse complement strand
CATGCTTGATTGTGACATCAGAATAAGGGAGTTTAAATTCCAGCCCTTAGGAAAAGTATTAACCCTCTAACCCCCTCAGCTCTGGGTTGAATAGTACTGCTGCTGTTCTTCTACAGGGATGGCTTTGACATGAAATAACCTATAAAGGTTGGTATGCCATTAAACAAAGAAACCAAATCTATGTGTGTGTATATATATATATATATATATATATATATATATAGGGTGACCCAAAAAAAACAGAACCCATAAACTTTTTTTATTACTTCTACAAAAATAAAGCAAAATAATTTTAATTCTTTTCCTTGGTAGACCAGGACATGTTGGTGAATACTATGGTCCCAATTTTTCATGCACAGAATCTACTTCATATCCTGAAAAAAAGAAAAGGCTTGTATTAAATTGATGAATTTCAGTCAAAAATATATGGGTTCTGTTTTTTTTTGGGCGGGGGTCACCCTGTACATATATATATATATATATATATATATATATATATATATATATATATATATATATATACTCATAATGTGTGCTGTTTTTATTATAACAGAAAATGCCTAGAGACTTGTTTCTTCTCCTGTTGCAAGTCATGTCTTTCTGAATGTTCTCAAAGTACTTGTTTTTTGTTTTCTCACACTGACCAACGTTGATGGAACTCATTTTTCTTTTCTCTCTTACTGACAAAAGTTCTGTTCTTTAAGCTCCAACCAATCATGACTCATTTTGATTCTCTCCCAATGGCTGTTGACAAATTTCCCTGTGTCATTTTGAATGAATCTTAGGTTTGGTTTGGTTTCTTTGTTTAATGGCATATCAACCTTTGAATGAATCTTTATACACATGATACCACAAATACATTCATAAGTGATATTAATATGAAGACTTGAAACTGTACATGAATCACATTACAAATGGCCTCTTTCATAACAGACACAAGATGTAGTGCATTCTTTTTTTCTTTATTTTACATAAACACATCATCTTGAATACCATAAATGATAAATATGCTTTTTCCTCTCGCATCCTTTACACAGGTAATCACTCTTATCCATTATCTTGTTTATGAAATAACTTTATTTCATTTTGTGAAAGTAATTTTCAATAGTTCTGTTTCTCTTTTTACACATTTAAGATAATCATAAAATCCATTGAAACAAAATTAACAATTGTGCCTCCGGAGAAATGACTTTGTCAAGAAGACTGAAACAGCAAGCAGTTAAGTTGGGTTAAAAAATACTTTATTTTATTTCATTTTTTGTTCTTCAACATTGGAACAAAAAGATATTTTTAACTTATTTAATTGTATGTTGAACAAATGTGAATTTCAAATTGCCAGGTACATTGTCTTCCAGAATTATAAAGATACATACATGGGAGATGAAGAGTGGTATAATTTTTCATAATGATTCCTTATTGAATGAAGAATTTGGTTTTCTCTTACCTTTTTTTTTTTTTTTGATTAATTTCAACTGGCTTGAAATTTCTTGCAGACATCTTTCCATTAATCCATTAGCACTGTTCTGACTTTAATTGATTGGAACTATTTTGGTCTCAGCTTAAAATGGTTGATTCTAACATTATCTGATATAAATCTGTTGCAACCAAAATAAGCACACATAACAATTATCATCTTCAGTCAACTGGGGCTATAGAATACACCAACTGCATCTCTGCAGAGGGGTAAGATTCTCTCAATGAGTGTCCTGTGGCTCAGTCAACTAGGGCTGTAGAATACACCAACTGCAGCTCTGTAGAGGGGTAAAACTCCTCCAATGAGTGTCCTGGATATGACACTAAACAATCCGATGGTGATGCTCCAGTAATTCTAGAGCTTTGGGGAATGGTAAGTACCTTTTCATTGCCATCACTCTCAGGTTCACTCTGGCCTGGAGTGGTAGCACTTGATAAGGTCCTCTCTATTCAAACTGAGTGCAAACAAATGACTTTTGCTAAACTGAAGTGTTTGAAATTGAACTGTTTGATCATTTAACTGTGTGTAAACAAATAACTGATGTTTATTTGAATTGTTAGTGATACATATTTAAACTATTTAACTTTGTTGACTTATGCTAAACTGAATTGATAGAAACAGAAGTGTTTGATCATTTAACTGTGTAAACTAATGACTGATGTTTAATTGAATTGTTTGTGATTGATAGCAATACTTGAAACCATTTAATTTTATTGACTTAGAAATAGAACTGTTTGATCTTTTAACTGTGTGTAGCTGCAAAATATGTTTTCAAATCATATATTTAATATATATGTAAAAACAGGGTTTGACATTAAATAACCAACAATGGTTGATTTGTCAGAAAACCAAACCAAACCAATCCAGTTGTGTTGTTAGGTTCACTTTTGGACTAATATCCTTGGGAAAGGTATGAACCCTCTTAGCATCCAGCAATAAGTTAAATAGTACCACTACTGTTCTTCTACAAGGATGGCTTTGGCATTAAATAACTTACAAAGGTTGATATGCCATTAAACAAAGAAATCAAACCAACCAAAATCAGATGGATTGATATGCTGTTAAAATCAATGATCATTAGCCAATATTCCTTAACTTAGTAAACATGGCTCTGTCTATAAAATGGATACTTGATCATTTGGTTACTAGTCAGGTTATTGGTTTTGGTCTGCTTTGTTTGAAGATAGCAACATTGATAGCAAATATATAAACAAAATAAATCTTTTCACAGCAATCCTTTGTGTTCCACTCATCCGTGTCTCTGTGTGTTTCTCTATTTCTGTGTCTGTTCTTGTAGTTCTCTTTGTCCTAATCTTTACCCTGTTGACAGAACTTAGAATATGCTGACTATATCATCTGCAGAGGGGTAAGATTTACCCCCACCGGGGGGGGTATGACACTAAACTCCATCTGATTAGATTAACACAGCTATTTCTATATGGATTGTATACTTGAAGAAGGATAAGGAATAGATCAACTGAACTCTTGTTGTCACAACGTAACAAAAAGAATGTGTTCACTAGTTTGAAGAATATTTGAAAAATTTCTTATCAAAATTACATGAAGTATACAAAAAAAATCATAGAATAGACCAAAATCTAATAGAAAAAGCATCCAGTGATTCTTGGAATTATAATGATGCTTCTCAAAAATTATCCAAGATAGCTTCCATATGGATTGTACATATTAAGAAGGCCATAGAATAGATAGGCCAAAATGTATCACAAAAAGAGAATGAAATCAATAGTCTGAACAACTCTTGCAATTAGAATGACACTTCTTAAAAATTATACAAGATAGCTGCCATATGGATTGTACATATTAAGAAGGCCATAGAATAGATAGGCCAAAATGTACCGCAAAAAAAGAATGTGATGAATAGTTTGGTTTTATGGCATATCAAGCTCAGGAGGTTTTTTAATCCCAAATACTATCTATATGTATCAAATATATATGATTTGTAAACATTTTCTTGATAACATTTCTAAATGAACTCATTTTTTTTTTTTGCACATAGTTAAATAGTTTCAAGTATTGATGTCTCATACAACTAATACTATTTACTATAAATCATTTGTTTGCACAGTTAAATGGTTTCAAATATTGCTATGTAAGAGTAACAATTTACCATCTGTCATTTGTTTGTACACATTTAAATAGATATATATGATATGTAAGAGATTAGTTTGTTGGTAATTTCACTTTTAAATGAGTTAGAAATAATTTGTTTGCACACTAGTATTGCTATTGTTTCTATGTAGCAATAATTGAAACCATTATACTATCTCACACTAATAAAGTGGTGTAATGTTAAGTGTTGGACTGTGGAATTGTAGAACGTGAGTTCAAACTCCAGGTGTGCTATTATGTTCACTCTCGGACAAATACCCTTGAGAAAGGTATGAATTCCCTTATTCTCTCATCTATGGGTTAAATAGTACCACTACTGTTCTTCTAAAGGGGTGGAGTTGGCATTGAATAACCTGAGAAGGTTGATATGCCATTAAATAACAAACAAACAAACACACTAATAATTCTATTCAATATCAATCATTTGTTTGCACACAATGAACAGGTTACAAGAATAAAATCAATAGTCTTGAACAACTCTTGCAATTGTTGTAACTCTTAAAATCATACAAGATGGCTTCCATATAAATTGTACCTATTAAGAAGGCTATAGAATAGATAGGCCAAGATATTCTAACACCAGAAACAACAAAAAGAATGAGATCACTAGTTCATCAAACAACTCTTTGAATTATTATGACTTTCTCTTTCTCTACTGAGCTTGGTGCCATATTTGATAGCATAAAAGATCTCTCTAGTTTTATATTCAAAATGAAGATATTTGGTTGGCTAATGTTTACTCAGATGTTGGTGGCTACAAGCCTAATTCTATGATACTGTAATATTAAATGTAAACATGTTGACTATGATTTTGATAAGTAGTTTTGCCAATTCCATTTTTATTTGATCCTATAAATGAAGCCAATGTCAAATGGAGCAGAAATGGTTTGAGCATGTAAATGTACCATATTTAATGACGTGTAATATTTATCCTTTCTTTTCTAAAAAGAGAAAAGAAAACTACAAAAATACCCCAAGGTCTTATATGGGAAGTCGGGGTATATGGTAGATTATTATTTACTCAGACACTGTAGACCGCTAGTACTTGTACATAGCCTAACTCTATATCTTATTATTCTCCAAATGTCTATCTGTCCATCTCTACACTTGAGACACTACCCGTTTTTATCTCCAATTCAAAACAAAACTTCAAGAATTGTTAGTCATACCTGGAACTTTTTAAAACTATACTAGAAGATCTGGCTTAAACTTGAATTTAGGTGGGATCTGTCTCTCACTCTCTGAGTTATTGCCCCCCCTCGATATAAAAGGGTGTATATCTCATAGCGTTTACTTACTGTTGTGTCACAGGAGTTGGATAAATAAATACTTTTGTTAGGAGAGGCTCTCACTATATACTCACACTTATATCCAATCCATCACAACCAGATTTCAAGTTACTAAAAGGGAATTCATTTCATCTGAAGTTATCATATTGGATTTAATCTTTACTTGGAGTTTCACTTGAGCTGCCTTGTGCCAGACTTGACTGAGTAAACATCTTCCTTGCTCAAAGTCACTATAATCAGAAAGGAGAAAGAGATACTGATTTGGATTCAATTATTAGTTGATTGTGCCATACTCTTAAATATTAAAACTGAAAAGAAAACCTTTCAAAATTGATTGTGCCATACTCTTAAATATTAAAACTGAAAAGAAAACCTTTCAAAATTGATTGTGCCATACTCTTAGATATTAAAACTGAAAAGAAAACCTTTCAAAATCGATTGTGCCATACTCTTAAATATTAAAACTGAAAAGAAAGCCTTTCAAAATCAATTGTGCCATACTCTTAAATATTAAAACTGAAAAGAAAACCTTTCAAAATTGATTGTTCCATACTCTTAAATATTAAAACTGAAAAGAAAGCCTTTCAAAATCAATTGTGCCATACTCTTAAATATTAAAACTGAAAAGAAAACCTTTCAAAATCGATTGTTCCATACTCTTAAATATTAAAACTGAAAAGAAAACCTTTCAAAATTGATTGTTCCATACTCTTAAATATTAAAACTGAAAAGAAAGCCTTTCAAAATCAATTGTGCCATACTCTTAGATATTAAAACTGAAAAGAAAACCTTTCAAAATCGATTGTTCCATACTCTTAAAAATTAAAACTGAAAAGAAAACCTTTCAAAATCGATTGTTCCATACTCTTAAATATTAAAACTGAAAAGAAAACCTTTCAAAATTGATTGTTCCATACTCTTAAATATTAAAACTGAAAAGAAAGCCTTTCAAAATCAATTGTGCCATACTCTTAGATATTAAAACTGAAAAGAAAACCTTTCAAAATCGATTGTTCCATACTCTTAAATATTAAAACTGAAAAGAAAACCTTTCAAAATTGATTGTTCCATACTCTTAAATATTAAAACTGAAAAGAAAGCCTTTCAAGATCAATTGTGCCATACTCTTAGATATTAAAACTGAAAAGAAAACCTTTCAAAATTGATTGTTCCATACTCTTAAATATTAAAACTGAAAAGAAAACCTTTCAAAATCGATTGTTCCATACTCTTAGATATTAAAACTGAAAAGAAAACCTTTCAAAATCGATTGTGCCATACTCTTAAATATTAAAACTGAAAAGAAAGCCTTTCAAAATCAATTGTGCCATACTCTTAGATATTAAAACTGAAAAGAAAACCTTTCAAAATTGATTGTGCCATACTCTTAAATATTAAAACTGAAAAGAAAACCTTTCAAAATCGATTGTTCCATACTCTTAAATATTAAAACTGAAAAGAAAACCTTTCAAAATCGATTGTTCCATACTCTTAAATATTAAAACTGAAAAGAAAACCTTTCAAAAAAGCATTTCAATAAGTCTGCATGTTAAATCTATATTTAACAAAAGTGGCCTATTTTAAAAAATATTACTGTTAAAACAAAAAATGCAATTTATATATAAGATAAAATTGTCTTTTACGTTTAAATTTATATTCTACCTTACCCCAGAACACCTTTGTATAAGGAGTTGGGGCTGTTATTTTTCTTCCATTCCTGGCACCAGCACCTTCCAATCTTCCATCAAAAATGCACTTAGAAGAAAGTTTCCAAAATTGCCCTTTCATTCCAAAAATAATTTCTTTAAGTGTTTTCAAAATATTTCTCTCTTGCCTTCCAATGTTCAAGTCAACATCACTTCTCAAGATGCAAGGAAACGTGAAGATTTTAACAGACCCCATGGTTATCTGTTTGAATCTGTTCATATCTATCTCTGTCTCTTATTGTCTATCTCTTCCTATCTCTCTCTTTCCATCTGTTTATTTGTGTGTCTTTCTCTGCCTATCTGTTTGTGTGTCTTTTCTTTCCTATCTCCCTATTTATCTGTTTCCTCTGTCTTTCTGTCACTTTCTTCCTGTCTATGTATCTATCTTTGTCTTTCTTATTCTATCTATCTATCTATCTATCCCTTTCTTCCTGTCTGTCACCTTCTTCCTGTCTATCTATCTATCTATCTATCTCTTCCTATCTCTTCCTATCTATCACTTTCTTCCTGTCTATGTATCTATTTTTCTCTTATTCTATCTATCTATTGGTGGGGGTGTTCTTTTGGTGTAATGGTTAAAATGCTAGACTATGGAATTGTAGTAAGCAAGTTTGAAACTTTAGTCACGCTATTACGTTTACTAAAAGACAAATACCCTTGGGAAAGGTAAGACATCACTCAATAAGCACTGGGCCTGACATATAGATGGTGCCACTAATAATAAATCCATATGATTTTTATTAAGTACTAACCTTCAAATGGCCTATTTCAAAATTTGAGCTCAATTGGATTATTAGTTTACAAATTACACTTATTTAGGTGAAGCTAGTGTTGCAAATTTTCAAAACAATGGAAAAATCTGGATTTCGTGTGTCGATAAAGCATTGTTTTTTGTTTTTTGATGGAAAAATACTTTTCAAGCAAAGCAATGGCTTGATAAGTGTTATTCAGACTCTACTCTATCAGAAACAATGATTAAGAGGTAGTATGCTGATTCTAAATGTGTTTGTACAGACACAAATGATACTGAATGCTCAGGTCACTCAAATTTGGCAGTTGTTCTGGAAAACACCAAAAAACTTTACAAACTCGTTTTGGCCAATTGTAAATTGAAGTTGCATGAGATAGCAGATGAGATGAAGATATCAGAAGGTAATGTATTCACCATTTTGCATGAACATTTGTCGATGAGAAAGTTATGTTCAAAGTGGGTGACACATCAACGATTCAGACAGTTGTTTGCAACTATTTCGATGCAACAAAAAGAAGTTTTTGCATAAATATGTAACAATGGAGGAAACATGGATTCACCACTTCACTCCAGAGTCAAGGTGGTAGTTAGCTGAGTGGACAGCAGCAGGTGAAAGCCGTCCAAAACGACCCAAGACGCAAACATCAGCAGCCTCTGTATTTTGGAAGAACTATCAATAGCGAATACTATATAGCATTATTGGTGCATTTGAAGGAAGAAATTGCCAAAAAACAGCCACAAATCAAGAAGAAAAAAGTACTCTTTCACTAAGACAATGCACCATGTCACAACGATGGCAAAACTACATGAATTACACTTCAAATTACTTCCACACCCACCCTATTCTCCAGATCTGGGCCCCAGTGACTATTGGCTGTTTGCAGACCTCAAAAGAATGCTCCAATGAAGAAGTGATATCGGAAACTGAGGCATATTTTGAGACCAAAGACAAATTGTTCTACAAAAAAGGCTTTGAATTGTTAGAGAAGTGTTGGAATCAGTGTATCACCCTAGAAGGAGACTGTTGATGAATAAAGTCTAATTTTGCCTAAAAGTTGTTGTTTTATTATTTAGGCCCAGGACTTATTGAGTGATGTGTTATGAATCCTCTTATTCTCCAAGTTATGGGTTGAATAGTTCTACCACTGTTCTTTTAGAAAGATGGATTTGGCATTAAATAACCCAAGAATGTTGAAATGCCATTAAACAACAAAACGAAACAAAACAAAACAAACCTTATCTTTCCTGAGCTATGTGTTAAATGGTTCCACCACTGTTCTTCTAGAAAGATGGATTTGGCATTGAATAACCCATGAATGTTGAAATGCCATTAAACAACAAAACAAAACAAAACAGACCTTCTTATCTTTCCTGAGCTATGTGTTAAATAATACCACTACTGTTCTTCTGCAGAGACAATTTTGGTATTTGATAACCCATGAAGGTTTATATGCCCTTAAACAAAGAAACCAAACCAGTAGAGTCACTGTAGTGTAGAGTGGAAGTAAATAATGGATTGTAATCTGACAATTTGTAAAGAAAAATTGATAACAAGCTAATCCAAGTTGAAGGAGAGATTTATCGAGAAGAAAAGTCAACACTATAGCGTTTCAGTTCTAATGAACCATCATCAGGACTATGAGGGATGATATTAGTGATGTTGAATCAACGATGGATGTGTAAAAAATGTAAAATATAAAAACCTAGGGAAAATTTGTATAACAAGAAAAAGTTGACCGTTTCATTAATTAATCAGCATTTGTTGTTTTAAATTATATCATTTGACTTGTTAGAAGTATTGTGTAGAATTTATGTTCCGTTTGTTTATCGAGAAAGATTTCAAATCCTTCCTTGTTTTTGACGAAGTTCTAATCCTATAAGTCTGGCTTTTTCAAATGTATGTGCCTTGGAAAATTTTAAATCACGGATAGAAGTTTCAAGGTATAGATGTATGTAATCCAGGAAAATATGTTGGGATGGAGTGTAGAGTCGAATGTGCTGGACTGTGACATTGTAGTAAGTTAGTTTGAACTCCAGTTCACTTTCAGACTTTAGGAAAGGTGTGAAACCTCTTATCCCCCAAGTTATGTGTTAAATAATGCCACTATTATTCTTCTATAAGAATGGCTTTAGTATTAGATAACCCATGAAAGTTGATGTGCCATTAAACAAAAGAACCAACCAAGCAAGCATTACCTTTGACTTTACAACCTATTATTTATTTTTTTTTTCATTGGCTAAGGTGTATATCTGAGTTAGGATATTTACACAAACAAGTTTGTGTATGCATAGATGAACCTTTTCCCAATGGCACTCAAAGAGATTTTACTGTAGAAGCAATAATGTTAGAAAGAGTTTGGTAGTGCTGATGGTGGTGTTGTTGGTGGTGCTGTTCTTTTGAAAAGTCAGCATTGAAGAACCTTTTTTTTTTTCCCGTAAGCAATATTGACATATCCTTTTTTTTTTTTTTTTTTTTTTTTTTTGAAATAGTGTACACAAAGTCTATAAGAATCAAGACTTATGTTTCTTACCTATGCAGCACTAGCACTTAAGTTTGTTTTTGGTTAGAGTTGTAAACTGACAGCTGCAAGAAGATGAGATAGAGTGGGTTTGAAAATGCACTAAAAATGTTTAGTTTAGTATAAAAAAATGACCAAAACAAAACAGACGAGTTGTGATGGAATATCAACAAAGTCAGTGGGTAATATTAAGAAAAGTCTTCAACTTGCTGGTGCATAATGGGTTAAAATGAGTATTCATTGCTTAAATACATCTATTCTTAGTTAGGATTCATTCAGTACCCACTCAGCTGTGTGTGTATTTTTTTTTTATTATTAGAAAAGATAAGTGTTAACCCTTTTACAAGTAGAGTGACATTTTTGTTGCTAACGGTAAACAGGCAGAGCAACATTTTTTTTGTATTGTAGCTCAATCTAAGGCAATTTTTCTATTGGCTGCTCATTAACCAATTCAATGTTTATGTATAGAATCATCACTAAGAGCTCCCATTGTGGTGTAGAATTATATAATGGTTCTTTTGCAAAATATCATAATTAAAAGTGAATACTTTATTGGTTTCATGCTATTGTACTATGATAGTTAATCATCAAATTATCATATATATATATATATATATATATATATATATATGATTAATTTAAACATTTACATTTAAACATCTCGTCTATTTTGCAAGTTTTCTGAAAATAATTTGCCCACTCTACAAGGATTTAAAAAATGATCTGCCAATGTTTAATAAATCCGACTAGTTAAATAAATAATATATATTTAAATTATTTGCTTTGTCACTATAAGCAAATTGGTGTGGTTTCTTGTTTAATGACATATCAACCTTGGTGGGTTATTTAATATATATTTAAAGTATTTGCTTTGTTACTATAAGTACAATCAATCGATAAAATGGAAACTTTAAATTATTTTTAAATGGTTTATTTAACCTAATGTATCACAGGTGAAAATTATTAAAATAGTACATCAACATTTTTGGTTTTGGTTTAATAGCATATCAACCTTCATGGGCTATTTAATGCCAAAGCCATTCCTGTTGAAGAACAGCAGTGGTATTATCTAATCCATAGCTAGGGGAATAAGGGGGTTCAAATCTTTCCCAAGAGTATTAGTCTGAAAGCGAATTTAATAGCATGACTGTTGTTTGAACTCACTTACTATGATGTCGCAGTTTAACATAGAGGGATAAGGGGGTTTATGACTTTCCCAAGGGTATTAGTCTGAATGTGAATTTAATAGCATGACTATTGTTTGAACTCACTCACTATGATGTTGCTGTTCAGCACCTTAGCCACTATGCAACAGGAACTCACTCTGAAAGCTTTTCACTCGAATAATTACTTATAAAGCATCAAAACAAGTCAAACATATAGAAACGCATTAGAATTGATATAGTTCCAGCAAGTACTAAAAGCATATATATAGAAATTAACTGCAAATGATTTTACTACAGAAATGGACTGCAAATGGATTTTACTCTAGTAAAAATTGTGTGTGGTTTAGGTATATCAACCTTCATGGGTTAATCAATGTCAAAGCTATCCCTGCGGAAGAACAATCATGGTGCTATTTAGCTGGGAGAATAGGTAGGTTTATTTGCATAATGGTTAGAGTGTTCACCAATGGCCCAGGAGACCTGGGTTCAATCCCAGGTCGAGTCATACCAAAAACTCAAAACACTCAAAATTATAAGGTATGGATGAAGGGTAAAGTGGAGCAACCCAGGGAAAAGAGTAGCGCCCACCCTTACAACTTGGTGTAGTAGCTATCAAAAAAGGAGCCTTTGGGTCCCCCTCGACTATGGTCGCCAACTTTACTACTTATACCTTTTGCAAGGGTATTAGTCCGAAAGAGAATGTGATAGTGCGATTAGAGTTTGAACTTACTATAATGTCACACAGTCCAGGATGTTCATCACTACACTACAGAGACTCCCATTCCTAGTCATTCATGATTTTACTGTAAAAATAAAACATAGCTATTTTGGTAAGTCTGCATCAATCCACTTGATGATCTATTGAGGAGAGACAGACAAAACTTTGCAAGTTATTGATATAGATGCTCTCTAATTTTATCACAACTCTTCCACTTCTCTGTGGCATATATCATCTTCAGCTTCTATGTGTCCATATTTAGATACAATAGATAATGCATATATGTGTGGGTATGAGCATGTCTACATATAGAATAGCATATGTATATGTGAGTGAGAGTATCAGTATGAGTGTGTGTAGGCATAGTTAGTGGGTATGTATGTACATATATGTTTACAAAGCTGATCCATGGTTTATACAGTTTTGACCATATTCAGTGGTCGATAGATTTACTTTTAAAAACAAAGAGATGCTGGTTTGCTGCAGGCAACAGCCACATCTTCATTTAACTTTAGTCATGTTTTTCGAAAGAAAATTTGCTTGTGGTGTGAAATAGGGTAAAAAAATCCTTCAGATCAATAAGTCATGTTTGAAATGTTGTGATAAGCCAAGTGAAATAGAAAAAAGTTTTCAAGGTCTCTGATCTCATTATCTTAATCTTTGGGCTAAGTAACAAGAAATTCCAAATAGATATGATGAAAGTGGATTTGGTTATTGAAAATTGTCTCTCCTGGCAGAGGAACCATC
>OY757941.1:48305334-48390334 GCA_963585895.1 Sepioteuthis lessoniana | reverse complement strand
ATATATACATACACACACACACACACACACACACACACATGCACACATATTGTAATGGTTTATGGTTATCACTAGCTCACTTTAACCAAATTTTGCGCTATTAGTAAATAGTGCTCAATATCAATGACAGAGCTGTTTATATACATATATATATATATATATATATATATATATATATATATATATATATACACACAGTTATTCCTATATACATATATACATTCACACACACAGGGTGATTAAAAAGTAACTCCCTATTCTAAAATTATTGTAATTCATTTTATACAAGAAATGAAATTTTAAGTATCTTGAAATAGGGAGTTACTTTTCAATTATCCTAATATATATATATATATATATATATATATATATATATATATATATATATATATATAGGGCAAGTGGGTAGATGTTCGCCACTGGTCCGGGAGACTTGCGTTCAATCCTAGGTTGTGTCACACCAAAGACTATAAAAATGGTACTTGATACCTCCTTGCTTAACACTCAGCAATATAAGGTACATATCAAGGGTAAAGTGGAGCAATCCAGGGAAAGGAGTAATGCCCTCCCCTACACCTCAGTGTAGTAGCTATAGAAAAGGGAGCCTTCGCGTCACCCTCGACTAAGGTCACCAACTTTACTTACTTACTATATATATATATATATATATATATATGTGTGTGTGTGGATGTACTTAATCTTTTCTTTTTAATTTAATTTTTTTTCCCACATATCAGTTCGTGTAATTTTTTGTTTTTTTTACAAATTGCATCATCTGTTTGTTTTTTTCATGCCACCTGAGTTATAGAAATAGATATAACACACATACACACCCATATAGAAATACACACACACACAAACAAACAAACACACACACACATACATATATATATATATATATATATATATATATATATATGTGTGTGTGTGTGTGTGTGTTGTAGTTTATTGCCTATAACCTGATACTTATCTCCTGGGATATGGAAGCTTACATAATTTATTGATTTCTAACATGGCAGGTCCCAAATTCTATGCCAATGGTAGATGCCATAACCTCTCTGCCCATTTGACAACCACTCTTCTTCACCTAGTCAATCATATTTTGAATCGCTTGGGAAGTCCATCATTTCGTCCTCTTTGTTTCAGTCCAAATCACATAGTTTATCCATGAAGGAATGTTGGAAATTTCAGTTGCTTGTAAGATGGACATTTTGCCAATTGAAGGTGACTCATTGATTTGGGATGCAGTTGGTCATGCAAGATGAAGGGCACTCCTTAATGATGCTGAGACAAGTATCTCCCTCCTCCTACCTGCTTGCAATGCAGAATCTCTTAGCTTTACTCAATACCTTAACTCTTTTCCTGTCCAAGAATTTCAAGATTTATTGAAGGAAGAGAAGCAGAACTGACACCTGGGCCAGAGAAAGTAAATGAGGAAAGGAAATAATAATTTTCAATTTGATCATAAATCCAGAAATCTGTTTGGCACCACTGAATTCATAAATCCTAAAATTAACTGAACTTGGAATCCTGAGAAACTAAAAGAGGCAGTTGGTGATGATGTTTTTTCTTCCTTTAGTCATTTCAGTAATTTCAAAATTATGAATTTTGAAAAATTCTTTTTTCTAAGATAGTGAAATAAGAAATTTTCACTCTTGAATGTTTTTTCTTTTTTTAACTATCTTAATAATTTTGAAATTATTAGAAAATTAAAAGTTTTTCATCCTCTCAGACAGATTCTGGTTTCCCTGTATAAAACTGTTATATTAAAAAAAAAAGAGGAATTATTACTGTTTGTCTTCATGCTCTGTCCAGTGGTATAAGCCACTGGTAGCGCCAGGAGTGGCAGTACTATCTTAGCCACCGAAACTGTGGCATCACCCCTGATTTTTTACACATTGAATGATAAGATTTTTAAATATATCTCTATATATTTTTTCTAATAAAGAAGGTCTGCTGAATAGTTTGAATTTTCTTTGTTTGAGCTTTGAAAAAAAATTTTCTAAAGAAATTAAAAAAAACGACAAAATTCAGACTATTCTGCAAACCTTTTTTATTACAAAATATTTACTTTTCTCTTGTTGGTTCTACAACAAACCTTTTCACACACACACACACACACACACACACACACACATATATATATAAAATAATAATAATAATAAATAAATATATATTAGATATACATATTTAATTCATGGAATTTAGACATCGACCTTGGGGTTTCATGGAGTTTTTTGCAAAACAACAATCATCAGGCAGTTAACTCCATGAAACCCAGTGGTTGCAGTCTAAATTCCATAAATTAAATATATATATATATATCTAATATTTATTTATTATTATTATTATATTATAGCTCTATCCTAGATATTGAGCACTCTCCATATTATATTGCAATTGGTTCGACACAAACCCACAAAGTGATTTAGTGATGACCAACACTGTTATGATATTATATATATATATATATAAAAACTGGATCTGGCATTAAATAACCTATAAGGGTTGATATGCCATAAAGCACAACAAAACCAAGCCTTAGTTAATATGCTGAATTTCCTTATGATTTACATGTAAATGTTTAACTAGCAGATTCTCAGTTTTCTAAAATGACTGCTTACCTGCAGGGTACAAGTTAGACTGCTCCAGCTAACAACCCTGTTAACAAAAATTCACCTTGAAGAAGATCTAAATGTTCAATCTGACCACCTTATAGGCTAAATTATGATTTTAAACTAAGGTATACTATTTTTCTTGAAACTTTTGCAAAGTGTGTTTCTTCAAGTTTAAGTCCAAAGTTAAATCAGAATTTGGAAAAGTGAAGTGGGTGAATGTTGTGAAATTGGAACTCTGCAAAGGAGGGACTAGTTTGTCTAGATACCGTTTTTATTTATTATTTAAAGAATAGACTTATCTTTTGATTTGTTAACTCAGTTTTTGTGTTAATAAAACTCTAAGTACATTTAATTTTTTTTTCTTACTACATAAGAATTATCTAATCAGCTGGGACTGTAGAATACACTGACTGCTTCTCTGCGGAGGGATACTATTTACCAACCCCTCCGCTCGGGCAGGATATGACACAAGGTCAATTTTTAAGCGGAGTTTAACAGGTTTGAATTCAGAGTTTTCCTTCTCCTAGACTAGTTACCTAACCAAGGCTGAAGAACCTAGTGTGCCCTACTATTCACCCATAGCTGGAGGGAGAATAATTGGATTAATACCTTTCCGAAGGGTATTAGTGCTATGTGAAATGCAATCAGTCTCGTCCAGGATTTGAACTTGTGTCGCCGTGTCCATTTCCTACGACAATAACGACTACACCACGAGCACCTCCACTCTTCAGAGGGATAAGACTTCCACCGAGTGTTCTGGATATAACACTAAATAATCTGATGGTGAGGTTTCAATAATGCTAGAGCTTTAGGAAATGTGGAGTACCCCTTCATTGCCATCACTCCCAGATCTGCTCTGGCCTGGAGTGGTAGCTCCTGATAGGGTCCAATCGATGGGTCAAATAAGACTAAACTATGTACTAATGCTAAACTGAATTCTTTGAAATAGAACTGTTCGTATGTGTAAAAATGGATTTGGCAATTAATAACCTTCAATGGTTGATGTGCCATAAAACTAAACTAAACCAAACCAAACCAAAATCAATCAATTTTCTTATAAACAGGGGAAAAAACTCACTCAAAAAATAGAAATTGTTAAAAAGTTGCAAAGGTGGAATTTTTTTCATGTTGGTGATTGTTAGTTCTTTTGCTGCTGGTCCAACTCTAACACTTATTGCTGGAAAAGAAAAAGACAAAATGTTTTAATGAAATAATTCTGATATATATATATATATATATATATATATATAGTTGTAATGTAATTTAGTTGTTGAGTTTTATTAAACCAGAAGTACCAGTTTTGCTATTGTGTAGGGAAAACAGAAGTACTTGTTCTGCTATTGGTAGGACTTTCTCTTGGGAGTTAATATCTGACTGGAGTCTTGTATTGTATTTATTAGTCAGGGCTAGCCTTAACCTGATTATATTTCACACCTAAGGAGGCCCCAGGCTAGAGTGTAATGTATTCTTAGTTCATCAAGTACACAACAACAAAACATTACAATATATATGTCCCCAATTTGGCCTTGCACTTCCTAAGGCCAGCCTTGATTACAGTTACCTTTTGAAGTATTTGTGTAGAATAAATGAAATATTCTATACCATCTATGCTATTGTAACTAAGTTGATGAAGCAGCTGGTACATTGAACCAGACTTTCTCCAGGCAGAAGAGGATGTAATTTCAAATTTCACTAGGAGCTTATTCTTGTCCTTGCTATCATAGTTAATATCTTAAACTAATGTCTTGATTTTTATCGTTAAGGGTTTTCGGACTATTGTCTTCATCTTTATTGTTATTTCCATAATGTTTCAGCCGATATGTCCTCTGGCCTTCTTCAGGTGTTAGTTGAACTCGGGAACCTACACGGAACTTTGAACTATGTTCTTTATTGAATCCATGGGGGTCGCCTGTTCTGATTCCATTAGCCACAACCAGGTACAAGTGTTAAGTATTCCTATATTGTTACTCACCTGTAGTCAGGATTGAACCTGCAACCACTAAATGATTGTCTCCTTAGAAGCTTAGGGAACCAACACCTATGACCATTACACTATGTGTCCAGCTGTGTCTTGATAATTTTCTTATTTAGCACCATCAATTGTCTGATGCTCTGAGATTAAATATTTTAAATTTCTTTTTATTTAGGACAATGATTTCATTTGTCTGAGGTTTTGAGGAAAAATATATACATTATTCTACACACAGAGAACATCATATATATGTTTATATACATATTTGCTCATACAATATTTTATATTTTATTAACTGTGGAAATGTCTTTGTCATAGCGCTGTCGACCAAAATATCATCAGATGATAACTGTTGTGGTTCGTTAGGGGCCAGAAAGAAGACTCAGAAGAAGAGAAAGTAGGTGGAACAAGTGTATTGAATAAATGGAACATATATGCAAAATAAGAATGTTAGTAAAGCAGGTAGAAGTGTCTGTCCAACACTGTCAGGTTTGACTCCTGGGAGGAAGTCTCTCTGAGAGTAAACAGGATTAGTATTTATGGAGGTGTCTGTGGTGTAATGGTTATCATCACAGGAAATAGACACGGCGACACGAGTTCAAATCTTGGACGAGGCTGATGGCATTTCACATAGCACTAATACCCTTGGGAAAGGTATGAATCCAATTATTCTCCCTCCAGCTATGGGTAAATAGTAGGACAGACTAGGTTCTTCAGCCTTGGCGAGGCAACTAGTCTAGAAGAAGGAAAACTCTGAACTCAAACCTGTTAAACTCCGCTTAAAAATTGACCTTGTGTCATATCCTGCCCGAGCGGAGGGGTTGGTAAATATGGATTAGTATTTATGTTGGAGGAAGAGTTCATTATCATGTAGATAGGTCACCATAACAATAATCCTGGAGTCAGTATATCATTATCACTTTCATGGTCTTTCAGGAATCAAGAAAACTTATTTGGTTGTGCTCATCTCCTCTCCAACTATTATTTGTCAAATATTGAGTTGAATGGTAGGAAACATAACCATGTTTTTCTCTTTTAATATCATGGTATGCTAAATTAGGACTATTATTAGATATATAAGATATAGGCTACAAGGAAAGGTGGTTTTATGCCTTTGGCTTGGTTGGGTTGTGTTGAGTTTTATGGTATATCAAATATTGTAGGTTATTTAATGCCAAATCCTCTTTATACATATATATTAAATATATACGATTTAGTTTGGTTGGGTTTTATGGCATATCAACCATTGTTGGTTATTTAATGCCAAATCCTCTTTATACTTGTTATATATGATTTTTAAATGCATAGTTTGGAGATAACATTCTTAAATGAGCTAGAACTCATTGGTTGCATGCAATTAAATGGTTATACATAAGATTTGTTTGTCAAATGTTTGTTGGTTATGTTATTTTTAAATGAGTTAGACAAGCATTACTATTGTTAGCGTACAGTTAAACGGTTCTAAATATTCTGACACAAATAGTTCTATTTAGTATTAATCATTTCTTTGAACTCACGTAAATGTCTAACAGGAATACTTTTATTTGCTCTCATTCAAATGGTTTAAAGCATTTCTATGTAACATAACAATTCAATTTAGGCACACAGTTTTCAAGTATTGCTAATCAACACAAGTAATTCTATTCAACATTATTCATTCATTACATGCAGTTGAATTATTCCAAATATTATTATATATCACTCACAGTTCAATTAAACATCAGTCATTTGTTTACACACGGTTCTATTTCTAACAATTCAGTTTAATGTACGTCATTTGTTTGCACACAGTTTAAAAGTCACTCTTCTATTTGACTCATAGATATGACCCTATCAGTTACTTCCAGTCTGGATCAAAATGGACCTGCAAGCAATAGCTATAAAGGGTACCCCATATTCCCAAAAGCTCCAGGGTTGGAGCCTCACTATCAGATTGTTTAATGCCATATCTAGGACACTCATTGGGGAGGGGTCTTACCCTTCTGCAAAGATATAATTGGTGTATTCTACAACCCCAACCGAGTGGACTATTTATGCTTCTGTCAACAACTGTAGTGTCACATGAATTCAAAGAAAAGTAGTTCCATAGGATACTTGCTGAATAATCACATTCATGATGTCCCTTAAAGCAGTTAGAGGGTGACAGTGCCTACCTTCTCTCCTTGTAACATGTAGCAGATTGTATTAGATTACACATATATAAGTAAAGTTGGCAACCTTAGTCGAGGGTGACCAGAAGGCTCCCTTTTCAATAGCTACTACACCAAAGTGTTGGGTAGGGCGCTCCTCCTTTCCTTGGATTGATCCACTTTACCCTTGATACGTAACTTATAATGCTGAGTGTTAAGCAAGGAGATATCAAGTACCATTTTTTGAGTCTTTGGTATGACTCGACCTGGGATTGAACCCCGGTCTCCCAGACCATTGGCGAACACTCTACTCATTAGGCCAATAGCCTGGTGACACGTATATAAGGGTTTTTAATTCAGAGTTTCGCTTCAGAACTGATTTGCCTAAAAGAGTCCTCTCTGCCCTACTATTTAACTATAGCTGGAGGGCAAAGAGATGGATTCATGCCTTTCCTAAGAACATTAACACAAAGGGAAATGTAAACAGCCAAGAATTTGAATTTGGTTCTCTGAGTTCTTTTACTATGATGTTAACCATTCATGCCATCCATGCCTCCTCAGATTGCCCATTCAGCTGAGGCTGTAGAATATACTCACTGCATCTCTGCAGAGGAGTAAGACCCCCCCCGCCTACAAGTGTCTTGGATATAACACTAAATAACCTGATGACATGGCTCCAGTAATGCTGAATCTTTGGGGAATGTGGAGTACCCCACCATGACCATTGCTCCCAGTTTCACTCTGGTCTAAAGTAAAAGCACCTGATAGAGTCCCATCTAATATTCAGTCATTTTTTACACTTGAAGCAATTTAACTATGTGCAAACAAATGAGTGATGATAATCTAATTATTAGTATTACATAGCAATACTTGGAACCATTTAACTGTGGTAAAACAAATAAATAATGTTGAATAGAATTCTTCATGTTAGATAGGAATACTTTAAACCATTTAACTCTGTGCAAACAAATGTATTCTTGATTGGTTAACAATATTTACTTACAAACTATTCATTTACAAATCATATATATTTAATATATATGTATAAACAGGATTTGGCATTAAATAACCCGCTAGGTTTAATATGCCATAACACACAACCAAACATCCAACAGCCTCGTCGGTGAAATTAACAGCTTATAATAATACAGAAATTTTAGTTGATGGAAAGTGCATTGCCAACGTGAGTTAATTCAAAAACTTCTAGGCTTTTTATAATTTCAGGTACTGTGCTTTGTGTAAGTGCTTATGAACGTGAAATGCAAAAGTTGCATCCAGTATTTGAATTTGTGTCTCTGAATTCATTTTTTGCAATGATAACCATAATGCTATATTTACTTCCAAACAGGCTCAGCCAGAATATGAAATCAGTCCTATGATTCCATTTTCATAAAGCTGATAACCACTTTTGTCATCTTTAATATTAATGGATTAAAAGTTTGAATGATTTTTCTTGGGTTTTATCTTCTGGACCTTATCTGATAAATAACATAAATAATGGAAGATGGATTTGGTTATTCCTGGGGGAATTGCGTACTTTCATGGGTTTACAATCTTTCAGGTTGAATGAGTTAATAAATTGACAACCATGTCCAGCTTTAATATGAATATCTTGGCATTAAATTAGCAACAGGTTCAGTCTACTATCTTCAACAGACAGACATCCATTAACAGTGATTTACTTTAGATTTGTCTCAACTTTCTGTTGCTCATGTTCAGCTTGGTGTGAATAGTCTGCTCATCCATCAAGAAAAGGAAGTTCATTGGAAGGTTTTAATATTGACATCTGCCCCCTCTACTGCACTGATGAGAGTGCAATTGATGGTTTTCATTACATGGTTGTCACCTCAGAACCCTGCCCTCTTTTCTCATTGAAGAATTTGGGGGAAGCAGTTGGAACCTCAAAATCCTCATATTAACGCCAATTTCCCCATTTCTTCTCTCTCTCTCCCTGCCAATCACACCATTCAGTGACTTGCTCACAGAATTCTCTGTAAATAGCTACATGAGTCTTTCTGTTCATTTTGATTTGTATTTTCTTTTTAATTTTTTGTTGCATTTTTTTATTGCCACTAACTCCGGTCCTAAAGGAGGGGTCCCCAAGGCATCGTGACTAATGTAACGTGCTGGACTGCTACAAATGAGTTCAAACTCCAGTTGTGCTATTACATTCAATTTCAGACCAAAACCCTTGTGAAAGGTATGAAGCCCCACTATCTCTCCAATAGCAGGGCTAGACTTTGAATTCAGTTACTATGATGGGGTCTACCCACCCCACCCCATGATTGTAGAATACTCCATTACTCTCTCCTATTATTATGATACTCCATTACTCTCCCTATTATTATGATACTCCATTACTCTCCCCTATTATTATGATACTCCATTACTCTCCCCTATTATTATGATACTCCATTACTCTCTCCTATTATTACGATACTCCATTACTCTCCCCTATTATTATGATACTCCATTACTCTCCCCTATTATTATGATACTCCATTACTCTCCCCTATTATTATGATACTCCATTACTCTCTCCTATTATTACGATACTCCATTACTCTCCCCTATCATTATGATACTCTATTACTTGGCTGGTCATTTTCTGAGTTTTTGTGTTAGTAAAATTGCTAAAATACCTTTCTATAGATTACTGAAGCACTTCCTTGAGCCCAGACATGTGGTCTCTGTAAGTTTAATGTATTTTGAATAAGTGATATGGTTGGATATGAATTAACAGAAGTGTTAATTAAAAATAATGTTGGAGATTATCATAATTCAAAGGAATATTTGAATCTACTGCCTTTCACATAGCAGATTATACATTCTGTAGTAAAATGAAAGCATCACCATATTGGTACAGGAAGTTATGTTAATAGAAAGAAGAAGACTTATGTTATCATACTAAATAATATTATGAATATTATAGTATCTTGTTTACTTAAATAGATGAAATATTAGCCAATGAAATGAAAGCTCAACACTCATTGGCATAAATGAAGGAAGTAAGGAACAAGGCAAACATAAAAAGACATTCCTCTATATATCATAGTCTCCTGACTGATTTTGTATGCTCAATTGTGGATAGAATAGTTGGGCTGGGTGAATTCCCCGGATTGCTCCATTTTAACCTTGATCCTTACATCATAATGCTGAATGTTAAGCAAGGCAGCATCAAGTCCCATTTTTTGACTCTTTGGTATGATTTGATCTGGGATTGAACCCCGGTCTCCCAGACAATTGGCAAACACTCTACTCATTAGGCTCACAACCAAACATCAACTAACTTGTAAAAATTCATCAATAGAATAATTTTCTAAATATCATAGTTTTCAGTTTCAGATTTTAAAAAAGTAGATAGAAAGAAAGTATCCAAAAGAATAATGCTCGTATTTAGGAATCAATGAAACAAGAAATAATTTGAATATTGTTGATTTTTTTTTTTTGGTAAGCATAGGGCGCACGTTCTCCTTGCATCAGCGAGCTCCAAAAATCGATCCTTCTTGTTTGGGGTCTAGTACCCGACTCTTTCTCTCTTCAAATTCTCACACAAACCTCTGTGCGCTTCCGGTGTGTGACGTCATCTGCACCCTGTCACCCAGTATTGTCTCGGACTATTATGACATCTGAGTGACACCTCCATCTGCCCGCGCGCACCCGCGTTAACACCTGCTTCAATGTTGTACCTAACTAACACATGTGCTGAGCTGAAAGGTTCTCAGCCTAACTAAACTCAAAGGCATGAACCAAAATCCCTCGGCTATTTTATAACAGTATCAAGTGCTATTTTTTGAGTCTTTGGTATGACTTGACCTGGGATTGTATGCCAGTCTCCTGAGCCATTGACAAACACTAATCATTATGCCAATAGGCCAAGTCTAATTCTGGAATTAATGTCTGACTCTGCCTCATATTACCAAAATATTGCAACACTTTTGACTCACTCTTGTAATAATGTGTTTTGGATCTAACCAGTTGTGTTTGGCGTGAAAGTCTTCATTCAGCTTCTGCATCGGTTACTCAATGTTTAAATTAATCTAATTGAACCTGGGATCTTTTATGTCACACAGCCAAACAAACTGGGAGTTTCTTTTCTTTCTTTTTTTCTTTCCATTTAATTGATGCCTTCTGTTGTTCTTCTTTATTCCATCAACACCCAATCTCATTTCCGAAATTCGGAGAAAACCATTTTGGCTGTTGGCTTTCAAAAATATCTGAATCATCAGAAAAGTGAAAAAGGAAAGATAAAAAAGAAAAGGGAAATTTCCCTTTAGGAAAACAAAAATAAAAAAAATCCTGAAAGGAAATTCCATTAATTAGCTAATCCACTTTTCCTTGGATTATTTTTTTTTTCCAATACTTCACCAAGAAACTTTTATTGAAATTAATTTCTCTTGTGTTTTTGAGACAAAGTTTACTATTAATAATACTGTTACTATTAAAAAGACTATCATAGGTATTTCAGGTTGGAAATCAAAAAGGAGTAATGAAATTCTTATGTTCATTTAGAAGATTTAAGTTTTTATAAATGTCTTGTTTCTTTTTATAACAATGCAGAGTTCATTACATTATGGTTAAACGTAGGTTACTTCGTAATTTTATGGCAAGTCAAAAGTTTAGCAGTGTTTTGGTATGTGCTTGTTTATGGTGTGTATATCATGTGATCAAAGAAGTTAAAGTTGTGGAAGGTATCCACTGTAGTTCACAGTACTGTCAATTATTCCAATCATTCTTCATCCAGCTATGGATAAATAGTAGGACAGACTGAGTTCTTCAGTCTTGGTGAGGCAACTAGTTTTGGAGAAGGAATAGTCTTAATTCAAACCAGTTAAACTCTGCTTAAAAATTGACATTGTGTCATATCCAGCTCGAGCAGAGGGGTTGGTAAATATAGTAGTTCACAGTATTGTGATCGTTGGTGTGCTGGTATGCATATTTACCAACCCCTCCGCTCGGGCAGAATATGACACAAGGTCAATTTTTAAGCGGAGTTTAACAGTTTTCCTTCTCCTAGACTAGTTGCCTCACCAAGGCTGAAGAACCTAGTCTGCCCTACTATTTACCCATAGCTGGAGGGAGAATAATTGAATTCATACCTTTCCCAAGGGTATTAGTGCTATGTGAAATGCAATCAGTCTCGTCCAGGATTTGAACTTGTGTTGCCGTGTCCATTTCCTACGACGATAACCATTACACCACGTGCACCTTACTTTACTTTATCATTGTTAAAGTTCCCTTAGTTGTAACAAAAAATCATTCACAAAGGACTCGTCACAAATTAGGATATCCAATAAAGGAAAAGAAAATTCTGCGATGATAACCATTACACCATGGGCACCTCGGTGTGCTGATATGTTGTGTATTGCTTCACTCCATGCATGATTTGAAAACCTCATGTATGAATGTGCAATGTAGTCTAATCCAGGAACTTATGCTTTACGGGTTTAAACTGGTCTATAACAATAATATAGAATAATAATAATAGCAGTATTTAGCATTAGATAACCTGCAAGGGTCGATATGCCATAAAACCATATCATTGTTTGGTTTTGTTTTATGGCATATGAACCCTTGTAGGTTATTTACTGCCAAATCCTCTTTATACACATATATTGAATATATAGGATTTGTAAAGATTTTGCTAATAACATTTTTGAATGAGTCTAAGTTCATTTTTTTGCACACAGTTAAATTGTCCAAAGTATTGCTATGTATCACTAACTATTCACTTAAATATCAGTTATTTGTTTACACACAGTTAAATGATCAAACAGTTCTATTTCTAACAATTCAACATAAGTCATTTGTTTGCTCTTAGTTTAAATTTTGAACATTTCTATTTGACTCATAAATAGGACCCTATAAACTGCTACCACTCCAGGTCAAAGTGGACCCGTGAGCAATGGCAATGAAGAATTACTCTGCATTTCCCACCATCACCATCAGATTGCTTAGTGTCATATCCAGGATACTCATTGGGAGAAGTCTTACCCCTCTGCAGAGATGCAATCGGTGTATTCTTCAGCCCCAACTAACTGGGCTTACCATTTTGTTGTATTTAACATGTTGAATTTAATGTGTTATTTTTCATTCTGTGACATTGAGTAATAGGTTAGGATGAGAAATAAAGTACTAACATCCATTATGATTTGTATTCTTGGAATCTGTCTGACATGGTCTTATTGATTTGGCAAGTGAAATTCAAATTTAGTTATAACTGAATTCTGCCATAATCCATATTTACAAATTGACTTCATTTACAATTGAGGGTTAGTAGAAGTAGTAATATAGTCTTAAATTTTCTGAGAAATTTGGTGTTGAATTCTGGTTATTATACATATTTACCAACCCCCTCCGCTCGGGCAGGATATGACACTAGGTCAATTTTTCAAGCAGAGTTTAACAGGCTTGAATTCAGAGTTTTCCTTCTCCTTGACTAGTTGCCTCACCAAGGCTGAAGAACCCAGTCTGCCCTACTATTTACCCATAGCTGGAGGAAGAATAATTGGATTCATACCTTTCTCAAGGGTATTAATTGCGATGTGAAATTCAACCAGTCTCATCCAGGATTTGAACTTGTATCACCGTGTTCATTTCCTACGACGATAACCATTACACCACGGGTTATTATTAATTCTTAATAAGACTTACTTTGTGGCTTTATAGTTGAAACAAATGTAATGGTATTATTTAAGTTGTCCACCCTTTCTTTGAAGCATTGTCTATATTACTAATTTCAGGTTTTTTTTTTTCTTTAAATTTATGATGCTTTTCTCTTCTAGCTAACAACCTTGAGAAAGGTATGAATCCGTCTCTTCTCCTTCTACAGCTGCGCAAAAATAATAGGACAATCTTGAGTCTTTAGTCTTGGTATGAAGTTTTTGATGCATGTCTTTTATGACTATCATGTATGAGTATCATATTTACCAACCCCTCTGCTTGAGCAGGATATGACACAAGGTCAATTTTTAAGCGGAGTTTAACAGGTTTCAATTCAGAGTTTTCCTTCTAGACTAGTTGCCTCACCAAGGCTGAAGAACTTAGTCTGTCCTACTATTTACCCATAGCTGGAGGGAGAATAATTGGATTCATACCTTTCCCAAGGGTATTAGTGCTATGTGAAAATGCAATTAGCCTGGTTCAAGATTTGAACTCGTGTCGCCATATCCATCATGTATGACTATTAGTCTCAGAGAAAGAAAACTTTGAATTTAAACTAGCTATACTCCACTTTAAAAAACTTTGACAAAATATAAAATTGCATCCCATATTCTTGAAAGCACATCTAAGGAAATACCATCTTCTAAAATTCTTTTTTCTGTTTGAGGTTAGTCTGATGATTATAAAATCCAACTTAGAAATATTAGGTTTTTTGGAATAAGATCTTGTTTACTGGCCTCAAATTAGATAACTTTATCTTTCTTTTTTTTTGTGGAGGAGTCCTCATGGTTTGGTGGTTAACCTACTGGACTGCAACATTGTGGTCAGTGAGTTCAAACTCCAGTTGTGCTATGGCATTTTCTTTCGGATTAATACCCTTGGAAAAGGTATGAGCCCCCTTGTCCGTCCTTCAACTGTGGGTTAAATAGTATGACTACTATTCTTTTACTAAGTTGGCTTTGTCATGAAATAACCCATGAAGGTTGATATGCCATTAAACAAATAAACCAAACCAAACTAACTTTTCCTAAGTCACCAATCTAGATACTGAATAGACTCATTTCTAATCAAGTGGGAATAAAAGGGTACTCCACATTCCCCAAAGCTCCATCATTACTGGAACCTCACCATCAGATTGTTTAGTGTTATATCCAGGGCACTCGTTGGCGGGGGATCTTACCCTCTCTGCTGAGTCATAGTAAATAGAACTGGTGAATTGAGTTCAAATTCTGGTTGAGATTGCATTTCAGTTCATGTTAATGTCTTTAAGAATGGCATGAAGATGTCTTTCTCCCCCAGCCATGGTCTAATGTTAGGGCACATTGGGTTCTTTAGCCTTGGTTAGAAACCAAGCTAGAAGAAGGAAAACTTTGAATTCAAACCAGCTTGACCTTTTGCCATTTCCTGCCAGGGATGGAGAGTTTAGCTGAATACTCTAATATATTAGGTCTTAAAAAATCAAACCCTCTCAACTTGGGCTATAGAACACACCAAATCCATCTCTGCATAAGGCTAAGACCCCTACCCCCAATGAGTATTCTAGATAAGATATTAAACTATATGATGGTGAGGCTCCAGTCTTGGAGCTTTTGGGAATGTGGACTATCCCTTCATTGCTAGCAGTCTCGTCTATGGTTCAAATAAAAATATTTAACCATTCTTGAAACCATTTAACTGTGTGAAAATGGATGACTGATGTTAAATTGAATTATTAGTATTACATAGGAATACTTGGAACCATTTAGCTGTGTGTAAATGAATGAATAATATTAAATAGAATTACTAGTGTTAAATAGCAATACTTGTAACCATTTAACTGTGTACAAACAAATGAACTCTGACTTGTTTAAAAATTCTTTCCAACAAACTATTTATTTATAAATTATGTATATTTGATATATATTTATAAACAGGATTTCGGTAGATATGCCATAAAAAACAACCAACTAACCCTTGAAGGTTGATATACCAAATAAACCAATAAAACAAGACAAAAACCAAACCTGCTTTTCCTAAGTAGTCAATAATCTTAATTCTAAACAGACTTAAAAGATTGATATTGCAACTGAATATGAAGTGGTTACCTGTTTAAAATGACTGAAAATACATTTTTATTCTGTATCCAATTGGAGACAACAATTGTTAAACTAACTTTGATATAAAATAACTCACCAAGTTTTGACATGTAAAACTTATGAAACTCTAACATGTAACTAGGAACTTTGTAAACCAATACCGTAGCCATACATTGTACTCTACTCTTATCTCTTTTATTAGATAAATCTGTTTTAGGTCATGTTTAAAATGATTAAACTTTAACACATTGGATCTTACATTTGCAACTAGGTATAGTTGGTTTGGTTTGGTGGATTTTATGGCATATCAACCTTTGTAGGTTATTTAACACCAAATCCATTTTTATGTAAATAATCTGTTCTATTTAAAACAATTCAGTTTAGCATAAGTACACAGTTTAATTGTCAAAAACATTTCTATTTCAAACTATTCAAGCAGTTATATGTAACAATTCAGTTAAGTGTGAATACAGTTTTAATGTCGGAAAACAGTTCCATTTCAAATAATTCAGTTAAGCATAAGAACGCAGTTTAGATGTAAGTACGGTTTAATTGTCAAAAACATTTCTATTTCAAGCTATTCAGTTTACTCAAACAATTCAGTTTAGCATAAGTATGCTGTTAGTTCTATTTAACCCATAGATAGGGCCCTATCAGGTGCTACCACTCTGGGCCAGAGTGGACCTGGGACCAATGGCAATGAAGGGGTACTCCGCATTCCCCAAAGCTCCAGCACTGCTGGAACGTCACCATCAGATTGTTTAGTGTCATATCCAGGACACTTGTTGGGGGGAGGGGTCTTACCTCTCTACAAATGTGCAGTCTGTGTATTCTACAGCCCCAGCCGACTGGGCAAGCAACTAGGTATAAAGTGTTTTCCTATTTAAAATGTTTGCCTATTATTAATATTTGATATGAATTGTTAATTGAAGATAATTGTTAGCAAATGATTTTTATCATTATTTTACTCCTTACAAGTTTGTTCACACCAATGTTAGCTGGTGGTCTTTCACTGGAGTCTGAATGAGAACAAGTTTTCTCAAGTCTCCAGGACTCTTCTCAATATTCTGACCAATCTTAAGAAAGCTGTCATTTGGATGGACTTGATTCTTCCTCTGATTTCCAATTCCTTTAGTCTTTTTTTTTCAAAATCTTTGGGGACTGTTCCAAATGCACCGACTACAATTGGTATATCTGTCATACTCATGTTCCACAGCTTTTTTTAGTTCTCTGACAAGGTTCATCTATTTGTCGATCTTTTTGCTTTCTTTTCTTTTCTCTTAAATTGTAATAGCTCCTTGAAATCATTTAATTACTTTCAAAAAGACTGAAATTGGCATTAACTAACCCAAAAAGAGTTGACACACCATAAAACCAACCAAGATAATCTGTTGCTTTAAACATAAGCAAAAAAAATAAGCATTTACGTTTGGCTCAAGGCCACGATTATAGGGCTCAATACTGCTGTATGGATGCACTACTTGGACGCTAACTAAACGGCTGGAGAAGAAGCTAGACGACAATTACACAAGAATGTTGCGAGCAATATTGAACAAGTCCTGGTGGCAACACCCCACAAGTCACCAACTATACAGCCACCTGCCTCCCATCATGAAAACTATTCAAGTTAAATGAACCAGACATGCAGGACACTGCTGGAGAAGCAGCGACGAGCTCATAAGTGATGTACTCCTGTGGACCCCCACATATGGCCGGGCAAAAGCAGGACGACCAGCTCGAACATACATACAGCAGCTATGTGAGGATACGGGATGTAGCCCTGAAGACCTGCCAGAGGCGATGAACAATAGGCAGAAGTGGCAAGAGAGGGTCAGGGATATCTGTGCCTGTGGCACAACATGATGAGGAACCCAAAAAGAGTTGACATGCCATAAAACCAACCAACATAATCTGTTGCTTTAAACATAAGCAAAAACAAAGCACTTAAGTTTGGCTCAAGGCCACGATTATAGGGCTCCTAGATAGGATCAAATTTCCCATTGGGTAGTAATTGATTTTTCAGACTAGCTTGTTAAGCATTACACCATGACAAGGTGCTGTGAAATAAGATCTTGATAGTAATTAGTTACATTTGTGTGGTGTGTAGATTTTTTTTTTCATATCAGTTTTTGAAAATTTCATTTGTTGTCTTGATTGAAAAAAATCACACATTTTTATTTGTTTTTTTTTTAATTTTTATTTTTATTTTTTTTACTAAACTTCCTATAAAAAACACTTCTTTTTCTGCAATGGAAATGTTAGACATGGAATGTTTAAAAAATCTGTTGGATTGTAATTACATATACTATATCATTTTACCTACCAGGTGGGCAGGTGTCAAATGCACTCCCACAGCTTAATCACCCTGTTGGTGGGTCTTTGAATATGCTGACTGTATCCTCTTGAGAGGGGTAAGGACTCTCTCCCCGCTCTAAAAAATAGGGTGTCCTGGGTATGACACTAATCTACATCTAGTAATCTACATCAAAGGAGGTGCCCATGGTGTAATGGTTATCGTCGTAGGGAATGTACACAGCGACACGAGTTCAAATCCTGGACGAGACTGATTGCATTTCACATAGCACTAATACCCTTGGGAAAGGTATGAATCCAATTATTCTCCCTCCAGCTATGGGTAAATAGTAGGGGCAGACTAGGGTCTTCAGCCTTGGTGAGGCAACTAGTCTAGGAGAAGGAAAACTCTGAATTCAAACCTGTTAAACTCCACTTAAAAAAAATTGACCCTGTGTCATATCCTGCCTGAGTGGAGGGGTTGGGTAAATATGCTAATCTACATCTAGTGGTGAAGCTCCAGTTCTGGAGATTTGGGTGTGTAGAGTTTCCTCTTCTTCACCATTACTCTCATGTATACTCTGACCTGGAGTGGTAGTACCTGTTAGAGTCCCATCTGTGAATTAAATTGATAGGTTTTTGAATTATATATATTCAAATAGAGCGTGTGCAAAAAAAATCTCAAGAAACGACTATGCAAAAAAAATGTAAATATGAATATAAAATGAATGTGATTCCCTAACCTCTAGGTTTAAAATAACCCAAGACAGGTTTCCATGCTCTTAAAATGAATCAATCAAAGCTTTGTGTGCAAGCTGAAAACCATATTCTGAATCTTTTGCTTGCCAAAACATAAGAAAAATGGAACAACAGAATTGTAGTAATATGATGCTTTATATTTTAAACAGTGCATTGATAGTTTCATTAAAGAAAAAATTGCACAAACATTTTTATGCAGAACTGTATATAAATATCTACCAAACATTTTAAAGTAATTTTCTAAAAAGTATTCTGTTATTTCTCATTGATACCTGACTAATTTTCAAGGAAATATGAAATATTTTTAACAAGGAATATGAAGATTAACTTAATGACAATGTCCAGTCAACAGAATATTTTCCTTTTTTACATTTTGTTTTCACTCAGTGTTTTCCTTAGATCATCACTGAAGTTTCATTATAGCATCCTCTTAAGTTCAAAGTTCAATCAGAGGAGCTCCTGTGGTGTAGTGACTAATCCTGGATTGTGACATCTACGAGGTGCATACGATAAGTTTCTAGACTTTTTTCGTACGGGCATTTAAAATTGTCGTAGACTCTTGAAAATTCAGTATGTTATTGCTATATATCTCATGAGATGACTGACCAATTTTTATGATTCCAGGTTTAAAAGAACAGCTACAGCAGTAATTGGAATACACCCTTCTAAAGCCTGATTGTCACAGTTGGTGAATTTCAAAAATGCAATCTGACACTTTAGAAGAACAATATACAATAGAATTGTGTTTTAAACTTGGAAAAAATGTCACAGAAACGTATGGAATGCTTCAGACTGCTTTTGGGCCATCTTGCATGAATCAAGCATCAGTTTTTGAGTGGCATAAGAGATTCAAGGAAGGCAGGAAGTCTGTGCGGGATGATGAGAGGTGTGGGAGGAGTAAGGAAGTCAATACACTACAGTTGATTGGCCAAAGGGTTAAGGTTAGGGTTACTATGTTGAGGTTTTAAGGGAGTTGAGGAAGAAATTCCTAGGGAAGAGGCCAGCACTCTTCAAATCGGGTCAGTGGCATTTCCAGCAGGACAATGCACCAGTTCACAACTCCATCCTTGTCACAAACTATTTGAGCAAGATGGGTATCAAGACAGTTCCTCAGCCTCCCTATAGTCCAGACCTTGCTCCCTGCGACTTTTGGTTATTCCCTTAGCTCAGAGGCTGTTGTTATGAGACAATTGAGGAGATGAAAGAGGCTGTGATGAAGGTCATTGATACGCTCACACAAGAGGACTTCCATGGGGCCTTCCAGAAGTTGTTGGAATGGTACAACAAGTGCATTGCAGCCGGAGGAGATTACTTTGAAGGGGACTAGAGTTTCATGTGTGTACTATCATTAGAAGTGCCCATACAAAAAATGTCTGGAAACATATCATATGCACCTCATATTGAGTTTGGTAGGTTATCAAATAAACACTCAGTTGTGTATTATTATTGTTATTATTCTACAAAATCATAGTAAGCAAGTTCAAACCCCAGTCATGCTATTACATTCACTTTTACCCTTGGTAAAGATGAACTCTCTTATCCTCTCAGCTGTGGGTTAAATAGTTCTGCTACCTTTTTTTTTCATTTTTTACAAGAAAAGCTTTGGAATTGAATAACCCACAAAGGTTGATATGCTATTGAACAAAACAAGCCAATCAATCATAAAGAAGGGGGAGTTCTCATAATGTAATGGTGAACGTGCTGGACTGTGACATTGTAGTGATTGAGTTCAAACTCCAGTCCTGCAATTGCATTCATCTTAAGACTGATAATCTGTTTTTTTTATTACAAGGATGGCCTAGGTTGGTTGGTTGCTTGTGTTTTATGGCATATTAACCCTTATACGTTATTTAATGTCAAATCCTGTTTATACATATATATTAAATATATATGATTTGGTTTGGTTGGGTTTTATGGCATATCAACCATTGTAGGTTATTTAATGTCAAATCCTCTCTATACATATATATTAAATATATAACATTTGGTTTGGTTGGGTTGGGTTTTATGGCATATCAACCATTGTAGGTTATTTAATGCCAAATACTGTTTATACATATATATTAAATATATATGGTTTGGTTGGATATCAAATATGATTTGGTTTGGTTGGGTTTTATGGCATATCAACCATTGTATGTTATTTAATGCCAAATCCTCTTTATACATATGTATTAAATATATATGGTTTGGTTTGGTTGGGTTTATGGCATATTAACCATTATAGGTTTTTTTATTGTAAATTTCTGTTTATATATATATATATATATATATATGATTTGGGTTGGCTGGATTTTATGGCATATCAACCCTTGTAGGTTATTTAATGCCAAATCCTGTTTATACATATATATTAGATATATGATTTGGTTGGGTTTTATAGCATATCAACCTTTGTAGGTTATCTAATGCCAAATCATGTTTATACATATATATTAAATATATAGGATTTATAAATGAATAGTTTATTGGTTGCAATTTTTAAATGAGCCAGATCTCATGTTTTTTGCACACAGTTAAATGGTTTCAGGCATTGCTATTTAACAATAGTAAATTCTATTCAACATTATTTATTTGTCTTTAGTTGAATGGTTTCAAGTGTAAAAAATGAGGAAATATTTCTATTTAACCCCTAGATGAAATCCTAACTGGTACTCCTACTCCATGTCTGAGTGGATCTGGAAGTAATGACAATGAAGAAGTATGTCACAATCACCAAAGCTCTAGAACTAGAGTCTCACTATCGGATCCAGTTTAGTGTCTTATCCAGGGGTCTTAACTCTCTGAAGAAAGGCAGTTGGCATATTTTGCAACCCTAGATTGCTTGGGTGGATAGCTTTGGAATTGAATAACCCACAAAGGTTGATATACAAAAAAACTGAACCAAAGTTAAGAAAAATAAGATTTTCAGAGTGAGTTAATATTGGAATTAATAGTGGAATTAAGAATTGGTAATTAAGTTTAGTTTGGTGGGTTTTATGGCATATCAACCTTTGTAGGTTATTTAACGCCAAATCCATTTTTATGTAAATAATCTGTTCTATTTAAAACAATTCAGTTTAGCATGAGTACACAGTTTAATTGTCAAAAACACTTCTACTTCAAACTATTCAAGCAGTTATATGTAACAATTCAGTTAAGTGTAAATACAGTTTTAATGTAAAAAAAACCAGTTCTATTTCAAACAATTCAGTTAAGCATAAGCACGCAGTTTAGATGTAAGTACAGTTTAATTGTCAAAAACATTTCTATTTCAAACAATTCAGTTCAGCCTAAGTATGTTGTTAGTTCTATTCAACCCATAGATAGGGCCCTATCAGGTGCTACCACTCCGCCAGAGTGGACCTGGGAGCGATGGCAATGAAGGGGTACTCCGCATTCCCCAAAGCTCCAGCACTGCTGGAACCTCACCATCAGATTGTTTAGTGTCATATCCAGGACACTCGTGGGGGGGGGGGGTCTTACCCCTCTGCAGAGATGCAGTCGGTGTATTCTGCAGCCCCAGCCGACTGGGCAAAATTGGTAATTAAAGAATTAATCATGTGTGCATCTTTCTGAAAGACAAATTGTTTTATAATTAATTTTATCATGTGTTTTTATGTGTAATTATTTCTTCTAATCTCAATCATATTCTCTTGGCTGGCAGGATAAATTGTTTTGGTGGAAGAATTGCTTTCAAAGACATGCCGTGTTCTGACAGATGAGTCTCCCACACACCCTGGCCCTAACCATCTACTCCCAAGCACTCTTAAGTGCATTTACAGGCAAACCAATTTCTCACAGCATCTAAAAGTTTTCCCTCGAAGAAACGCAACCCCCCCGTTTTCATTTTCCAGGAATTAGAAATCTGTCCTTTTCCAAGGCAGCTGCCTGTTTGTCAAAGATTAATTGAAACTGTCATCTTGGTGGAAACAGATGCTGTTGATGGCAGCATGTGGTACTGTTCATTGCATTGCACCAAACACCAGATTATATGAACATGCATTTCTTTGAGCAGCAGCTGTGTGTCATTCTGCTTCCATATGCCACCGGCAGCCAGTATACAGACATTTGCTATTTTTAAATAAGGCGGGAAATTGTTTGATTAGAAATTTTCCACATTAAGAAGCTTGCAAATGGAATTATTTCATGATATTGATTTCAAAGACGTGATATAAGAGATGGCCCATCTCATAAAAGTGTTCATTTTTTTAATTTAGCTTTAAAACCGATGTCTGCCATTTGGATTCTTCTAAAGATGGAACTGTAATAGGGGTTTTGAAGTTTGAACAATTATTGGGGCTTGAAAAGTTAAGGATGGGTGTTCTGAAGCTTGAATTGTTATGGGGGCTCTAAATCTTCAATTCTTCTGGGGGTTCTGAAGCTTAGAATATGCTGACTATATCCCCTGCAGAGAGATAAGATTCCTCTTGAGTGTTTGTCAATATTTTGGGAGACCGGGTTTCAATCCCAGGTCGAGTCATACCAAAGACTCAAAAACAGGTACTTGGTGTTCCTTGCTTAACATTGCATTATAAGGTACTGATGAAGGGTAAAGTAGAGCAATCCAGGGAAAGGAGTAGCACCCTCTCCAACACCTCTGTGTAGTAGCTATTGAAAAGGGAGCCTTCAGGTCACCTTCGACTACTGTCACTCAACTTAAGTATGATATTAAACTGCATCTGAATTTGAGGCTCATTTTGGAACTCTGGGAAGTGTGTGGAGTATCAATTCATTACCATTACTCCCAGGTCCACTCTGACTAAGAGTGGTAGTACCTTTTTAGGGTTTTATCTTTTGATCCAATAGATCTGTTTGCAAAATGGGAAAGGATAAGTGAAACTATATTACTGTGTAAATTATTCATATTAATAATAGTTACTTGAAACTATAACTGTTCCCTAAAGATTAGTATTAATTACTTGAAAACATATAACTGTGTGCAAATATCATTATTAAATAGAAATAGTTACTTGAAATTATTAATTACTTGAAAACACACATCTGTGTCCAAATATCATCATTAAATAGAAATAGTTCCTTGAAATTATTGATTACTTGAAAATAGTTACTTGAAATAATTAATTACTTGAAAACACATAACTGTGTGCAAATATCATCACTAAATAGAAATAGTTACTTGAAATTATCAATTACTTGAAAACACACATCTGTGTCCAAATATCATCATTAATTAGAAATAGTTCCTTGAAATTATTGATTACTTGAAAATAATTACTTACTTGAAAAAACATAACTGTGTGCAAATATTATCATTAAATTGAAGTAGTTACTGGAAACTATAAAACTGGGCAAACTATTGGTACAAAAAACTGTAAACAAAAGTGTAAATATGAATATACAATATATGCGATTTTCTAAACTCTAAGCAAATAATAACCTTGACGGTATGGAGTTTGGTTAATCATCAGAATCAGCATTCAGCTGTATAACTGGGTTGTGATTGGCTGCTGGTCTATGAGTGGATATATTTTTGTATACATACGAGCTTCAGTTTAATAGTTGTACAGGTTCTGTATTGAGTTACAACCTGGTCCACTGGGTTGGGACACACTTCCAACCAAGTTGCCTGAAATGCAGATAAGATTGGGTGTGTCTTGGTTCTGGTGGTAGTCGGTCGAGGCCATCGGATGCAGATTCTGGGAAGCCAGCATTCATGCCACACACGCTGAGACCAGCACTTCTTGAGCCTCAGGGGGCCATACCCCCCACCCTAGGTTTATCGCTTGGCACCTGAGGTGAATGCTGACGGGTCTCAAGGCATTTTTGCAACCGCTGGGTGTGTGTGGACTAAGACCCTGCGCTTAGTTTCCACAATAGAAGAGGCTGTGTGCCATACTCAAACATATATGGGGTGCTCGTCAAATATCAGGTTCTATGTTGAGACCTGTCCCACTGGGCTGTGATAAACGATATGCAGATCAGGTCAGGTGTGTCTCGGTTTTTGTAGCATTTGGTTGAGGCCGCCTTGAGCCTCAAAGGCCGTTCCCCTGGGCTCTAATCCTCTTTGGAAGGGCTAGGTTTATCACCTGATGCCTGAGGCACCCTTTTTAAAGGAATATCAATAGGGCCTGAAGCATTTTTGGGAATGCCAGGTGTGTCTGGGCTACAGCCCTGCATCTGGACCAACCTTTAAAAAAGCTTTGTGCTGCACTCACGGATTAGGTGGGATGCATGACAAATATCGGGGTCTGTATTGTAACAGCCTGTTTTATTTTTGTCTGCCAACAGGACACTAGTTGGGACCTCTAGGCTGGTTTGTATTATTTTTATTATTATTATTATTCTCTAGATGGTAAGGTCCTGAAAGAAAACTCTGAATTCAAGCTGATTATACTCTACTTAAAAGTGACCTTGTGCTACTGTAACATATTGATCCTTGACCGAGCCATCAATCAAGAGATGCACCTGTGTAAATAAGCGGAAGGACAGTGGAAGCAGGTGGGCGTGTGACAATTATATAACTCGGCACACAGACGGTCTGAGGCAGTTGGGGACAAGATGCCGAAGTGAGAGCCAGCGGCAGACAGAGGGCTTTGGGCCCTCAGTAACCCACGGTTGAGCAACCCCAGCCAAGATGAGAAAGAAGTGCTGCTATGGTCAGAAGAACTTGGGTCAATATGTAGCAGTCTGTCCCCATCTCCAACTCACCTCTCACACACAACTAACATCAACCCTTTCGAGAATAAAGTGTGAGAGATTATATTTTTATAAAGAAGTGTGTTCGTTCGTTCATTGAAGTTCATCATTATGTTTGATGATGTTCCATGTATATTTGTATAAGTATACGTATAGTTGTATGGTTGTGAGTATACAACACTACATCCTGCTTGTAGCACAGGTGCTTGTAAATACATAGATATCTATATATATGAAAGTAAAGGTTGATGGGTACCGTGTATGAATATTTTTATTATCTTTGGATTTTGCGATCTGCAGTGGGGAGGGGAGTTTTAAAAAATTTGTTCCTACATTATAATAATCTCTGGGTGCTTCAAGTGATGTAATGGTTAACATGTCAGTGTTAGCAAATTCAATCCTTACTAAATGCTCCATAATTCTGACCTTGTGCCTAACTAAATTAAGCTAAGTTTAGTAGACTGATTTGAACAGTATGTCAACCTGTCTAGAGTTTATTTTATGCCTAGCGGTTAGAAAATTGCATTCATTGTACATTCATATTTACATTTTTTGTGTAGTTGTTTTTGTAAGAGGGTTTGTTTTTTTGCACACAGTCCTATCAAATAACAATAATTTTTAGACATCTATTTAACCTATAGATAGGACCCAAACAGGTACTACCACTTTGGTTCAGAGTGGATTTGGGAGTAATGACAATTAAAGGGTGACTCCACATTCTTTAGATCTTCAGAACTGGAGCCTTACCATCAGATGCAGTTTAGTGTCATACTGAAGATACTAAGCTTAGTAGATGAATAATCTCTAATAATTTTTATACTGAAATATATTTTTAAGATGATTTGTTGATTCCTTTCATAAATAACATCTTTCTTCTTTTTCTTTTTTGTAGGTAAGTTCATTCTTAAGCCAGTCAATCCTGTTGGTAAGCCAGTTTTATCTATTTTAAAATCTTTATTATCCTGCCTTTATTAAAAACTGAATAAGTAGTTAAAAGATATTGGTGGGGGGAAAAATATCATGCAGACTATTGGAAATGCCTGTGTTGTAATGGTTATAATCGTAGGAAATGGACATTGTAACATGAGTTCAAATCCTGTACTGGGCTGATTGCATTTAACATAGCACTAATACCCTTGGGAAAGATATGAATCTAATTATTCTCCTTCCAGCTATGAGGTAAATAGTAGGAAAGACTGGTTCTCTAGTCTTAGCTAGGCAACCAGTCTCGGAGAAGGAAATCTCTGCATGTTAAATCTGTTAAACTCCACTTAAAAATTGACCTTGTGTCATATCCTGCCTGGAGGGATTGGTAAATACAATACAGACTATTGTTCAGAAAATTACCACAAGAAAAATAATTGTCTAATATGGGTGCTCCATACTTATAGCCTTGTATCAGACTAAGTTAAGTAATTATTTCTTCTTGGAAAAAGAATAAACTTGTAACAAGGGTTTAATTCCAATTAATTTAAATCCAAAAAGAGTAAATTGCCCAATCGGCTGGGGTTGTAGAATACACCGACTGCTTCTCTGCAGAAGAATTAGACCCTTCCCCTATGAATGAGTGTCCTGGTATGACACTAAACAATCTGATGGTGAGGTTTCAGTAATGCTGGAGCTTTGGGGAATGCAGAGTAACCCTTCATTGCCATCACTCCCAGGTCCACTCTGACTTGGGGTGGTAGCACCTGATAGGGCCCTACTATAGGTTAAATAGAACTAAACTGCATTGCTTGAAATAGAACTGTTTTGATATTTAAACTGCATATTTATGCAAAACTGAATTGTTTGAAATAGAACTGTTTTTGACATTGAAACTGTACTTATGCTAAAGTGAATTTTTTTTAACTAGAACTGTTTGACTAAACAGAACAGCTTGAAAAAGAAATGTTTTTGACTGCTAAACTGAATTGTTTAAAATAGAACTGATTATTTGTATAAAAATGGATTTAGCATTAAATAACCAACAAAGGTTGATGTGACTTAAAACCCAAACCATCAACCAACCAAAAAGAGTCAAATTCCAAATAGGTAAATCTAACATTGGTAAGATGTTCTTTACTTGCTGAAAACACTACATTAAATATCTTACATGAATTTGTTGGTTTTTTTTATAGTAATTAGAAGATTATTTAGATAGGAGATTGTTTATGGTTTATACAAAAATAACAATCTAACAACCTTGCCATGAGATAATGGTTACCAAGTAGTCCATATGAGTTCAGTTCATACCAGAGTACCCAATACTTTTAGCCTTGTGCCAAACTAAACTAAGCTAAGTAAATGACATATGGGTGCTTTGAGTAATATAATTCTTAAAGTTTGTGGTGTAATTGTTACTGTCATAGGAAATGGACAATGTGACACAAGTTCAAATCCTGGACGAGTTTGATTATATTTCACATCGCACTCCTACCCTTGAAAAAGTTATGAATCCAATTATTCTTCTTCCAGCTATATGTAAATAGTAGGGCAGACTAAGCTCTTTAACCTTTGTATGGCAACCAGTCTAGAAGGGAGACTTAATTCAAACCTGTTAAACTCCACTTTGAAAATTAACTGTAGAATACACTGACTGCACCTCTGCAGAGAGGTAAGACCCCACCCCCAACGAGTGTCCTGGATATGACACTAAACAATCTGATGGTGAGATTCCAGCAGTGCTGGAGCTTCGGGGAATGCGGAGTACCCCTTCATTGCCATTGCTCTCAGGTCCACTCTGGCCCGGAGTGGTAGCACCTGATAGGGCCCTATCTATGGGTTAAATAGAACTAACAGCATACTTATGCTAAACTGAATTGTTTGAGTAAACTGAATAGCTTGAAATAGAAATGTTTTTGACAATTAAACTGTACTTACATTTAAACTGCATGCTTATGCTTAACTGAATTATTTGAACTGTTTTTCGACATTAAAACTGTATTTACACTTAACTGAATTGTTACATATAACTGCTTGAATAGTTTGAAATAGAAATGTTTTTGACAATTAAACTGTGTACTTATGCTAAACTGAATTGTTTTCAATAGAACATATTATTTACATAAAAATGGATTTGGCATTAAATAACCTACAAAGGTTGATATGCCATAAAACCCAACAAACCAAACCAAGCCTTAAAAATTAACCCTGTGTGACATCCTGATTGAGTGGAAGGGTTAGATAAATATATATAATGGTTAGCAATTTAGGTTAGTAGGTCATTTAACATGTACTATGACAGTATAGATTATCCAAAATGCACTTTGATGATATGGGGGTCATAACAAAAGCACTTTGATTGTTTGAGGTCATCCAAAATGTACCATGATCATAGAGGTCATCCAAAATGCACCGTGATCATAGAGGTCATCCAAAATGCACTGTGATCATAGAGGCCATTCAAAATACACTGTGATCATAGAGGTCATCCAAAATGCACCATGATCATAGGGGCCATTCAAAATGCACCATGTTCATAGAGGTCATCCAAAATGCATCTTGTCAGTACAGGTCATTTGAAATGAGTATTAATAGTACGGATTGTTTAAAATGTATGTTGTCAATTTAACATTGACCCCCAAAGAACAAGAAGACTGGCAACAAAACTTTGTGCCAGATAAAAATTTCCTGTAAAATGGTCAAAAATAAACTGGCAGGAATATCAAGTGGGAAGAACTATTTGCTCTGATGAAACTTATTTAAAGAAAAACTCTCTGAAGTTCAAAGATGAGTTATTATTATTTGATTAATTATTTACATGTCTCTTCATGTAAGTTTTTATCACATTTCAGATGACTGACTTTTTAAAATAGAATAAAACAACAAAGATAAAGATAATTGTCCATCTGGAATATGATCTGCCTGAATTCTGAAGAAGGAGAGTTATTTATGGCACATTGAAGCATTCCATTGTGCATGTGGTCAAGTCCATTCCCTGGATGGTGATTGATCACTGTCCCGGGAATGGACATATATATGTACCCGCTTGTTTTGTAGTAGCACAGGTTCTGTATGGAATTACAGCCCAGTTTAATTTTGTCTGCCAAATGGACCCCTGGGCCAGTAAGTGTTATCATTATTATTGTTATTCTACCCATTAGAGTGGTGACTTCTATATATGATAAATTGTTATCTCACCTCCTTATGTCAGCTTCATTACTTAAAGTTTTATGTATTTGAAAAATTTCTATTGTCTGAGGAAACATGCAAAATGGACAAAGAAGAATGTTATTGATTCTTCTTTATCCATTTTACTCAAGTGTTTCTTCTAAAAATTGTATTTTTTCAAATTGATGAAACTTTTAATAATGAAGTCAACATAAAGAGGTGAGATAATTTATTTTAGGTTATAATCTGCACTTCTGGCCTGTATTTGAGCTCTTTCTTGACTTTAGAAAAATGTTTTTAAAACAATTTGTTCACACACAAACACACACACACACACACACACACACATACATATATATATATATATATATATATATATATATATATATATATAATCTTATGTGGTGTCTCTGGGGTATAATGTATAAAGTGCTGGACTGCAACCTCAAAGTAAGCAAATTCACACTCGGTTTCTTTGGTTTGGTTTCTTTGTTTAATGGCATATCAACCTTTGTGGGTTATTTAATACCAAAGCCATTCTTCTAGAAGAACAGTAGTGGTACTATTTAACCCATAGCTAGGAGGATAACAGGGTTCATACCTTTCCCAAGGGTATTTGTCCGAAAGTGAATGTAATAGCGCAACTGGAGTTTGAACTCGGTTATTACGATTCCGCAGTCCATTGCTTTAACCATAACACCACGAGGGCTCTCCCTCAAACTTAAATCATGCTATTACATTAAATTTCAGACTAATACCCTTGGGAAGGGTATGAACCACTTTATCCTACTTACTTATTCTCTATCCACCAAAAAAGATTGATTAACAACCATTTTGAGAATATTAGAACAATATTTCTTCAAATTAGAGAATTCCACGCCTAAAAGAATTAAGATTGTCATGAAAGTTCAAAGAGAAGAAACTAAGGATTAATTCTAATTTTTTTATAAATGCGTTCCAAAATATTTTCGTCAATATTGGCTTATTCCATAATATTTTCCTCAGTATTGGCTTATTCCACCGTATCTTCCTCAGTATTGGCTTATTCCATAATATTTTCCTCAATATTGGCTTATTCCATGAGATTTTCCTCAATATTGGCTTATTCCATAATATTTTCCTCAATATTGGCTTATTCCATAATATTTTCCTCAGTATTGGCTTATTCCATAATATTTTCCTCAGTATTGGCTTATTCCACCGTATCTTCCTCAGTATTGGCTTATTCCATAATATTTTCCTCAATACTGGCTTATTCCATAATATTTTCCTCAGTATTGGCTTATTCCATTAGATTTTCCTCAATATAGACTTCTTCCATAAGATTATCCTCAATATAGGCTTATTCCATAATATTTTCCTCAATATTGGCTTATTCCATCATATTTTCCTCAGTATTAGCTTATTCCATAATATTTTCCTCAATATTGGCTTATTCCATAATATTTTCCTCAATATTGGCTTATTCCATGATATTTTCCTCAATATTGGCTTATTCCATAATATTTTCCTCAGTATTGGCTTATTCCACCGTATCTTCCTAAGTATTGGCTTATTCCATAATATTTTCCTCAATATTGGCTTATTCCAAAATATTTTCCTCAATATTGGCTTATTCCATAATATTTTCCTCAATATTGGCTTATTCCATAATATTTTCCTCAGTATTGGCTTATTCTGCAGTATTTTCCTCAGTATTGGCTTATTCTGCAGTATTTTCCTCAGTATTGGCTTATTCCACCGTATCTTCCTAAGTATTGGCTTATTCCATAATATTTTCCTCAGTATTGGCTTATTCCATAATATTTTCCTCAGTATTGGCTTATTCCACCGTATCTTCCTAAGTATTGGCTTATTCCATAATATTTTCCTCAATATTGGCTTATTCCAAAATATTTTCCTCAATATTGGCTTATTCCATAAGATTTTCCTCAATATTGGCTTATTCCGTAATATTTTCCTCAATATTGGCTTATTCCATAATATTTTCCTCAGTATTGGCTTATTCCATTATATTTTCCTCAGTATTGGCTTATTCCACCGTATCTTCCTCAGTATTTTCCTCAGTATTGGCTTATTCCGCAGTATTTTCCTCAGTATTGGATTATTCCGCTGTATTTTCCTCAGTATTGGATTATTCTACAGTATTTTCCTCAGTATTGGATTATTCCGCAGTATTTTCCTCAATATTGGCTTATTCCATAATATTTTCCTCAATATAGGCTTATTCCATAATATTTTACTCTGCATGGTTTGGAAAAAAATTTATACCATAAATTTAGATAATTTTTCAAACGAGAATGTTAAGTTATTAAAGATAAAATATTTTATGTCTTATCTGTCATCAGTTTATTTTCAGGTGTATTTGATATCTTTAATAAAAGTGACTCTATCTTTTATTTTAAATTATGACTATCTTATGACCCATGAGTAAGTACTACTTGTCACAATAACTTCTCAATAAGAATTCTCCAAATCACACACACATGCACACAGAGTGCTTTCTTCTTCCTTAAAAAGACCCAAAAGATAGCACTATGAGAATTAATTCATTTATGTCATGTTTGAGCGACTTTACATTTGACCTGACTTGAGCATGTTTGTGCTGGATTTTCTATAAGGTCTATTATAAGTGACTCATATTTGTAAACCCTGAATCTATGATTGCTATTGTGGGGGCATTTTCTGACAGCATTAATCTTATCTACTGAACCATTCAGAACACTGTCAGACCAAATGGTGGATTACTTGGCAATAAACAAAAGTTGTACTATTAATCTCTTAGACTAGTTTTATTCTGTTACATTATTGTTGCATTTTATGACAATAGTCTGGGTTGATACACTTTTCATTGTTACTATTATTTCATTACTTGTGTTTTTTTTTATCACAGCACATTCTGTTAATATACACTTGATCATTACTATAATTTTATTACTATTTTTATTCCATTATATCATTGTTGCATTTTTATGATACACTGGGTTGATACACTTATTATTATTATTATTTCATTGCTTGTTTTTTTTTATCACAGCACCCTCTGTTAATACAATCTTGATTATTGCAATGATTTTATTACTATTTTTATCCTATTATATCATTGCTGCATTTTATGACAATAGTCTGGGTTGATACACTTTTCATTATTATTATTATTTCATTACTTGTTTTTTTTTTATCACAATACATATTGATATCGTCTGCATTTTTATGGTTATTTTATTAATAGTTTTATCACATCTTTTTATTATTGCTTTTTATCACAATATTGTGTCAATTACAGTCTAATATTTTTCAGATTTGTTTGCAGTAGAATATCTTATTTCTCTTTGTGCTTCAGTTATCCTATGAAATTGTAAAATAACACTAATTTCACTAATAATCTGTTCCACCTCATTCATTTTTCAATGTCTTATTCAGATTGTATAGAGATGCTGCTGTTATTTACTAAGCTTTGCTTATTCTAGCACACAGGTTTTACAGTACCTGCTATTATTAAAACATCAAGTACATAACAGGATCATTTCTATTTAACTTCAGTGATCTAGTAAGAACTGGTGCTTTTAGTATGACTGTGTATTTTTTCTAAAACTAATTTTCAGAACCATCTTTGCTGTCTTCAATTTGACTTGACTGTAAGTCTCATTGAGGGCAGTTTTTGCTATCCCTTTGTATCTTTAGATGTTTTCTTCATCATCAAGTAGAGATCCAGATTTTTTGGCATGTCTCCATCTTCCTTTTTCTACTTTATCTTCTAAAAAGTTTAGTTTCTAATATTCTTCTTTTTCTTCTTTGGTTTTTTTTGCTGACTTTTTTTATTTAATTTCAATCTGCTTGATCATATCTAATTCCATCATCCCTCTCTCTCAAAAAAAAATGAAATTTTAAAAAAATATAATGATTAATAAAACCAGTGGTATGGGTACTATTTACCAACCCCTCCGCTCGGGCAGGATATGACACAAGGTCAATTTTTAAGCGGAGTTTAACAGGTTTGAATTCAGAGTTTTCCTTCTCCTAGACTAGTTGCCTCACCAAGGCTGAAGAACCTAGTCCGTCCTACTATTTACCCATAGCTGGAGGGAGAATAAGGGGGTTCATACCTTTCCCAAGGGTATTTGCCCGAAAGTGAACGTAATAGCGCGACTGGAGTACGAACTCGCGTACTACGATTCCGCAGTTCATCGCTTTAACCATTACACCACGAGGACACCCCAGTGGTATGGGTGTCCTTGGTGTTTGTGGTATGGAGATTGGAATTGGTAAGCTGAGTTCAAACCCCAACTGGAACAGTTTACTTTTACCATATATACTTGCATATCATGTGACTTTTTGAGACTTAAATATTAACCTAATATTTAGAGTTTGCACCATACACAAAATTGAAACTTTGTGTATGTAAATAGCAAGCCAAGACTAGGCCTAGGCCAACTGGAATGCCTACAATTTCCTGTTGAAAAAGGTCTCAATTTAAGTCTAAAAAAAATACATATGTAAGTATATTTGGTGAATTATGGGAAATAGATATGGGTGGGGTGATGGTCATTCTCAAAGAAAATGGATACAGCTTGTTGAGTTTAAATCCTCGTCTGGATTGTTTGTATTTCACATTTCTATAATACTCATGGAAAAGGTACAATTGTCTTTCCCCTCTCCTAGCTAGGACTAAATTGGGTCAAATAGAACTGCTTGACATTTAAACTGTGTGCAAACAAATGAATAATGTTGAATAGAATTATTAGTGTTGAATAGTAATACATGGAACCATTAAAATTTGTGCAACTGAAAAAAAAAATTAGTTTTAAATAGCAATAATTGTAACCACTTCACTGTGTGCAAACAAATGATTAATAGTAAATAGAATTATTCATGTTAGATAGACATGCTTGAAACCATTTAACTGTGCAAAAAAAAAAAAGCTCAGGCTTTTTAAAAAATGTTATCTACAAAATGTGTTTACCAATCATATTTCTAATAAAAATGTATAAAGAGAATTTGGCATCGAATAACCTACAATGGTTGATATACCATAAAACCCAACCAAATCAAACCAAAGGACTAAATAGTAGAGAACACTCAGCTCTTTAGCTTTGTAAATAGCCAAACCACTTTAGGAGAAGGAAAAAATTTTAATTTGAAACAGGTCATGAAGCTAGCAAATTCACTCATGTAAATTTACTTAATGTGGAAATTGCGGCTCTATCAACCGTGTTGGTTGGTGTTGTAGAATATACCAACTGCGTCTCTGCTGGGAGGTAAGCTAGTGTCCTCTATATGACGCTAAACCATCTAATGGTGAGGTTCCAATTCTGGAGTATTGGAGAAAGTAGAGTAACCTTTCATTGCCATTACTCCCAGCCCTTCTCTGACCCAGTAGTAGTTGTAGTACCTGTTAAGGTCCTGTCATGGGTCAAATAAAAGTAAAGTTGGCAACCGTAGTCGAGGGTAACTCGAAGGCTCCGTTTTCAATAGCTACTATACAAGGTGTAGGGGAAGGCGCAACTCCTTTCCCAGGATTGACCCACTTTACCCTTGATCCATACCTTATGATCTTTTTGACCTATAGATGGTACTCGAATAGTAACTACTATTCCAAGCCCGAGTGGACCTGGGAATAATAGCAGTAAAGGGGTACTCTATACTCCCTACATCTCCAGAACTGGAGCTTCACCATCAGATATAGTTTAGTGTTATATCCAGAACACCTCTTTTTGTGGGGAGGGACTTACCTCTCTTCAGGGGATACTGCTAGCATAATCTAAGTTCTGCCAACTGGGTGCTAGGAAGATTGTGCTGCACCAATCTATCAACTGAAATGGTTGTACTTACCTGGAAAATCAGTATTTGGAGTCTTGGCTTTTACATGGATTTAAACGTTGCCTTCTGATGTTTGTGGGAATATGTGGAAGAACTCAAAAAACTTCCTGGATAAACAGAAAACTTTTATCTTTTTTGATGTGCTTGAAAAATGGCACTAAGTGACATATTCCAGAGTAATTTTTAGCTTCAAAGCAAAACCTGACTTCTGACCTTCTGTAATTTTTGTCTATTGGAGAAAAAATAGTTTTGCTGTCTACTTAGGAAGTTGGAAGAAATTGTGAATCCTGAGATCAATTTAGAACTTAATTATTTGTAGAGTGCAGTGAAAGAATTTTAGTCAAGTCAGACTGTTTCAGTATTTATACTCTAAATAATTTAGTGGTTTTTATCATTATATCCAAGTAAGTCTTTAAGATTAAAAAGATACTATGACTAATTAGCCTTAATAATGTTTCATTTTAACTAAATTCATTCAGAAACAACACAAAACCAACTAAGATGAGGGCAAAAAGTCCGCAATAAATAAAAAAAAATGAATTCTCAGATTAAGAAGCCTCATCTCAAAATGATTCCAATTAAAGTCATTCAGAAAGGTTGCTTTTGATTTGATGGTGACAACTATTGTATCAGTATGGATTTTTTGAATTAATATATTTTTGGTTTGATTTGGCATTGTTTCATGGGTTATTTAATGTCAAAGCCATCCTTGTAAAAAGACAGTATTTCTACTATTTAACCCATAGTTGAGGGAAATAAGGAAGGTTATACTTTTCCCAAGGTTATTAATCTGAAAGTGAATGCAATAGCATGACTGGATTCAAACTTGCTTACTATGAGGTTGCAGTCCAGCATGTTAATCTCTAAACCATGGTTGACTACACTTGTACTTTTTTTTTACTGATTTTAACATTGAAGATAGAAAAATAAGCAACATTTTTGGAACTTATATATAAATATATATGAGCCTGTAGATCCTTTGTGGAGTATAGTTCGGCTCTTACTATTGATATTTTATATACATGGAGGTGTATCAATAAGTTCATAATTTCGGACATTGGCATGATGGTTAGAGTGTTTACTAGTGGCCCGGGAGACCTGGGTTCAATTCCAGGTCAAGTCATACCAAAGACTCAAAAAGTGGTACTTGATGCCTCTTTGCTTAACACTCAGCATTATAAGGTATGGATCAAGGGTAAAGTGGAGCAATCCAGGGAAAGGAATAGCACCCACCACTACACTGCAGTGTAGTAGCTATTGACTCCCGTCGCCAACTTTACTATTAAGGTGAATTTTGATTAGAAATTTTCACTCTATATTTTTTTATCTTAATATTTACCATTGAATTAACCACATTTTTTAAGGAAGCAGATTATGTCCAAAATAAATATTTCATATGTTATATATGTATATATATATATATATTGTTTTCATGATTATGCTACAGGCTTATGAACATTCAATTGTCTGAAAATGATTTATATCTATTCCTTAAAGAAAGATTTTTCTAAAAAGTGTATATCTACTTTCCGTATCCATCTTTCCTTATAATAAGACTCAACAAAATACAACATTATTTACATTAAGTAGACAGTGGCCTTGATATGTGTGTGTATATATGTATATATATATAGATATATATATATATGTATAATGTATATATATGTATATATTAAAAACTTCTGTTTTGTATGCAATTTGTATTTTCCTACAGTATTTTTTCTTTCTCTTCCTCTATCTTCTATGTCTGGCCTCTTTTAATAAGCAGTGTCCGACACAACCTTATTTGATTGATACTACACGAAACCAATAAATGTTTTACATGGAAAAGTCTTGTATTTTTGTCAGCTTAACTCTCTTACCTCTACCTCGGCACACCACTTTTGAATAATTTTTTTGTTATTATTTTCTTTTTGTCCATCACCATTTTGAGTTCTATACTTGTTTCCATGTCTTCAAGTAGTCTTCATTCTTTATCTGACTATAACTTTTCCATTCCCATTTCAGTATCTTCATTCTCTGAACAGGTTCTGTGCAAAATGAATTTTTCTTTTTTCTACAACTTGTTAAGCACAAAATAATGTTAATTATATAACATTCCCCTTTTTAAAATCTTTTCATTATGTCTTCCTTTTGTCCTTCACACATTGGTATGACTAAGACCTTTTCATCTATGCAGTTTAGTCTCTAAGTAATCCCCATTGTTCTATTCTTGGCCTACACATCAGCAAAAAAATTAAATTCTTTTTAAATGATTAATTTTAATAGCATGTAAACTTGTCTTGATATATTTCATACCAAAAAATGAGCTCAAGTTTGTTTAAAAATGTTATCAACAAAATATGTTTACAAATTATATATTTAATATATATGTATAAAGAGGATTTAGCATTAAATAACCTACATTGGTTGGCATGCCATAAAACCAAACCAAATCGTATATATTTAATATATATGTATAAAGAGGATTTGGCATTAAATAACCTACAATGGTTGATATGCCATAAAACCCAACCCAACCAAATCATATATATTTAATATATATGTATAAAGAGGATTTGGCATTAAATAACCTACTATGGTTGGCATGCCATAAAACCAAACCAAACCAAATCATATATGTCTAATATATATGTATGAAAAGGATTTGGCATTAAATAACCTACAATGGTTGATATGCCATGAAACCTAACCAAACCAAATCATATATATTTAATATATATGTATAAAGAGGATTTGGCATTAAATATCCCACAATGGTTGATATGCCATAAAACCCAACTAAATCATATATATTTAATATATATGTATAAAGAGAATTTGGCATTAAATAACCCACAATGGTTGATATGCCATAAAACCAAACCAAATCCTATATATTTAATATATATGTATAAACAGGATTTGGCTGTAAATAACCTACAATAAATAACCCAACCAAACCAAGCTCCAAAAATTGTTAGTATGTATACTAATTTTTAGGCTATACTGTATGAGGGTGGGCTAACAAGTTCTTGGGATGATCTCATATCTGATGTTGATGACTTTTTGACCAATGAGATCCAAGCACTGCAACACCAATGGAAGTGTGTGGACTGCAAGGGGGAACTGTGTTAAAAAAATAAACCTCATTTGGTCACATTCTATAAGAGTATCTTGGTCAGCCTATGAACTTTTCAGCTGACCCTTATATACCCTAATAGGGCTTTAACTTTCCCCTGGTGAGTTTAAAACGTTGTGATTTCTGTTAACTTGACTGTTCATTTTTAGTTTGGGTAAAAGTAACTTGAGCTGACCCCCAAAGATCAAAAACCCTCATAGAAATGCCTTTTTTTTTTTATCTGCACCACATATAAAGCAAAACCCGAATTATTTTTTGGATGGATTGATGGCAAACTCTTATGAAAAGACTTTTATCCTAATGGACACTTTCCTGGAAAACTGCCATCTTTTTTTTCTTTTATTATCTTGACATTTACATTTTATTTTCTCTAGGATTTTCTATCATCACAACCATTCCTGAGTTTTTGCGTTCTTTCTTTCTCTTTCATCTCTCTACACTTTTCCATAAAGTAACCTTTCCTCTATCTCTTCAAAACAACAACAACAAGCATTCCTTAACATTTTCCAGATGGACTGTCAAATTATCTACTACTGAATCTAATGAAATCAATTGCCTGTAGGGAGGTATTTTTTGAATTGTTGCTGATCTTGTAGATCCCTTATGGGGCCTAGGGGCACAGCCACACCTTTTCAATGATTTTAACAGGTGGAATAGCTAACCTCATGCTTTCTGGTTTTAAATTCAAAGGTTTTCTTTCTTGACCATTTTGTCAAAAAGGCTAGAAAGCTCAGTTTACTCTTACTTCAGAGAGGGAAAAGAGATGGATTCATGCCTTTCCCAAGGGATTTAGCTCTAAAGTAAAACAGAATCATCCAGGATTTTACTTGGGTCATCAAGTCTATTTCTTTATGACAATTTATTTCAAGTTCAGAATATTGTTTCAAATTTATCTTTTTCAAAATTGTTTCAGATATCATCATCATCATTAATAATTAATATTTACAAAAAAGAAAGAACTTATTATCTAGTGAATTTTGCTATGCTAGCAGAACACAGTAAAGATGAAGGAAGATGAAAAGATAGACTAATACCTGGATCTTGCCAGAGAACTGAAGAAGTTGTGGAACATGAAGGTAACAGTAATATCAGTTGTAGTTGGAGAAACATTGGAACAGTTCCCAATAACCTGGAAAAGAGACTGAATAAACTGAAGATTTGAAGAAGAATTGGAACCATCCAGACATCTGGCACTAGTAAAATTGGCTAGGATACTTATAAGAATCCTGGAGAACTGTGGAGACTTGTTGCCACTCTGGCTCCAGTGAAAAACCATCTGTTAGAGCTGGTGTGAGAAACTGACAAGGAGTAAAATAATTTTGACTTTTTAAAATTTAAACTCATTCGGATCATTATTTCTGTATTAAAGAACAGCTTTAATCCAGTAACAAAGATTTAGTTCCTTGTGAGTGTTGAATTAAGATCCTTTTTCTGCCTCTGGAAAACCTGATTATACTCCAGTGAAGACCATTGGATGAACTGCTATCATTCATTAATAATTTTAACTAGTATTATCATTCTACTTCTTAATCTTATTGCAATTCATGATACTGTCATTTCTATGACATTGAAAACAAAATTACAGAATAAACTCTCAGTGAGGTGTGAACTTGCATTCCCTTCTGTCCAAGGGGAAACTTTGTTCTGCATGAATAGTTATATACAAATATAAAAGTTCAAACTCCTTTAAAGCCACTCGATACTCCTTATTATAGAATAACAATAAACAGCACTCACCCGTTGAAGTCAAAAGTAACATGGCTGCCTTCCTGAAAATCTAGCCAACTAAGTTCACCTCTTTTATAGGAGAGTGCCTGTGCAGCATGTGGATTGGTCCACTTTACTAGGATGGACCTGCCCAACACATTCACTTGAGAAGTGTCTATCACCTACATATTTTTGGCAAATAGGCAGTCCACTTACTTGCTGGTTGCAAGCTGACCAATATTCTACACTTATCTCTGATTTGTTGGCACCATTTTCATTGTTATTGTTTTATACACTCATTGTTAAGTGAGTATTTTGAATAGAAACAAGAATAAGCTCCCAGTGAGACTCAAACTCACATCTTATGCCTTACAAAGTGAATTGTAAACACTAAATGCAAGAATGTGTTAAATTGTCTGAAGAATAGTCTGAACCAAATTTCATTGAGTATTATTAATAATTTTAACATGTGCTATCTTATCTTTCCAATTCTTGTTGCTTTTTTTCGTAATTCACTTGGGTCATCACTTCCACAAAAGCTCCCAGTGAGATTCAAAATCATATCTCCTTCAAAATAACTAATAATAATGCTTGATAGAGCTTCATTTATGAAGAAATAAAATTTTCTCCAAATGTATACATTTACCCAACCCCTCCACCATGAGGCAACATAAGGTCAATTTTCAAGTGGAGTTCAATAAGTTTGAAATCAGTTTTTCTCCTCTTGGACTGGTTGCTTTAGCAGAACTAAAGAACCCAGTCTACCCTACTATTTGTTTGTAGCCAAGAGGAAAAGAGATGGATTTATGCCTTTCCCAAGGGCATTAAATTTATTTCAAATGTAAATTTGAGCTCCTTAAAAAAGAGAAAAATTAGAAAAAAGAGTTTGTAAGTATTTCAAAACCTTGTTCATTTTTTTTTATTCTACATTCTTCAACTTTTATAGACGTTTTATCGCTGATGTTTGATTTTTTTTTTTTTTTCCTGATTTTTCCAACATTCTTGAACCCTTACAGATATTTTATCTCTGGGGTCTGATTTTTTTTTTTTTTTACATCTCTATATACCCAATGCTGGGCAAATATAAAATACCCCCTGCTCCATCCTCATTGGCATAGATTCAAGTCCCTATTTTTTTTTCTTCTTAGAAATAATTGGCTTGTGCCTGCCTGGTTTCTTAGTGATCTTTCTGTAAGCCGTTAGGTGTTTGTTTCCCAAAGGGTCCCAAACATAAATAAGCACCCAAAATACTTTCTCAAAATATTTTTAATGCTTTTTTTTTTACTATTATTTATACTTCCTTCTCCCCCCTTGTGTACGTCTATGTGTGCGCCTATATATTCAAACTCTGTAATATTTCACTGAGAGTCTGCCAAAAGTTGTTGTTTACTTTTGAGAAAGACAAGTTTGATGGAGAGGGAAGTGATAATTCAGTATCTACCAGACGGATTCATTTTTTCTAATACTCTTGAGGAAGGCATGAATCCTCCTCTTCCTGCACTTGGGCCAGTTGGTTGAGGCTGAATAATAAACCGGCTGCATCTCTGCAGAGGGGTAAGACTCCTCCTGTTGAATGTCCTAGATATGACACTAAACAATCTGATGCTGAGGCTTCAGTAATGCTGGAGCTTTGGGGAATGCTGAGTATTTCTTCATTGCCATTGCTTCTAGGTTCACTTTGGCCCAGAGTAGTAGTACCTTATAGGGTCCTATCTATGGGTTAAATAGTACTGTTTGACATTGAAACTGTATATAAACAAATGACTTATCCTAAACTGAATTGTTAGAAATAGGAGTGTTTGATAATTTAAACAAATTACTGATGATTGTAAACAAATGACTGATGTTTAATTGAATTGTTAGTGATAGATAGCAATACTTGGAACTATTTAACTTGGTTGACTTATGCTAAATTGATTTGTTAGAAATAGTACTGTTTGATCATTTAACTGTGTGTATCTACAAAATGTGTTTACAAATCATATATTTAATATATATGTGTAATATAATGGCCAAGGGATTTCGTTTTATATATCTTGCCTTTGGGTTTAGTTATGCTGAGAACCTTTCGGCTCAGCACATGGGTTAGTTAGGTGCAAACTTGAGCGCGGAGGATGTGTCGTTCACAGATGTCAAAATAAAAATCCCAGATAGAAAATGTGACGGCGGGATGTGAATGACATCATGCACCGGAAGCGTGCATGGAGGATTTTGGGAGAACTAGCCTCCGAACGGAAAGGGTCGACTTTCAGGGCTCACTGAGGCCAGATGAATTTGTGCGCTACGGGCGCCACATGTGTGTGTTGGGGGTGGGCAGATGGAAAAGTCATCATAGAAAGATTGTGCATCTCTCTTTCTTATGTCAAAACCTTTAACTCAAAGGTAATAAAAGGTTTTGTACCTGAACTAAGAAGTCGTTAAGTATTTTTTGTGTTTCAGGATTCCTATGTTCTATGTATATATGTTATGAACATTCTATGTACGTTTCACATATCCGTATCATGGGTATGTTACATATGTTAAAACAAGATTTGGCATAAATAACCACCAATGGTTGATATGCCATAAAATCAAACCTAATCTTCCTACACAATCCAATTGTTCTGACTAATGTGCTATAATGATGTAGGTTGATTTAATTAGTACCATAATAATTGAAAAAAACAAAATCAAACTCTACTTAATGCTGGTAGTTTGTATCAAAGTTCTTCCAAACAGCATAAATTCATTTCTCCTTGTGGACTGTTTTATTGTCATATCATCTGACAAAATTACAGTATTGTTTTCTTTACAACTTCATACTAAGAGATCATGTGCTACACCCATCACCTTCTTTATTGCTACTATAAAAGACTACTGCAAAGACAAGGGACATAACCATGTATTTACAACTTGATGATCATATATATGAGAAGGGTCATTCAAGAAGTTCTAAACCTCACCCAGAAGGAATCAGAGAAACTAGACAATTTTTCACTATTTTTAGATATAGTCCCTGTTGGCACTGATGCACTTGTTCAAATGATGTGCAAGCATTGAAATCTCATCATAGAAGAAGGTGACACTTTGCTTCTCCAAAAACTCCTCAGTAACTCATATGACCTCATCATTGTTTGCAAAATGGCGACCATGCAGATTGGATTTGAGTTTAGGAAACAGGAAAAAGCCAGAGGGAGCTATGTCTTGTAAGTAAGATGGATGAGATAGCAATTCAAAACCACAGTTGGCTGCTTCAGCTTCCGCAACCCGAGCAATGTGAATGGGTAAATTATCCTGGAGCAATAGTGCACCTACCCTCAGCTTCCCTCTGCATTTTGACTTGTTTCCTTCAGTTGTCATAATGTTGATGCAAATTACTGTCCAGTAATAGTTTTCCCTTGTCCAAGTAGTCTATCATGAATACACCTTCAGAATCAAAAACAAAAAACAGAAGCCTCACTTTAGCAACAGATACTACCTGCTTGAACTTCTTTAGGGGTAGAGAACTAGAATGTTTCCACAGTTTGTTTTGAATCTTTGATTCAGGTTTGATCTTTAGTTACTAATCTGCCATGGAAATGCTTTGGTTTACCCTGGAAATTTTTACCTTTTTCAGCTTGTGTACTGGGGTCAGCATTCTTGAGACCCATTATACAAACAGCTTGCTCATCCACAAGATCCCAGTTAAAACAGTGTGTATTGAACCAGAACTAATGCTTATAGACTTAGCTATCTGCTGGACAGTAAGACATTGGTCATCCAAAACCATATGATGAATGGCTTTAACTTGTTCATAAGTGGTTGAGGTTTTTGGATGACCTTGCTGAGGGTCAATTACGCTGTTCTTGCACTACTTGAATTCCACAGCCTACTTCTTCACGATTGCATAGGAAGAGGAGTCCTCAGTAAGTAACTGTACCATATCTTCATGGATTTCCTTGCGTGTCATACCTTTCTTTTGCAGATACTTTAAGATTACTCAAGCCTCTGTTTTGTCCATCTTTGTATGAGCCTCATCTGCACAGAAATTAAAACAGAAATCTGAATGAGATTTTCTTATTTTGTAAGAAGTGGTAGTATGTTGTCACAAGAAAAATCTTCAGCTATGGCTCTTGTTTCTGGGTGAGACTTAGAACATTATAAATGACCCATGTTTATGTGTATGAATATGTATGTATCTCTCTCTCTCTCTATATATATATATATATATTTATATAGGTATCATACTATAACTGATGTTTATACAACAGAGTTGCTTCTAACAAAGCCTTCATCAGATGATGACTCTGGGTTCAGGCATGGTTTCGGGGCCGAAGCATCATTACCACTAACCCAGAGCGCCCCAGCAGTATCTCACGATACCACCAGACTTTGTCAGATTGTTGTCACTCTGTGGGATTGCCAGATCCACGCTGATGCCGTTAGAGCCTTATCTTGGATCTTTTCCATGTATTTTCTCTTGTCTGATGGAGGAAGTCCGAGATTAGTTAAGAAAATAGAGGTTGAGTTGGCAACAAAACCTCTGCATCCGACTTTGTTAGGAAATACATTTGTTATCCAGCCATTTCTGACACATTGTTCTCGCAGATCTTCATATTTTTCCAATATATATATATATATATATATATACACATGTTGTATTATGTCTTTTATATATGAATTTGTGTAAACATGATATAGTATGTGTTAAAAAACTCAGACTATAACACTCTGCATACGGAGACGCCTTTATTACACCCTTCTTCTCGCACTCTCACCTAAACCAATATGGCCGTTTGTTTACCTCCGGCCCTAGCAAAACAATCTTTTCTAGAGAGTATCAGGGGAGATAACTTGCATGCTTTAACAGCTCTGCTTAAAAATTGACCTTATGTCCTGCTTGTGGCAGAAGATTAGGGTAAATATATACTTCCTTCATACTTAACAATCATATATTTGACATGCTTATATATCCCAAATCATATATATATTGCACATTCTTAGTGTTCGCCAATGGTCTGGGAGACCAGGGTTCAATGCCAGGTCGAGTCATACCAAAGACTTTAAAAATGGTACTTTATACCTCCTTGCTTAACACTCAGCATTATAAGGTACATATGAAGGGTAGAGTGGAGCAATCCAGGGAAAGGAGAAGCTCCCTCCTCTACACCTTGGTGTAGTAGCTACTGAAAAGGGAGCCTTCGGGTCACCCTCAACAACAGTCGCCAACTTTACTTTTTACTTTTATATATTCCCAAAATCTTATATATCCCACATTCTTATATATTCTCAAAATCTTATATATCCCAAATCATATATGTATTGCACATTTTTATATATTCCCAAAATCTTATATATCCCAAATCATATATATATTGCACATTTTTATATAATCCCAAAATCTTATATATCCCACATTCTTATATATTCCAAATCATATATATACATTGCACATTTTTATATATTCCCAAAATCTTATATATCCCACATTCTTATATATTCCCAAAATCTTATATATCCCAAATCATATATGCATTGCATATTTTTATATAATCCCAAAATCTTATATATCTGAAATCGAATCTTTTATATCCCAATCAAGTCAACAATCAATATATTTAAATAGTAGGGCAAATTGGGCTCTTTAACCTTGATATAGCAACCAGTCATGAAAAGGAAAACTCTGAATTTGTACTTGTTGAACTCTGCTTAAAAACTATCCTTGTGTTGCCTCCTGCTCATGGCAGAAGAGTGGAGCAAATGCTTAACAATCATTGAATATAAAATAACTGGATCATTTTTGGTAAGATCAACAATAATACAATGAAAAATAAATATTGATTTTTTTTTTTTTCTTTCCAAAAGAATAAATATATTTGAAATTATTGCAAGTGATTAGTAATTATCGTTCTGATTGACAAGAAGGATGAAGATGATAGCGATCATCATGTGATTGTGTTATGTGTATTTTAAACAATTTGCTATTTCCTTGATAATAGAAATGAGAAAGGGCTTTTGTTTTTCTATTAATCATATTTGATGGTTGGTTTCAATTTAAATGTTCACTTCTTATTCAAATGTCACTAGTTTAAATAATTTGGTTATCACTTAGGCAAAAGAGAATTTTCTTTGTTTCACCCCAAAACATAGTTAAAGAAATTAATTTTTATTTGATCAAACAAAAGAATCATAGTGTCCTGAGTATGATACTAAACTGTCTTTGATGGTGAGGCTCCAGTTCTGGAGCTTTAAGGAATGTGAAGTACCCTTTCATTGTCAGTACTCCCAGGTCCACTCTAACCTGGATTGGTAGTGTCTGTTGGGGTTTCATCTATGGGTTAAATAGAACTCGTGTGCTGGCTATGACACTAAATTGTATCTGATGGTGAGGCTCCAGTTCTGGAGCTTTGGGGAATGTGAAGTACCCTTTCATTGCCAATACTCCCAGGTCCACTCTAACCTGGAGTGTTAGTGTCTGTTAGGATCTCATCTATGGGTTAAATTAAACTCATATGTTGGGTTTGACACTAAACTGCATCTGATAGTGAGGCTCCAGTTCTGGAGATCTGGGGAATACAGGACCCTAATAGTAACTATTAGGGTCCCATCCATTGATCAAATAGATATGCTAAAAAATTTATTAGTATTCAATTGGACTGTGTGCAAACAAAAAATTCTTAAGAAACAAACATGCAAAAAATGTAAATATAAATATATAATGAATATGATCCCCTAACCTCAGGGCATAAAATAACCCTAGACGAGCAGCTCTGTTGGCTGAGGCTGTAGAATACACCGACTGTATCTCTTCAGAAGGGTAAGAACTCCCTCTCCATTCCAATGAGTGTCCTAGATATGACATTAAACTGTCTGATGGTGAGGCTTCAGCCTTGGAACTTTGGGGAATGTGGAATACCCCTTCATTGCCATTGCTCAAACTCGGAATGGTAGCACCTGATAGGGTCCTATTCTTGGGTCAAATAGAAATGTTTGTTATTTAAACTGTGTGCAAATAAATGTCTCATGTTGAATTGAATTGTTAGAAATAGAGCTCTATGACCATTTAACTGTGTATAAATAAATAACTGATATCTAATTAAATTGTATATCACAATACATGGAACAATTTAACTGTGTGCTAATGAATGAGTAATGTCGAATAGAATTATTTGTGTTGGTTAGCTATATTGGAAACTCTTTAACTGTGTACATAAATTGAGTTGTTATTGTTACATAGCAATGCTTGAGGCCATTTAACTATTTATGCTAGCATTATTTGAAACCATTCAAGTGCGTGCAAACAAATGATTAATACTAAATAGAACTATTTGTGTTAGAATATTTGGAACCATTTAACTGTGTGCAAACAAATCACCTCTAACTCATGTGGATTTACAAATCATATGTATGACCATTTAACTGTATGCAAACCAATGAGCTTTGGCATGTTTAAAAATGTTATCTACAAACTATGTGTTTACAAATCATATATATGTACGAAGAAGATTTGGCATTGAATAACCCACAAGGGTTGATATGCCATAAAACCCAATTAAACCAAACCTTGACATGTTGTTAATCAATCAATCAATCAAATTATAGCACTTTTTTTACCACCTCTTTATCTTGTGAAGGGGATACTAGTTATGTATACTGCATTATTGACTGTATGGAATTCTGATCTCACTAATAAAATAAAACAGGAATTATTCCAAGCTGTAGCTGTGCAAGTACTATTGTATGTCTGCACCACCTGGAATTTAATAAAATGCTTGGAGAAAAATTTAAATGGGAAAAATTCAGGAGACTATGTTCTGTTTGAACAAATCCTGGAAGCAGCACCTAACAAAATAGCAGTTGTATGGCCACTTGCCTTCTATTGCACAAACAAGACATACCGAACAGGGACAAACTTATAAGTGATATTCTCCTATGAACTCATACATGTAGACGTACCGGTGTTGGCCAACCAGCAAAAATTCACATCTGTTTACTCTGTGTGGACACTGGATGCTGTTAAGAGGACCTAACAATGGGATAGCCAGTAGAGATGAATGGTGAGATAGTCATTCTGTGCTATCAGTGTGACTTAATGATAATTATATGATTCTACTTTCTATTATCTATTGTTATTTGTATGAAGTAATTTAACATAACTTTATATGTTTGGCCTTTCTGCTCCAGCATATTCCTAAAAGTGGATATTTTCTGATGATCCCCAAGGTTTTTTACATCTATAGGGTTATTTTTCACCTGATAATATTTTACATAAGTGTTAGAAGGAAATGGAAAAGGGTAAATTAATTTGGAAGACAATAGCTGCCTGCAAATTATTAGTATACACTTAGTAAGAATATTTGAAACCATATAATTGTGTAATTCCTTCTGTATCCATCGTCAAACAAACCGAATAGACAATGGATACAGAAGGGATTTCAACATGAATGAAATGCACGCGGAACCACCATTCCTGTGGGATTACACAACATCAAGAAACGGTTGCTATGACATCAACGGCTGAAAGTAAACGCATTTTTAAAAAAAATCACAAACTGCACTAAAAATGAAGATGAACGAATGTCCAATGTAATCTGCTTTTAGTAGATCTGGCGTATATATATATATATATATATATATATATATATATATATATATATTTCTTTTAAATACCCTGTCCAGATAAGGATAATTCTCAAAGCTTTATAAAGGGTAATAAATTAGTAGATAGTAATAGTTGATTGTTTACTAATTGTTATAAAACAGTAATTTACTTAAAACCTATAGAACATCAAGTCTTCCACGTTCACACAGTTCCTGAAGGACTGGGCTGTAAAGCACAGACTGTCGTCTGCTGCCTACCCTCAGTCAAATGGTCGGGCAGAACTGGCTGTCAAAATAGCCAAAAGAATAATAATTGAAAACACAGGACCTCAGGGGTCCTTGGACAACGATAGGGCAACCAGAGCCGTTCTGCAATATCGAAATACGCCCATCAAAAACATCGGTTTGTCCCCGGCCCAATGGTTGCTCCACCGCCGACTGCGTGACTTTGTGCCATCCCACCCAACATTATACAAACCACATGCAGAATGGATAACCGCGGTTCGAAACCGTGAAAAAAGCCTATCTCAGCGCAATGCCCGGCTCATAGAAAAATACAACCGCACCGCCCACACACTACGCCCACTCTTAAAGGGGCAAATAGTGTCTATCCAGTGCACAAACAACAATCGGTGGAATACAACAGGCCAGATCATTGAAACTCTCCCTCACAACCAATACCGGATCAGAGTTGACGGATCAGGGAGGATAACCTTGCGGAACCGCAGATTCCTCAGGAAACTCAGAACCCCGGTAATCCCACATCCAATTCTAAGTCCTTCCAATGGAACACCAATACTAGAAAAGGATGATGAAAGAAAAACACCGGCACTGCAAACCACAGACAGTGAAAATGCACCACAGCCACCCCTGCCACCGAACAGTACCAACCAGCCAACGGTGACAACACAGGCCAAACCCGCTCGAGCTTTATCCCGTCTGCTCCCACACAACAAACCAGGATTGAAAGAACTTATCCCCCCCGAAAGACCATTGCCCATGGGGGTAGGGGGAGATATAGAACATCAATGAATAGCACTCACCTTCAAGCCAATAGTAACATGGCTGGCTCCTTGAAAATAATTTATTGTATTTTTTAAAAAAAATATGTGGGGAAATACAAATTTGGCACAAGGCCTAAAAATTGGGTGGGGAAGGCTGGTCTACACTATCCTAATCTCTAACTTAACTAGACTCATTCACTGACCAATACATATCTCCAAATTAAAAAAACACCAAAATACCTCAAAAGAACATATCACTATCATACTGCATTCACCAAAAACAACAATCACCAAAACACTACTGCTCCATGGACTTCTAAACTTACTCCCATATTTACAAAGTGAGGGGGAGGGGAGCGATTTTTAAAAAAAAAAAAAAAAAAAAAAAAAAAAAAAAACGAACGCTATATACATTTATTAAAAACTCCCCTAAAAACGAAAATGAACAAAACATATATACATTATGATGGTTAGTATGGGGTCCCCCCCACGTACTAAAACATGGCAGAAAGAGGAGTTAACCAGTCGAAAATAGTGTCGAAGGAGGAAAAATAATCAAATAAGGTAAATAAATAGTACAAAATATAAGTAAACAATAATTATGAATTAACATAAGCCCTCCATCGCACTCCTGGAGAACTCCAATTCCTGTCATCTAACAGGGGGAAGGGAAGGGAGAGTGAAACAAAAGAAGGGGACAAAAAAAGAGGGGCCCAATGACCTTGCATACTCTAGCTAAGTTAACTAAATTAGGAACAAACTAAATCAAAATGGCCTAAAAAAAATTCTAACTTACCTGGGCTGGGTGGTCACGTCCTTCCGGTAACTCAAAATTCTTAAGTCCCTGGAATGTCCAGAGTGAAAGTAAGGTTGGCTCCTACCACGCGACACAAGCGCGCAACAGTCACCCACCTTTCGCCAAACTCCAGCGAAGAGAGTCTCTTTCTCTCAGACCGGATTTTGACTTTGATTTGGTGTTTGTAAAATGCCACCAGGGTCTGAGAAGAAAAAGACTCGTCCTCGTAGAGTTCCTTCTTTCTCGTCGTCCACATCACGACACGCATAACGCCGAGTAAGCAGAGAAACACATAGTGTTCCTGTCTGTTCAACCTCGGTACCACATTGCTGCACACAGAACTGGCTTCCAGGACAAAAAACTTTCCATTGAGGATGCGGACCATGTAGCCTTCAAGAAGCTTGCACAGCGGCCGTACGACCGGGCAGTGAAAGAAGGCGTGACTAATAGTCTCCTCCAAATCACCGCACCGGCCGCACTCAGGTGAAATGGCCTGTTGCGCTGCAAACAATTTCTTGCCGACCCAGAGGGCATTCCGAATGACCAGCCAGGTGAGGGAAGCCTCGTCATTATTGAGACACCTCATCCTGGGGGCCCAAGGCCACAGTAAGCGACCCTCCGCCTCCGTCACGCCGAGCTCGCCAATCAGACCATCGCTAGCGGCCCCCCTAACTAAACAACGATATAATGCCTTACTCGACAACGGCCGGCTGTCAGAGAGACCTGTCTGCAGCCGAGAGAGAACTTTCAAAGCATGCCGGCACTCGCGATAGAAGGGGCATTCGCGTCTGGGCAACCGATGGGCCTCCCCATCAGCAAAATGCACACTTCTTAGCGACGGGAAAGACTGTTTAGCGTCTTCTTTCCAGACGCTTCCCGCCGCCGTGTCTCGTGAACACATCCGGTCTAGGAAAGTAAGACGCAAAGTATGGCGTCGTACCTCGACGTTAGGTACTCCTAGACCGCCTTCAGAAGGGTGAAGGTAACAGATCTCCCGTCGCACCAAAGGATGTCTCTTTGCCCAGAGAAACTGGAAGAGAATCCTTTCCAGCTTGAATAGGATGGTGGCCGGGATAGGAAGCACTGAAAGTCGGTATACGGCTAGGGAGTAGATGTGCGAACAGCACACCTCAGCCCGACCCTTAAGGGAAAGCCGTCTACGCAGCCACAACTCAGTTGCGGCTACGACCTTATCCAGTACTTCCGACCAATTTTTTTCCAATTGAAGATCAGGCCCAAACCAGACGCCGAGTATCTTGCACGGACCGTCTTTCCAAATGAAAGGGCCGGGAAGGGCATAGCCTTTCCACGAGCCCAACCGCAAGCCGACAGACTTTTCGCGGTTAATCTTGGCCCCTGTTACAGCTTCGTACCTTCCGATTTCTTTGCTCACCTCCTCCACCTCGGCACTGCTCGTTACAAGCACGCTGACGTCGTCAGCGTATGCAGTGTACCTGGCTACCTCACTGGCGCCAGGTAGCGTGAGGCCGCGTAGGACCGGGTTCGCCTTTATCCTGCGTAGAAAAGGCTCTAACGCCAGGATATATAACATAGGCGATAACGGGCAACCTTGCCGAATCGATCGAGTCAGAGTGAAGGGCTCCGACCTTACCCCATTCACCTCCACCATGACTCCGGGGGACGCATAAAGGAGACGTATCCAGGTGCGAAAATCAACCCCGAAGCCGGCCGAAGACAAGACAGCCTCCAGAAAAGCATGGTCAACCCTATCGAAGGCCTTGGACTGATCTAAATTGATCAGCGCGGCATTTCCGTCGACTTTTTCTACGATCGTGCGGACCAGATGAAGACTGTCCTGGATAGTCCTACCCTTCACAGCACAAGTCTGCTCGGGGCAAATCAGACTAGGCAGGACAGTCTGCAAACGGTTTGCCAGGATCTTCGCCAAAATCTTTAAGTCAGTGTTAAGCATCGTTAAAGGGCGAAAGTTACTAATCCCATCCCCACCATGTTTGTTCTTACGAAGCAACTTCACTATACCCCTGGTGAAGCGTCTGGGTATAGTACCCTGCCTCATCCAGTTGTTATAGATGGTTGCCAGCAAGGGGACAAACATGTGCGACAACCTCAAGTACACTTCGTAGGGCAGACCATCAATTCCGGGGGACTTGTCCAGCCCGACCGACTTCAGTGCATCCCGAATCTCCTCCTCCTTTATGCGCCCCTCACACCCAGCCGCTTCAGTCGCCGAAAGACGAGGAAAGTCGGCAAGATAGGTGTCGAACTGAGCAGAACTCAGTCCGGGCTCCCTGGTGAAAAGCTTCAAGAAATACTGCCGGAACTCACCACAGATGGCTTCGTTTGTAGTTCGACGGAGCCCCTCCGGCGATGTGACACTGGCGATATGCCGATCTGTAGCATGCCTGAGTTCCTCGGCCCGTAATTCCTGGGCCATATTCGTCGCCTCGCACGACATTCTCTTTAACCTAGCCCTAACTACCAGAGCTTGGTACTCCTTAATTTGCAAGGAGGCCAGCTCGGCCTTAGCTACGTTAACTTGCCCACTATCTCCCGCCAACACCGCCCTATCTAGCTTATCCTTAATCGACCTTTGCTCCGCTACCCTAGCTGACTTGAGTCTCCTACTATAGTCGGCAGCAAAGGATCTAATGCTATCCTTAAGGTTAGCCCACCACCTATTTCCCATAATAGCCCCCGTCAATTCCCGCTTTATCGTTAGTTCTAGCTGGTTCCGGAAGTCAGCCTCCGCCAAAAGGGAAAGGTTGAATTTCCAGTAACCAGACATCCTACATCTAGCCTTATCTAACTTAATCGACACACATAAAAATTTGTGGTCGGAATCTTTATATGGCTCAAAACTTGGACCACCTAAATAGTCTAAGTCGACTCGCTTAACTAACACTCGGTCCAAATAGCTATAAAGCTGGGCCGAGGCGCCCCTACCGGTCCAAGTCCAAACTAACTTATTTGGATGCCTTTCGCGAAATTTGTCAGCGAGATCAAATCGCTGTACAAACTCGCGAAAATATCTGGCATCCAACGTGTTAGTACCCGAACTAATAGCCCCTCTATCTAAATTGGGATCAAGGACGGCGTTCCAATCTCCCACTAAAATTACCCGCTTCGACGGACTGACGTACGGCTCGATGCGCCGGAAAAACGCAGGGAGCTCACTAGTAGCGTTGGGTCCATAAACCCCAATCAGCCGAAACGCCTTATCCTTTATGGTAACGTCCACCACGCAAAGTCTGCCCGCCGGATCTGAAAGAACAAGAGCACACGTGGCGCCCAGACGTCTACTTATCAGCCAGGTGACACCTCTGGAACGACCATCAAAACATGCTGAGAAGGACAAATAGTCCTTCGACAGAATATCTTCATGGAAGTTGAAATCAAAACGAGTCTCCTGCAAACAACATATATCAATGCCGCGACGCTGGAGGTATAAAAATAAATGGGATCTTCTCGAATCCGACCTCAGGCCGCGGCCATTCAGACTAGCCAATCTTATATCCATCATGAACATTACAGGGGTTGAGTGCCCGGACTAAACATGGCTGGGGTCAGGACTCCGACGGTCTGGCTCATGGATCCCGTGGCCATCTCATTATCGATGGCTCCGTCATGAGCGAGACCCCCGACGTCCCGCGGAAAGGTTAATTTTACAGCCCTATAAAGGGAGGGGTGCAAAACAACAGGGACCCTCCCAACGAGCCCCTTACAAGATGAAAGATCGTCTTTTATGAATGATATAGGGCCGAGGGCCTCGTTGGCTTCCCCGAGCATCTTCATCACACCTTCCGACCCTCGGCCCTTCCGAATGACGGTGGTGATCCATGTGTTGGGAAAATTTTTAGGGTCCTCCACATTGCAACCGTTGACTTCTTTGAAGTTGTGGAGGACCCTTAAGTCTTTCAACAGCTGCGGCTGGACCTTATGAAGACGATCCAGGGCCCCCTCATCCACCCGGCAGATGTTTGATCCGGTGTTATGGCGCGGTTTGTCCCGTTTTCTTATATGTTTAGGGACCTCATCCCCCGAGCTGTCGATTGACGAGCTCCGCTGCCGTTTCTTTGGTGTGGTAGATGGTGATGATGAGGTTGCTGTTGCTGGTGGTGCTGGTCTAGTTGGTGGTGATTCCAACGGCAGCGGAGGGGGGGTGGGTCCCTTTTTCTTCTGTATTAAGACGGACATGAGAGGTGGAGGCATGGATCTATGAGGTGGTGTTGTTGGTGGCGGTCGGATGGTACGAGGATGTCTAGGTGATGAAGGGGTGGAATGAGAGGACCCTGGTCGTGGAGATGATTTTCTCTCCTGGTCCAGCCGCTTTTTAAATTCGAGTAGTTTTTCAAACTTCTCCCGGCCTGGGCTGAAGCATCTGACCTTGGGAGGAGTGTGTTGTTTGGGTGGGGTCTTGAATGGGCCTTTATTTTTTGGGGGGGATGATTTTTGGGCATATGTGGGTAACTTGCTGGTATTGGACATTTTTGAGGGGGGTGTTGAACTGTCGGTGCCCACCTGGGACGACTTTTGGGAGCGAGGATCCTCAGGTTGGAGCTTCCTCCCACCTTTTCCCACGGTCAGCCACTCAGCCTTCGCCTCTTCGGAGTTAACCGTAGGGGACGAAGGGGGAGTGGGGTTTTTTTTACCCGCTGGTGTGGGCGAGACTACGGGAGCCTCCTTTTCTGGGTTGCTTTTAACAACAGGTGAGAGGGTACCGGGTTTATGGTCGGGCTTCTTCGGGGCCTTCTTCCCCGGGCAAACTGCGGAGAGGTGACCAATCTCGCCACAGTGCCAGCAGGCGGGTTTCCTTCCCGATACTATTACGGGAAGCCTGCGCCCTTCCACCTCCAACCAGTTGGGAACGGAGTAGAAGGTTTTCATGTCTAACATAATGTCAAACCTCCATTCCCCACGCATTCCATCATGTGTCGCAGAGACGATGTCACCAAATTGTAGCATGTACGCGGCTAAATTTGCGTCTCGAAGGTAGCTCGGGACCTCGTATATTGATACCGTGGTCCGCCGTCGCCCCATGTATTCCGTTCTGAAAAAGTATTCTTTATTTTCCAGGGATTTTTTTGTTAGGGCGACGGCTTCTTCTACAGTCGGTACCAATATATCCCAGAAAGCGTAAGAAGCACCAGCAATTATAGCTTGTGCTTTTACGCCCAGGCTGGAAATCTGACGGAGAACCATGTCTTTTGCGGGCTTAACGATTTTCCTGGATCGTTTGTCCACTAAAAAGACAGACACCGTTCTTTTTTTCTGGTCTTGTCTTACCTCCTCCAAATTGAACATAAGGCCATGCTCCTGTATTTCACTGGAGATGGCCTTTGCTCGCTGGAGCAGGTCGTCGACATCGACCTGTATTTTCGGGGGGGCTGTCCAACTATTTTCTTTTTCTTCGGAGATTTTTCCTGGTGTGGCATTTTTGTCGGGGGAAGATGATTTTTTGGGGGGCGTTTTTTCTTTCTGGTCAGGGGGAGGGGCATTTTTGGGGGTAGGTGATTCTTTTTTCTTTTTCACCTGGGGGGGAGGGTCACCCTTTGTAGGGGAAAAAAGGGCCTTTTTGGCCGAGCCATCTGCCCGGCCGGCCATAATTGATATGCTGTTTAGACAGGGGGGGGTGAATGTGAAAACAAAAAAAAACAAAAATATGAAAAGGTAAAAAAAAAACTTAACTTTTTTTAAAAACCAACCAGGTCAGAAAATTTCAGCCCGGCCGGGAGAAGTCGTCACGATGAGAAGAGTGGTAATCCGTGTGGCTGAAATGAAATTTTTTTTTTTTGAAAAACTGGTCAAAATGGGACCAATGAAGTCAAATGGGTGGCGCCTTGAAAAGCTAGCCAGCTAAAGCTCACCTCTTTTATTAAAGAGTGCATGAGCAGCATGCATACAGCATGTGGATTGGCTCACTTCACGAGAATGGACCTATCCAACTCATTTGCATGAGTGGTATCCATTCATCTATTTATCCTCAACAGAATTACTGAGGGGGGTCTTTTTGATATACTCTATTGAGTTAACCAATATTCTACAAAACCTAATAATTACTTGCCTAAAAGACTTTGTCACTGAAAAACCTAATAATATGACATTATATATATATATATATATATATATATATATATATATCTTTTAAATACCCTGTCCAGTGGCAAAAACTGCTTGGTAGTGCCAGGAGTGGCAGTACTGCCTTGAGATACTGAAACTGTGTTATCACCCTGGATGGCAGCTGATGAGGGCGGGGTATCGCACATGCTTTCACACGTATGATGAAAAAAAAAGATTAGTAAGAATACTTGAAAACATATAATTGTATACAGATTATTTCTATTAGGCCAATGTGGCCTAGTGGGTAGAATGTTTGCCAATTACTATGGAGACCAGGATTTAATCCCAGGTTGAGTCATACCAAAGACTCAAAAAATGGTACGTGATATCTCTTTCCTTAATACTCAGCATTATAAGGTACAGATCCAAGGTAAAGTGGAGCAATCCAAGGAAAGGAGTTGCACCCTTCCCTACACCTCTGTATAGTAGCTATTGGAAAGGAAGGTTTTGGGTTGCCCTTGAATACGGTCACTTCTATTAGATAAGGATAATTCTCAAAGCTTTATAAAGGGTAATAAATTATTAGTATTAGATAGTAATAGTTAATTGTTTACTAATTGTCATAAAACAGTAATTTACTTGAAACCTAATAATTACTTGCCTCAAAGACTTTGTCACTGAAAAACCTAATAATATGACATTAAATTCATTATAAACATAAAGAGTTCATATGCTGTTAAACAAATAAGACAAAACCAAATCTATAATGTTCTTTCTTTGAGGGGTCACCTGGTAAAGTGGCTTAGCAACTTAAAACTCTGTATAGAATTATGGATGGTTTTAATTTGTAAGTAAGTAAAGTTGGTGACCATTGTCGAGGGCGACCAGAAGCCTCTATTTTAAGCTACTACACCAAGGTGTAGGGGAGGGCGCTACTCCTTTCCCTGGATTGCTCCACTTTACCCTCGATACATACCTTATATTGCTGAGTGTTAAGCAAGAAGGTATCAAGTACCATTTTTAAAGTCTTTGGTATGACACTACCTGGGAATGAATCCAGGTCTCTCGGACCATTGGCAAACGCTCTACCCACTTGGCTAATGAGCCGAGAGCTGGCCCCATACTCTGACCATAGAGCTGTTAGTAGTCTTATTCAAAACACCAAAATGATTGCTATGCGCACAGAGAGAGGATATCATTAACAACATGAAAAATGAAAACATTTCAACCAGAAGAAATGAAATGATGGGCTTTTTTTTAATCAAAAGAATAAGCAATAAAGAAAACTTTTATATATATATATATATATATATATAGAGAGAGAGAGAGATATGCTCTCTCTCTCTCTCTCACACGCGCGCACACACACACACACACATATATATATATATATATATATATATATATATATATATATATATATATATATAAGGGAGAGGTCTCAGTGTCTGTTGCTATAGAAACATGAATATTAATTAGCAACCAGAGGCTGGAGGATGTCAGAAATAAATCAAAGGTGAAATTTAGCATGAAACCAAAAGATTAGATAAGCTGAAATGGTCAGAGATGTTTGGGTAGAAGGTAGGATTGTGTGGGGGTGAAAGGGCTGCAGACTTTGGGTAAGGAATACTGATTAGTTAGAAAGCTGCTTCTCCCTGTCCCTCAACTCCTACCAAAGATATAGAATCATTCATTTTTTTTTTCTTAATGTTATTTTTTATTCTTATGAAATAGGAGACTTGATCATTTTTCTTACTAAAGTACCAAACCTTTTACTAAAGTACCAAATCTTTTTATGTGATATATATCTGTGTTGAACAACTTCTCACCAAATTATTTAGCTTTGTTTTCTCCTCTAAGTTTATGAGATAAGCTGTTGTTGCTACTATACATTGATTGTTAGAACCAATGTCTTCATCTTTGTTTTCCTTATCAAAATATTTTAACAATTCTATATCCTTGTTTTTTTTCTGTATGGATTAGTTGTTCTTACTAATATACATTGATTTTTCCATCTAGTTTCCTCATCTTTATTGTCTTCATCACAACCTTTTTGGCTACTTTAGACTCTAACCTACTTTCTCATATTAGGTGGTATTGCTATTGTACATTGATTTTTTTTTCTAACCAGTTTTCTCATACTTGTTGTCTTTATTGTACGTACCCTTTTATCTTCTTTCTGGCATTAAATGTTATCATTATACATTGATTCTTTCTAATTTCCTCATCTTTGTTTTTATCCCAAACTTTTGCCCATTGGGTACCTTCTTTCCAAGATTAGAAGATTCTATTATTTTACATTGATTCTTTCTAAGCAGATTCTGCATTTTGTTTTTGTGGTTGTTGTTGTTGTTTTACCTATTATACCATTTGGCTCACTTTCTTGAGAGTTAATATTATACATTGATTCACTTCAACCATTTCCCTTATCTTTGTCATCTTTCTCATACCCTCAGGCCTTCTCTCTTAGATTAGGTGTTACTATTAACTGGGTCATTGGCCTAATGAGTTAAGTGTTCGCCGATGGCCCAGGAGACCTGGGTTCAATCCCTGCTTAAGTCATACCAAAGACTCAGAAATGGTACTTGATGCCACCTTGCTTAACAGCACTATAAGGCAAGGATCAAGGGTAAAGTGGAGCAATCCAGGGAATGGAGTAGCTCCCTCCCCTACACCTCGGTGTAGTACCTATTGAAAATGGAGCCTTCAGGTCATCCTCAACAAAGGTCACCAACTTTACTTTTACTTACTTATTATATATTGATTCACTTCAACCTGTTTCATTATCTTTGTCATCTTTCTCATACCCTGTGGCCTTCACTCTTAGATTAGGTGTTACTATTATACATTGATTCACTTCAGGCAGTTCCCTTATCTTTGTCATCTTTCTCATACCCTGTGGCCTTCTCTCTTAGATTAGGTGTTACTATTATACATTGATTCACTTCAGGCAGTTCCCTTATCTTTGTCATCTTTCTCATACCCTGTGGCCTTCTCTCTTAGATTATACATTGATTCATTAGGATGAGTTTCAACATTTTTGTTGTCTTTACAATGTTTTAGTCACTTTATCATATGGCTCTTTTTCTAAGATGTGTTATTACTATTATACATTGATTCTTTCCCACTAGTTTAATCTTTTTTGTCTTTAGTTTCTCTGTCTTCTGGTCTTATTTGGTAGATTATGGTTTGAGGCTTCAGACAATGGAAAAGAATGTAAATCCTTTGGTTACACCATTGTAGCAGAAGTGAAATCACCTGTGATAGGTCCAAATATACTACATATGTCTAGTTTGGATGAAAAAGGCACATTTAAACTCACGTTAGATGAATGGCCATATCTTTCTCTAAGTTTTTGCTCTAATGAAAAGAACAATACAGTTGGTATTATTATACATTGATTTCTTCATTTCAAGTTCTTCATCTTTACCAAAATATTTTGGCCACTCTATTCTTTAGCTTTCTTTCTGCATTGATTTCCAAGACAAACCCTCCTTACTATTATACATTGATTCTTTCCAGTTTATTCATATTTTTGGTCTTTATTACAACCTTTTAACCACTTTTCCCTCTGGCCTTCTTTCACATATTAGATGTTGTGGGTATTATACATTGATTGTTTATAAATCGAACATTGGCATGATGGTTAGAGTGTTCGCCAATGGCTCAGGAGACCTGGGTTCAATCGCAGGTCAAGTCATACCAAAGACTCAAAAAATGGTACTTGATGCCTCCTTGCTTAACACTCAGCATTATAAGGTATCGATCAAGGATATAGTGGAGCAATCCAGGGAAAGGAGTAACGCCCTCCTCTACACCTCGGTGTAGTAGCTCTTGAAAAGGGAGCCTTTGGGTCAACCTCGACTAAGGTCGCCAACTTTACTTTATTTATAAACCAGTTTACTCATCTTTGATGTCCTCATTCCAATCTTTTTGATTCTTTACTTTATCACCTTCTTTTCAGTTAGATTGTTTGGTTTAATGGCATATCAATCCTTGATAGTTATTTAATGCCAAATCCTGTTTATATATATATATATATATATATATATATATATATATATATATATATAGTGTGTGTGTGTATGTGTGATTTTTAAGTGAATAGTTTGTAGGTAACTTTATTTTTAAACAAGACTAAGCTTATTTGTTTGCACACAGTTAAAAGATTTCAAGTATTGCCATTTAACATTTGTAATTCTATTCATCAAGTAATCCTATCTTATATGATTTGGTTTTGTTTTATGGCATATCAACCCTTTTAGGTTATTTAATGCCAAATCCTGTTTATACACACACACACACACACACACACACACACACATATATATATATATATATATATGATTTGTTAGTGAATAGTTTATAGGTAACTTTTTTTAAAATGAGCCTAAGCTATTTATTTGCACTCAGTTGAATGGTTTCAAGTATTGCTATCTAATTGTAATAATTCTATTTAATATCAATCAATTATTTGCATACAGTTAAACGATTTCAAGTATTGCCATTTAGCCGCAATTCTATTTAATATTAATCATTTGTTAGCTCGCAGTTAAATGGTTTCTGGTATTGCTATCTAATAGTAATAATTCTATTTAATATCAATCAATTATTTGCATACAGTTTAAATAGTTTCAAGTATTGCTATCTCAGTGTTGTTTGCTCTCAGTCACCATCTTTTAGCAACTTTTAAGATAAAATAAGATTGGGTGTTGGTTTGCTGTGAGCAATTTGAAGAATACAGTCTAGACAATCATCTAGATACTAGGTCTTGACATGACCATCCGATAGATCCTCCCTGGCCACCCATCTAACTCAGTAAGGACCAAAGTGGAATGTTGCAAGTCATGTGACCAATTTATTTCCAGGCCATGGATTGCTCATCCACCAGGATCCTGTCTTCAACTGATACAGTTTGTCACGGCCAACAGATAACCCTTATTGGGAATGGGAGGGGTCTTACCTCACTACGGATGTTGAGTTGGTGTATCTACTGCTCCAGACGACAGAACAGCCTCTATCTGGGATTAAGTGGTATTGCTATTATACATTGATTATTTCCAATGGCTTTATCTTTCCTTTAGTTTTCCCATAATAAAAGGAGAATTTCTTCTATAAACTATTTTCTCTACCTGTATTTTGTCCTTCTGATGTGGATCTTCATTATTTGAGTTAATCTTCTCTCTCTTTCTCTCCTTTAACACCATGTAAGTACAAACTGTAAAACAGCTGGGTGTTAGATGACTTTTGTATTTCATGTGTCCAATTTTACAACATAAATGTCTTGTGTCAGAACTGTCAGGTGTCTAGACTTTGGACTATGTTTCTATTGTTGACTTTACCTGTTCGTTAGATGGAAGCATGACTTGCTTGTACCTCACTTCTTGTTTTTGTTAAATTAAAAAAGAAAAAAAAGATCTCATCCAAATTGATACAAAAAGTTCTGGAAAAAAAGAAAGTGATTGAAATGTTAACAATAAATTGTGTTTAAAAAAATAGCAGACAACACAAGCCAACACCTTTGAAGTCTCCCGGAAATAGCTTTTTTCTTCCTTTTTTTTACTTTTTATTTGTTCTTAAATTTTTGTTTTTTTAATTCTTTGCAAGTTTTTCACACCAGCTGAAACTATTGGTTTTCACTGAAGTCCAAGTGACAGTAAGTCTCCCGTTTTTTTGGGTTTTTTTTAGCATTTTTGCCGATCTCAGCAGTGATGTAGTGAAACAGTCTCACTTCTTCCTTGAATTGCCAGTTCTTCTAGTCTTTTTTATATGTCATTGTGTTCCAAGTACTCCAACCATAATTGGTATCACTGTCACTTTCATCTTTCACTACATTTCTATCAAGATCAAACTTTTTGCTCTTCTTTTCAGACTTTCAGTTCTTCTTCTTCTGTAAATAATAAAATATTCTTTCTGTTTACACGATAACGCTGTTTGGTAGAGTTTAGAATAGAGTTTTCCCTGCAGAGGAATAAGACCTTCTAAAAAAAAGGGAGTTCTCTGAGTTTCCTTTCATTAAATCTCTTGGGGGTCATTTAATAGTATCCTCTTGCTTTCACAGTAACCTGTGACAGATTATACTGGGTTTCTAACCATGAACTGATGTACATTTTATTCCTTTGAGATCCAAAAGTTATTTAACTTCACCCTGTATGCGTTTACCTAACCATTCTACCACGGGCTTGTTCATTCTGCTGGGGTGGGTGCCGTAGAATACACCGACTGCATCTCTGCAGTGTGGTAAGACACCCCCAATGAGTGTCCTGAATATAACTCTAAACAATCTGATGGTGAGTTTCCTTTCATTAAATCTCTTGGGGGTCATTTAGTGGTATCCTCTTGCTTTCACAGTAACCTGTGACAGATTATACTGGGTTTCTAACCATGAATTGATGTATATTTTATTCCTTTGAGATCCAAAGGTTATTTAACTTCACCCTGTATGCGTTTACCTAACCATTCTACCACGGGCTTGTTCATTCTGCTGGGGTGGGTGCCGTAGAATACACCGACTGCATCTCTGCAGTGTGGTAAGACACCCACCAATGAGTGTCCTGAATATATAACTCTAAACAATCTGATGGTGAGGTTCCAGTAATGCTGGAGCTTTGGGGAATGCAGAGTACCTCTTTATGTCCATCGCTCCCAGATCCACTATGCCCCAAAATGGTAGTACCTGATAGGGGCCTATCTATGAGTGAAATAGAACTAAACTGCGTACTTATGCTAAACTGAATTGCTCGAAATGGAACTGTTTTGTCATTTAAACTGTGTATTTATGCTAAACTGAATTGTTTGAAATAGAACTGTCTGACTAAACTGAATAGCTTGTAATAGAAATGTTTTTGACAATGAAACTGTGTACTTATGCTAAACTGAATTGTTTGAAATAGAACTGATTATTCGTATAAAAATGGATTTGGCATTAAATAACCTACAAAGGTTGCTATGCCATAAAACCCAAACAAACAAATCTACTACAGACAGGATGTGACACAAGGTCAATATTTAAGAGAAGTAAAGCAGTCTACTGTTTAAAAATTGACCTTGTGTCACATCCAATCCATGACAGAGATTTTTGGTAAATATATAGAACCTACACTCTGTAATGAGGACTACGCTTTTTAGCTTTGATTAGGAAACCAATCTAGAAGAAAGAAAACTCTGAATTCAAACCAGTTTTACTCTGCTTAAAGATTGACCTTGTGTCACATCCTGCCCGTGGCAAAATTTTTTTGTAAATATATTGAACATACACTCTGTAGGGAAAACTTAGCTTTGATTAGGAAACCAATCTAGAAGAAAGAAAACTGAATTCAAACCAGCTTTACTCTGGTTAAAAATTGACTTTGTGTCATATCCAGTCCATGGCAGAGATTTTTGATAAATATATACGACGGCACACACTTTGTAGGGAAGATGAGTTTTTTTAAGCCTTAGGCAACCAATCTAGAAGAAGGAAAACTGAATTAAACCAGCTTTACTCTGCTTAAAAATTGACCTTTTGTTAATCCTACCCATGGTGGAGGGGTTGGGTAAGTACATACTTGTGTAACAAAATTAAGGTGAAAAGAAAAATTAGTAAAAAATTAATCATTTCAATAAATGTTTAGTTTTACTGATCTTCGGGAATAAGATTGTCAGTATTTATCAAGAAGAAATGTTCAGTATTGAACAAAAACAAAACGACAGTGAAAAAACTGAACATTTTTATTTTTTATCATTGCCACAAATTTTAATGAAACTTCAATAGCTTAGACACATAAAGTAAGTAAACACTCAGCAATATAAGGTAAGGATCAAGGGTAAAGTGGAGCAATCCAGGGAAAGGAGTAGTGTCCTCTCTTACACCTTGGTGTAGAAGTTATCAAAAAGGGAGCCTTCGGGTTACCCTCGACTAAGGTCGCCAACTTTACTTTATCATTGTTAAAGTTCCCTTAGTTGTAACAAAAAGTCATTCGCAAAGGACTCATCACAAATTAGGATATCCAATAAAGGAAAAGAAAATTCTAAAAAATTTCCTTTATATATATATATATATATATATAATTCTGACTTCGCTACGGCTAAGAAATCTTTGACAACAATAATCAAGGAAAATAATCTCTAGTTTTTTTATTTATTTTGTTCAGTATTGTAATTAGAATAGGGGAAATTTTTTTAAATAACATTTCAATACTTCTTTATAGTCTTGTCTGATTACTTTGGTAAAGGTGCCATTACCCGGTTAGAATTTCCTTTTAACAAGTGATTTCCTTTGAAACCGGAAATGGAAAATAGAAAGTCATGATGGCATTTTTATCCACCGATTTTTATGATGGAATCCCCTGGGCAGTCGTTTTATATTTTATTGGTTTCTCTTGTTGAATATAAGCCAAATCTTGGAGCTGCTGTTGCTGCTTTTTTTTTTCAACGGTAGGTAATCTGTGTTGTTTCTAAAATTGACTCAGAAAAAAAAGGGGTAGGTGGAAGAAATCATCTCCAGTCTAAAAAGACGTGTCTACACACTCGCACACATCAAAAACAAGTGAAAAAAACTTTTTTTCCTGAATAACTTTTCTGTTAGAGTTGATTAAACTGTTGTAATTTACAAAGCTTTTCTTAGTCTGGCACACAGGCCGTAGGTTTGCTTAAAGCACTTGCCATTATTACTAATTGGTCACCCAAGTATTGAACAGACTCATCATTTATTAACTTCAGCGGTTTTTTATAATAATTGCCATTTATTAAGCTTTGTTTAGTCTGGCACACAGGCTTTGGTTTGCTTACCGTATTTACTATTTCGGGAGGTGCCCGTGGTGTAATGGTTATAATCGTAGGAAATGGCCATGGCGACACGAGTTCAAATCCTGGACCAGGCTAATTGCATTTCACATAGCACTAATACCCTTGGGAAAGGTATGAATCCAATTATTCTCCCTCCAGCTATGGGTAAATAGTAGGACAGACTGGGTTCTTCAGCCTTGGTGAGGCAACTAGTCTAGAAGGAAAACTCTGAATTCAAACCTGTTAAACTCCACTTAAAAACTGACCTTGTATCATATCCTGCCGCAGCAGAGGGGTTGGTAAATATGGTATTTACTATTACTAAGTGGTTACCCATTTAAGTATTGAACTTGCTCATTGTTGCTTAACTTCAGCTGTGTCTATAATTATTGTAATATAATTATTGCTATTTACTAAGGTTTGCTTAGTGTTATAACGCGTACTCTGTTAAACAAGAAATAAATAAAAAATTCTTGGTGGTCAATAATCAGACACAGAAAGTAATCATGTTGGATTCGATAAACAGTGTCGGCCGAATCGTAATTTATTAAATATAAATACATACTAAACTATTACATTCTAATACAATGGTTTACCTCCACAACGCTGAGTTTGACACACAGACTGTAGACCGCCCTGTCAGCTGTGGCTGTAGAATACACAGGTTGCATCTGGTCCTTACTGGGCTATACGGGCGGACAGACATGCCCGAGCTGATCAATCGGCTGGTTGCGATAATCCCTAGCAATGTTGAATCCCACCCGTATTTTTCAATCTGCATTTGCGGCAAACTCCCAACCCTTATCTTATTAGTGTTAAAAGGCGGTGGCTGAGCGTCAGTTGCATTAAGAGAATAAGAATTTGACCACTGCTAAATTACACGGCAATAAGTATCGTCTCCTTAAAACCTGAGATTTACAGGGGCTCGAAACCCTACTCCCAATTCGAATATACTGGTTGTGTACCCCTGTCTCAGCCAAGGCGAATAGGTTTTCCGCTTCGCTAATAACCAACACAAGTTTGACTCTGCAGTGAGTGGTGGGGTATAAGACCAGCGAAAAACAAACATTACTTATGGCTTTTTTTTTTTTAAAGTGACAAAATCTTTCTGAGTCTGATTGGGAGAATGAGGCTAAAGAATTCTTTGGATTCATTGTGCTTGAATCTTTGAAAGAGACCTGTTTAGTAAAATTATCTCCATTCTTAATAGAGACGGTAATTTCAACTTGAGCCACCCCTAGAACTGTCAAAAAGACCAAAAATGGCAATTTGCTTGTGGAGGTGCATAGCTGGAGGTATTCTGAAAATATCCTCAAAATGAATACTTTCCACAAGACAAAATGCAAGGCATATCCACACGAGAAACTGAAAACCTTGAAAGGAGTTATTAGGGGTAGAGAGCTGTCCTTGGCTACACCAGAAGAAATAACAGTAGCCCTGGGAAAACAAGGGTCACAAACTACAAAAGATAAACGTAAGGTGGGACAGGAAATTCAAACTAATACATATATTGGAACTTTCTGTCAGCTTAAAATACCCAAAGAAATAAAAATCGGGTATTCCTTCGAGAAGGTAGAACAATGGATCCCAGCACCCCTGAGGTGCTTTAAATGTCAAAGATATAGCCACCACAGGAAAGATTGTAGAGGGCATCAGAAATGCGGAAGGAGTGACTAAAAAGACTCAGACCACACAAAGGAATATTGCTTAGATGAAACTAAATGCCCAAACTGTCTACAAAACCACCCGACTTTTCAAGAAGTTACGACATTTACAAAAGAGAGAAGGAAAGTCTAGAGAAGTACAAAGGAAATGTAACCTTTTGGGAAGCTAGGAAGACCCTGTTGCACGGAGGATGAACGCAATCAGAAGCAGCAATCAAGCAGACAAATACAGAGCTCTCGTCGAGAAGCTGGTCCAATTGGAACCAAATGATTGGCCAAAATTTCAGGAGCATCTGAAAAACTTACCCTCGACCAAAATTCGTCAAACGGAAGCACAAACTGAACTAAAAGAACTTACAAAAATTTTTTTAAAATCCAATGAAATAAAGAAAAAACATACACAAAATCTACCGCTTAAAAAGAAACCACTCCTTCAAAAAATACGGAAACTCCTACAAAACAAAGGTCACGTAGATTTCTGATCCGTTCACTAAAAACCATCAAAGACAGATTAAAACACTCGTCTCCCAAAAAGCCAGAACCTATTTACCCCTCCGCTCGGGCAGGATATGACACAAAGTCAATTTTTAAGCAGAGTTTAATAGGTTTGAACTCAGAGTTTTCCTTCTCCTAGACTGGTTGCCTCACCAAGGCTGAAGAACCCAGTCTGCCCTACTATTTACCCATAGTTGGAGGGAGAATAATTGGATTCATACCTTTCCCAAGGGTATTAGTGCTATGTGAAATGCAATCAGTCTCGTCGAGGATTTGAACTCGTGTCGCCGTGTCCATTTCCTATGACGATAACCATTACACCACGGGCACCTCCCAAAAAGCCAGAACCAATCAAACAAAAACCTCTCATTGACCAATCTAGAAAAATACATATGAATACCAAAGTGAGCAATGAAAGACTAAGAAGCTAAACTCGATAGAGACTTCTCAACATCAAGAACAAAATCTCCTTAAAAAACTTATAAACAATGCTATGCCCAGGGATCAACCAAATCCCTAAATAGATCCTATAATATAGAAAGTATAGATATGGAAACTGATAATACAATTGCCCACCTCAATCTTGATGATATAAACTATATCTGATTAAAGATAAATGCATTGCATGGAACCATTTAACTATGTGTAAACAAGTGAACTCAATCTCATTTTGGGGGTGTCCTTGTGGTGTAATGGTTAAGGCGATGGACTGCGGAATCGTAGTAAGCTAGTTCGTACTCCAGTCGCGCTATTATGTTCACTTTCGGGCAAATACCCTTGGGAAAGGTATGAACTCCCTTATCCTCCTAGCTATGGGTTAAATAGTACCACGACTGTTCTTCTAGGAGAATGGCTTTGGCATTAAATACCCTACAAAGGTTGATATGCCTTTAAACAAAGAAACCGATTCAATCTCATTTTAAAAGTTACCTACAAACCAATCCACTTAAAAACCAGGAATAAACAAGATTTCACACTAAATAGCCATCTTTGGTTGATATGCCTTTAAACCAAATAATTTCATCTAACTGACTGTAGATTGTTTACAATTCTTGGTATCCCTAAGTGGTCACCCGTCTAAGTATTGAACAGGCTCATTGTTACTTAACTTAAGCTGTGTTTATAATTATAATAATATAATCATTGCTATTTACTGAACTTTGCTTAGTCTGCCCCATTGACAATAGACTGCTTACAGTACTTGTTATCATTAAGTGGTCACCCATCTCATAACTCAACTGACTCATTACTGCTTAACTTCAATGATATAGTGGGAACTGATGATTTCTTCATAGCTTAACTGTAAGTCAGGTGATTAATCTGTTGATATTATAAATTTACTTGAGTGTTGCGTGTTATATAATGGTTTGAGGAAATATAGTTTTGTCATCTTGATTAATGTTAGGTTTCCTTTTTTTTTCTTTTGTCATCCACACTTCAGCTGTCTCTGGAAACATTCATAATTGTAAGCAGGCTTGCATGGCTGTTGATAAACTAAAGGATTGGTTTTGTTTGGTTTGGTTTTATGGCATATAAAACATTGTAGGTTATTTAATGCCAAATCCATTTTTATACGTATAAACAGTTCTATTTCAAACAATTCAGTTTAGCATAAGTTCATTGTTTAGTTCTATTTAACCCATAGATAGGACCCTATCAGGTGCTACCACTCCGGGCCAGAGTGGATCTGGGAGCGATGGCAATGAAGGGGTACTCCATATTCCCCAAAGCTCCAGCATTACTGGAACCTCACCATCAGATTGTTTTGTGTCTTATACAGAACACTCGTTTGAGGGAGTCTTAGCCCTGTAAAGATGCAGTCGATGAATATTGTAGACCCAGGTTCACAAAAAATGGAATCGTGATTAATGAAATAACAACCAAATATGAGTATTAATTTTAAAATATGATAATCTGTTACGTATTACTTTTGTTTATAGTTATTATTAAGTTATTATTACGGAATTCTTTATTATGTTTCATTATTATGGAATTCTTTATCGAATTTGCTTTGTTTATAGAACACAAGACTCTAAGTGACATTTTTCAGTTGTTATTTTTGAAAGAGAAAAAAAACTTCTCTGTAACTGAGACGGAAATCAATGTTATCTTTCACATACCCTCCCATTCTTGTCAAATATTGACACAAAATATTGGATTATGGTATTCACCCACCCACACCAAAAAAAGGAAAAAAATTAACGTTTATTCTCTATTTCAGTGTGGGAAAGCTGCGGTTCGCAGGCCGCATGTGACCCGCTGCACTGTACTGTGCGGCCCATGGGAGCCTTTAAAAATAAAGGATAAACACTTGCACTTGAATCGAGACTAGATTCTTTTCATTTTAAAAATGCGGCCCTCTGATGATTTATAACCCGGTGATGCGGCCCTCCCACCAAAACGTTTGCCCACTCTTCTTCTAATTCATTATCATTAACTGGCATTACCCTGAATATGTACTTATCGAACCTCTCCTTTTCGTTTAGGATGTAGACACAAAGCCAATTGTTTTTTAAAGTCATATACAACTGATTCGAATTCTGAGTTTTCCTTTTCCTAGACTGGTTGCCATACCAAGGTTAATTTGCTCAGTCTGCCCTACTATTTACCCATAGCAGGTGATCGTGGTATAATGGTTATCGTTGTTTGAAATGGACCCGACCACCCAAATTCAATCCTGAACGAAGCTGTTTGCATTTCACATATATTCATACCATAGGAAAGTTATGAATCCGATTATTCTCCCTCCAGCTATGAGTAAATAGTAGGGCAGATTGGGCTCTTTAAACTTGGTATGGCAACCAATCTAAGAGAAGGAAAACTCTGAATTCATACCTGTTAAAGTCTGATTAAAAATTGGCCTTGTATTGCATCCTACTCATGGCGTTTGGGGTTGAGTGAATTCTATTTACCCATAGCTAGAGGAAGAATTATGGGATTAATGCTTTTCACAAGGATATTAGCGTTAAGTGAAATGCAAACAGCCTCGTCGAGGATTTAAACTCAGGTCGACGTGTCCATTTCCTACAGTTTGGTATGTTTGGGTTGGGTTTTATGGCATATCAATCATTGTAGGTTATTTAATGCCAAATCCTCTTCATACATATATATTAAATATATATGATTTGGTTGGGTTGGGTTTTATGGCATATCAACCATTGTAGGTTATTTAATGCTATCATTATCATCTTCATCATGATGTCGCGCTGCCAGCACGGACCTCCCTGACCTTCTCTTGCCACCCGTCTCTATCGTCCTTCGCTCCCGGGAGATCGTCAAGTCTACATTTTGAATCGGCACAGAGCTGTTGTATATAGGTTCTAGTCGGTCGTCCTGCCTTTGCTCGTCCATGTGAAAAGGGGCCACAGGAGTATGTTGCTTATGAGTTCGTCCTTACTTCTCCAGCAGTGTCTTGCATGTCTGGTTCGTCTAACTTGGATAGTTTTCGTGATGAGTGGTAGGTGTCCGTACAGCTGCTGTTTTGTGGGGTGTTGCCTTCAGGATTTATATGAGTTGGTTTGGTTGGGTTTTATGGCATATCAACCATTGTAGGTTATTTAATGCCAAACCCTCTTTATACATATATATATTAAATATATATATATATGATTAATAAACACATTTTGTAGTTAACATTCTTAAATGAACCTGAGCTCTTATTTGCACACAGTTAAATGATTTTAAGTATTGCTATATAATATTCATAATTTAACATCAGTCATTTGTTTGCATACTTAGTTTGTTCTATTTGACTCATAGATAGGACCCTATCAGGTGCTACCACTCCGGGCAGAGTGGACCTGGGAGCAATTGCAATGAAGGAGTACTCCACATTCCCCCAAATGTTCAAGGTTGGAGTCGGGCCATCAGATGGTTTAATGTCATATCTAGAACACTTGTTGGGGAGATAACTGTTACACAACAAGCATCTTGAATAAGCTGTTTCTTTCTTTGTCTTTTTCCGTTGGGGAAAAAGCTAGTTTGTTCATTGGCTGATATGTAGAATCTCTCTTAAAGTTCGTCCTTTAAATGATGAACGACTATAATAATCGAGTGAAATATTAATTAGTTGCTTATAATGCTTTAGCGTTGACACTAAAATATTTCTGGCTGTCTTAATTCTACTGATGTTAATTGATGATGATGATAATAATAATTATCATTATTGTTGACAGTTTTTCGTCAGTAATTATTCCATATTGTTTGACTCAGCAACTGAAGATGACTTCTAGGTAGGACGAGTTCATTTCAAAATTTTTGCAAAAGACTTTGAACTCTGCTCTGCCAAATTGTAATTATCGAAATTATTTGTGTATCAAGTGAACTCGTACTTTTTTCTCTGGAGACAGCATGAATATATTTGATTTTCATGTATAATGCAATCATTTGTCTACCATAAACTAAAATGAGGAAATTATCATTTTTCATGTTAAAAGGTATGTATTTATCCAGCCCCTCCGTCATGAACAAGGTGTGTGACACATGGTCAGTATTTTTTAAACAGAGTACAACTGGCTCGAATTTAGAGTTTCTTTCTCTTAGACTGGTTGCCATACTACGGTTAAAGTGCCCAGCCTGCCCTACTATTTTGCCATACCTGTTTAAAGAGTATCAAACAAACTCAGGTGTGCTTAGTGTAATGGTTATCGTAATAGGAAATAGAATCGGTTACCTGAGTTCAAACCCTGGACAAGGCTGTTTGATGCCTTTGGAAATGGTATAAATCCATTTGTTCTCACTTCTATCTGATAGTAAATAGTAGGTTAGACTGCTTTCTTTAGCCTTTGTAAAGCAAGCAGTGTGAAGGAAAACTCTGAATTCAAACTAGCTGTCCTCTGCTTAAAAAATTACCTTGTGTCGCATCCTTCTCATATTTGGTAAAAACATGTCAACCAGTGCGCTATTTTCGGTACATATGAAAAGATTGTTAGTCATGGGCAGATGTTTTTTCAAGAGGTTGATTAAGAATATAAAGCCGATAAGAAGAAAAAAAGAGTATTTGTGATGGATAAAATCTCCAAAGAGTGGAACGTAGTATTTCCTCCATTAGTTTCCGTACTTCTACTCCCATGGTCAACAGATGGACAAGTTGAAGAAAAAGGATTAATGTTACAAATTAATACTTTACTTCTTTTTTTTTTCTCTCTCTCTCCTCACTCTGACTTTTTTTTTTTACAGTTCATGACCTAGAAATGTGAATATCTTGTAAATGCAGAAAACCCTATCGCCTATTTTTATATATGTATTTTAACTTATCAAACCAGTTGATAAGCTATGTTCTTCAAAGGTTACCCAAACACTTGGAATGTCGGTATTCGTATGTTTAACAAGCGGAACATTATCTGAGAATCTAAGAACAAGAATTCTAAATTCCAAAAATGAAATATAAATTTCTGCTTTCGATTCCTCCGTGCTTTCTCTGATTCTTGATGTTTTGTTCGATTTATTGGAGGAAATATGACTTGAAAACCAGCATTGAAACGAAAACCAAAAATAGGAATTTGTTGCAGTCCAAAAATATGCTCACCTGTTATACACTAGGGTGAATCAAATATTTTACAAGATTTTGGTAATGGGAGGCACAACTCGGCAACACCTGGATGTTTTTGCCGGTTTTGTGTGATACTCCCTGAGTGCTAGTCGTCAGATTTGCCTCTATGGGTTGGAGCACAACCCCAAATTTCATGGTCTTAGGCCTACCTGACCTTTCCTGATTATCAACGTACTTGCAATCTGAGCAAAATGTCTTGGACCACCTGCTTACTTTCGTGTAATCAACTGTGCCTTCACCACTCACAGAACAAATGTTTTTGATTGCTTCCGTGGCATTATGGCACAGTTTAAAGTCGCGAAGTGCCCAGTCGGCTGGGACTGCAGAATACACCAACTGCATCTCTGCAGAGGGGTAAGACCCCTCCCCAATGAGTGTCCTGCATTTGACTCAAAACAATTGATTTGTGAAATGTTGAGTACCCCTTTAATGCCCCTTAATCCCAGGTCCACTCTGACCCGGGGTGGTAGTACCTGATAGAGTCCTATCTATGAGTCAAAGTGAACTATTTGACATTAAAACTATGTGCAAACGAATGACTTAGGCTAAATTGAATTGTTTGAAATAGAACTGTTTGAACATTTAACTGGGTGTAAGCAAATGATTGATGTTTAATTGAATTATTAGTGATACATTGCAATACTTGAAACCCTTTGTGTGCAAAAAATGATCTCAGGCTCGTTTAAAAACGTTATCAACAAAATGTGCTTTGAAATAATATATATTTGATATATGTGTAAACAGGATTTGGCATTAAATAACCTATAAGGGTTTATAAGCCATAAAACCTAAACTCGTGAAGTCTAAGTTACCAAATTAAACTACATTGCACGTTCATCTGTTCAGCTTTTCACATCACACACAGAATGGAGCAATGCACAACATGTCAGCACACCAACTACCACGATGCTACCAACCACAGCAAGTGCCTTTCATTGCTGGATCTGCCTAGGTCACGTGATATTCCCACTGCAAACTAACATATACATGAATATTGCAAAAATTTTGACTCACCCTCGTGCTTTGTGTGTATCTGTATATAAATATATATATATATAAGTGCTTACAACAAATATTGTTGGTTGCTTCTGCGGCTTTATGGCGCAGTTCAATCGCGCATAGCGTAAGTCCTGGATTATATTACGTTGCATATTCATCTGTGCAGATTTTATATCACATACAGAATAAAGCAATGCACAACTATCACAATACTGCTGAGCCCAGTCGGCTGAAGCTGTTGAATACACCAACTGCATCTCTGCAGAAGGGTAAGACCCTCCCACACACGAGTGTTCTGGATATGACACTAAACAATCTGATGGTGAGGCTCCGTTAATGCTGGAGTTTTGGGAAATGCAGAGTACCTCTTTATTGCCATCGATCCCAGGTCTGCTCTGATAGGGTCCGATCTATGAGTCAAATAGAACTAAACTGTGTACTTGGCCATTGATCTATTGGGTAGAGTACGCGCCAATGGTCTGGGAGACCTGGGTTCAATCCCAGGTCGAGTCATACCAAAGACTCAAAAAATGACACTTGATGCCTCCTTGCTTAACACTCAGCATTATAAAGTACGGATCAAGGGTAAAGTGTCGCAATCCAGGGAAAGGAGTAGCGCCCTCCCCTACACCTCGGCGTAGTAGCTACTGAAAAGGGAGCCTTTGAGTTGCCCTCGACTATGGTCGCCAATTTTACATTTTACTTATGGTAAACTGAATTGTTTGAAATAGAAATGATTTTACATTTAACTGTGTGTAAACCAAAAACTGTACTCATGCTAAACTAAATTGTTTGAAATAGAACTGTTTATATTTATAAAAAGGGATTTGGTATTAAATTACCTACAGTGGTTGATATGCCATAAAACCAAACCAAACCCACAATACTACCAATAATAGGATGTATACACTACGACTTGAACTTCTTCAGTCACGTGACATACGTTCCACAAACTAGCACAAAATCTAATAACTTGACCAGTTCTTGTTCAGATGATCATGTGTAGAAACTACTAAAAAATCTGTTTTAATGTTTGAACTCATTTTCTTTCCCTGTGAATGGCTTTTATACATCTGAAAAGGAAAGAAGCAGGAAACATTAAACAGAATTTTGAGTTATTTCTACATATGCTGTTTAAATTTGAAACCATTTGAACGAGAATTAGTGAAATTAGATTACGAAATGATATAATTTTTTCTTAAACACCCTCTCTCTCTCTGTGTGTGTGTGTGTGTGTGTGTGTGTGTGTGTGTGTGTGTGTGTGTGTGTGTGTGCGCACGCGCATACGATTGTTTATTCTCCTCTCTCTCTCTCTCTCTCTCTCATATATATATATATGTGTATGTGTGTGTGTGTGTGTGTGTGCATACGATTGTTTATTCTCCCCCCTCTCTCTCTATTATATATATATATATATATATATATATATATATGTGTGTGTGTGTGTGTGTCAGATGAGAATAAAAAATCGTTGAAAAAGCCTTTGATAAATCAAAAGAGTGCTCAAATGCTAGCCAGCTGAGCAGTATAAAAACTGAAAGTAATTAAGACCTCGCCTTATTTTTTTTTTTCATGACTATTAGTTTGATATGTCTTCTGTAGAATAAAAGGCACAATCATCAGATGAGACTTTATTAGCACAGCCCAGTCGGCTGGGGCTGTAGAATACACCGACTACATCTCTGCAAAGGAGTAAGACCTCTCCCCTTCCCAATGAGTATCCTGATATAACATTAAGGTATCTGATGGTGAAGTTCCAGTCTTGGGGAATGTGGAATACCCCTTTATTGGCATTACTCCCCGGTTCACTCTGACCCGGAGTGGTAATAACTGATAGGGTCCTATCTAAGTGTGCAAACAAATGACTGGTATTAAATTGTGACTTATATAGCAATACTTGAAACCATTTAACTGTGTGCAAAAAAAGAGCTCAGGCTTGTTTAAGAATGTTATCTACAAAATACATTTATTAATCATATATATATATATATATATATATATATATATATATAGGGAAACCATTTCATCCAAATAAAGTTTTATGGCATATCAACCATTGTAGATTATTCAATGCCAAATCTTATATATATATATATATATATATATATATATATATATATATATATATATATAAGATTTGGCATTGAATAATCTACAATGGTTGATATGCCATAAAACCCTACCAAACCAAACTTTATTTGGATGAAATGGTTTCCCTATTTTCATCAAACATAGCTGGCGTTATGTCAGGGATGTACCTCCGTATTATCATATTAACTTGATTACAAATATAGTTTGTTTTTTCTGTTTTATTTTAGTACACATCATCTCCCTGACTAATATCTATAAACAGAGGTACTTATAAAAGTCATCGTTGCAATGCGTATTATAAGGATCAAATTTTTGTACGTATGTATTTAACCAGAGCTTTTTGTTCTTCAGAATTTTCCTTCTAGACTGGCCTTACCATAGTTTAAGAATCAAGACTATCCTACTATTTATCCAACGCTAAGGGAAGATTTATTTCTTTTCTCAAGGGCGTGTGTACAAAATAAAATGTCAACAGCCTTGACCAAGATTTGAACTTGGATCACCGATTCCATTTCCTCCGATTATCACTGTTGCACAAAACATGCATTTGGTTCTTGTAAGTCGCAATAACACAGCAGGAATGACACTCCGTAACTGGAAACTTTTTTTTTTTTTAGTTGTCAGGAATTCTGAGCACCCATCATTTTTGTGGACAGCATTTTGGCAATCTTCAGTGGAAATCTTTATCTTTCTGATATCCTCATCTTTATTGTTGCCTTTGACACAAGGAAGGACATTTTTCTGTCTCTGTCTGATCTGGGATTAAACTATCTCAATAGGAAATATCCATTGCTTGATTTACAAGCTGTCTTTGTATTGATGATGTGGATCAACTGTGAGTCCAGATTCAAAATGACCGAGATGATATTTACAGTGAATCAGACCATATCTTGTCAATCTTTGATATACCTATCGAAAATAGAACGCTGATAATCTTTACCTTGCAAATCCTTTTCTAGCAATGTAATCTGTCTTTTTTGACTCAGAAGTGGGCAGCCTGTGATCTTAAGGTTGCATCTAGCCTTCTAAACTATTGTGTTACTTTCCTCTGACTTTGTCAAAGAACAATTAAGATTTTGTGCACCTCAAATCGCGGACTTTGTATCCCAGTTCTTTCTCACAAAAAACAATCTCAAAAAAGCCATTTAAAAGTCAGTAAAAATTTCCATTCATTTGAGTAATATATATTAAATTTGGATTATTATAGACTAAAATATTTATACCCCTTCAATTTGTATTAGTGGGTACTTTCCTAGATTTAATGGATATTTTTCCTTACTCTTAAAATTTTTATGGGTAAAATAGTTGGGCAGACAAGGATCTCTAAGGTTAGTAGGGTAAGCAGTCTAAGAAGAGGGAAAATTCTGAATTCGAAACTTGGAGGATCACCCCGTTGGGACTTAGAATATGCTGCCTGTATCCCCTGTGGAGGAGTAAGACTCCCTCCCCTCAAAAAGTGGGGTGTTCTGAGTATGACACTAAAGTACATCTCGTAGTGAGGCTCCTGTTCTGGAGGTCCGAGGATTATGAAGTACCTCTTCATTGTTTTTACTCCCAGGTCCAAACTGACATAGAGTGGTGGTACTTATTAGGGTCCAATCTCTGGGCCAAATAGATCTATTTATAAATTATTTGTATTAGATAGAAATACTTGATATCATATCACCATGTGCAAATTATTTGTATTAGATAGGAATACTTGATATCATATCACCATGTGCAAATTATTTGTATTAGATAGGAATACTTGATATCATATCACCATGTGCAAGAAAAAAACTCTTAAACTACACACACACACACACACACACACACACACATATATATATATATATATATATATATATATATATATATATTGTTAATATAAATGTACAATGTATGTAATTCCTTAACCATAGAATAAAAATAACCCCAGATTGGTTGACATGCCGTTAAAGTCATTCAAAACTAGGATTTGGAGTCTCTAAGACAGTCAGATATTGTGTTGAACCTAATTCTTATAAAATGTGCATCAAATAGTACCTTTCTTTGAACAACAATGGTTTCACGAAGAGAAGAAATTTGCTGCATTAACTGAGCTACTGACAGTATTCTATAAAACCTTGTACTAAGACCCAGGTGCTGATCCATGATTTTCTGGGGAGAAGTATGAAATACTATTTGAAATATATGGGATTAAAAAAACGATGGTAGTTGAAATAACTCGCATTTTTTTAAGTTGGCGACTGTAGTCGAGGGCGACCAGAAGGCCCCCTATTCAATAGCTACTACACCGAGGTGTAGGGGAGGGCGCTACTCTTTTCCCTGGATTGCTTCACTTTACCCTTGATACATACCTTATATTGCTGAGTGTTAAGCAAGGAGGTATCAAGTACCATTTTTAAAGTCTTTGGTATGAGGGATTGAACCCAGGTCTCCCGGACCATTGGCAAACACTCTACCCACTGGGCCATCGCATAATTACTGAAATTCATTTTATTTTTATTTAATTATTTATTTTTTTGCCTTGAGAAAAGCAAAAAAGTGTCTCATTTATTTTAAATGAATATTTGCCGACCAAAGCACTTCTGGTGGTGTAATGGTTAGCAAGCTAGACGAGCAAACCTACACGATTGAGTTCGAGTCTCATTGGGTGCCCCATTCATTCGGCCTTGTGCCACATCAAAGCAAAAGTGCTTCGTAATTTATTAATTATTATTATTAACTCGTATTTTTCATAATCTCAGTTCGCTATTGCTTTTTAATTGCGATCAGAGAAGAAAAATAACAACAATTTGGATGAAGAAAAATACTAGTTAAAGATTATCATTACTCTAACAGTTCTTTAATTGTCTGTCCCCGAAGAAAGTAATGACAAGGTGATAGATCTGGTATACAAAATAACCCCTGCATTACTGTGTTTTAAAGAAAAATTAAAATAGTTTCAATCACAAACACATGAGAGTCAACATTTCACGCCATGAAAACAACTTAAATAGCGTGATTGCTGGTGCTGTAATATATACCTGTCACTCACTCACCACGATTTCACCTGTGTCAACGTTTGTACTGGGCAGGACTTAATACATTTTATTTCGCGCTAAAGTCTTTAGAAAAGGCATGAATCCATCCGTCCTCTCCTAGCTATAGATACACAATAGTGCAGACTGAGTTCTTTAGCCTTTGTTAGGCAACCAGTCTAGAAGAAGGAAAACTCTAACTTCAAACCAGATTTACTCCGCTCAAAAATTGACCTTGCGTCAGTTCCTGCCTGTGGCAGGAGGTTGGGTAAATGCATCCAAGCACTTGTGCGGCTGTAATTTTAAATCTGGATCATTCTGCTGGACCTTGTATTATTTTAAATTTTCATCGCAATTTACTTGTCATCACTTTTAATAAAAACAGACTAGAATTTAAGAAAATGAAGGATAATAGTATTCTGAATTGTTAATCGCTGTGATTGATAGCGCGTCATATAAAAATAAAATTAAAAAAGATAAAAATAGAACATCTTTCACTCTTTAATTGGGTAAACATTGTTTGTACTGGTAATTTCTATTTCTTGTCTTTCTGTCTAAAAGGCAACCATCTGGCCTAACACCTTCAATTTAGAAATCCGTAGTCACTTAGAGACTTTCAGTCTTAGAGGTACCAGATACCAGACTAACTAAAAACAGGTCAGCATCTGTCTTAACAGCTTTTTTTTTCTACAGGTCATAAAATGGTAAAATCTCTATAGAATTGGTTAATGCGATCATCTCCAGTTTTTATCAACTTTCCAGATGTGGAAATGGAGGGATTTGGGGGTGTTGGGTGGTGGAGTGGAATTCTGGAAATAGAATGTAGAGACATAAAGCAAAAGTGTTTCTTGAAATAATTTTTCCTTTTGTTGCTTACCATATTTACTTGAGTACAATGTAATGTCAAATATTATACAACCTTCATTTTTGTTGTTAAATTCATGTAATATATTACGTAGTAAGTACATGGCCACTATGGACCTTTCGTACTCTAACAAATCACTATTCCTGATCGGGAAAAAAATCTCCAAAAATCAAGAAATACGATTTTAATGAAATTTTCAGTGTTTATTTATTAATGTTATTAAAAATTTACGGATTTTTTTCAGTTCACTTAACTCACCCACCCATATGTGTCGCTATTTAATCGATAGAGATATATGATATGGCATATACTTTCTGTATATAATAAAAAGACAATCTAAAAGTTTACATGAAATAAAAAAGGGAGCTGTTGAAGGAAATGATACTCCAAATAAGAATATTGAATTTGATAAAAAAAAAACTTTAAAAAAATGGTTTGGTTCGGTTTCTTTGTTTAATGGCATATCAACTCTTTTTAGGTTATTTAATGCCAAAGCCATTCTCCTAGAAGAACAGTAGTGGTACTATTTTACCCATAGCTGGGAGGATAAGGGGGGGTTCATACCTTTCCCAAGGGTATTTACCCGAAAGTGAACGTAATAGCGCGACTGGAGTACGAACTCGCGTTCTACGATTCCACAGTCCATCGCTTTAACCATTACATCGCGAGGACACCCCCTTTAAAAAATGTTTTGAGAGCTCTTAATATAATGATTTCATAGAAAATATAATTTTCTTTTAGATTATTTGGGAAATAATTCTGTATCGATGTTTTTTCTACTTAAAAAGGGGATCTTTAAGATTTTTTTTGCATTAGATTTTGACTGACATTTTTCCAATAATAAGATAAAGTTGTAACTGTAAACAGTACTTTCTATTGCAAAAACCTTGGGTAAAATTCATCTTATTTATTGACAAACCCTCATATAATGTTATTGTAATAGCTATAGTTATTCTTATCTGTTAAGGAACCAAAACAATATCGATGCCAATGTTATAATATTATTAAGTAATTTGTTTCAAGTCCTGGTAGCATGACTATGTATATATCCCATTTCTTTATATGCAAATTATCTACAAACAGTAAGTAAAGTTGGCGATTGTAGTCGAGGGCGACCCGAAGGCTCCCTTTTCAGTAGCTACTACACCGAGATGTAGAGGAGCGTGCTACTCCTTTTCCTGGATTGCTCCACTTTACCCTTGATGCATACCTTATAATGATGAGTGTTAAGCAAGGAGGTAACAAGTACAATTTTAAAGTCCTCGGTATGACGCGACCTGGAGTTGAACCCCGTAGTTCATTGGCCTTGTGGGTAGAGTATTCGCCAATGGCCCGAGAGACAAGGGTTCATTCCCAGGTCGAGTCATACCAAGGAGTCAAAAAATGGTACTTGATGCGGTCTTGCTTAACACTCAGCATTATACGGTTAGGATCAAGGGTAAAGAGGAGCAATCCAAGGAAAGGAGTAGCGCCCTCCCTTACACCTCGGTGTAGTAGCTATTGAAAATGGAGCCTTCGGTCGCCAACAACTTTATGTACAAACATTGTCCAATATCACTACACAGATTTGATTATATATATTCTTTCTTCTTATTCTTTCCTTCGTTTCACATTCAGAAAAACTATGAATTTTGTTACATAAACTGGATACAAAGTGTGTTCAATAAGCATCAAGACTGAAACAGTATTCATTAAAACGAAAATGAACAATAAATCAAACGTTATTTATTTATTCTAAATAGTCTCCATGGCATTCAACAGAAGCCCTTACACTCACGAATAGAAAGACGTGTTTTGAAAAGTATTGATTGAACCAACAAAAATATAGATACTCGTTTGAATAATTCATGAAATATCTGAAATATTGACAATCTTTTTCTGAAATTGTTTTCAGTAATGTTCCTTTCTTTAAAAAAATATCAGAATAATCACAGTCTGTATGGTGAAAAACGCTGAGTAAGAATTTGCAAAATCGTGGCTATGGCTGCTAGGAAAATATCCTTTTTTTGATAAAAGATTTTTTTTTTCTTTTGGCTTAGAAAAAGAAACATTTTGAACAAATATTTTTTGTCATGGGACCCGGCAAAGAAAATACCCGTAAGAAAAGCAACATACGACTGACTTTCCTTTTGATGTAAGCACTGTGGCATTAGGTGCTACCTCCTCTCTCCTCCTCACTTCCCTCTCTTCATTTCACCCCTTTTTTACTCTTCTCACTTTTTTGCCACCTTTTTTTCTTCACCCCTCTCTGATTTACCTGCAGTTTCAAAGAACCTGATTTCTATTGGCAGGTATTTTGGTTTCAGCTGTTAGGGGATATGGAAGAGGCAACTGTTGAAAACCAGATAGACTGTGGCCTCTAGCAAACAGCTGCAAAGTTACACATTGAATAAGCAAGTTCCTTTTTTTTAACTTCTATTAAAAATGGTAAAAAAAACACAAAAAAATGTCACAATTTGGAACTAAAGATTAAGTGTTAGGTTATCCATCTGTTTGATAGTGTGCAAATCTATACACATGCTGTTGTTTTTTATGGTTATTTTTGTTTTGTTTTTTAAACCCTGGTCAGAATTATCTGTAAACGCGAATGGCCTGATGGTTAACAGAAAATGGAATCTACCATCTGGGCTCAAACATAGGTTGGGAGAGTCGGTACTTTATTTGAATTAATAGCCTTGAGAAAGGAATATCTTCCCTCTCCTTACGAGGTAAATGCTAAGAATAAAGAAAAAATGTGTTCAACAAATTTTTGTTAATGACGACAGAAAACATTTTATGCAAATTTTCAAATCAACCTTCAAGGAGGAGAAATTCTTCGCAAATGCAAAATTTCTTTCCTTTCTGATTTACAGAATCATTAGCAACACACACACGCACACACACATATATGTAATGAACGACATTAGAGACGAATTTTTTTTTACCTAGTAAACATGGGGTCGTTCATTACAATAAACATTTTTGAAACTTTGAAGGTTACCTAGTTTTTTAGCCTAAACTTGCTTATTAAACGAAAGCTGTTAATTAAGATTAGGATTCTACTTAACACTGTTTGACTATTTATAACACCTGTGAATAGAATGAGTACAAATATTATAATTAAAAACAAGGTTATATAAAAACTTTTTTATTTGAACTAAAAGCTTTTATCAAGGCTTTGATTTTGATTGTATTAGAGTAGATTCGAAAGTATAAGTAAGTGTTTGAATGTTTTCTCTTTGTCATTGAATGTTGAAATATTTTATAGGTTAACATATGCATATACACACAGACACGAGTATATTAATAAATATGCATGCGTTTCTGTGCATATCTGTATGTGTATCAATATATGCTATGTGCTTGTATGTGTGTGCATATATATATATATATATATATAAGTAAAGTAAAGTTAGCGACCATAGTCGAGGGTGACCCGAAGGCTCCCTTTTCGATAGCTACTACACCAAGGTGTAGGGGAGGGCGCTACTCCATTCCCTGGATTGCTCCACTTTACCCTTGAACCGTACCTTATAATGCTGAGTGTTAAGCAAGGTGGTATCAAGTTCCATTTTTAAAGTCTTTGGTATGACTCAATCCCAGGTCTCCCGGGCCATTGGCAAACACTCTAACCGCTGGGCCAATGAAACCGGTTATATATATATATATATATATATATATATATATATCTACTGCCATAGAAGTTTGTCTGCAGCCTTAGGATTCATGAAGCGTATGTGTGTGTGTATATATATATATGTGTGTGTGTGTGTGTGTGCAAGGCTCATTAAATAATTTTCCAGACTTTTTTCGTATGGGCACTTTTACTGATAGTACACACATGAAACTCTAGTCCCCTTCAAAGTAATCTCCTCCGGCTGCAATACACTTGTTGTACCATTCCAACAACTTCTGGAAGGCCCCATGGAAGTCCTCTTGTGTGTGCGTATCAATGACCTTCATCACAGCCTCTTTCGTCTCCTCAATTGTCTCATAATGACAGCCTCTAAGCTTTTCCTTGAGCTTAGGGAATAACCAAAGGTCACAGGGAGCAAGGTCTGGACTATAGGGAGGCTGAGGAACTGTTTTGATGCTCATCTCCATCAAATAGTCTGTGACAAGGATGGAGTTGTGGACTGGTGCATTGTCCTGGTGAAATGCCACTGACCCGATTTGAAGAGTGCTGGCCTCTTCCCTAAGAATCTCTTCCTGAACTCCCTTACTTGCCCAGTCAGCTGGGGCTGTAGAATACACTGACTGCACCTCTGCAGAGGGGTAAGACCCCCCCCCCCAACAAGTGTCCTGGATATGACACTAAACAATCTGATGGTGAGGTTCCAGTAATTCTGGAGCTTTGGGGAATGCGGAGTACTCCTTTATTGCCATCGCTCCCAGGTCCACTCTGGCCCGGCGTGGTAGCACCTGATAGGGCCCTATCTATAGGTTAAATAGAACTAACGGCATACTTATGCTAAAATGAATTCAGTAAACTGAATAGCTTGAAATAGAAACGTTTTTTACAATTAAACCGTACTTACACTTAAACTGAGTGCTTATGCTTAACTGAATTATTTGAAAGAGAACTGTTTTTCGACATTAAAACTGTATTTACACGTAACTGAATTATTACATATAACTACTTGAATAGTTTGAAATGGAAATGTTTTTGATAATTAAACTGTACTTATGCTAAACTGAACTGTTTTAAATAGAACAGATTATTTACATAAAAATGGATTTGGCGTTAAATAACCTACAAAGGTTGATATGCCATAAAACCCAACAAACCAAACCATGAACTCCCTTAAAACCTCAACATAGTAACCCTAACCCTAACCCTTTGGTCAATCAACTCTGGTGTATTGACTTCCTTGCTCCTCCCACACTTCTCATCATCCCTCACAGACTCTCTGTCTTCCTTGAATCTCTTGTGTCACTCAAAAACTGATGTTTGATTCATGCAAGATGGTCCAAAAGCAGTCTGAAGCATTCCATACGTTTCTGTGGCATTCTTTCCAAGTTTAAAATAGAATTTTATTGCATGTCGTTCTTCTAAAATGTCCTCACATCCAGATTGCATTTTTGAAATTCACCAGCTGTGATAATCAGGCTTTAGTAGGGTGTATTCCAATTGCTGCTGTAGCTGTTCATTTGAACCTGAAATCATAAGAATTGGTCAGTCATCTCATAAGATGTATAGCAATAACATAGTGAATTTTCAAGAGTCTATGACAATTTTAGATGCCTGTACAAAAAATGTTTGGAAACTTATTGAAAAGCACCTAGTATATACATGTGTGTAT
>OY757941.1:48247834-48297834 GCA_963585895.1 Sepioteuthis lessoniana | reverse complement strand
TAATGGTATATCAACCTTCGTGGGTTATTCAATACCAAAGCCATCTTTGTAGAAGAACAGTTGTGCTACTATCTAATTCATAGCTGGGAGAATAAGATGGTTTAAACCTTTATCAAAGGTATTAATCTGAAAGTGAATGTAATAGTGTAACTGGAGTTTAAAATCGCTTACTAAGATGTCAAAGTGTAGCACTTTAATCACTACACAATAGGGACTCCTCCCCACAAAGATGGAGCCTTATCAAGTACCACTACTCTGAATTAAAGTGGATAGTATTTTAGCTATAGAAATCGCTACTAATGATTGTACTACAGAAAGATGCTAGTAATAGCTTTCTTATATAAATTTATTGAAAGGCAAGAAGAAAGGGATTGTCAGTGGTCAGGAATTAATACTTAATTATAGAATTGTTATATTGTCTCATACTGATTCATCCGTTTCTTCCATAATGACTACTGAGTCTTTGTTTAATATGATTATATATATAACTTAGAAGCAGTTTTGAACTGATCAATCCTATTCTATATAAAATATAATGAAAATCAGAAAGAAATGGATTATCAGTGGTCAGGGATCTAAGAAACTGAATTAGTCAAAGTTAGCTTGAATAGCTGAATTAGGTTATTTTATGTATAATATAGATATACTGCTAATGATTTTAACTATAGAAAAGTATTGGTGATGGTTTTTCTTATAGAAAAATGCTGATAACAGTTATATTATAGAAATGCATTGAAAATCAAAATGAATGTGAATGTTAGTAGTTAGTTATTGCTAGTGACAGAATTGGTATATTCTGTTTTTCATTTATTCTTTAATACCGTTGAATCATTGAGCAATAAGATAATATGTAACTTAAAAACTGGTTTGAACTTGATAAATCTAATTCGATATAACATATGTTGAAAATCAGAAAGAAAGGGATTATCAGTGGTCAGGAATCAAAGCAAACCTTTCTGACAAGATTATTTTGGAGTGGATGGTGTGAGAGAGATTTAAAGGAATCCATTTCTTTCTTTGGTTTCTTTGTTTAATGGCATATCAACATTCATGGGTTATTTGACACTAAAGCCATCCTTCTAGAAGGACAGTAGTACCACTATTTCTCCATAGCTGTGGGTAAAAAGGGTTCATGCCTTTCCCAAGAGTAAAAGGGATCCGTGTTGTCAATAAACCTTGATGATAATGATACGTTAATGTACTCTTAATGATTTTCACTATAGAAAGGCATTGCTTATTTTACTAAAGAAATCACTGCTGGTGTTTGTTTTATAGAAATGCATTGAAAATCAAGAAATGGATTATAAGTGTTCAGGAATTCATTATTTGTGACAGAATTAGTACATTCACTTTTTCATTTTTTTTTTTTTTTGTGTGTGTTTTATTTTTTTAATACAACTTAGTTGTTGGGTAACTGACCATTCAAGTTTTTGGTAAGTATTATATGCTCTTTAAGAAGGTTGATAGATATGAATAAGAATTTCAGTAGATAGGTGTATCTGTAAGATTGCAATGTTAAGAAATAAGGTTGATTTAGTATAATTAATTTCCAGCCAGTTGCAAGTGTGAATTGTGGTTAGAAATTTCTTTGGGAAACATTACTTGCAGTGCAATACAATGGCTGTGATAAAGTAGAGAGCAGATGCACTGCTATGCATTTACCAGTATTTGAATATTGTTCAAGTATTCAGTCTTGATGCCTCAGGGCATTGAGCAGACAACATAGTGGCCTTGGTTGAGGAACCTTTGAGCCTTTTCAATTCACAAAACAATAAAAGCAGGTGGCAGTATTCAAGAGAGAGAGAGAAAGAGAGAAAGCAAAATCTTTTTGTATTTGAATGTGGTGATATCTGATGGCATTGGAAGTCTGCATTTTGGCATACCAATTGATTCTCACATAAAGTAACACTCAACCACTGTCTGCTAGGACTGTCAAATACACTGACTGCATTTTTGCAGAAGAGTAAGACTCTACCTCAACAAGTATCCTGGATATGATGCTAAACCATCTAATGGTAAGGTTTCAGTCCTGGAACTTTGGGGAATGTGAAGTACCCTTTCATTTCCATGACTTCCAGGTCAACTAATAGTTTGGTACCTTTGTAATCTAGACTGAATTTTGAAGACACTTTTGCATCGGTAAATCCATGAGGAATAAAGAGGAGTACTCTGAAGGAGACTAAGGTGCTATTTCCTTGGTAGGCTATTTGTCATTAATATTGAATAGCCATATACTTTCTGAACAGACTTCATATATATCTCAATAATGTATTCCAGATTTGTTACCTTACTTGCAGCAGACACCAGGACTGCCAGAATAACAAAATTATTTCACATAGAACCTTTTTGATCTTACCTATATTTCATGATATGCAGCTGGAACCTTAATTTCCCCCTGACTACCATCTTAGTCTTTGGTGAATTATGGCTCCTCAGAGTTTTGAAATAATTTCAAACCATCTTTCATCTTCTGGCCAATATCCATTTTTGGTTTCTAGTATCTTTGTTCAGTCTATTTGACCATCCGCCCTCTGGCCTACTGCCACACTTCCTGGTTTATTAATTTGATTTTATGGCTTTCCCTTCAACCAATATGGAAGACATTGTTTTTCACCCATGTGGCTAAATACATCGAAGGAAATTTTTCATGCAAGCTTTTCATAGCCCAAGAAATACCTGCTAAAAATGTGTATCTATGTAGGTATGTATATTAGTGGGTATATATACATGTGTATATTGAAGTATGTGTATATATATCCATACAGATATATATGTATATATATTTGGAAGTGTGTATATATATATGTATAGAGGTATGTGTGTGTGTGTATGGAGGTATATATATATATATATATATACATAGATATAGAGAGAGACGTGTGTGTATATGTGTATATATATATATATATATATATATATATATATATATATATATATATATATTGTAATAGATCCTCCCCTGATGATGGCCCAAAGTCAGGCTGAAAGTACATGGGGAAATAAATAATTATGGAAGATACATCAACCAATTCCCGCCGAATATCCTAAAATCAATATGGCAATATGAAATGATCAACAAAAGAATATGTAGACAAAAATGTCTGTTATGTTCGACGAAATGTGTGTGTGTGTGTATATATATATATATATAGAGAGAGAGAGAGAGTGGTGTGTGTATGTGTGTATATATATTTATATATATGTGGAGGTGTGTATATATATATATATATATATATATATATATATATATATATATATATATAGAGAGAGAGAGAGAGAGGTATGTGTATATGTATATATGGAGGTGTGTGTATGTGTGTAGATATAGACATATATATATCGAGGTGTGTGTATATATATATATATATATATATATATATATAGAGAGAGAGAGAGAGAGAGATATCGAGGTGTGTGTGTATATATATATATCTCGAGGTGTGTATTTGTATATATATATATATATATATATCAAGGTGTGTGTGTGTGTATATATATATTGATATATCTCAAAGTGTGTATATATATATAAATATATATATATCAAAGTGTGTGTATATATATATATATATATATATATATATATATATATATCTCGAGGTGTGTGTGTGTGTGTATATATATATATATATATATATATATATATATATATCGAGGTGCATATAGAATTTTAGAAGAGTTTAGAAAAAATTAATTATTATATATATATGTGTGTGTGTGTGTGTGTGTGTGTGTGTATACAATCCCTATTTGTTTCTTGAGAAAGCCTCAAATTTCATATAGCTAAGGGCCTCAGCCGGGTTAAAGTCTAGCCCTGATCTTTGCTATTTTTGTATTTTGTTACAGTTTGTTAACAATTGCAACTTTATAGTTTTTATTTGTGTTGTGATATTTTCAGGTGTTATCAATGCCAGTGAATTGTTCATAGTTTGAAACATATCTTCCTTGGAAACAAAATTTTAAAAAAGCCTTATTTTGACTTTTCCACATCTAAGGTTTCTCTCTATCAAAATATATAAAATCATAAGAAGCAAAACAGTTCTAGATTTTCTTTGCATTTATTCTTTTAAAAGGTCTAAACATAACAGATTCCCAACAGATATTGCCTGACTAAGTCTGACTAAGATCAGAATGAGTCAGCAATGACCAACTAAAATGATATTTCAGCTAATCCACAGTGGCCCAATTAAATCGCTTTGGTAATGCATATAACCGAAGGAAATAGTTACAAAAATATTTGATTTCTTATCTATTTATTTAGTTATTTATTTTTATTTTTTAAGATTGAGTCCAAATAAACAGATGTCTTAATTAACTTGAATCTACTGTGGGTGTTTATATGTCACTCATAAATAAATACATCCTTAACGAACTTTTGGCCTTGTCAGCAGGACTTAAAATATACTGACTGCAGAATGGGTAAGACCCCAGCACAGGAAGAGATGTCATGTTTATGACAATATATTGCATTTGATGGTGAGGCTGCTGTTCTGGAGTATGATAAACCTTTTTATTGCTGTTGCTCCCTGGTCCACTCTGACCTGGAGTGGTAGTACCTGTTAGGGTTGTATTTGTGAGTCAAATAGATCTGTTTGAGAACTAATTATATTCAATAGGACTGTGCACCAAAAAATAAAAAAAAGACTCTTTAGAAAATACCCCCAAATGTAATCATGAATGTATAAGGATTGCTATTCCCTAACCTCTTGGCATAAGATAACTCTAGGGGTGTTGGTATGCAGTTAAATTTCATCAATCAACTAAACAAATTTTATTGAAAAGTTGATTCAATCATTTCTAAAAGTAAAGTAAAGTTGGCGGCTGTAGTCAAGGGTGACCCAAAGGCTCCCTTTTCAATAGCTACTACACTGAGTTGTAGAGGAGGGCACTACTCCTTTTCAAGGATTGACCCACTTTACCCTTGATCCATACCTTATAATGCTAAGTGTTAAGCAAGGAGGCATCATGTACCATTTTTTGAGTCTTTGGTATGACTTGACCTGGGATTGAACCCAGGTCTCCCAGACAATTGACAAACTACAGTCGTCAACTTTAACCAGCTCATTGGCCTAGTGGGTAGAGTGTTTGCCAATGGTCTGGGAGACCTGGGTTAAATCCCAGGTCGCGTCATACCAAAGACTTTAAACATGGTACTTGATGTCTCTTTGCTTAACACTCAGCAATATAAGGTACGTATCAAGGGTAAAGGGTAGCAATCCAGGAAAAGGAGTAATGCCCTCCCCTACACCTCGGTGTAGTAGCTATTGAAAAGGGAGCCTTCTGGTTGCCCTCGACTACAGTCGCCAACTTTACTTTACTTTACTTATTTATTACCAAACTCTACAGCCTTGAAACTTCATAAACAAAAATGTTATGTAGCCACCCAAAAATAAGTTACACCCTTTACATGTATTTATGTGATTTTATTTTTTATTACAAAGATGTTTGTATTTACCCAAACCCTCCATATATGTTTGTGTTTGCATATATATGTGTGTGTATATGTATTTGTATATATATATATATATATATGTGTGTGTGTATGTCTATATGTATATGTGTGTATGTATCTATATGTGTGTGTGTGTTTTTATATATATATAGATATGTATATATATATATATATATATATATATATATATATATATATATATATATATATATGTGGGTGTGTGTGTATGTGTATGTATCTATATGTGTATATATATATATATATAGATATGTATATATATATATATATATATATATGTGTGTGTATGTGTATGTATCTATATGTATATGTGTGTATGTGTATGTATCTATATGTATATATATATGTGAATGTGTATGTATCTATATGTATGTATACATGTGTATGTGTGTGTACCTATATGTATGTATATATGTGTGTGTGTATCTATATTTATGTATATATGTGTATCTATATGTACGTATATACGTGTGTGTGTCTGTGTATCTACATGTATGTATATACATGTAAACATATATATATATATATATATATATATATAGGGCAGGTTTATTGCACTCTGGGCTTTATTGGTACAGCTTTGGTCTTGGTATTTATCCATCGTGGATAATGAGGTTCTACTATAAATATATTAGCCATATATTACCTTTTATAGAAAGTAATGTTTCAATTGAGGCAAGAGAAGATAGATGAGTAATAGAATGAGATAAAAAAAATAGACAGCAGTTAGAAAGAGATTGGCATGAAATTCACCTGGAGATTATTGGGAACAGATTGGAATCATAAGACTTGATGGATTGATTAGTTTGTATCAGCTTTAGGGCCTGCATATTTTAGTAAGGATTCCTTCTGCTTTTGATGTACACCTTTGTGTTTACCCTGTTTTCAAAATTCTTCAAAGAGAAAGGAAAGATAACTAAGCCAACTAATTTCTTCTATTCCGACCAAACAACAATCAAATTATGCCCCTTTTTGTTTCTTTTCTTCATATTTTCTATTTCGGAATGTTCAGACTGTATATTCTATTTTTCTCTTCTTCTCATTTGTCTAGGTGTCATGATGTAGTACATGAAAAGAAAAATAATTAAATTTCTTAATTGTAGGTTTGGCATAATTCATGACATCACATGCCTGCCTCCAGTGAAAGACTCCAGTGATAAAATTTTGGGACCTATTTTTTATTTTGTTAGCTTTTCACGAATGAAGAAATATATAGTAGAAATAGCCCCCTCCCTCTCTCTCTCTCTCTATATATATATATATGTATATATATAATGTGTGTGTGCCTGCCTCCAGTTTAAAAACCCCAGTGTCATGACTGCTTGGCCTTTATTGATAAAGCTTTGATTTTGGCATTCATCTATTGTAAATAACTTCGTTCTACTATAAATATATTTGCCCTATTATATGTGTATAGAAAACAATATTACTTAAAGCTACTATTGTTTACTTTGGATTATTATTAGTTACTTGAAACCATATAACTGTGAGGGAGTTTTCATGGTGTAATGGCTAAAGAGCTTGACTGTAATTTCAAAGTAAGCAAGTTCAAAATCCAATCTCACTATTACGTTCACTTTCATACTTATACTCTTGCATAAAGTACAAACCCTCTTATGCACCCCCCACTCTAGATATGGGTGTCAAGGCTGATGGCATTAATTTGCTGCTGGCGTTGACACTAGCAGGCAGACTTGCAGCCAAAAGGCTCCCGGCTTTGGCTGGGCCACCTTCGGGTGATTGAGCTGCAACACTGACACTTTTGTCACCTTTGTATAGCACTGGACCTTGCTGTCCAGTTTAAGCTATAATCAGGTATATGTGCCTGGACCCAGATTTGGGTCCAAGTCCAGCTAGGCTCATCAGGCCACATTGTACTAAGTGGGCTGATGACCAGCATAGACCAGCAGGGCTGCTCAACCTTCCCCTCCTCTAAATCCCCATTATAATCGACCATCAGGTCATTGACCTTGTGTCAAGTCTTGTCTGGTGGGAGGCTGAGACAAATACCCTCCACCCCTTGATATGGTTTAAGTCAGTGGTTCCCAACTGATTTTGAGCATTGCCCAGTCAGCTGGGGCTGTAGAATACACTGACTGCACCTCTGCAGAGGGGTAAGACCCCCCCCCAACGAGTGTCCATCGCTCCCAGGTTCACTCTGGCCCGGCGTGGTAGCACCTGATAGGGCCCTATCTATGGGTTAAATAGAACTAACAGCATTCTTATGCTAAACTGAATTGTTTGAAATAGAAATGTTTTTGACAATTAAACCATACTTACATTTAAACTGCCTGCGTATGCTTAACTGAATTATTTGAAATAGAACTGTTTTTCGACATTAAAACTGTATTTACACTTAACTGAATTGTTACATATAACTGTTTTAATAGTGTGAAATGGAAATGTTTTTGACAATTGAATTGTACTTATGCTAAACTGAATTGTTTTAAATAGAACAGATTATTTACATAAAAATGGATTTGGCGTTAAATAACCTACAAAGGTTGATATGCCATAAAACCCAACAAACCAAACCAAACCAAACCTGATTTTGAGTCATGCCCCACTTTGGTATATCTAAAATTCTGATGCCCCTACTCCTGTAATATTTAATTCTTACATATTCAAAATTTTACTTCAATTCATGTGAAGGAAGCTTAAAAGGTCATTAACTTGGTCTCTAAACGAGCCTAACCATTGGTACATGCACTCCATGTTGGTGATTATTGGTTTAGATAGACTCACTGCTATTCTTGTATAAAGATGGCTTTAGCATCAAATAACCCATGAAAATTGATATGCTATTAAACAAAAAAAACAAATTTAAAGCATATAACTTTGCGCAAACAAATTACTTCTATCAAGTATAACTAATTACTTGAAACCATATAATTATTAGTCTTTGATAGGAGTACTTGAAACCATACAACCATGTGCAAATTATTTGTTTGTTTGTTATTTAATGGCATATCAACTTCCTCGGGTTATTTAATGCCAAATCCATCTTTTTAGAAGGACAGTTGTGGTACTATTTAACTCATTGGGGTTCATACCTTTCCCCCAAGGGTATTTGTCCAAAAGTGAATGTAACAGTGCAACTGGAGTTTGAACTCGCGTACTACGATTCTGCAGTCCAGTGCTTTAACCATTACACCCCAAATTGTTTGTATTTGATTGGAATACTTAATATCCTCTTATTGTGTCTCCTCCAAAAAAATAACTTTTAAGAAACAGCTACATAAAAATCAACTTATAAATGTACAATAAAAGCAATTCCCTGTCCTCTAGGCATATAATAACCTTAGATAAGTTTTGATGCCATTAAAATAAATGAATGAACCAATGATATTTGTAATTGAATAGCTGTTTCCTTTTGGTTACAACAAATAAATTTGTATTATTAAAAAGAAAAAGAAATACCCAAGTTTTTCAGAAGTAATCACACACAAATCAACTCATTATTCCAGTTCAATGAAATTAGCATATATACACATGTAATGGTTAAATTTTGAAGGCCTAAATTTAAGGTAAAAAAGAAACCTCATTAAAATCAATCAAACATTTAATTGTATTTCTTCTCCCTGTGGAGCATACCCCTTCATTGTCATCGCTCCCAAGTCCAGTCTGATCCGGAGTGGTTGCACCTGATAGGGCCCTATCTATGGGTTAAATAGAACTAATCTCTGTACTTATGCTAAGTTAAATTACTTGAAATAGAACTGTTTTGATATTTAAACTGTGTACTTATACTAAACTGAATTGTTTGATATAGAACTTTTTGTCTGTACTGATTGAAACTGTACTCACAAGAACTGTTTTTGACATTAAAACTGTGCTTACTCTAAACTGAATTGTTTGAATTAGAACTGTTTGACTAAATTGAATAGCTTGAAATAGAAATGTTTTTGACAATTAAACTGTGTATTCATGCTAAACTGAATTGTTAGAAACAGAACTGATTATTTGTATAAAAATGGATTTAGCATTAAATAACCTACAAAGGTTGATATGCTATAAAACCCAAACAACCAACCTTCTCCATGTTTTGCAAGTTGAAAGCTTTCCACTGTAAATTCTACCTTTCCCTCCTTCTCACTTGTCCTTGTTTTCATTTGTTTACTGACATATCAGCCTGGGTTTATTCAATGTCAAAACCACCCTTGTTGAAGAATGGCAGTGATACTATTTAACCCATACCTTGGAAGATAAGGGGGTTCATAATTTTCTTTGTTTAATGCCATGTCAACCTTCATGGGTTACTTAATGCCAAAGCCATCTTTGTAGAAGTACAGCAGTGATTCTATTTAATACATAGCTTGGGGGAGGGATAAGAAGGTTCAGTACTTTTCCGAAGAGTATTAGTCTGAAAGGGAACTCAGTAGCACAACTGGAGTTTGAACACACTCACTTCAAAGCCACAATCCAGCTCTTTTACCATTACACCATTGGAACACCCTCTCCCACTCATCTGAGCACCATTTACAACCACCAAATAGTATAGAATGTGAATAGAAAAGTGACTACTTATTTAAGTAAAATAAATAAAACTTTTTTTTTTAAATGAGAAAAAAAAAAGCCAAGTGTTTGTATATTTGTAGTACTTCTTTCTTCTTTGCTCTGACTGACATATTCTTGGTCTGCAAACTAAATAAACCCACTTTCCTCATAAATAATGAGTGAATGAGTCAACTAGCCAAAGGCTTTACTCTACTCTTTATTATTATTATTATTTATTTGTTTATTTATTTATTTGCAAACGGATTTCTCTGTCCCTTGTCTCTCTCGCCTAGGTTGGTGAGAGATTTGATCTCTCTTTGCTTTCCAACAATTATGGACAAGGAGTAAAGGCAAGACAGACACAAAGAAAACACTATATTCACTACCTTCCTCATTCTTTCTCTTTAAAAGAATTATCTGTCTGCTTCTTTACCCTCTCCCCTCAACTGGCATTCCTCTCTGTAGATGGTAGTCTTTGCTTTGAATCATCTGCAAGATCTTCCTTGTCATACTAGTTGACCCCATAACAAACTTGCATTTTTTTTAGAACTCTACATTCTAAGCTAAGTAAAAAAAATAAGACACATTTTCACATTTACAATGTGTGTGATATTTGATATCCAACCTCCTACCAGGCCGGATTTGCCACAAGGTCATTTTTTTTGTGGGGGCTTATGCACAAATCAATAGAAATTCATGGACAGCTGTCACAAGAAATGCTTATACCATTTACTATGAAGTATTTATTATGTGTGAAATTGGCGAAAAAAAATAATTGTCTTTGCTTGAATCAACTATGACAATGGTTCTCAAATGATCTGATGTGGCATACCGTCAGGACATTTTTCCAATGTACCATGAACCAGTACCATATTTGTGCCATATCTGATTTATGATCTAATTCCAAATATTATATTGTATCACAGCATGTAAAATGAATAATATTAAACTACACAGGAAGATGTTATGTATTTTCATTTTTGCATTACATATTATATTATCATAAAAGTGTAATTGCACACTCGCTATTTACTGGCAGTTGATGACTTGTGTACCAACACTGGAACATGTACCACCACTTTGAGTAGCAGTCATCTACGAGAGCTTCCTTTTCACATTAATTGACCTCATAACAAACTCATCACTTCTTTTAACCATATATTGTATATATTTACCCAACCCCGCCACTCAATGCAATGCTCGGTTGATTTTTAGCAGAGTTTAACAGGTTTGAATTCAGAGTTTTCCTTCTTCTAGACCAGTTGCCATTCCGAGGTTAAAAAGTTCAGTCTGCCCTACTATTTGTCCATAGCTGGAGGGAGTCTTGTTGAATTCATACCTTTCCCAGGGGCATTAGCACTATGTGAAATGCAAACAGTCTTGCTCAGGATTTGAACCCATGTTGCCATGTCCTTTTCCTATGATGACATCCATTACACTACAAACGCCTCCTTAACCATATATTGTAAGATAAGTTAAAAAGATATAAGTTGTCTAAATTTCTGAGATGAAGCTTGGTGATTTTTATCATTTAGGGTTTTTGGACTAATGTCTTCATCTTTATTGTTATTTCCACAATGTTTCGGACGATATGTCCTCCGGCCTTCTTCAGGTGTTTGTCAAACTCGGGAACCTTCACGGAACTTTGAACTATGTCTTTTATTGAATCCACGGGGGTCGCCTGTTCTGATTTCATTAGCTATAACCAGGTACAAGTGTTAAGTATTCCTGTATTGTTACTCACCTGCAGTCAGGATTGAACCTGCAACCTCCAGATGATTGTCTCCTTAGAAGCTTAGGGAACCAACGCCTATAACCGTTACCCTATGAGGACACATGGCATAATGGTTATAGGCTTTGGAGAATACGGAGCACCTCTTCATTGCCATCACTCCCAGGTGGCTCCGGAGTGGTAGCACCTGATAGGGTCCTATCTATGGGTCAAATAGAACTAAACTGCGAACTTATGCTAAACTGAATTACTTGAAATAGAACTGTTTTGATATTTAAACTGCATACTAATACTAAACTGAATTGCTTGAAATAGGACTGTTTTTGACATTGAAACTACTTATGCTAAACTGAATTCTTTGAAATAGAACTGTTTTGACATTTAACTGTATGTGGATAAAAACTATACTTATACTAAACTGAAAAAATTGGAGCAACCCCTGGGTTCAAAAATCAAATCTATAAATTGATAATTTTGTGATCATGAATCAAGGGTCGATATATGCATGAGACCAACTCATACATGGGATATCATTAAAAAAAAAATGTTTCCCTTCCTCACAAGTAATTCCAACAAAAACCTATTTTCTTTCATTAAATGCTTTCCCACCTTAATCAATTTGATTTTCTAGGGGGTTTTTTCTCACATTTTAAAGTTAATTCTCTGAGAAAACAAATCTATTTTACCTTTTAAATAAAATGTACAGTAAGATCTCATTAAGTAGCACTCTTTTTTTTTCCCCCCCTAAAAAAAATAATTTGCTCCATTTGGCACTGATGTAAAAGTCTATTCATCCGATTATATTGCCTTAAGACTTGAAAGGGAAATTATATCGTAGGAAACACCTAAGTATCGAAACATACTTTCTTCCCTCTTTTGTGTTGTCCTCTTCTTCATTTATTGAGAAACCATGTACATGCGACTCTTCAACAAATAAGTCTTTCTCTGTGTCTTTCTGCTCTCCTTGAAAAGTTGTTGTCTCTCTCTCTCTCTCCCTCTCTCATCGAAATAGTTGTAGCTAATCTTAATATACCAGCCGAGTAGTACACGAACCAATGTGAATGAAGATTTCCTTAAGAGAGAGTAGAGGGATAAAAGAAAACATCACCGTTTCCATGACAATAAGATTGTGTCCACACTACACTTCAACAAAACAACAACAACTACAACTTCTTCATTGTTCATTCCTTGTTTTTTTCTTCACCACTCAATCCATTCTACTTTCTCCTTCTGTCAGTTTATCCTTCTTTATTCAATAAGCTTCCTCTTCATTCAGTTTTTTTTTTTCTTCTTTTTCATTCACTTAATGTCTTCTTTAATTTGTTTCTTCTCAGCTGTATCCATTTTTCTTCTTCAGTCAATTTATCCCTTTTTTGATTAATTTTTAATCAGTTGCTTCTTTCTTCTTTTTCTTTTTTCCTTCTTTATTCAATAAGCCTCTTTTTCATTCAGTTTGTTTCTTTTTCCTTTTCATTCACTTAGTTTCTTCTTTATTTAATTTGTTTCTTCTTCTTCTATTTATTTATTTATCTGAAATGAGTTTTTTTTGTCACTGGCAGGAAATTCCCAGAAAATTCTCCTGAACCTCCTCCTCCCCCTCTGCTTTGGTTTTCTAAATTGCCTTGTCTTCCTCTTCCTGCTCAACACTGTCATCAGAGCCTCTTCTGGTGTCATCCTCAAATAAAGAACTGCCTTCTTTTGTTAAGACAATCAAAGACACCTGTTCTTAATTGCTAAAGTTAACTCAGTTGTAAAAGATTTGGACTTGAGGTGGTGTCCCTTTTCCTTGATTTAATTAAGCTCATCAACACAGTCTGGCAAGAGGAAAAGGAATTTGTTGGATTTTTTTGGGGGGGTCAGCCTGTATTTCTGTCTCATTGTGAAATATTCAATATCCTGTTTCCTTATAATTTCAAATCCATTTCTATTGTAAAATCATTAGCTATGAATTTATAACCTAATTCTATCAGGTTGTTATGAAAATAATGTCAGATTTTAGAATAACTTTTGTTCCTGAATTAATGAATTAAAACTGAGTTTTAATCAATCAAAATTTGATCCTTAAACATCTATAAATTCCTGAAATTGATTAACAAGGTTATTTATCCCTATATAATAAAACTCTAAAGATTTTGATGCTAAAAAAACTTTAAATGCAGTTTTTACTTCTCCTTTGGAATGGAATATTTTTGATATAAAAAAGTGTCCAGATGTTTGAAAAACTGATGATCGGTGAGTGAGAGATCAGGAGAATATGGTGGATGTGGCAAAGTTTCATATTCCAAATCAGTGAGCCTCTGTAGTGTCGTCCTGGTAACATGAAGCCAAGCAATGTCATGAAGCAAAATTATAACCAAGCTTGAAAAAGAAATGTATCTCTTCTTTTTTCATGTTCATGATTAGGGACATATAACCTTCAAAATCAAATTCTGAAAGAAATCATTGAAAATTAGCTAAGAGAACACTTTAATTATTTGGGCTGTGATTGTTTTTATACAACTACTATTAAAATAATATGTTAGGACAGAATTTAAACAGTTTATACAAAAATCAGTATTTTCTAAACAATATAACATCATTTATGTTTACAATGGTTTTTGGTGTAAAATGTGTTTAGATGCTTGAAAAAATTGTATTTGGTGGGTGAGATATCTGGATAATATGGTGGATGTGACAAAGTGTCATATCTCAAGTCAGTGAGGTTCTGCAAGTATCGTCTTAGCAACATATAGCTGAGCAGGGTCATGAAACAAAATTATAACCAAACTTGAACACATACAAAAAAGTAAAGAATCAAATTCAAATTCTGATAGAAGTGATAGAAAATTAACAAAAAGGACATTTTAACTATTAGGAATATGAATTTCTTATACAATGACTATTAAAAATAATATATTAGGACAGAATTTAAACAGTTTTTTACTAAAATCAGACAGAATTTTCCAAACAACTTTATATCAATTATACTTACAATTTTCTTCTAATTTACAATCCATTTCTATAATAAAATCACAAGCAATGTATCTACATTATAAACAATAATCCTATTCCGCCAGTAAGGCTTGCATTCATTCCTGGCAACAGGTAATTCTTTTTTTTTCTTTTTTTCTTCTACTTTCCAATGCACTGTATAAAAGAGATAAAGTATAAAATGTAAAATAAAAGCTTCCATTTTGACTCAGATTATTTATTGGTAAACTGAATTTTTTTATCCACCTTTTTACAATATTAACATATTTATTGACCAATCATAATATCATTTTTTTTTCTTTTCTATTTTCAGGTAAGTTGCCAAAATTCTTTCAAGTTATTCTAGTAAGACCAAGGTAAATCTATTGCATTATTATCTATTTATCTATTGTTAAAGTTTCTTTTTTATTTGACATTTTGTTTGAGCAGTTCTCTTGCATTATTATCCACGTACTAATACCATTGTAACTAACTACCTAGATTCATTTTAACGATTCATCATTTTTACAATTTCATTATATAGGGATGTGGAAATATGACTGAAAACAAACATGCATTTGCAATTAATAGATTGGTTGTTGGTTGTTTTGTTTTATGGTGTACCAAACCCTTTTCAGATCATTTGACACTGACTTAAATTTCAAACAATTCAGTTTAGTGTGAGTATAGTTTTTGTTTACAAACAGTTATATGTCAAAACAATTCTATTTATTCGACAGTTTCAATGTCAAAAACAGTTCTATTTCAAACAATTCAGTTTAGCATAAGTAGAGTTTTGTTCTATTTGACCCATAGATAGGACCATATCAGGTGCTACCACTCTAGGCCAGAGTGGACCGCGGAACGATGGCAGTAAAGAAGTATTTCTCATTCCCCAAAGCTCCTGCATTACTGGAATCTCACCATCAGATTGTTTAGTGTCATATCCAGGACACTCTTGCGGGGGGTCTTATTCTTCTGCAGAGAAGCAGTCAGTGTATTCTACAGTAATTTACAAAGCTCTTTGTTTCGATGTGGCACAAGGCCGATTGAATGGGGCACCCAATGAAACTCGAACTCACTCTTGCAGGTTTGCTAGTCAAGCTTGCTAACCATTACACTACCCAAGGTGCCCAGTTGGTGTATTCTACAGCCCCAACCAACTGGGCAAGCAATTAATAGAGTGAGTCAAAAGTTTTGCAATATTTTGGTAGCATAAGGCACAATTTTTGTATCTCTGGATGCTTTTGCCAAGATTATGAAGGTGATGAGCCACACTGGATTGTGAGATGCCATGCTCACCTGACACTCTCAGAATGCTACTCACCAGAGTTGTCTTTATGGCTTGGAACGCAGTCTCAGAATCCTGATGTTACCAGATTTTATACAACAAATTATTGAATAAATATCAAAATCAACCATTATCTGGTTACTGTTCTATGATCAACTGCACCTTCACATTTTATACAACAAATGTTTTTTGGGGGGGTTTTTATCATTAAGGATTTTCAGACTATTGTCTTCATCTTTATTGTTATTTCCACAATGTTTCGGCCGATATGTCCTCCAACCTTCTTCAGGTGTTTTTCTAGAAGAACATCAGAAGGCAGTAGTACGAGGTGAGATTGAAAAGTTGGGTATGGTGGACCATATATGGAAGGAAAAAGGAAACCATCTGCCCTTATGGGATGAAGTTGAAATAATTGATAGGGCTGAACATTGGAGGATTAGACGCCTTAAGGAATCAGCACATAAGTTGGGCTACAATGACCTGCTGAGTAGACCAAGTATAGAGTTGAATACAATATGGGAACTGATAATTAAAAAGGCTAGATGAGAAAAGAAATCTGAATATGAGCACAGGTAAAAAAATCATACATAATAGTAGTAATCCTAGTCAAGTAAGAACATTAAGTTTATAAGTCCCCAAAATTTCCTTTGAATTGTCCAGCCAGACACATAGCATAACGGTTATAGGCGTTGGTTCCCTAAGCTTCTAAGGAGACAATTATCTGGAGGTTATCTGACTGCAGGCAAGTAACAAAACAAGAATACATAACACTTGTACCTGGTTATGGCTAACGGAAACGTGGATTCAATAAAGGATGTAGTTCGAAGTTCCATGAAGGTTCCCGAGTTCAACAAACACCTGAAGAAGGCTAGAAGACATATCAGCTGAAAAGTTGTGGAAATAACAATAAAGATGAAGACAATGGTCCAAAAACCCTTAGGTTTATCAACAAGATGTGTTTACAAATCATATATAAAGTTATCTCCCCTGATACTCTCGATAAGAGAAGGCGTTATTCGATGACCAGAAGTAAACAAACAGCCAGGTGCAAGTGTGAGAAGACGGGTGTAAGAAGGCATCTCCGTATGCAGAGTGTTATAGTCTGTGTTCTTTGTTTTTTAACATTTAATATATATGCATAAAGAGGATTCGGCATAAAATGACCTATAATGGTTGATATGCTTAAATAATTTTTTAAAAAAAAGAAAAAAAAAGTAAAATTTAAAAATTCAGAAGGAATTCAAAATGTTCTCAATGCCAGTATGTTAAACATTTGATAGTGTTAAAATCTTTCTTAAATATCTGAGAATTTTCTTACATGTACTAGCCCTCTGCCTCCCTTGCAAAGAAAAAAAAAAGGTTAAGGATATATGTCTGAAAGAACTCCTCTACATTAAAATTGAGTTATTATCATCCTTGTACCCAATTATTTTACTAAAAAAAACAAGAAAAGAAAAGAAAAACAAACTTCTATGCAGATGTATTAATGTTGTGATTATTTTCATAAAGTTCTGAGAGACCTTTCTACTTTTTTTGTTGTGTCTTGGTATTTTAGAAAGAGAGCAGCTGGTGCTTTTAAAAAATTGTCAAGATGGTGAAAAGAGAGAGAGAGAGAGAGAGAGAGAGAGAGAGAGAGAGAGAGAGAGAGAGAGAGAGAGAGAGAGAATAAATGAGAAACTTTGAAAAGGAGAGATAAATGAATGAGGGAAAGGTTGAAGTAAGAGGAATGCTTGAGGAAAGAGTAGAAAAAACAAAGGCAATGAGAGGAAGAGAGAAAAACATGTATGGAAAAGAAAGAAAGAGATGGAGGAAGAACTAGTTAGAAAAAGTGAGAAAAACAGAAATGAGTAAAGATAGATGAAAGAGAGAGGGGGAAGGAGAGAGGCGGGGGAAAAGAAAGATGAGAGAGAAAGGAATAAGTGAAGGAAAATGAGAGGAATAAGTAAAGGAAAGTAAGAAAGAGAGAGAGAGAGAGAAATGAATAAGAGAAAACTGGAGATAAAGAGAGATAAGAAAGAAAGCATAAAGTGAAATAGAGAGAAACTAGAGACAAACAGAGACAGAAGAATTAGAGAGAGTATGACAGGATAGGAAAGCAGGGAAGAGAAATTAGAATTGATGAGATGACAAAATTGGGAGAGAGAGAGAGAGAGAAAGAGTAGAATTTGGGAAAGAATCACAGAAAAGGAAAGTAGGCAAGAGAGAGTTGAATGAAGAAGAGGATAGCAAAATAGGGAGAGAGAGAGAATAGAAAAGGAAGAAAGCAAGTAGAATTAAAAAGAGGACAACAAAATTGGAAAATAGAAGAGAAAGAAAAATTATAAAATATGAATACAGGGAAGAGAGAGTAGAATTAGGAAGGATAACAAAATAGAGAGTGAGAGAGAGAAAGTAGAATTAGGGAGAGAGTAACAGAATATGAAAGAAGGGAAGAGAGAGTAGAATTAGGAAGGATAACAAAATAGAGAGTGAGAGAGAGAAAGTAGAATTAGGGAGAGAATGACAGAATATGAAAGAAGGGAAGAGAGAGTAGAATTAGGAAGGATAACAAAATAGAGAGAGGGAGAGAATGACAGAATATGAAAGAAAGGAAGAGAGAGTAGAATTAGGAAGGATAACAAAATAGAGAGTGAGAGAGAGAATGTAGAATTAGGGAGAGAATGACAGAATATGAAAGAAGGGAAGAGAGAGTAGAATTAGGAAGGATAACAAAATAGAGAGAGGGAGAGAAAGTAGAATTAGGGAGAGAATGACAGAATATGAAAGAAGGGAAGAGAGAGTAGAATTAGGAAGGATAACAAAATAGAGAGTGAGAGAGAGAAAGTAAATTTAGGGAGAGAATGACAGAATATGAAAGAAGGGAAGAGAGAGTAGAATTAATGAGAAGATGACAACATAGGAAAATAGAAGAGGGAGAAAAAGAGAGATAGTAGAATTTAGGAGAGAATGACAGGATTAAGAAACAGGAGAGAGAGTGTGTGTGAACAAGAGATAATTTAAGAGGAAGAGTAATGAGGGGTGGGACCTGAAAAAAATGTCTCTGTAAGATGGCATTGGTAAATGCCTTCCTCCATTTTCTGTTTATTGATTAACCAGTTTTGCACCAGGCATCAAATGGCATCGTTTCCATGTTGTAAGAGATGCATTCCTGTGCAATATTCCGTTACCATAGTAACCGCATCCCATAACATGGCAGCATCCCTTTTAACATTGCAGGCTTTGTTATTGTCATTATGGTTTTTGTCCACACCAACCATATACTTGGCATATAATATCCATTGATTTAACACCTCAACTCTCATCCAATTCCTAATTGTATATAAATCTAAATATTTGGACTGTGACAAGTAGAATAAATTAGTACAATTTGCGTATAATAAATAATGTACTAGGTACATAGTACAAACTAGTACAGAATGAATAATGTACTCGGTATATAGTACAAACTAGTACAATATGAATAAAATGAATAGTGTACTAGGTGTGTTGTACAAACCAGTACAATATTGGTAGAAGGAATAATGTACTAGGTATGTAGTACAAACTAGTACAATATGTGTAGAATAAATAATGTACTAGGTGCATAGTACAAACTAGTACAATATGTGTAGAATGAATAATGTACTAGGTATATAGTACAAACTAGTACAATATGAATAAAATGAATAGTGCACTAGGTCTGTTGTACAAATCAGTACAATATTGGTAGAATGAACAATGTACTAGGTGTGAAGTACAAACTAGTACAATTTGAGTTGAATTAATAACATAATAGGGGCATAATTCAAACTAATACAACTTGTGTACAAGGAATAATGTACTAGGGGAATACTACAAACTAGTCTGGGTTAAAAGCAAAGTAATAGTAACCTAAAGTCAATCTTTTTTTTTTTTTTTTTTTTTGCACCTCATATTTCCAATGCAGGTATCAACCAAGAATGAGAAAAGTTTTGGTAAGTGGGCCACAGCCATTGCATTTACCAAACTTGTTCATTTTTATGAGGTAATAAACATGGTATGAGTAACCCAAAGCCAAACTTTTTAGATTTTATTTTTCCAATGCAGGTATCATCGGGGAATGAGAAAAGTTTGGTTAAATAGGTCAAAGCCAAGGGCATTAGCATAAAGTGAAATGCAAGCAGCCTTTTCGATGATTTGAGTTTGGGTCGCCAATTCCATTTCCTATAACAGTAACCATTATACCAATATCACCTTCCTGGTAATTAGTGCAAACTAGTTCAAAACATGTGGAATAGTGTACTTAGTCATTTGGAAAAAGAATCATTTTCTAATATTGTACCAATGCAACTTAGAATTTTCTTAAATTTCTCTATCTGTCTCAAGTAAATTTTTTTAAATCCTTGTAGGATTAGTGAGATAATGACAAAATAGAAGTAGAGAGAATTATATAATGAGAAAGCAGAAGAGAGGAACAGGTTTTGTTTTGTTTTGTTGGGATTTATGGCATATCAAATGTTTAAGGCTATTTCATTCCAAATTCTCTTTATACATATCTATTGAATATGAATTGTAAATACATTTTGTTGATTACATTTTTAAACAAGCCTGAGCTCATTTTTTAAAACACAGTTAAATGGTTTCAAGCATTTCTATCAAACATGAATAATTTTATTTACTATTATTTATTTGTTTGCACACATTCAAATGGATATACGAGGTGCATACAATAAGTTTCCACCTTTTTTGTATAGGCACTTTTATTGATAGTACACGCATGAAACTCTAGTCTCCTTCGAAGTAATCTTCTCCGGCTGCAATGCACTTGTTGTACCATTCCAACAACTTCTGGAAGGCCGTATGAAAGTCCTCTTGTGAGAGTGTGTCAATGACCTTCGTCACAGCCTCTTTTATCTCCTCAATTGTCTCATAACGACAGCCTCTAAGCTTAGGGAATAACCAAAAGTCACAGGGAGCAAGGTCTGGACTAAAGGGAGGCTGAGGAACTGTCTTGATGCCCATCTTGGTCAAATAGTCTGTGATAAGGATGGAGTTGTGGACTGGTGCATTGTCCTGGTGGAAATGCCACTGACCCGATTTGAACAGTGCTGGCCTCTTCCCTAGGAATCTCTTACTGAACTCCCTTAAAACCTCAACATAGTAACCATAACCCTAACCCTTTGGTCAATCAACTCTGGTGTATAGACTTCCTTACTCCTCCCACACCTCTCATCATCCCTCACAGACTCTCTGTCTTCCTTGAATCTCTTGTGTCACTCAAAAACTGATGCTTGATTCATGCAAGATGGTTGAAAAGCAGTCTGAAGCATTCCGTATGTTTCTGTGGCATTTTTTCCAAGTTTAAAACAGAACTTTATTGCATATCATTCTTCTAAAGTGTCAGATTACATTTTTGAAATTCCCCAGCTGTAACAATCAGGCTTTAGTAGGGTGTATTCCAATTGCTACTGTAGCTGTTCATTTGAACCTGAAGTCATAAAAGTTGGTCAGTCATGCCATAAGATGTATAGCAATAACATAGTGAATTTTCAAGAGTCTACAACAATTTTAAATGCCTGTACAAAAATGTCTGGAAACTTATTGTATGCACCTCGTACATATAATTTGTTAGTGAATAGTTGATGATTTCATTTTTAAATGAGTTAGAACTGATTTGTTTGCACTTTAGTGTTGCTATTGTTTCTACACAGTTAAATGGTTTCAATCATGGCTAACACTAATAATTCTATCCAATATTACTCATTAGTTTGCACAGTTAAATGGTTCCAAGTATTGTTATGTATTACCAATTCAATTGGACATCAGTTATTTGTTTACACACAGTTAAATGATCAAACAGTTCTACTATTTCTAACAATTCAATTTACCATAAGTTATTTGTTTGCACACAGTTTGGATGTCAAAGTTCAATTTGACCCATAGATAGGACCCTATCAGGTGCTACCACTCTAGGCTATAGAGCAATGGCAATGAAGGGGTACTCCGCATTCCCTAAATCTTTCTGGCTGGAGCCTCACCAACAGATGTTCTAGTATCATATCAGGACACTCATTGAGGGAATCTTACTCCTCTGTAGATACAGTTGGTGTATTCTATAGCCCCGACCGACTGAGCAAGAGGAATATTTGAAGTAAGGAGAAGATGACAGAAGAGGAAAACGTAAGAGAAAAAGATGATAGTTGAATTTGAACAATTGATTAAGAAAGCCAGAGAGAGAGAGAGAGAGAGAGAGAATAGATGTAGAAAGAGAATGACAATAGGAAAATCAAAGAGAGGAACAGACATAGACAAACTAATGAGAGGAAAACATCTGTGAAAAAGAGAGACAATAGTTGAGTTGAGACAACAGGAGACTAGCAGGAGAGAGACAGAAAGACAGGTTATAACATATCACTCAATAAGTACTGGGCCAGACATATAGATGACACCACTAATAAAAAATCCATATGATTTTTATAAAGTACTAACCTTCAAATGGCATGTGTCAATATTTAAACCCAATTGGATTATTAGTTTACAAATTAGTTATTTAAGTAAAGCTACAGTTGCAAGTTTTCAAAACAATAGAAAAATCTGCTTTCTGTGTGTTGATAAAGCATTGCTTTCTGATGAGAAAAAATACTGTTCAAGCAAAGCAATGGCTTCATAAGTGTTATTCAAACTCTGCTCTGTCAGAAACAATGGTTAAGAGGTGGTATGCTGACTTTAAACGCAGTCGTACAGACACAAATAATGCTGAACACTCAGGTCGCCCAAATTCGGCAGTTGTCCCAGAAAACTCCAAAAACTCCACAAACTCCTTTTGGCTGATTGTAAATTGAAGTTGTTTGAGATAGCAGAGGAGATGAAGATATCAGAAGGCAATGTATTCACCATTTTATATGAACATTAGTCAATGAGAAAGCTATGTTCAAAGTGGGTGCTGCGTTTGCTTACAGTTGATAAAAAACAACAAGTCAACGATTCAGTGTGTTGTTTGCAACTGTTTCAATGCAACAAAAAAGAATTTATACATAAATATATGACAATGCATGAAATATCGATCCACCACTTCACTCCAGAGTCAAATCATCAGTCTGTTGAGTGGACAGCAGCAGGTGAAAGTTGTCCAAAGCAACCAAAGACGCAAACATCAGCTGGCAAGGTTTTGGCCTCTGTATTTTGGGATGCACAAGGTATTTTGTTTATCGATTATCTTGAGAAATAGCAAATATTATATAGCATTATTGGTGTGTCTAAAGGAAGAAATTGTAAGAAAACGGCCACAAATGAAGAAGAAAAAAGTGCTTTTTCACTAAGATCATGCACCATATCACAAGTCGATTGCAACGATGGTGAAAGTACATGAACGGCACTTCAAATTGAGTGGACAGCAGCAGGTGAAAGTTGTCCAAAGCAACCAGAGACGCAAACATCAGCTGGCAAGGTTTTGGCCTCTGTATTTTGGGATGCACAAGGTATTTTGTTTATCGATTATCTTGAGAAATAGCAAATATTATATAGCATTATTGGTGTGTCTAAAGGAAGAAATTGTAAGAAAATGGCCACAAATGAAGAAAAAAAAAAGTGCTTTTTCACTAAGATCATGCACCATATCACAAGTCGATTGCAACGATGGTGAAAGTACATGAACGGCACTTCAAATTGCTTCTACGCCCACCCTATTCTTCAGATCTGGCCCCCAGTGACTACTGGCTGTTTGCAGACTTCAAAAGAATGCTTCAGAGAAAGAGATTTGGCTCCAATGAATAAGTGATATTGGAAACTGAGGTGTATTTTGAGGCCAAAGACAAATCTTTCTACAAAAAAGGCATCGAAATGTTAGAGAAGCATTGGAATCAGTGTATCACTCTAGAAAGAGACTTGATGAATGAAGTTGAACTTTGCCTTAAAGTTGTTGTTTTATTAATTCGGCCTGGGACTTATTGAGTGATGTGTTAGATGTTGAAAGAGAATGACAACAGGAAAACAAAAAGGAGGAACAGTGATAGACATTTGAAGTAAGGAGAGAATGAAAGGATAGAAAAGTAATCTTCTACTAAACACAGCATCATTTAGTACCAAGTTAGAATCAAATTTTCTAACAGTGGTCAGCTAACCATTACTCTACATGAGCGACTTACAATATATATATATATATATATATATATATATATATATATACAATATTTCTACAATAGCATGTATTAAGGACAATAATAAAGGATAAGCTCTAGGTGATATTCAAACTCATGTTTCCTTCTGCTTGGTTTTTGTCATCATCATGTCGTGTAAAAGTCATCGGGGTACTTTGCACTATGTACTATCTGCATGTCCGCACTCGCTTCAGATGTACACATGGCGACATAACAAGGTATTAGAAGTGATAATAGAGTTGTTAAGAGCAAAATGTGAGACAGCAAACCAGCAATTTATAACAGCCAAGGAACCCATAGTTTAGTTTCTCAAGGAAGGTGAATGTCCTGTGAGGAAACAAAAAATCCTAACATGAAGCTATTGAATGGAGCTAGTGACTGGAAAGTTTCAGCAGATCTCAAGACATCTCTACAATTTCCAGTTCACATTATTCAAACAGAAAAGTGGCCAGACATTGTAGCAGGGTCCGATTCAAAGAAGAGTGTCCTCCTCATAGAATTGACTGTCCTCTGGAAGAAAACCAAGAGGAAGCACACGAGCGGAAGAAAAACTGCTACGAGACACTGCGTGCCGACTGCGTGGAAAAGGGTTGGATATGCCATGTGATTCCTATTGAGGTTGGTTGTCATGGTTTTCTAGGACACTCAGTCATTTTGTTTCTTTCAAAAATAGGAATCACTGGCCGCAGTTTGAAAGTTGGCTCAAATTGTCTTCAGACCACGGCGCAATATGCATCAAGCTGGATTTGGTTGAAAGCGAGAAGTTTTCAGCATGAAGGAAATACACACGGAACCACCTTTCCCGTGTGATTATGTAAGAAATGGTTACTGTAAACGCATAATAACATCAACCATCGAAAATAAATACGTTTTATTTTTTTAAAATCACTAACTGCACTTTGAAAATGAAGATTAACGTCCAATGTAGTCTCTGCTCTTAATTGATCTGGCATATATATATATATATATGTGTATAATTCTCTTAATACCCTGTCCGGTGGCAAAAGCTGCTTGGTAGCGCCTGGAGTGGCAGTACCGCCTTGAGCTACCAAAACTGTGTTATCACCCCTGGTTGGCGGCTGATGAGGACATGGTATCGCACATGCTTTCACACATTGTATGATGAAAAAAAAAAAAATGAAAAATACAATATTTCAACAATAGCATGTATTAAGAACAATAATAAAGGATAAGCTGTAGGTGATATTCAAACTCATGTTTCCTTCTGCTTGGTTATCATCATCATCATGTCTCGCTATCAGCATGGATATTCCTGACCGTCTCTCGCCACATCTCCCTATCATCCATTGCTTTTGGCAGATCCTCAGGGCGACATCCCATATCAGCACAGAGCTGCTATATGTAGGTTTGAACTGGACATTCTGCCTTTGCTCGTCCATGTGCAGGGGTCCACGGGAGTACATCACTCACGAGCTTGTCCCTACTTCTCCAGCAGTGTCCCGCATGTCTGGTTTGTCTAATTTTGATACTTATCGTGATGGGTGGTAAGTGGCCGTATAGCTGCTGCTTTGTGGGGTGTTGTCTCCAGGACTTGTTCAATATTGCTCGCAGCATTCTTGTGTAATTGCCGTCAAGCTTTTTCTCCATATGTTTAGTTAGCATCTATGTTGTGCATCCATATAGCAGTATTGACACAACTACTGCTTGGAAAAAAACTGCGCTTCATTTTATTGGTCAGGTCTGACTTCCATATGACCGAAAGTCTGAACTGGCTTTTAGTATAGATCAAACATAAATTATCCAGCCATGGGAATGTGATGTTACCCCCCTCGGCCCCCTTACGTTACATCAACTCTTCTAACCATTTCACTTCTTTACAGCCGGTGATCAACTAGTGGTCCCGATAGGGGCAACGCACATTTCTTGCCACTGCAAGAATACAATCGAGGGAACAGGAGAAAAAAAAGAACAAAGGAAAAAACGCTTGGGGTTAACTCAAGTGCAGAAAGGGAGTTCTGTAACACCTTGTGCATGTGCAGACTAACGCTGGTGTGGATTCTTGCGAACTTCTACAAAGCTACTGGAATGCAGACTCATCTTCCCTCACTGTGGCTGGACCCTCATGTCATGCTGACTCGCCTCTCTGCTACGGTGTCCAGAGTCGACTGCCCCTGTCCGTGGTTCCACGCCAACTCTCTGTCAGCTCCTTTGTCCAACCAACTCTCTTCTTGCGTCCCGTTACCACTTCTGGCCACGCCGAGATTTCAATTCCAAAACCCTTTGTCTGGTTTCGCGCCAAAACAGACAAAGGAATCGTCTGCTTGGCGGGCCACCTACATAGTGTTACAGGAACAATACACTTCAAACTAAGTAAGTACCAACATCAATGTAAAAAAAAAATGATTAAGATGAAAATAAAATTGATTTTTCAAACTGTTGTAAACTTCTGCAATGAAATATGTTCCATATGCTTTAACATCAATCAAAATGTGTTATATACAAAGATGATTGATTTTAATGGCATGTCAAGCCATCTAGGGTTATTTTATGCCTATAGGTTAGGGAAAAGAATTTATTTGTGCATACACTACCTGTCTAAAGTATTTGGTCACCCTCAAAAATTTTATTTCTTATCCTAAAAGTGTTATTTTTAATGAAACAAGTTAAACACCACAATAGATTTATTTATTATCCTAAATGTAAGTCTTCTTGAGCCACATTAAATACAAATTAAACCAAAAAAAAAAAACGCAAAAAACTTAAACTTTTGATTCACCAAAATGACCCCCTTTGACTTCTTTAACTACTTCACATATTCTCAACATTCTTTTCACCAAAGACTGAAGGTAATGTGAAGATAGTTCTGCCTAGCTTTCCTACAAGTGTTACCAGAGGTGAGCTGCACTTGTGGGTTGTTTAGCTCTGACTTTTCGGTCAAGTTCATTCCACACCAGTTCAATGGGATTTAAATCCACTGATTGTGCTGACCAAGACATCAGTTGAAGGATATGCTGTTACTCTTTGTTTTTAATGTACCTCTGGCAGAGTTTACAAGTATGTTTAGGGTCATTCTCTTGTATGAGAACAAATCCTAGACCTACAAGCCATGTCTCATATAGGATCGTGTGATGCTGCAGTATGCTGTAATAGCTGGTCTGATAATATTTGCCCTTTACCTGGTGCAAATCTCCTACTTTGCAAATGGCAAAAGCCCCCCCACAGCAGAACAGAGCCTCCTCCATGCTTTATGGTTAGTGTGATACAGTGGTTGCAGCTCTTTCACTAACTCTTCACCACACATTGACTTTCCAATTTGACCAAAAGATTTCAAACTCTGATTCATCTGTCCAAAAGACTTTATTTGACTGCTCTATTGTCCAGACTTTGTGTGTCTTGGCCTACTGGAGCCTTTTAATATTGTTTTACTTTCTCAACAGTGGTTTCTTGACAGCAATTCTGCCATATAGGCCAACTTCACAGAGTTTTCTCACAGTAGCCGTTGACACATTTTTTTCATGACATTGGTTCAGTTGTTCAGTGATGTTTGGAGCAGTCAGCCTACTGTCACACAAGCTGCTGATTCTGATGAAATTGTCCTCTGCATAGGTAAAACAGGTAGTATCTAGCTAGCAGTAATTTAACACAATATATGTGAGTTCAAGTGGTGGTATAATATAACTTTTGGAAAATGTTTTATTCATGCTCAGTACTAAAGAATAAAAATGCCTTCAAATCAATTTTTCAAAAGATATCTGGTTATACTAAGGTCAAACTTACTGAATAAAACTTGTATTTAGTATAATAGATAAAAACATTGTAGTGCTTAACTTTTTCATTAAAAATAACGCTTTTAGGATAAGAAATTTTTTTTAGGGTGGCCAAATACTTTTGACTCATAGTGTATATATTTACATTTTTTCTCTAGTTGTTTCTTGAGAATTTTTTCTTTTTTAGTACATTTTTTTGTACATATTTTTAGCACATTGTCCCATCAAATATAAACAATTTTGAAACATTTTCTCAACCTGTAGTTGTATACAAAGATGAGTAGAGTGTTTCAAATGTGTTCCAAAAATACGAGTGGAGTGTTTGAAACATGTTCCACAAAGATGAGTGGAGTTTTTGAAACGTGTTCCACAAAGAGGAGTGGAGTTTTTGAAATGTGTTCCACAAAGAGGAGTGGAGTGTCTTGAAACGTATTCCACAAAGATGAGTAGAGTGTTCTGAAACGTATTCCACAAAGAGGAGTGGAGTGTTTGAAACGTGTTCCACTAAGATTGTCTTTGTGGAACACGGTTCAAAAATAGAGTGTTTAAAATGTATTTATAAAAGGTAAGTAGAATGTTGTTGAGTATTTAAAATATATTGCACAAAATGGGTACAGTCTTGAATTTGTGATTCACAAAGAGAAGTGGACAGATCAAAAGATGAAATAAGAGACATGTTTATGTGTAATTTGGGTTTCTGCAATTTAATCATTTTCATACCATAGGTGGTAAAGTGATTGTTATGGATAACCAGGCAGAAGGCAATGTAATGTTACTACACCAAATAAGCTGTACTGTTACACACCAAATGTATGGTTGTAACCTTGCTGTAGGGAAAAAGGTGATGAACACACAAAACTCTGTCTTAGTTTACTAACATAAAATTTTATTTGCTACTACACTTTTTAAGTAATCACCAAGAGAAGGAGAGTATGAAAGCTGAGTTGACTGTTTTTGCTCACAAAAAAAAAAAAAATGTCATGAGGAGAAAGAGAGCTAAGACAGACTTTGAATTTTCTTCCTGGTTTTCTGTTGTATGTTGTAGTTCTATCGTGTTCGTTTGCTAGTTTCATCTTCACAGGTTCGCATCTGGTGTGAGACCCCCTTTCAGAGCTCACCCAAAAATGGGGGCTGCAACTTTTGACTATCTTCACATTGTCCTGGCTAGTGTTCACTTGTATCTTTACCTAGTCATGTCTCCAAGCCAACTCACTTTCAAACCTAAGCTGTCCCCTTACTTCCACCATGTGTTAGAGGGGGGACATGTACATTTTTGGTGGTTCCCCACGTGTGCAGAAGATTCAGGACCTCATCATAAAATCGTTTAATGTCATATCTTGGACACTTGTTAGAGGGCGGGGTGAGGGTAAGAATCTTACTCTTCTGCAGAGATGCAGTCAGTGTATTCTACAGCCCCAGCCAACTTGGCTAAATAAGGAAGAGTAAATTAACCCAAAAAGATATGATCCTATTTACCAACCCCTCCGCTCGGGCAGGATATGACACAAGGTCATTTTTTTAAGCGGAGTTTAACAGGTTTGAATTCAGAGTTTTCTTTCTCCTAGACTAGTTGCCTAACCAAGGCTGAAGAACCCAGTCTGTCCTACTATTTACCCATAGCTGGAGGGAGAATAATTGGATTCATACCTTTCCCAAGGGTATTAGTGCTATGTGAAATGCAATCAGCCTCGTCCAGGATTTGAACATGTGTTGCCATGTCCATTTCCTACAATGATAACCATTACACCACCGGTACCCAATAAGAATTGATGAAAAGCAACTGGGATCTTACTAAGCAAAAATACAAGAGGTATGTTTATTGTAATTAATTATTTTCATAGGAAATGGAATCAGCATTTAGATTTCAAATCCTGGATTGAGGCGCTTAGAAAAAACCTTAATCTCTTTGTTTCTCCTCCAACTATTAGTAAATAGCAGGAGAGACTTGCTATTTAGTCTTGGTTTGGTTTGTTGGGTTTTATGGCATATCAACCTTTGTAGGTTATTTAACACCAAATCCATTTTTACGTAAATAATCTGTTCTATTTAAAACAATTCAGTTTAGCATAAGTACACAGTTTAATTATCAAAAACATTTCCATTTCAAACTATTCAAGCAGTTATATGTAACAATTCAGTTAAGTGTGAATACAATTTTAATGTCGAAAAACAGTTCTATTTCAAATAATTCAGTTAAACATAAGCACACAGTTTAAATGTAAGTATGGTTTAATTGTCAAAAACACTTCTATTTCAAGCTATTCAGTTTACTCAAACAATTCAGTTTAGCATAAGAATGCTGTTAGTTCTATTTAACCCATAGATAGGGCCCTATCAGGTGCTACCACTCCGGGCCAGATGGTAATGAAGGGGTACTCCGTATTCCCCAAAGCTCCAGCATTGCTGGAACCTCACCATCATATTGTTTAGTGTCATATCCAGGATACTCACGGGGGTGGGGCTTACCCCTCTGCAGAGGTGCAGTCAGTGTATTCTACAGCCCCAGCTGACTGGGCAACTATTTAGTCTTGGTTAGGCAACCAGTTTAGGAGAAGAGAAACTCTGATTTCAAACCAGCTTTAATCTGCTTAAAAACTAACTTTGTGTCACATCCTCCTCATGGCTGAAGGTTGGTTAAATACATATGGGGGAGCAATGTTTAGCAAGCTAGTTTAGAAAATTAATATTGTTGTGTGTTTCATCCTCACTAGGTCCCCTGCATCTTGACCTTGTGCAAAATTAAACTTAGCAAATATCCATTTGCTGGAATTTTTGAAATTCTAGTTGGCTTCACTTTCCTAGGACCATAGAGATTCCATTTTGTCGTCCAGCTTCTAAGTGAGGGAGCCACTTGAGTTTGATATAATTATACTTAGAAATAAGGCATCTTGTTGAGTTCTTGATGGTAGTTTCCCCACTTACCCCCTACATCTTGTCTCCTCCCTAAATGTTATCTGTTCTCAAAGGGATCTAAGGAACCTCCCATCTATAAAGGATCAATGATTGATCAGTGTTGACAGCAGTGCATTCTCCCCACTCTCTTTCCTTCTTTTGTTGATTGATTCATCTGTTCGATGACTGATATCTTCTTTCATTCGCTAACTCTTTTCATTCAGATCTTTATATACTCTACATGATTTGAACAAGGGCAGGTGGGGTGTGAGTGTGGGTGTGAAATAAATCCCAGGTTCTTTTGTCAGTGTCCAATCAACATGAATCTGGGTGTGTTCTCTATGCTCAGTCCTTTACCTCTTTCAATTTCACTCTGACACTTTCACTCTCTCAAACACACACACACACACACACACACACACACGAAATAGACTTGGCAACCCAAGTTTAAATCCTATTTGCTTTTCACATAGTACTGCCCTTGGAAAAGGCATGAATCTAACTAGTCTCTTCCCCCCTTGCACATATGGGTTAATAGTAGAGCTGACTGGGCTCTACCTTGATATGACAACCAGTCTAGGAAAGGAAAAACTTTGATTTCAAATCAGGTGTAAAAGTAAAGTTAGCGACCATAGTCGAGGGTGACCCGAAGGCTCCCTTTTCGATAGCTACTACACCAAGGTGTAGGGGAGGGCGCTACTCCATTCCCTAGTCTACTTTAAAATTGATATTGTGTCATATCCTGTTCATATTGGAGGGGTTGAATAAATACATACATACTCCATGAATACATTACGATCTTCCTGCATTCAATAGGCCTTATGGTCCACTAATCCAAGTTTTAGTCAATATTCATATTGTAATGCACACACACACACAAACACACACACACACACACACAAAGATATTTACTAAATCTTAAGACTCAGGGGAGTCCCCCTAGCATAATGACTACTGTGTTAGACTGCAACCTCAAAGTAAGCTAGTTCAAACTCCAGTTGTGCTAATATGTTCACTTTTGGACTAACGCTCTTGGGAAAAATATGAACCTCTCTTATCCCCCCACCTATTGGTTAAATAGGATAACTGATGTTCAGCTACAAGGATGGCTTTAGTATCAAATAACCCATGAAGAGTGATATGACATTAAAACAAAGAAACCAAACCAAAACTTAGACTGGTGAGGCCACTTAGTTGTAGGAAGACTGTTGCACTAATCTTTAAAGATCTCTCTATCATGAAAATAAGAATTTAAAACCCTGGCAATTCCTACTTACTTGAATATTGGTACAATTCAGTCATCCTACACTCAAAAGGCCTCACGAGTCACTCATCAAAGTTTTAGTTAATATTCATATTGTGAGATATATAAAATTAACTTAAATCGCGAGTCGGAAATCTTCTACTAAAGTTTCACCTTATCAGATCATCAGGAAGTCTAACCCCGACTTTTCTGGTACCGTGAATGCTGATAGATATTAGATTGGTAAATATATATATATATATATATATATATATATATATATATATACACCGGCCCATTGGCATAATGGTTAGAGTATTTACCAATAGTCTTCAATAGGGTTCAATCCCAGGTCAAGTCATACCAAAGACTCAAAAAATGGTACTTGATGCCTCATTACTTAACACTTAACATTATATGGTATTATCAAGGGTAAGTGGATCAATCCAGGGAAAGAAATAGCACCCTCCCCTATATAGTTGCTATTGAAAAGGGAGCCTCTAGGTCATGGCCCAGTTGGCTGGGGCTGTAGAATATACCAAATGCTTTTCTGCAGAGGGGTAAGTCCCTCCAATGAGTGTCCTGGATATGATACTATCTAACAATCTGATGGTGAGGTTCCAGTAATGCTGGAGCTTTGGGGAATTTGGAGTACCCCTTCATTGTCATCACTCCTGGGTCCACTGTGGCCTGCAGTGGTAGTGGCTGATAGGGTCCTATCTATGAGTCAAAAAGAACAATACTGTGCTTATGCTAAACTGAATTGTTTGAATTAAAACTGTTAAACTGTGTACTTATGCAAACCTGAATTTTTTGAAGTAGAACTGTTTATTTGTATAAAAATGAATTTGGCATTAAATAACCTACAAAGGTTGATATGCCATAAAATCCTAACAAACAAGTGAAGCTTTTGAGTCACCCTTGACTACAGTCAGCCAACTTACTTATTTATATAGTCATGCATGAATGATGTGTTAATGTGAGGTCAAATAAATAGAGAAAAAAAACATTACCCCATCAGAAAGGCTCTAATTTTAGTATTAAAAGAAACTCACAAATGTGATAACATTTGAACATTTTGACCCAATTCTAACATGAAGAGGGATTTAGTTCAAAATCAATGTGTATGTATTCACCCAACTCCTCTGCCTTGGGCAGGATGCAACACAAGATCAATTGGCCTAATGAGTAGAGTGTTCGCCAATGACCCAGGAGACTGGGGTTCAATCCAACATCAAGTCATACCAAAGACTCAAAAAATGGTACTTGATGCCACCTTGTTTAGCACTTAACACTAAAAGGTAAGGATCAAGGGTAGTGGAGCAATCCAGGGAATGGAGTAGTGCCTTCCCCTACACCTTAGCGTAATAACTATTGAAAAGGGAGCTTTGGGTCTCTCTCAACTAAGGTTGCCAACTTTACTTACAGTTGATTTGAATTTAGTTTTCCTTCTCCTAAACTGGTGGTCTGATCAAAATTAAAGAACTCAGTCTGCCATATTGATAGATAGATTAATAGCTGTGATGGTGGGGAAAAACAGAAGGATTCATGTCTTTCACTAAGGCAATACTGCAAAGTGAAATGCAATCAGTTCTATCCAGGATTTGAACTTGGTTCACTGTTTTCATTTTCTTTGACAACAACTTGTAAGTTATGAGTATCCTTTTTTATTGTTCCCTCCATCTAAGGGTATTGTTTAAAAAATAAAGTGTTTTGTTTCCTCCATCTAAGGAGTATTATCTAAAAAATAGTTTTTGTTTCCTCCATCTTAGGAGTATCGTCTGAAAAATGAAGATTTTGTGCTGATTTTGGATTAGCTAAAATTACGGTTTCCTAGATTTGGTTTATTTTCTTTGTTGTATGGCATACCAACCTTGGTGGATTATTTAATGCCAAATCCATACTTATAGAACAGTACGGATACTATTTAACCCATAGCTAGGGGAGGATAAGTGGGTTCATGCCTTTCTCAAGAGTATTAGTTCAAAAGTGAATGAACTTGCTTACTTCAAGGCCATAATCCAGCACTTTAGCCATTATGCTACAGGAAGTCCTCTTGATTTCTTTGAATAATATGATGATTCATCACACTGTATGAAGATTGCAAGTGAATAAAGCTTTTAGCAACGGCTTGACTTTATTATGAATGCTTTTTACAATTTTAGGTTTTAAACCAGCACTCTTTTGATTTTGAAATATTGAGCTCTATGTTTTGAAATGCTGTTCATGCTAATTAGCAGATTTTTCGAAATAATATATATGAGAGAGAGAGAGAGAAGTAAACCCTTTTTGGTAGGGTTGGCAATTAGTCTTGTACCTCTCTGTGATACAAAATATTCTGCTGCAAGGATTGAATTTCCCAGGACAATGTCTGATATTTCTTCATGAAGCCATTTTTGATTCCATAGATATAAGCCAATCATTGATTTTCAACCAGATCCTTTTTTAATTTATTCTGCTCTGAAATAGGTCAATGTTCAAATGTAATCATGTGATCTTTAATATGATAAATAATGCCTTTCTGATATTGTCATTTTTGTTCTATAGTTTTCATTTCTCAGGTATGTAACTCCTCAAGGTGAATTGCTTACAGTGAGATGCTGAAACATGTGCTTAGTAAAGAGACCATCTCTACAGGTTCTCTAAATTTGACCAAATTTTGTTCTACTTACAATTGATGTCGTTTGTGAATCATATTTTGTAATTGTGTGTATGTGTGTGTCTCCCCTTTTTCTTCTTCCTCCCTATTCCTCTTTACTTGTATTTTTACACCTCTTTATTTTGTTACCAATCTTTTTCTCCTTTCTCTTCTCATGCGTCTTACCCCCTCTCTTTATTTCCTTACCAATCTTTCCCTCCTCCGTTTCTCCTTCTTTCACTCCTCATTCTTTGTATTTTTTTTTATCTCTTTCAAACTCCTCCTCTCTCTCTCTCTTCATTCCTTCTGTTTTTACTCTCTCTCTTTATTTCATTACCAATTTTTCTCTCCTTTTTCTGTTTCTTCCTCCTTCCTGTCCCCATTATATGCATCTTACTCCCTCTCTTTATTCTATCATTAATATTTCTTTCTTTCTTCTTCTGTTTCTTCCACCTCCTTGTCTCCTTTGTATTTTATTTCCTCTTTTGTCACTCCCCCACTCTTTTTTTTATATACTTGCTATTCTTTTTTCTTTTCCCTGCCTCTTGTCTCTTTCATATCTTAACCCTGCCACCATCACTTAATCTCTCCTATTACCTTTGCTCTCAAATATCAACCACTACTTTGTTTTTTCATTTTCTTCATATTTGCCAATCTAGTTCTCTTCATTTCTTTAAATGCTCAATTATACCCTCCTCCAATCTCTCTCTCTCTCTCTCTCTCTCTCTCTCTCTATGGTTGCTATTTTTGGCTTTCCTTAAAATTTTTTTTTTCAAATTTCAAAGTCAAAATTTTCACTCTTTTTCTTCATCATTTTTTTACTACTTTATTTCTCCCCATGTATCTTTCAGAATTTTTTCTTTCGCTTTCTTCTTACTTTTTTCTCCTTCTCTTTCATTTTCTTTCTATTTTTTTCTTCTTCTCTTCCTCCTCCTCCTCCTCCTACTCCTCTATCTTTTTGCCTTGCCTTTTCTTTTTTCATCTTTTTGATGTTATATTTTCTCCAAGTAAACTACTTTTTTTTCTTTTTTCTTTTCCCACTATTTTTCTTCTGTCTTTGCCTTTTTGTTTCTTCTTTCACTCTCTTTCCTTTTCTCTTTTTAGTTCTTGATATTTTCTCATATCTTTCTTTCTTTTTTTCTTCTTTTTTTCCCACTATTTTTCTTCTGTCTTTGCCTTCCTTACTTCTTGTTTCCTTTTCTCTTTTTAGTTCTTTATATCTTATATTTTTCTTTCTTTTTTTTTTTTTTTTTTTTAGCTCTACAGTTTCCTCAAATTGACTCTTTTCTTTCTTTGCAATATTTTATTTTCCTCTTTTCTTTTCATTCATCTCTTTTCTTTCCTTACTTCCTGATCCTTCTTTTTTTTCTCTTTCACCCTCTGTTTTTCTTTTATTCTTTTTACTTCTTTATTTCTTCCCATATATCTTTCAGATCTTTTTCTCCTCTCCCCCTTCAGCCTTTGTCGTTTTTCTTTGCTCTAATCCAACCTGATTGAAACTTCCTTTCAATATGTAATCAATAATTGCCTCACCAAATCAGCTGGAGCTTTTCAATCGTGACTTTAGACTTTGAACTGCACAGGAAAAACAGAAACAAGAAAAACACATAAAAAACATTTTTTTAAAAAACTCAGAAATCCTTCATTGATATTTCTGTATTGAGAACAACTCTGTCTCAAAATGCGTTTGATCATCCTTGACAACGATGTGAGAAATACAGTTTCCCTTTCCAAAGAAATTCTTGCCATAGGTAAATTAGAATAGAAATAACAGAGAGCGTTTACCTTGAGCTCCAGGTGATTTTAGCAATTTTTTTTTTTTCATAAATTCTCTGAATATTTATCACTAAGTACAATTCTTGCTTATAGCCATTTCGTAATTTTATCATTTAAATATTTTTATAAGCCATTGATGTTGCCTGTTAAATCATTGATCAGATTTATTAAATAAAAAATGAAGACTTTTGTTCACTCTATTGATGGCGTAGAGAGTGACAGCAAATATTTAAAAATATATATGTAAATATATTGAGAGAGAGAGAGAGAGAGAGAGAGAGATGCATTGCCAAAAAATTTAGTATATTGCGACTTGGCCTTTAAAAGAATTTTACTCTAGATATGCATGAAAAACTGCAAAGAAAAACATTATTAAAGGTCAGGAATTGATACAAGTGCTTAGTTTGTTTGGTTAAAGACATATCAACCTTTGTAGGTTATTTAATGCCAAAGCTATTCCTATAGAAGAACAGTAGTGGTTCTAAGGTAAGGGAGTTCATGCCTTTCTCATGGGTATTAGTCTGAAAGTAAACACAATAATATAACTGGAGTTCAAACTTGTTTACTATATTGTTAGTTCAAAACATTTGCCACTACACCACAGGGACTCCCCTAATACAACTGTTACAGACTAAACAGAACTAGCCCAGTCAGCTGGGTCATTAGAATACACTGACTGCATTGCTGCAGAGGGGTGAGACCCCCTCCATCAATCAGTGTCCTGGATATGACATTGAACAATCTGATGGTGGGGCTCCAGTAATGTTAGAGCTTTGAGGAATATGGAGTACCCCTTAATTGCCATGACTCTCAGGTCGACTCTGGCACAGAGTGGTAGCACTTGATAGAGTCCTATCTATGAGTCAAATAGAACTGTTTGTCATTTAAACTGAGTGCAAACAAATGACTTATGCTTAATTGAATTGTTAGAAAAATAACTGATTGATCATTTAACTGTGTTTAAACGAATGACTGATTTTTAATTGAATTGTTAGTGATACATAGCAATACTTGGAACGATTTAACATTGTTTACTTATGCTAAATTGAATGGCTAAAAATAGAACTATTTGATCATTTAACTGTGTGTATCTAAAATAAAATGTGTTTACAAATCATATACTTAATATATATGTAAAAACAGGATTTGACATTAAATAACCAGCAATGGTTGATATGCCATAAAACTAAACCAAAACAGAGCTACACACACACATTTCAAATATATATATATATATATATATATATATATATATATATATATATATAAATTGTATTACTTAGTTGGGTTATAGATGTAGGAAATTTAGTCAGTGATTCAAATTCAAATCCTGGATGGCACTGTTTGCATTTCATTTTGCACTAATGCTCTTAGGAAAGGCAGGAATCCATCTCTTCTCCATCAGCTATTGGTAAATAGTCGAGCAGCCTGGGTTCGGCAACTAGTATAGGAGAAGGAAAACTGAATTCAAAACTCCTCCATTTAAAGATTGATCTTGTATCAAATCCTGCTTTTGGTAGAGGGAATAGATAAATGCATGAATGTGCTGCTAATGATTTTACTCTAGAAATGCATTGAAACTTAAAAAGATGGTTAGGTTAGGTTTCTTTATTTAACTCTTTTTAGGTTATTTAATGCCAAATCCATTCTCCAAGAAGAACAGTAGTGGTACTATTTAACCCATAGCTGGGAGGATAAGGGGGTTCATACTTTTCCCAAGGGTATAATTTAGTTTTGTTTGGTTTGGTTTCTTTGTTTAATGGCATATCAACTCTTTTTAGGTTATCTAATGCCAAATCCATTCTCCTAGAAGAACAGTAGTGGTACTATTTAACCCATAGCTGGGAGGATAAGGGGGTTCATACCTTTCCCAAGGGTATTTGCCCGAAAGTGAACGTAATAGCACGACTGGAGAACGAACTCGCGTACTACGATTCCGCAGTCCATCACTTTAGCCATTACACCATGAGGACACCCGGCTTAAAAAGAAATGGATTGTCAAAGATCAGTAATTAATGCCAATGTTACTGATAAAAGAGTGCTGTCTCATCAACCGAAAAAGGCATCGACTGCTATCGATAAGCTATCGATCATATTGAAGTCAGACCTGACCAATAAAATGAAACGCAGTTTCTTCCAAGCAGCAGTCGTATCAATACTACTATATGGATGCACTACTTGGACGCTAACAAAACAGCTGGAGAAGAAGCTAGATGGCAATTACACAAGAATACTGCGAGCAATATTGAACAAGTCCTGGAGGCAACACCCCACAAAGCACCAACTATACGGCCACCTACCTCCCATCACGAAAACTATCCAAGTTAGACAAACCAGACATGCAGGACACTGTTGGAGAAGCAAGGATGAGCTCGTGAGTGATCTACTCCTATGGACCCCACATATGGCCGAGCAAAAGCAGGACGACCAGCTCGAACATACATACAGCAGCTCTGTGAGGATACGGGATGTAGCCCTGAAGACCTGCAAGAGGCAATGAATGATAGGGAGAAGTGGCGAGAGAGGGTCAGAGATATCCGTGCTGGTGGCATGACATGTAGATGATGATGATGATGACATCAATGCCATCATGATCAACTGTGGGAATTCACAACAATGAAGTAGTTTTGAACCTGACTCACATCCTAAATCATGAAAATTTGCTATGTCATGTAATGTCACCTATATTACCTTGGTTAATGTCACTTCCTATTCTTATACTTACTTCATGACACTAATAGTAAGTTTTGGTTTGGTTTGATTTGGTTTGGTTTGGTTTTATGGCACATCAACCATTGTTGGTTAGTAATGTCAAATCCATTTTTATACATATAAACAGTTCTATTTCAAACATTTCAGTTTAGCATTAGTACACAGTTTCAATGTCCAAAACAAATCTATTTCAAACAATTAAGTTTAGCATACAAAAACAGTTCTATTTCAAACAATCAAGTTTAGCATTGGTACACAGTTTCAATGTCCAAAACAAATCTATTTCAAACAATTAAATTTAGCATACAAAAACAGTTCTATTTCAAACAATTAACTTTAGCATAAGTACACAGTTTAATTCTATCTGACCCATAGGTAGAACTCCATCATTCAGGGTCACAGTGGACCTGGGAGTGATGGCAATGAAGGGATACTCCACATTCCCTAAGGCTCTAGCATTACTGGAACCTCACCATCAGATTGCTTTATGTTATATTCAGGACACTCATTAGGAGTGGTCTTACCCCTCTGCAGAGAAGCAGTCAGTGTATTCTACTGCCCTAGCTAACTGGGCCAAATAGTAAGAAGTAGAGTTATGTTTATTTTAGGTATATCTTATATATTGTTTTTCTTTTTAATATCAAATATATTCATTTTTACCCTCTATAATTTTGTAAATAGTCTTGCTGTCCCAAGTGTTGTTTTAACTCTCATTTTTTGTTGGATATTGACATGAAGATCCCTTTGACATGCCACATAAATTGTATTGGCGGTATGCTAGAAAGATGTCAGACACTGGGAACAAAAAATAACTGGAAATACACCTATTTTTTAAAGTAAACTGGATGCAGGTGCCCTGGCAGAAATGCCATGAAATTGCATGGGTGGTATACAAGCAGAAAGTCAGACACTGGGAGCAAAAAATTAACAGGAAATTCACCTGTTTCCCAAAAGAAACAGGATGCAGGTGCCCCAGTGGAAACTCTATGAAATTGTGTGGGTGGCATGCTAGAAGGATGCATGACCCTGAGATTTGTGTAGATGTTCAAATTATTATATAACCAGCAGAGACTGGCAGAAGGCAGCTACTAGATGTCATGTTGCTTTGGGCTCTGTCCTTTTGCCAGACTACCCAGGGTTGAGAGGTAGAGAAAAGCTTGAGATATAGAAGACCTGTGAAAGTAGAGAAATAAGGAGAAACAAAGATGATTTGATGCCTGAAGATGGCTTTATACTGATCTCGTGAAAGTAGAGAAAGAAGAGAACAGATTTTATTGAAGATTCATATCTCGCCTCAGTAAGTTAAGTTGGCGACCATAGTTGAGAGTGACCCGAAGGCTCCTTTTTCGATAGCTACTACATCAAGGTGTAGGGGAGGGTGCTACTTCTTTCCCTGGAATGCTCCACTTTACCCTTGATCCATAGCTTATAATGCTGAGTGTTAAGCAAGGAGGTATCAAGTACCATTTTTTGAGTCTTTGGTATGACTCGGCCTGGGATTGAACCCAGGTCTCCCAGACCATGAGCGAACACTCTAACCATCATGCCAATGTCCGCCCCTGTACATGTACAAATTCAGCCGTATTCAACCCTCACTCACTCTACTCTTGGGTAAATAAAGGAAGAGAAAAAAAACAGATTATATTTTTATACATCAGCATTGTTGTCTCTCTCTCTCTCTCTCTCTCTCTCTCTCTCTGTTATACAACACATATGCTTTTGGTGATACAATATGTTGGCCTCTCTATTCTATGGCCTTCTTAACGTATACAATACATATGGAAGTCATCTTGTATAATTTTTGAGAAGAAACATTCTAATTACAAGAGTTGTTCAGACTATTGATTTCATTCTCTTTTGGTGATCCAATATGTTGACCTATCTATTCTATGGCCTTCTTGATATATACAATCTATATGAAAGCTACCTTGTATCATTTTAAGAAGTCATTACAATTTTAAAGTTATTTTCTAATTGGTTTGGTTTGGTTTGATGGCATATCAACCTTTGTAGGTTATTTAATGCCAAATCCATTTTATGTAAATAATCTGTTTTATTTAAAACAATTCGGTTTAGCATGAGTACACAGTTTAATTGTCAAAAACATTTCTATTTCAAACTATTAAGTTATATATAACAATTCAGTTTAGGGTAAGTACAGTTTCAGTGTCAAAAATAGTTCAATTTAAAACAATTCAGTTTAGCAAAAGCACGCAGTTTAAATGTAAGTACAGTTTCATTGTTAAAAAAAAAAAAAAAAATTTATTTCAAGCTATTTACTTAATTCTACTTCAGCTAATTCAGTTTTGTAAAAGTAGAGATTTTGTTTACACACAGTTATGTCAGAACAGTTCTATGTTAAACAATTTAGTTTAGTGTAAATACAGTTTCAATGTCAAAAAACAGTTGCAGTTATATGTAACAATTCAGTTAAATATCGAAAAACATTTCTATTTCAAACAATTCAGTTAAGCACAAGCACGCAGTTTAAATGTTAGTACGGTTTAATAGTCAAAAACATTTCTATTTCAAGCTATTCAGTTAAGTCAAACAATTCAGTTTAGCATAAGTATGCTGTTAATTCTATTTAACCCATAGATAGGGCCCTATCAGGTGCTACTACTCCGGGCCAGAGTGGACTTGGAGCAATGGCAATGAAGGGGTACTCCGCATTCCCCAAAGATCCAGCACTGCTGGAAACTCACCATCAGATTGTTTAGTGTCATATCCTGGACACTCTTTGGGGGGGGGTCTTACCCCTCTGCAGAGAAGCAGTCAGTGTATTCTACAACCCCAGCCGACTGGGCAATTATTTTTTAAGGACAAATAAAAACGAGACTCTTTTTTATGAATAATAACCTGAGACTATTTTGAGGAATAATAATTTCAGAATATGTTTTATGACAAATAATAACTTGGGGTTATTTTTTATGATAAATAATCCAGAACTGTTTTTTAATGACAACTTAAGACATGAAATTATGTTTTTTGATAAATAATAACCTGAGAGTATTTTTTGAGGAGTCCTTATTGTAATGGCTAAAGTATTGAAATTCAGCCTTCAAGTAAGTGTGTTCAGAATTTAGTTGCCCTAATACATTTAATTTCAGACTAATAACCTTGGGAAAGGTTTGAAACTCCTTATCTTCTCAGCTATGGGTCAAATAGTATCACTTCTACAAGGGTGGCTTTGGCATTAAATAACCCATGAAGGTTGATATGCTATTAAACAAAGAACCCAAACCAACCTGAAACTATTTTTTAAGAAACAATAGACAGAGGTTTCTTATGACAAATAATTATCTGAGAATATTTCTTTAATGATAAATAATTACCTGAGAATATTCTTTTGTATGCCTATGATCATATCATTGAAGTTAAGAAATGAAGAGACTGCTCAGTATGTAGATGAGTGACCTCTTAATAATAGCTGCTACTGTATAAGTAAAGTAAAGTTGGCGACCTTAGTCGAGGGCAACTTGAAGGCTCCCTTTTCTATAGCTACTACACTGAGGTGTAGGGGAGGGCGCTACTCCTTTCCCTGAATTGCTCCACTTTGCCCTTGATACATACCTTATATTGCTGAGTGTTAAGTAAGGAGGTATCAAGTATCATTTTTAAAGTCTTTGGTATGATGCAACCTGGGATTGAACACAGGTCTCCTGGACCATTGGCAAACACTCTATCCACTAGGCCAATGAGCTGGTTTGGTACTGTATACACTAGTGTAATCAATGACCTTTTAAGAGCAATTTTTCACCTAAAAAACAAAGGGTCTTTTATTACAGGAGAGATGTTTTTCAAACATAAAAAGTTAGCATTATTTATTATTTGCAATATATCATAAAGACACGTTTTTATGGCTAAAAATTAGGGGTTATTCATTACTTTAATATATACAGTAAATGAAATATAATAATCTGGGAATATTACTTTGATAACAAGTAATAACCTTAAAGTATTTCTTTAAAGACAAGTAATAACCTGACAATTATTTATTTTTGAATTTTTCCAGCTTAACAGGTTTCATTTGAGATGGAAGTATTGAGTTAAATAACTTGATTCTATTTTGATCAGCCAGAATTATCAGGAGAATCTATTGTAGAATTTTAAGATGACTTATGGATTTGTTTTGGAATCATGTTACCATAGTAATTTCTTGCAAAGAGCAGACATCTCCTCACCAACTGTCTTGTGTTCTTGTTTTCACTGTCCCATAACCTTGCATGCCATTTCATTTTGGTTTGCCAAAAAGACCTGAGATCCAATATGAGAGACCGTGTATTCTCCAAATGCCTGGAAGGTAACATAAACTTTGCTAGACAGCATGCACACAAACACTGGTCTTAATGAAAAACATCTTTAACGTGGTTGGTCTGCTGGGGGGCAGTGCAACACTGGATTCGTTAGCTCATTTGTGGACAGGCTATTCATGAGAGTACACGCCAGAAATCGGTGGCTGCCTATTATCTTCCCAGCCAGTGTCTTCAGTGTTACAAATATGTCCGCCTATGCATTTGACTCCTCGTCTAATGGATCAGTGGTTTTAAAAAGGCAGAAAGGAAGAGACGTTACCATCGGCAAGGTGTGTTTCGTATTGATAAATGGGTCTGAAGATGTGAATCAAAGGTGACATTTCTTCTTTGAACCAAGAAAAAAAGATACAAATAAATTGCGTAAAAAAAAAACCCCAACAAATTGCTTGTAAAATTTTTTTTTTTTTTTAAATAGAAAGCCCACTTTATAGATGTAACTCAGCAGTGAAATATTGGACTACATGCTATGAATATTGGTTACCATACAGTACAAGTTGGAAAAGTCTCTAGATTTTTTATTATAGATAATTTTTTTATTTAAAAAATATCTTTGAATTAATAAATACTGAAATGCAGAGATTCAGATTATGTAAAGAAGAATTTTAAAAGGTTATTTTATTAAGTTTGATGAATGGTGTTCAATTTGCAATGTGTAAGTCGATGATAAAAGTAATAAGTTTCAAAAGGGGGGTGAGGGTTCAATCTGCAATGTATGCTCATGATAAAAATATTAAGTTTTAAAGAGAGAGGGGTGGTCACTTTGAAACATGTATATTTATGATAAAATTTTTAAGAAGCTGTGGGTGGGGTTCAGTTTGCAATGCATATTCATGATAAAAGTATTTAGTTTTAAGAGATGAGGGGGTTCAATTTGTAATTTATTTTCATACTAAATCAGTTCCTGACTTTGTGTTCAGTATTTCCTTTTAGATATTGCCAAAAGAATCACTTTTGGATAATATGAATCTCTGCTGCTTGAAAATATAATTTGAAAATATCAGAAGTTATTAAAAATATATATCAGAAATTTAAAGGTGAGGAGCTTATTCCCAAAACTTTGCCCAATAATCAAATGAATGGATCACTTACAATGATATTTTTAGGAAATATATTTTCTTCATAAGATTAATAACAATAGGATATCTGAGATTAAAATGCATTCTTAGTAAGATTGACTTGGTTGTTTCAAACTTGTTTTATCTATATTAATTTTTAAGTATTAAGCATTGTCAGTTAGGCAAGTTTTCACACCAGTTTAAACTTGTAGTTTTTCACTGAAGTCTGAGTGAGAACAAGTCTTCTCAAGTCTCTAGGACTCTTCTAAGTATTCTTGCTGATCTTTAAAGTATTGTCATCTGGATAGTTTCCATTCATCTTCTGATATCCAGCTCTCACAGTCTCTTTTCCTAGCCCCTGGGGACTGTTTCAAGTGCACCAATTACAATTGATATCACTGTGACTTTCATGTTCCAAAGATTTTTCAGCTCTCTAGCATGATCCAAGTATTTGTTTAATCTTTTGTTTTCTTTGATTTTCACTCTGCTCAAAACAGCCAAATCCATGAGATACCATTTTTTTTATTTATAAATTTTTTTTATTTGTTTATTTATTTTCTTGTTAGTTCTTGGTTTTATCATCTGGCTGGGAGTTGGTTATCCATTTGTTTCCTAAAGTCGCAAAGAATTTTAAAGCTCTCTTTCTTTTTTTTTTTTGTTTTTGGACAGATTCTAGTTTGTGCAAATACTATTTGTCTGCATGGTCGCAATTTTCTTTTGGTTTTAAATTTTTAGTTGCTTTTATTTTTATTGCCACTCACTCAGATCATTTCTGAAAATTAGAAACAACATATCAAAAATATTTGTAAAGGATAAGTTTTTAGTAAGATTTATGCTGTTTTATTTTATCTGGGAAAGCCTTTCATCCATATCAGCTGCTTTATCAACTAAGCTACAAGAGCTCTTGGTACTGAATTAGCCTAAATCACCCTTATATCTTACTCATTACCCTGTCTCAATCTGTCAGTGGTATATTTCTTGTTAACATTAGAAGTGTTAATACTATATCTTTATTTTTACTTTGTTTCCCATTTCTAAAAAGTTAATTTTCTTCTAAATCAAATAAATTAGGATTTTATAATTTCTAGTGAAGCAGTCAAAACATATTATTTGGTATTACTTATCACAAAACTCTACAACATTGAAAGTCTAGAACTAAAAATGAACTTTCATATATATATATATATATATATATATATATATATATATATATATATCATATTTACCAACCCCTCCGCTCAGGCAGGATATGACACAAGGTCAATTTTTAAGTGGAGTTTAACAAGTTTGAATTCAGAGTTTTCCTTCTCCTAAACTAGTTGCCTCACCAAGGCTGAAGAACCTAGTCTGCCCTACTATTTGCCCATAACTGAAGGGAGAATAATTGGATTGATACCTTTCCCAAAGGTATTAGTGCTATGTGAAATGCAATCAATCTCGTCCAGGATTTGAACTCATGTCGCCGTGTCCATTTCCTACGATGATAACCATTACAACACAGGCACCTCCATATATATATATATATATATATATATATATATATATATATATATAATGTAACTGCAAGAAAACTCAACTACAGTTAAATTGTCATTATAAATATATATATATATATAAATATAATCTTCATCACTTCAGATGACATGCACACTATATTCTTTGCTGTGATAAATTTATAATGACTATTTAATCATGGTTGAATTTTCTTCCAGTTACATTGTATATGCTCTGGATGTGAGTTCTCTTATATAAACCTGAAAAGGATTATATAATAATAGCCATGCATCAAGCACTCCCATAGATTTATATGAAATCACTCATATATTCTATTCATGAATAATCCACACCCATAGGCCCAGATACCAACTGGATTTTACTATATATATATATATATACTTGGTCTGCTGAATGCATTGACAAGAAATTAACAGCTCCCAAGCATCATTGACTCTGTGTCTGCGCTATGCACTATCTTAATTTAAACGTATGCTCTATCACTGATATTGAGCACTATTTATTTATAAATATAGCAAACTAAGGGGGTAGAAGGGGTTCCAGTCTAATGACAAAGCCATGGTGATGGCAACCCTTCTTGGAGAAGTTAACTCCAAAATCAAAACTGGATAAGGAAGTTGCAGCATCAAACCTCTATTGATTTGTAGGTATTCTTTAACAGGAAAAGTCTAAGAAAAGATACACTGAAATAAAACCTGCAGTTTGCATTGTAGTCAGTTATTATGCCATGTTTGTCAGTGGTCTGTAGCTATGCATCCCCAGAGATTGGCATAAGTGTCATACAAACAGATATGCCACTATAATACAATGATGTGTAGATGTCTTATTACTTTATCTTCTTCTGTATCTTGTATATTTTTCACAAGTTAAAATAGTTATAAAATAAAATATGGCATTAATTATATATATATATAGGCAGCATTTCTTCGTTAATGCAAATTTCATTAAACATAATAGACATTTTATGCCTACATATTTTCTTCTGGATCCGTTCGAATTCCCGTATTACTTTTATCGTATTCGGGGGGAATTGATTTAGGTATTGTCCGTAGTTGTATGTATCCCTAGTACTTTCTGCCCGACTTTGGGCCATCATCAGGGGAGAATCTATTACTATTTACAGAATTACATTTAAAAGCAAACACCATAATTTTCAACGGCAAAGACGTCCTTACACAGTAGTAATTTGCTAAAACAAAAGTTACATCACTTTTGTAATAGAACAGATCCAGAAGAAAATATGTAGGCATAAAATGTCTATTATGTTTAATGAAATTTGCATAAACAAAGAAATGCTGCCTAAATATATATATATATATATATATATGTGTGTGTGTTTGTGTGTGTATTTATAACTTATTTTAGTTGCAAAGCACCATTTAACTTAATGGATTTTCATCAACTTGTTGGTATTCTTTTGTAAAGCTTGGTAGCTATGCGTCAGTACTCAATTGTGTAAAAGCGATGAGTTACGAGTTGAAGTGAGATTATGTGGACATTGGGGCATTCCATTATTCACTAGTAGCTAAGTCCATTCTCTGGACAGTTATTGGTTGCTGGCCCAGTGAATAAGTATATCAGTGTATGTATATATATATATATAAGCTTGCTTCAGCCATGTTATAGGCTCAGTATTGAGTTACCACCTGTTTTATTTTTTGTCTGTCAGCTGGATGCTAGCTAGAGCAGCTGAGCTGGTAAATGTTGTTATTCTTGTTGTTTATTCTGCACGTTAGAGCAGAGCAGTGACTTCTACACAACTATAATGTAAAATTAATTTGAGTATTCTATTGTGCCAATGTTAGGATGTTACTCATATAAAAATATTATAATCATTATTTCACTCCTTAGGAATTTTCACACTGGTGTTTGTTGAGGAGGAAGGAGCTTTTACTGAAGCCTGCGTAACAGCAAGTCTCCTCAGGTTTCCAGGACCCTTTTTAATATTCCAGCTGATCTCAGCAATGCTATAGTCTGAATGGTTTTGTTTCTCCTACTAATTTCCAATCCCTCCAGTCCCATCTCCAGGTTCTTGGGGACTGTAAATAAATAGTTTTACTTTCACCCCCATCTTCTACTTTTTTTTTTTTATTAAATTTATTTTTTAGTTTAGTTCTATAGCAAAAGTCCAAGTATTTGTCTTTCTTTTATTTTCAAGATTTCAATTCTACTAGGATGGCAAAATTCACAAGATGACATATTCTTTTTTCTTCTGTTAATTAACACTAAATCTGGTTGGCCCAGTCAGCTGGAGCTGTAGAATACATTGACTGCTTCTCTGCAGAGTGGTAAGACTCCCTTAACGAGCATCCTGGATATGACACTAAACAATCTGATGGTAAGGCTCCAGTAATGCTGGAGCTTTAGGGAATGTAGAGTACCTTTTCAGTGCCACCACTCCCAGATCTATTCTGGCTTGGAGTCGTAGCACCTGTTATTATCTATAGGTCAAATAAAAGTAAACTGTGTACTTATGCTAAACTGAATTGTTTGAAATAGAACTGTTTTGACATTTAACTGCTTGTAAACAAAAAACTATACTTAAGCTAAACTGAATTGGTTGAAAATAACTGTTTTGACATTTAAACTGTATACTCATGCTAAACTGAACTGTTTTTCACTTAACTGTAAATAACTGATGTTTAATTGAATTGTTTGTAAAACATAGCAGTACTTCGAACCATTTAACTTTGTTGACTAAACTTAAATATTTGAAATAGAACTGTTTATGTATAAAAAAGGATTTGGCATTAAATAAACTACAATGGTTGATATGTCATTAAAACCAAACCAAACCAAACCAAATCTGCCTAGGATTAGGTGATCCATCTATATCTCAAAACCCTAGAGAATTTTATGGATGTCATTTTCTAGGACGGATTCTGGTCTGTGCATATACCATTTGGTATTATTATTATTATTATTACTACTAATATTATTTAGTCCAATCAAGGTTAGGATTATTACTTAGAGAGTCTTGGCTAGTAGCATCTTAACCATACATTGTAGTACCAACAGTTAAAGACACTTTAGTCGATGTTTGTTACCTTAATCTAATACTGATTGATCTTCTGAATGTTTATATTTATTTATTTATTTATTTGTCTATTTATTTATTCTTTTTAAAAATTGTTTGCATGTTACTTTGCTTAACAATTGTTATACATTTACCGGAAGATATGGAAAAAAAAAGAGAAAAAATAAACAGAAAAAATGGATGACAAATCATCCATGGTTGCCTTGGAAACCAATATAGGATCACTTTTTTAAAAGTTTATTTTTTAAATTTACAAAAAGAAATAAAATGAATGAATGAATAAATAAATAAATAAATAAAGCATCTGCTAGTCCACATCAATCAATTGTTATGAAACAGAGATCTTATGGGTTTTTAAGATCCTTGCACGCCATTAGCACTTTGCTTGAATCTGATTGGTTGATTTTTGTTGGGAAAGGGAGTATGATTGAATATAGAGAAGGAAAAAGAAGAGATCGCTAGATGGTGAGGGAAACATTAATAGAGAGTAGGTTAAGGAAGATTGTAGGAAGTTCGATGGAATATAATTTTGTATCATTTAAGTTGTAAAAGGGAGAGGGAATAGCTGAAAATAATAAAAAGTTAGTCAGAATTAGTTTGATAGATAAAGGATCAAATACAGAAAAAGAGAGAGAGAGCATGATAGAAAAAAGGTTAAAAAAAAAAAAAGAGAGGTGGGGAAGGGTCAGAATTAGATCAAATACAGAGAAGGGGAGAAAAAGAAGGTGTGATAGAAAAGATATGAAAAGAGAGGGGTGTCAGAGTTAGATCAAATACAAAGGTGAGTGTGCATGTAGTAGGAGAGAGAGAGATGGAGAGGATGAGTGAGATCCAATACAAAGAGGAGGAGAGAGAAGAAAGTGACAAAAAAGAGGTGCGGGAGGATCAGATTTAAATTAAATCCAGAGAAAGAGTGAGAGAGAGAAGGAAAAGGTCAGTATTAGATCAAATATTGATAAGGAGAGAGAGAGAGAGAGAGAGAGAAAAGAGGTAAAAAAAAGAGAGAGAAAAAGGATCAGAATTAGATCAATTACA